>CAWUFW010003497.1:1200000-1804641 GCA_963921515.1 Calotriton arnoldi
AACTGATGACGGGGTTTACAAAGGACCCCTCAAGGGGAAGAAATTGCAGAAAAATATTTTTATTTTGAGTGTGAGGATCTGTGGTTCCACTGCGGCACTCAGCGCAGACCCCATGTGAAACTGAGATGGAACTGCGGATCCGAATCCACAACAAATCTGTGTCTGCAGAACCCATTTAAAAAAATAAATAAACACTCACATACCTACTCACACACTCTCTCACACCCCCACACAACCACTCACACAACCACTCAAACATCCATACACCCACTCACACACCTATACAGTCACTCACACACCCACTAATACACCCATATGGTCACTGATATATCCCCTCAGTAACCACTCACACACCCACTCACACACCCACACAGGCACTCACACACCCACTCACCAAAGGCTGTGTGCAGTGTGGGGTTGACTGCATGTGAGTGTATGGCCGCAGGTGCTACAGCTTGGGCAGTGGTGGTTGGAGTAACATATGGTAATTAAATATTACTTTACATTAAAAAAAAAACGTGAAATTCACTGAAAAAAATGTTTCATGGACGTCATAGTGAGGAAATAGCATTATAAAACCTTAGCAATTCACTAAAAAAGTAAAGGTTATAGGGACGATATAGTTAGTTTCAGATTTTACACACACAAAACCATAGAAATTTGACAGTTATAGTTATAATTATGTCAAGTAACTAACTTGTGCCCTAAAGCAACTATAACTCACACCCCCGCCATGCACTGCTAATTTCCCCACAAAGTACATCACTCATGGCAATTCTATGACATCATTGATAATATCACTGCACCATATGCAGTGAAATTATTGATGAGAAAACTGTGCATTGTGGGGATAGTGAGTTAGCGACCATGGGGGAAGTAGGGAAGTATGCTTCAGTTAGTGTTTCTGACCCTTTAAGTTAGTCAAAGATGCCATAATGGACTCAGAAGTAGAACAAGAACTGGGCATTAGTTATTGGGTTTAAAGAGCACATATCTTTTTACACAGATCCTCATTGTGGCTGATAATTCTATATGAATGTTATGATGTATTATGCTATCTATTTGATTGTGTTTTCGTAAACTAATTAGTCAATTTAGTACTGGACAGGCTGTTGTGGTTCACATTGTGTTAATTACTGTCAATAGGCATATGCTTATATCAAGAATTCTCAGTTTATTTAGAGACAGATTCCATATTACTAGCAGAATGTAAACATCCATATGTTCCTTAGGGAGTTGCAATATGGACATTTTATGTACAATAGCTCTTCCATAGGCAATGCTCATGATATAATTTATCAAAAGAGTCTCTTACTATCCATTTATCACACAAAAAGCCTGAGAATTCAGCTACAATCATTTTTAAGATAGTTAAAATATCTTCAACCTCCTCAAGTATCCTCCCACATTCCCTCTTGAGTGGAATTTTGGGAATCTATATCACTTTTTTTTGAGGAAAAATACAAAAACTCATGAGGCTCAAAGGAGATTGACAAAATTTCCCTGGAGGATTCACCCCCAGCCTTTCACAGTTTAAACTTTGCAACTTGAAGATATTAGACAATCTGTGAAATCAAATCTGGTGCTCCTCTCCTTCTGTAACTCCTCTTTGGAATCAAATAACTGCATTTTTTAAATTGTTTGCAGGAAGTGGTGGAAAGGAAATATAATCGTAATTACCTGAGAAATACTGCTGATTCCAATTTCTACTTCCTTTGGATCCAATAACATCCTGGATACCATGCAAGCTACACAGTGCAGACATGGCACTATTAGCAGTCAGGGATGACAATTGTATGCGGCTTGATCAAGGAATAGGTGCAGCATTCATGACACGACATTGCTTGCTTTGTCATAGATTACAGGGTGTTGGAGTATGAGATCAAGCACTAGAGTAGTGTCTTTCATTCTTCATTAATTGAGCTCAGTTGATCATCCTGAAACATTACTGTTCAAAATGTAAGGGCTTTATTTAGAGATTGGCAGATGGGATACTCCATCATAAATGTGCAGATGTCCCGTCCTCTATATTACAAGTGGTTTAGATCGTATGGCAGTTGTAATATGGTGGAGGGGATATCTGCCACATTCTGACACATTATCTCATCTGCCAAACTCCAAACAAGGCGCTAGGATTTGGCGTCCCTCAAGGCTAGGAGGTATTGTGGGTCTGGATTATCTTAAACTTAAATGTTGGCCAACACCCAAACTGTGGTTTTGTTTATGGACAATTTGACTGCTTCCACTTTGACTCATGTTTGTCAGTGGTTACACCTTGGATGAGAAGTCATTCTCTATCACAAACCTAATGGTGAGAAGACGTAGCTCCTTCTTTGTGGAGGGGCCTCTTTGACCTCCCCCACCACCCTCCGGTTGCCACCTGAAATCGGTACAGCTCATTTCCCCAAGGACTCAGTTAAGCATCCTAGGGGGATATTCTCAAGAACGTGTGATAATCATCACCAAAAAAGGTTAGCGCAAGTTTTCATATCGCCGTCTATCGCGGGAAAATAACTCCGTGTTAACGTGGCATTCTCAACACGGCGGTAACATGCGATATTACCCCGATAACGCGGCAAATGTCCGCGATAACACTACCGGGACGGCGATAAAAATCTCAACCTGAAAGTGAAAAAAGTTGCGATGTGCCCAACCGCGATAAAAAATCCAGCAATAAGCAGTGCCAAGCCTGCAAGTCCCACAAGTCAGGCTGCAAAAAGCACAATAAAAGCGGCAACACAAAACACAAACAACTGCGAAGCACCATGGAGGTAGCCGGAGCAAGCACAGAGGACAACCAGAACCCCACAAGCCCCACGGAGGACCAGCCTGGGACCTCGGGGTCAGGGAAGGGCAAGGAGAAGAAGAAGAGGAAGACGCGGTTCAGTCCGCAGGAAAACAGGATCCTGATCACGGAGGTGATAGAACACCATCAACAACTGTACGTCACCTCCACTGTGTCATTGGCAACAAAAATTGAAATATGGCAGTCCATCCTGGACAAGGCGAATGCAGTCGGAGTGCTGAGGAGGACAATGGACGAGGTCAAGAGGTGCTGGAATGATGTGAAGCGCAAGACCAAGCCGAAACTCGCAGACAGCCAGAAGGCAGCAATGCAGACTGGAGGTGGGAGTCCAGCTCCACAGGAGGAGCTGGATGAGATGGAGGAAATGGTGACCACAGTCATCAGTGTGGAGACGGTGGCAGGAGTTGGGGGACCGGACGCTGCTCAACATGACCCGACACAATAGCAACAGGGTGAGTAACCACCAGGGACTGGGGGGACTGGGGGAGATGGGCACAATGGCACACATGCACAATTAAGTAGAGCACATCTGCGGACAAACCATGGCCAAGAGTCACAACACCAACCAAGAGCCCAATTTACCCAAGTCTGCAACATCACAGCACTGCATAAACACAGAAGTGAAAGCCACACCGCCTGAAAGGGATAAGGGCCAGCCAAATCAGAGCTGAAGGGACAACTCGCCTACAATGCAGCACACACACTTAAGATCCAGAGCACCGCAACATTTACAATAATGTTGAACAAACAGCAACACCAGCACAACAGAACAGAGGACACAACTGCTGCCGCTTGTGTGTGGAAAATGGCCATTCGCATGTGGCATAGCAGGAAACTGTGAGATGATAATGTACTAGTACAACCCCACATCCCTGATGGTGTAGTAATGCATGTATGGCCGTGACCCAGATAGGCAGTGAGACACACATTGTCATACAAATCAACACTCATCACAGTTGAATACAAGTGAAGGTGCGTAGACTTTATTAGCATATGCGTGTCAGTACGGCCAAGATAAGTGCCACAACATGCAGACCAATGCAGCAGTATGTCAGAATGTGGAACGTTGCCAAGCGCCGCTGTCCACTCCTGGGGAGTGCCGCACCATTCACAGGTGTGTGTTTACCCGCGTTGTTGTCCGCTCACGTATTCGGAGTCCAGGCGAATGCAGCCATGTCCACTGTCGTCGTGGGAGATGTGACCAGAACGCCAAATTCCAACAAGGTGTCGGGACATGCGCAATGTGTTCCAAACTGTTGTGTCTGCAGGTACGTAGTTACACATCCATGAAAGCTAGTGCAGCTTCGTAGGCAATCATTTCCAACATGAGGTCGTTGTCGACTTCATCGAACAGGACGGCGAGGCTAACCATTAGCAGGTCCGGACAGATGTGCTGCGTCCACCCCCTTTCACCAATTAGCACTACAGCCCAATAGGGGAGCGGCTCAATTTGATCACTGCACACGAGGAGTTCTGCAATCTCCCAGGTCCAGCTGGCAGCATGTATGCCAAGTATCTAGGCATCCCATAGACGGGTGTCACGTGACACTCATGGTCGTGGGGCAACTGGGGGCGCACACACATGTCGAAATCCAGTTCGGCTACCGTCCTGTTGGATAGGCAGACATCCATGGACCACTCGAATATGCACTAGCGACAATGCAACACAGGCTGCACGCAGGTGACATTGGCAAGGCGGAAGCTTAGCCGGTAACTGATCCGCAGCACTACCAATGGCAGTGCCCCAGTAAATGCAGCATACGTGCACTGTACAGTTCCACGTGACAGGGGTTGTGCATGTGTCATTGCGTTAGTGGCCCTGGTTGAAGCGGCACTGTTCTGACCTGCACCAGTTCTGTAGATGAAATGCCACAGCTGGGATCAATGAGTTGTTGAAGTGTGCAACGGTTGTACGCCTGGGATGGTGTGGGAGTAAGTGTGAAGGCCATTCCATGCAAGATAACTCCGAACAAGGATTTCTGTGTGTGGGGTGTGTATACGGTGGTCTTTCGTCGGGCTGTGCGTAGTGTGGGAGTCGTCATCAGCTGCTATAGTATCTGTCAGGGGGGTGCCGGGCACAAGCAATTCCGAGGTCGGAGGTGCAGATGTGCTTCCGCCTGATAGTTCAGACAAAGGAGCTTTCATCCCTAATGTTAGTTTCTCATCTGCTTGCATTCAGGAAATGTGAAGTGGCTTGTTGGGGGTGGGGTGGGATGTGTGCGACTTTGGGATTCATGTTTGACATGTCTTGCATGTGGCAAATGAGCAGCATCACTGTGTGTTACGTTGCCTCACAGCTGCTCCTCCCTCCCCCCGGGCCTATTTACTTGTGTGCGCTGCAGGGTTGCATCACTTGCACTCCTATGGCATACCATTGTCATGCCTGTCTGCGCATGTCCACAAGCCTGACAACGACACTGTGATGTTGGCCGTTGGAGGTGGGCGGCCACGTGAGTGTAGGCCTGTGGGAAGGATAGGGCGGACACAGATGTAGAGTTCATGCCTGGCAGAACTCGCGCTGCGATTAAGGCTAGGCATTTGGCTCATGCTGTGGCAATACAGATACACACAACAATTGGCATGTATGAGCCAAGACCCCGAGTGGTCTTGCGCTCCTTCATTTCCCCGTTCGTACGAGCCTGCCCTCTGGGTGCATGCTACATTGCAACATTGTCGATTGCGGACTGGGTGGCGCCGAAACTACAACAGTGACACACTCATTAGTTACTTCCTTGTCCAGGCCAGAACTGAACCACGCCCAGAGCCCCAGGCAAATCCTTCACACCCCTACGCTGGCTTGGCGTACGCCGGCCCAGCCCACTCCGCTTACGCATACAGGGGGGGACGACAAAGCTACATGTCCAAGGTCTTACCCACTGCCTGAGGTGACATGGTTGCGTCCGCTGTCCACAGCACAATGTAATGTGGTAGGGCCCTGGCCCATCATGCATACATAATGACCACACGGATACACTTAGATAGATAGTGGAACTGGCTACAGGCACGTGCGCCCGGCCCCTTTTTATTACCAGGGTCACATGTCCAGTGATGCCTGGGCTGGATGGGTGTGGGGTGAGTTTAAGCGAGCCCTGAGGGTGTGGTTGGTACTGGCAACAACTAGAACAGTGATTATCGGATCACACACACAGATTCAATCATAAAGGGTCCATGAGTTGTGGTGCACTGAGTTAGTGGCACCTGAAGAGCTGAGCAGGGTATCAAGCTGATGATGGCATCCAAGACAGGTGTGAGCAACTTAGATAGGCTGGCTGTGAGACTGCTCCGACTCTGGCAGTTGTTGGTTGGAGGTGGTCCTGATGGTGGTGGCGGGTGTGCAGCCAGCGATGATGGCGTGTCCCTGCAGGTCAGGATTGGATTTGATTTGTGAGCCCTGCTGACCGCAGTGTAGGCTGGAGGCAGCAGTCAGAAAGGGCACACAGCCACGTGGCGATGACTTGAGCTGCACAGAGTTAGTGGCACCTGAAGCGCTCAGCGGGTGCGCATCCTGCGCTGATGCGTCGTCCGGGCAGGCCGCACTGGAAGCAATGTCTGTTGCCTACTGGACTCTGCCATAAATGAATCAAGACTCAATTTGAATTGTGAGCCCTGCTGACCGCAGTGTAGGCCAGAGGCAGCGGTCAGAAAGGGCACACAGCCATGTGACGATGACTTGAGCTGCACAGCGTTAGTGGCACCTGAAGCGCTCAGCGGGTGCCCAGCCTGCGCTGATGCGTCGTCCTGGCGGGCCGCACTGGAAGCAATGTCTGTTGCCTACTGGACTCTGCCATAAATGAATCAAGACTCAATTTGAATTGTGAGCCCTGCTGACCGCATTGTAGGCCGGAGGCAGCGGTCAGAAAGGGCGCACAGCCACGTGACGATGACTTGTGGTGCACTGAGTTAGTGGCACCTGGAGCGCTCGGCGGGTGCGCGGCCTGCGCTGATGCGTCGTCCGGGCGGGCCGCCCTGGAAGCAATGTCTGTTGCCTACTGGACTCTGCCATTAATGAATCAAGACTGAAATTGACTTGGGGGACCTGCTGACCGCAGTGTAGGCTGGAGGCAGCGGTCAGCAAGGGCACACAGCCACGTGGAGTCGACTTGTGTTGCACAGGGTCAGTGGCACCTGGAGCGCTCAGCAGGTGCACAGCCAACGATGATGCGTCGTCCGGGCGGGCCGCACTGGGAGCAATGTTTTTTTGCCTACTGAATTTTGCCTCAATATTGCCACGTGGCGTCGACTTGTGTTGCACAGGGTCAGTGGCACCTGGAGCGCTCAACAGGTGCACAGCCAACGACGATGTGTCATCCGGGCGGTCCGCACTGGGGGCAATGTCTGTTGACTAGTGGTTTCCTCCATTAACAGAAATGTGGCAAGATTTGAATTGTGGGACCTGCTGACCGCAGTGTAGGACTAAGGCAGTATCCGGCACACACATGACTCCTTGTTGCTGTGCCGCTGGATGCGCTGGGGGCCTTTGTCGCAGAGTCTGGAGGTCACGGCGGCGGACTCATGGCAGGGTGAGGTGCGCCGCCCTGGCAGACACGTTGCCCATCACGGAAGAGAATCACGCCCAGAGCCCCGGCCTTTTTATCCGCACTCCTACGCTGAAGTGGGGTACGCCGGCCCAGCTCAGCCAACTGCGCTGATGCTTACAGGGGGGGGACAGCACAGCTACATGTCTAAGGTCTTCCCCACTGCCTGAGGTAACATGTTTGCGTCCACTGTCCACAACACTACAAACCCCAGCAGTATATGTCCACATGGACATGTCTGTGCTCTGCATTCTGTGGTCTGCCCAGCACATCACCGCCACACTTGGCATTGTGTACATTCTTCTTCATGGGTGAGTTGCCTCCTTCACACATACTTGGTTCCCACCTCTCCCCACATTCTGCACTTGTGTGGCTGAGGGGCCATGCCGTTTTCGGAAGGTCCGCTGTCTTGTCCTACGCTGCCTCGGTGGTAGTCCGGGGGGGTCTGGAGGGGGAGGGGGGGTCCTAGGGGTGGTGGCGGTGGGTGTTGTGGCCCTCTTGGGTCTCCGAGCTGCATGTTCATTGGCTCCATGGCATCTGTGGGTCTTCAGATGTGGCTCTGGGCTGGGCTCCATTTCATACTGCAGGCAGTCGTCCTGCTTAGCACCAGCAGAAGGCAGGTGTTCAATCCCTGCAGCTAATGCGCCTTATCGCCTGTTCTTGGTTCGCATCGCAGATCTGGCTGGTCGTTGAGAATCTCGCGAAGTGGTGTTTTCGTGTGTTTTTGCACGGGAACCCCTACTCTGCATATCATTAGCGTTAGTTGTCGCACTCATCCATGGCGATGTTTTTTGCGGTTGCTATCGCAGGAAAACTGGCGATGCGGCAGTTTGCACCAGCTTGTGAATGGGGCAATAAATCTATCGCCACTTTTGCGGCGCTAAAGTGCCGATAAATCGGCGATGACTCCTTGAGAATATGCCCCCTAGTGTCTTCTTCAGTTTTAGTCTGACATTTGCAAACTAAATCGATTTGCTTTTTTTTGCTTGCTTTTTCAAACTTCACATTTTGCAAAAAGTTTTCTTTTTGCTCAACACTGCCACATGCTGCACAGTAATTAGAGGCGTTATTATCTTGCCTATCACCTCTCTATCTAGGACTTCTCAAAATCTCCATTCATTGGCTACAACTGATTCAAAATTCAGCTAATAGATCTGTGATAGGTCTCTCACCTTGGGAAAACATTTATTCTCATTTAAGCGATATTCATTGGCTCCAAGTGTAGCAAAAACTTACTTTCATGTTCTTCTGTCTTTGCCATAGAGCGTGTTATAAATTTGGGCCTGCATTTATGCAGTCCAGGATGTACCCTTACACTCCAGGGCAGAGAATATGCGTTAAAATGGCAAACCTATAGGGCCGGTGGGGGGCTCAGAATTCCTCCACATGAGTTGTTCTATTTATAAGAGGAAACTCACCTTGAAAGCATCTCTTGCTGGGTCTGAGACCAATCACATTATTCTTGCAAACAAGTTGTCTGGGACAGTACTGCTTTAAATGACCCCTGTCACATAACACTCTTTAGAAGAATCATTTTAGACTGCTAGAGTCGAGAGGTTTCTTTGTCACATCTGCTGTTCATGTCATTCCACACATTCCAAGCTAAGTAGCCAGTAATTACTCCTCCCACTCTTCTTCCCAGTAGGTTCACAACTATTGTCTTCTCTCAGGAAAGGTTTTTCAATCCATACCTCAACAGAACACTACTGACTTCCACTGAAGGTAGGTGAGCATTACAGAACTGAATGAATTACATACCCAATCTCTAATGCAGGCAAAGACAACCCGTTGAAGGGCATCTCTATAATAGAAGAAAGGCTACCCAGCCATATACTGAAAAGGAGGCTTTTTGTACACTTTCACTACAGGGACACCTTCACTACAGGGACACCCTAATTAATACATTAGGCATGTCGTTGTTTTGGAAATATACAACAAAACCTTGCAGGTTAAAAAGTACTACCTTCAGTTTATTTAGCTAATATCAAATGCAGATTTCTTTAATGCAAAAATGGTTTCCTTTGTCATATTTGTGCTGTAACATTGCGTACAGCAGTGCAGGTCTGCAGTGACAGTCATGTTGATATATTTTAATAGTCACTCATATGGATTGTGTAAATGAAGACGTCAATCCACTTGTTTTAGTTATATTATATACCACAGAGCTATTAATGCAGCCCTTTACTGTGGCCTTACCTAAAGGTTAGAGAGCAAATTGAGATTAGCCAATTGTTTACCTTGTTTAGGTGTCACAGCAGATGGCCTAGATAATGAAAGGGAGTTCCCAGGGCTAAAAAATCCAAATCTACCCGCAAATCCAGTGTCTTGAAACAAATGTATGCGAAGAGAAGATGTAGAAAGGTGAATTCCCTATAATGAGCCACATAAACATCCATACAGAAATGTACCCGATTCCAAGAATAGAAATATTTGGAAGCAGGTGCACAGGCTCATGCCCTGCCCCCGGACTTACCAGAACTAGTCGTCCACTTGGTCAAGGTCCTCACAGACCCAGCTCAGGTGACTTGTGATTCTGTCTCATCTGCAGCGTATGCTCTCTCTCGTGCCTGGGACACCTCTGTTATTCAAACTCGCCATTGTTTGCCTTTTGGTTTTCTTGCTTTTTGACTTTTTGCTCACCCTTACATTGCCTTCTTTTCACACTCTTTCTCTTCCTTCAGTTGCCTTTTGCTCTCCTCTCTTCCTTCTATTATCTGTCTGCATTTCCAGTCGCTTGCAATCTTTTTCACCCTTCTATGCCTTTCTGTTTTCCACCCCCTTGTGCATTTCACACCCTTCTGTGCCTTTATGTTTTTAACCTTTTCATACCTTTTTCACCTTTTGGTGCCTTTTTTATCCTTTTCTGCCTTTTTTCACTCTTTTGTGCCTTTTTTGCGTTTCTCTGGGCCTCTCCCACACTCTGTTTTTCCCTCCTCCCACGCACCCTCCCTCCCTCCTCCTCCTTATCTGGTCCTCCCACACAACCGCTACTTTTCGCACCCCACACTAGCCCCGCCCTGCCCACCGCCCATTGAGCTCCTCCACCACAAGTCCTTCTTAATGGCGATCACAGAGCAGACATAGCGCTAGCGTGCTGAAGGCGAGCCAAAAGCAAGCCTGTCTGGACCTGGACCTCATCCAGCACCACAGACCCTGGTCTGCTCACCCCCGCATGATACTCTGCAGAGCTCCTCTGATCTCTGAACCTAGGGTGCCTATCCATGTGCTGCTGTGCTGCACCATGCTACTGATAGAGCGCTGATAGCACTCTATTTTGTATGAGTGCACTATACTTATGGTTTAAACACACTCTCATGTATTTGTATTGTTTGCAGTGTTTTATGACTATTAAGAACCATTTATTTGAATTATTTGATGTTGAAACTAGTGAACGCAATTAAGTAGAACTTTGTATGTATTATGATTCGTTCATGCATAATGTGCAAGACGATATTATTCCTATATATATCGAAATTATGATTAGTATAAGTTGCCTGCAATATAGGCCCAAAGTTAGTGTTTCAATTCTCCTTGCTCTCGAGAAATAAATTATTAAATGATTGTTGTGTTTGAAGTTAGAATGTTCTCATCCTGCTGCAGGTGCAAGAATACACATCGTTATTTTCAGAGTTAAGGAGAAACCCGGAATGTCTTTGAAGATGGCTGGGAAGCGAGAAGGGAGGATGCCTTGCATATCTGGTCTGTCTGAAAGCCAAGGCCACTGGAAGGAGATATCATTAATTACATTTATTTCATGAAAGAAAAAGCTACTGCCTAGAGGTAGGATGGCAAGTTTTAAGAAGAATTACGCAATGTGGGTTGAATCCCATCTTTTGTATGATGCGCAGGGAAAGCGAGTCCAGACTTCTGCTAGCTTTCGGAGGAGAAGGAGCATCTTAGAGCAAGCTCCAAAGCCATAAGCTAAAACGACCCATTTGACGTGAGTACTTCTTAGGAAGTCAACACGAGCTGACACCTTTGGGGAATGATAGAAGAGAGACAGGAAGGGCCCTCATGTAGAGCAGTGTAGGGA
Organism: Calotriton arnoldi; assembly: GCA_963921515.1. Taxonomy (NCBI): domain Eukaryota; kingdom Metazoa; phylum Chordata; class Amphibia; order Caudata; family Salamandridae; genus Calotriton; species Calotriton arnoldi. The sequence goes on from CAWUFW010003497.1 coordinate 1,211,375, forward strand.
AAGATCTCGCTTTCTTTCAATGAGTCGAGAACTGAATATTGCATCTATTTTGTGTTGCATTGTGATTCTGGAATTTATAGTCATCTGTCTTTTGGGCCGCATTACTTATATTCGTAAAATCGGCTCTGTATTAATTTTTCTGTACCTCTATACTTTGCTATTGAGATGTATTTACATCCAATTGTTTTTGGCCTTAAAATAAATATTCAAACTGCACTTTGGAGTCGGTGATCTTTTCAGGCATGACGACTTTGTTAATAACAGTCTGAGTTGTTTCCTCCCCTCAACCACTTTAGGTAAATAAAAGATCGATTGCTTACGCTATATTTAGTAGGGAACAGTAGGTATGCAATTTAGCGTAATCAAATGGTAGCAGAGGATGGTTTACCTTTAAAGTGGTTTACCTCTATGGTGAGGGGAGTCATCAGGAGTAGGGTTGAAGGTTGAAGAGCCCTGAAGTGGAGCGGAAGACGGCAGAGACCGGCGGACGTTGATGGTGCGGCGGAAACAGTGGTGGCGTGAGTATGAAAGGAATTGTGGTGTTAGATTGCGGTGATGAGTATGTGGGTGATGTCTTGCGGAGTTGGGATGTATGTAGAGTGAATGTGGTTTTTGGTTTACTGGTCCGGACACGTGCAGAGCAGGAAGTTTTGGTGAGCGGACTCAAGAGAAGTCCAAGATCCCGGGATAGTTTTGTATTGTAATTGTCTGATCAAATGTGGGTGTTGTGGAGCGCTATTGACGATCCACTTTCGTTAGGGACCTTTGTGTGAATGAGGAAAAGGTCGCAGTAGAAAGCCTCAGGTACCGGGGGTGGACTTTGGCGATTGAGTGACCAACGCAGGTCGGGGGTCACAACGGCTGAACGTTCTTGTGAGAGTGTTCTATCGATCTTTAGTGTCAGACAATTACTTGTTTTATGTGACTGTAAGTTATTGTAATTGTGTAGGAACAGTTACTTGGTTTAATAACTTTTGGTTATACAGTTACTTGTAGTACGAATGTGTGTATGTGAGTTTGCGGTGAAATTGTAAAGGCGGGTGAGCCGCTGCAAGGAGTGAAAAGTGACGTCAGGGTGCGCTGCGCTGCGATAGGTTGGTTGGTATAACGTCGCGCTGGGATTGGTGGAAGTTCGTTTGCAGGGGAACAGCGTAATTTTGGGCTTGCAATTGATCAATTTTACAATGAGATGCTTTAGGGTATTGCGAGATTTGTGTAGAGGCGACACAGGGGTAGTGATTCGGGTAGGAGAAGAAGCTCCGCCAGAAGACACACCGGCACATTACATGGCAACGAATGTAGGACTGCATACTATAGTGTGGCTTCAGAATTGGCATAAACTGACAGAGAAAGAGGGTGAATTGGCTTTCCCTCGTTATGGGTCTTTTCGTATGGAAGTGCTGACCCAGCTGAGTGGGGTGATGAATGCACTGAAACCTCCCCCTAGACCCACACAATTTGAGGCATTAGATGCATGGATGAGAGCTGCCCTAGTAAAAAGGAGAGAGGCTTCACAAGGAAGAATGAGGATAGCAATGAAGGCATATCATGATGCTAGATGGGATGCCCAATTGAAAAGATGGAGAGTAGACACCATAGAGGGAGAACGCTTGTACCCATTTCATACATTAAAAGAGGGGGCTAGAGATAAAAAGACGACAGAGGAGGACAGTGATACAGATGACAGCTTTCTCGATAGATTGCTAGCGGAACGTCCTCCACCGTGCAACTCTAAATCCGAGACAGAGAGGTTGCGCCCATCAGAAGAGCTTTTAAGTGTGGGACAACTGGGTTCAGAGGAACAATCGGCAGGAGTAAGAGGCAAGATTACAATGGTATGCATTTTGGGAGGGTCTGGAGGAATGAGGTATCCAAACTGTGAGCCAGTACAACCTGCAGAAAACATGCAGTTGCCAGATGCTTTGTCAGTACCAGTCACAATAGGGCCGGTGGTTCCGATATATACTCCTAGAGAAAGAACCGATGACAGTCAACAGCACATAAGTGAAGGGGACGAGACCATGTCTGGAGGGAGCCTGGCAATGAGTGGGACTGGGTTAAGTCGGATACCAGTGGAATCTAGTACTTCACTGCCAGCCACAGCTGATCCATCAAGAATGGATAGTGGGTCAGAACAAAGACGGACAGGAGCTCTAGCGAATTCTAGGTCTGACCTTCGAATGTGGGTTCAGCCAGTGAGAGAGTCAATGATGCCAAGGGAAGAGACAAACAAGAGACAAGAAGCGCCTAGAGTACTGTTTGGGCCACAGGTTATTTGTGGAGGTGACCATTGGAGAAGTCGAAGCTAGGAAAGAGATAGACACCCAGCTTCAAAGATAGAAGAGGGTGCAGTTCCTTGGAGAACTCAAAGCTGTGACAGGGAAGTTACAAGAAACGAGGAAATTCAGAAAGTGTTAAAAAGCGCGATAAAGGCGCCAATGCTGGATGTGGTACGTTTAAAGGCAGAACTAGACGAGGTGATTGAAGGTAATTTGTCCCTGATCAAAATTGATACGTATGACTCGAGTGAACTATTGTTCGTAGCAAAGGACATGACAAGAAAGGCCAAACGAGCTTATGATGCCTTGTTGCTTTTGGCACAAAGATATGAGGTAGATTTGTCAAAGACCAAGCTGACACAGGGTTCTTGTAGATTAAATTACACAGACAAGGATTTGGAAGAGAAGCGAACGAGTGGATTAAAAGCACAAATTAGAGAACTAGTGATCGGGATGCGGACATGGAAAGAATTAGACAGATGGAACGAAAGATGGGCCAAAAAGAAAAGCTTCCAGACTGGAATAGGGAATACTCCACCTCTGGGTGGAGGGATGGGAGCTGCAGGCAATTTCCCCCTCAGGGAGGTACAGAGTGGAGGATATGTACACGTGCCATGGAGCAGGGGTGATTTAGCAGCATTTACGAATGATTTTCCTCGGCTGAGGGAAAAACCTGCTGAGTGGTACAAGCAAATAGATCAATTTGTAAAGATTTCGAAAGTATTTTGGATTGATTTAAACACCTTGTTTGATATAGTAGTGCCGGCGGATTTGTGGGCGGCATGTAAGATTGCCATTGAGTGGCCTACTGCAGAGCCACCTAGAGATTCAGTGACTCATGGTCCTTCACCTGATGTAATGAGAAAATATGAGCAAGTGATTACATGGTTGCAGTCGAATGTAGCTCCTCAGACTGTTGATTGGCTGAAGATTGATCGCACCACTCAAGACTCTAAGGAATCAGTACATGATTATTACGAAAGATTGTTGTTAGCTTTTAAGCAGCATAGTGGATTGGATACAATTGAACAGAAAGATATGGGACAGTTTGTCTCGAAGTTTGTGTTGGGACTGAAATCGGATATTAGTTTGATGATACAGCAGCACTTTATATGTTGGCAGAATAAGTCGGTGGATGAGATTCTGCGTTATGCTAAATATTGCAGTGATCAAGTGGAATCGACACAGAAGAAATTGAAGGACAAGTTGATGTTGGTGCAGTTGAGAAACGCTGATACGACGCAGGGGTTTGGAGGAGGTCAAGGTAGAGGTAGAGGAGGTGGAAGAGGAATGGGACAACAGATGGTGACCCAACCTGGTCAGGGTAGAGGAAGAGGAATGGATCCAGGTGCCAGTGACTGGGTGGCCCAACAGAAAAGGGTCACTGCCTGTCACCATTGTCACAAAATCGGGCATTGGAAGCGCGAGTGTAGATTAAATCCAGCAAATCAGATACAGATGGAAGGAGAGGGACAGATGTCTGAGACTGTCAATACTGTGACAAGACCCAGGTCTATGTATGGAGGAGGATATGAGCCGCAAGTGCAAGTACCTCAACCTCCTAGGATACCCATGCACAATCAGTTATACCATCAGATGCCTTACTTTGAAATACAAGATAGATTTGATCAAAATCAAGATTTACAAGAGTGTCAGAGGGGGGTGCAAGAGGAATGCACCTTGGATGCAATCCTAGAAGTAGATCAGAGTGGGCTGTTTGTGGATGCAGATGTGAATGGATATCCTGTGACCTTCTTATTGGACACTGGAGCTCCTCGCTCCACGGTGAGAACTGAAGTAGTCCCAAATTTAACTCTTTCGGGATGATCGATTCAAGTAGTGGGGGTTAGTAATCAGAAAATGACTAATCCATTGACAAACGAATTACCCGTGAGAATAGGACCATTTCGAGACAAACACCAATTTGTAGTGTGCAACTCAAGCCGGTCTGTCTTTTGGGACGAGACCTTCTGTGCAAGCTCAATTGTACTATATCGTGCACTCCGAGAGGTGTAGAATTGCAAACATGTGATGATGATGCTGATTTTAAAATGGTTAACATGAGTCTGTGATACAAAAGGGGATGATGGACGGAACGTTTGAGCCAATCAAACACTCACCCCCAGTCAACTGATCTGGGTTTAATCCATCATCATTCTTTAGCTCACTCCACCACCCCAGTTCAGACATGGCCATATGCAAATCAGTCTGACCCTGTGCCTCATGGGAACAGTCCAGCACGAACTGCCAAGCCATGTCTTCCCTGGACCGGAAACAAGCATCCTAGGACCGGTTTCTGGCATTCCAGCCGTCATCAGCCAGGCTTGCTTGAATCCAGTGGCAAAGTGAGCAAGGGACCCACGTCTGGGCAGACCCCCGCCAACTTAGGGCGAACAAAGCGATACAAAAGGGGATGATGGACGGAACGTTTGAGCCAATCAAACACTCACCCCCAGTCAACTGATCTGGGTTTAATCCATCATCATTCTTTAGCTCACTCCACCACCCCAGTTCAGACATGGCCATATGCAAATCAGTCTGACCCTGTGCCTCATGGGAACAGTCCAGCACGAACTGCCAAGCCATGTCTTCCCTGGACCGGAAACAAGCATCCTAGGACCGGTTTCTGGCATTCCAGCCGTCATCAGCCAGGCTTGCTTGAATCCAGTGGCAAAGTGAGCAAGGGACCCACGTCTGGGCATACCCCCGCCAACTTAGGGCGAACAAAGCGATACAAAAGGGGATGATGGACGGAACGTTTGAGCCAATCAAACACTCACCCCCAGTCAACTGATCTGGGTTTAATCCATCATAATTCTTTAGCTCACTCCACCACCCCAGGTCAGACATGGCCATATGCAAATCAGTCTGACCCTGTGCCTCATGGGAACAGTCCAGCACGAACTGCCAAGCCATGTCTTCCCTGGACCGGAAACAAGCATCCTAGGACCGGTTTCTGGCATTCCAGCCGTCATCAGCCAGGCTTGCTTGAATCCAGTGGCAAAGTGAGCAAGGGACCCACGTCTGGGCATACCCCCGCCAACTTAGGGCGAACAAAGCGATACAAAAGGGGATGATGGACGGAACGTTTGAGCCAATCAAACACTCACCCCCAGTCAACTGATCTGGGTTTAATCCATCATCATTCTTTAGCTCACTCCACCACCCCAGTTCAGACATGGCCATATGCAAATCAGTCTGACCCTGTGCCTCATGGGAACAGTCCAGCACGAACTGCCAAGCCATGTCTTCCCTGGACCGGAAACAAGCATCTGTGTGCAGAAATGTTTGTGGTGCTTACAATAGCAGAACTGCCACATGACTTAAGAGACTCAGTTGATCCGAAAGTGTGGGATTTTACGGGCGAGGATGTAGGTCTAATGAGAGGGGTTGAGCCAGTTAAGATACAGGTCAAACCTAATGCTGACTTCCCACGAACGCCACAATATAAATTGACTCCAGAAACTCTAGCCGGAATAAGACCTGTGATTGAGACTATGATTGCCCAAGGTATTCTCAAGGAGATAAGAGGAAGTTCCTGCAACTCGCCTATCATGGGACTGCAGAAGCCAAGTGGCAAGTGCAGAATAGTGCAGGATCTGCGTCGGGTTAATGAAATTGTGGTCCCATGTTGTCCTGTGGTACCGAATCCAGCTGTTATTTTATTCCAGATACCATGCAAAGCAGAATGGTTTACAGTGATAGATTTGTGTCATGCATTTCTCTCCATACCATTGCATGAAGAAAGCCAGTTTTTATTTGCATTTAGGATGGGCGATCGTGTATTAACATGGAAAAGAATTCCTCAGGGGTATACAGAAAGCCCCTCCATTTTTAGTCAATGTCTGAAAAAGAACCTTGAAGGACTGGTGATGGCCCACAACTCAGTCTTAGTGCAATATATAGATGACCTTTTGGTCGCCTCAGAGACTGAGGATGCTTGCAGGATTGACACTGTGGTGTTGCTGAATCATTTGGCAGAGAATGAACACAAAGTGTCTCCAAACAATTGCAGTATTGTTTGTCTGAAGTTCAGTACCTAGGTCACCGGATTGAGAAAGGAAAACGAAGGGTGTCACCAGATCGCATAGAGGCGATTCTGCAAATGGGAATTCCGAAAACACAAAAAGAAGTCTGCATGTTTTTGGGAATGGTCGGCTATTGTCGACAGTGGATCCCAAATTTTTCCTTGCAAGCAAAGCCTCTGTTGAAACTGACTCGAAAGGATGTTAGTGATCCGGTACCATGGGATGACGAGTGCTTGAAAGCTTTCCGTGAGCTGAAGGAAAGTATCTGTCAAGCTCCAGCTCTCGGAATGCCGGATTATAACAAAGCATTTTCGCTCTTTTTCTGTGAAAAGGAGGGATGTGCGTTAGCAGTCCTAGTACAGACACATGGGGGTGCCCGTAGACCAGTAGCTTACTTCTCAGCTACATTAGATCCTGTAGCTTCTGCGTTGCCTGGATGTCTGAAATCCGTTGCTGCAACCGGTGTCAGCATTGAAAGATGTGAAAGCATAGTGATGGGTTACCCGCTCATTGTTTATGTACCTCACTCAGTAGAATTATTGATGACTCGGACAAAAACACAGTATCCGACCAACAATAGACTTACCAAGTATGAGCAGGTTATATTGGCCGCTGATAATGTTACCCTGAGACGTTGTACCACTCTGAACCCTGCTACATTGTTACCTGTTCCGGCAGAGGAAGGAGATGAGGATTGTGAAGAGCATGACTGCCTAGATGTTACTGACCTATCTACCAAACCCAGACCTGACATTGTCGATTAACCTTTGCCCCAATCTGATTTGATCCTCTTTGTTGTTGGTTCATGCTTAAGAGACAATGAAGGGTATTTGAGAGCAGCGTTTGCTGTGTGCACCATCATGGGAGTAGTGGAAGCTGCCTGTTTAACTAAAGTATTCTCTGCGCAGGTGGCCGAAATTGTCGCTTTGACACGTGCCTGTATCATTGCAGCTGATATTCAAGTGACTGTGTATACAGACAGTCAATACGGATTTGGTGTAGTTCATGACTTTGGGCAGTTATGGTCACAGAGGGGGTTTCTAACGTCCTCAGGATCACCTATACGTAATGGCGAGTATGTGCGCCAACTATTGGAAGCTTTGCAGAAACCTAAAGAGATAGCAGTCGTTAAATGTGCAGCTCATGGAAAGGGAGAAGATTTTGTCACTAAGGGCAACAATTATGCAGATGAAGTAGCACGATTTTGCGCTGAACATGCTTGTATTTTCAATGGAGAATATACAGGCGAGAGCACAGAAGAGACCGAGCTCAGCATGATGTTAGCTATAGCCGATACTTGGGATGAGGTGAAGCGGTTGCAGGATGAAGTCCCAGAAGAGGAAGCTGCTTCATGGGTCAGAGCAGGTTGCACAAAAAGAGATGATGGCATTTGGGTGTCCACAGATGAGAGAGCAGTATTACCCAATTGTCTACTAAGCCCAATGGCAAGGCAAATCCACGGAGCAGTCCATCTGGGAAGAGATGCTATGGTGCGAGTGTTTAGGCAGACGTGGTTTAATCCACGCTTTCGTGTGTGGGCTGAAGCGGTATGTCACAGGTGTGTTACTTGTCAACAAATGAATGTTGGAAAGAGAACTGTGGTTGCATTGAGTCACATTGGACGATCTGGAGGTCCCTTCAATAGGATACAATTAGATTTCATTGAGATGCCAAGGTGCAATAGGTTGAGATATGTTTTGGTGGTGGTATGTATCTTTTCGCGTTGGGTGGAAGCATATCCAACTAGACGATGTGACAGTCTCACAGTAGCCAAGTTGTTGTTAAGAGAATTGATCCCGAGATACGGATTTCTGACATCAGTGGAAACAGATAGAGGAACTCATTTCCACAGTGAAATCATGAAGTTGTTGTGCTCTGCTTTAAACATTGATCAAAGACTACATTGTAGCTACTGGCCGGAGGCTTCAGGTCTTGTAGAGCAGGTTAATGGCACCATCAAGTCAAGAGTGGCAAAGGTGTGTTCGTCAACTTCATTGAAATGGCCAGATGCATTGCCCCTGGTGCTTATGAGTCTGTGTAGCACTCCTGATAGGAGAACAGGGCTTTCTCCCCACGAAATTTTGACCGGAAGAGCTATGCGTTTGCCTATGGTGCCAGCTACAGCATTGATAAATATCACTGATGATTTAGTGTTGGATTATTGTAAGGGACTGGTTGATGTGGTTACTTCTGTATCCCACCAGGTCGAGGCTGCGACTGCATCCACCTCAAGAGACCTGCTGCATGATCTTAATCCAGGTGATTGGGTACTAGTTCGCAAGCACGTGAGGAAAAGTTGTCTTGATGCTCGCTGGCGAGGACCATATCAGGTGATATTGGTCACAAGAACCGCTGTGAAGTGTGGAGGATTGCCGAATTGGATCCACGCTTCCCACACTCGCCGAGTTCAAGCGCCTGCGGAGGAAGAGAGTCCTTTGGGTCCGAGAAGCATCTGTGGACCTAACACAAACAACGACGAAGGCACAGGCCCAGCTGTAAGAGTTTCGGATGAAACAGAACAGCCAAGTGAGCACGAAGGACGAGAGCTGAGTGCTCCTGAACTGAGCCCAGATCCGGAAATAGAGGATATTGCAGAAGTGAACTGTGCACCAGATCAAGGTGAGCAGTCTTTTGCAGTAGGATCAGACCAAGAGGAAGAGAGGAGAGCAGATGCAAGAGCGGAAAAGTGGCCAGCGAGAAAAGAAAGACTGAATATACGGCTTGCATCCGAGAAAGATCTCGCTCCGATTCCTGAAACATCTGAATCAGACCAATGTGGCGCTGAAGAAAGACCGGACGGTCTGAGACGCTCCAGAAGAGAAAGAATAGCGTCTCGAAGATACGCATCTCCTGAGTAGACGTACCTGGCTGCAGATGCAGAGCCCAGCGAAGTCCGGGAGGTTGGGAGCTGGTACGGTGAGCTACGAAGGGGACACCCTCTCGATTGAAATACAGTTGTTGGTCCCAGGCGTAGAAAAGTTTGGAAAGCTAACTCTGCAAGTTCCAAATCCTCCAAAGCTGAGTGGATTGTGTTTCCTGATCCTCAATCAAATTGTCTTCCCTTCATTTGGCCGACAGCTCACCGAGCAAGAATTAGGAGAAATTTGTGCGGAGATTTTGCAATTTGTTCTCGAAATACTTGGATCGAATATCATTAACGATGAAGCTTGAATTATAACCAAAGAAAGCATTAGGCCTTAGAAAGAAGATAACTTAGACCCCAGTTTAAGAAGATTTAAAATTAGGGACTTTTCTAGTAGATGATGGAGTGAGGAGTAGGGCTGACTACATCTCTTCAATAGGTTTAGTATCAATCAAAGGAACTTTGACATTAATTGCATGGGAGGAGAGAAGTGAGAAAGACATTGTTAAAGAAAGAAAACAGAAAGAGACTGTGTTTTCCCTTTTGTGCTTTGGAACGGATCAGAAGAAACCATGGTGTCCGAAAAATCAACACGCAAACGGAAGTGTATCATTGGCACCCTCATTGTAGTGGTGCTTATTGTTATAACTGTGGTGATCGTTACATCTCTAGTTGGATTTCAGGATGTCGAACAGAATAGGGTACAGGCAACACTCACTACACCAATCTATGAGATAGATGAGGATGCATCTGCAAGGGATCTAGAAATGATTAAGGAAATCAGTCGTAGATTACATGTTGATTTGTCAAAGGGTGATTTCACTTTGAATGCGTATGCTCGATTATTGTATGAGTATGTGGATACCATGGAAGCGAAGGATTGCTATGTGTGTATGCAATTACCAGCCTCAGTAGAAGAAGGCATTCAATATCATCATTTGCCTGTGACCTATGGCATTACATGTAGTGTGTTGTTGAGCATGTTTTATAGCAAGGTACTATTTCTCAAATTATGATGTGGTACTCTCGGAAGTCCCAGTTCTTAAATACATGAATAAATATGATTATTATAAGGAAGTAGATCGAATGTCAAAGTATTTCGTGCCTACTATTACTTTAGATACGTCTTATGCCCATAGACACAATTTGACCTGCATGTTAACTGACATTGAAAAGAAATTTATAGATCAGATAGAAGATCGGCATAGACAGACTCTATTTAGACCAGATCCAAAGCACAAGGTTACCCCATTGACTAAAGAAGAATTAGATCATAAAGCAAAGGGGAGTTTTGGACCCATAGCATTAGATTTCCAGCAGAAGGGGAAGTTGTGCATTAGACACCCTACCACATACTACGATAAGATATTTGTGGGTGAAAGTGATTGTGAGCATGTTTTTTTGATCGAAGAATCAATTAGAAAAGCATTATTGGACAAAATAACAATAGTGCCCAATGTGTATTTTGTGTGTGGAAAGAATGCCTATGTGAAGTTGCCCAAAAATTGGTATGGCACTTGTTATTTGGCTGTGGTATTTCCCAAGATTTTTCATGTGAATGATTTATGGCCCTTGGAAAGAAAAAGACCTCAAAGAGGAAAACGTGGTGTGAGTGCAGGAGAAGTGATTGGAGACATATTTGGGGCTATGATACAGAGTATGGGTGTGATTCTGAATGATTTGAACATCAGAAAGCTGGCAACATTAGTGGATAAGCTCTCAATAAACACAGCTCAGATTTTATTACTTGTAGATGGGGAGATGGTTTCGATAAGGGCTATGGTTTTGCAAAACCGTCTTGCCCTAGATGTGCTGCTAGCAAAAGCCGGAGGAGTCTGCAAATTATTGAAAGTTCAAAAGTGCTGCACTTATATTCCTGACAACAGTCGGGATATAAGGAAATACATCAACAATATTTCAGATATACACCAAGAGTTTCGTGAGATGGCTGCTGAAGGACTCTGGGAGCAACTGGGGAAAGGATCTGGCAGGATAGGCAGTTGGTTTGGAAGTTTGGGACAAGGAATAATGGGATATATCTTGTAGCCTATCATAATAGCTGTCATTTGTATAATTGTCCTACTAGGAGCCATCAAGGCTTACAAATGGCAAAGGGCACGACATCAGGAAACTGTTTCGAAAAGGCGAGAGCTTCAACTTGAACGATTGCAGGACAGTCATTACCACACCTTAAGGGGTTAGAACGATTCAGACAGGGACGGCAAGCTACAGCTTCTGTTTAGGTCGGTCTCTTCTACAAGGAGAAAATACAGGAGAATAGAAAGTTGGTGTTATGACACTAGTCATAAGAGGGGGGAACTGATAGAGCGCTGATAGCACTCTATTTTGTATGAGTGCACTATACTTATGGTTTAAACGCACTCTCATGTATTCGTATTGTTTGCAGTGTTTTATGACTATTAAGAACCATTTATTTGAATTATTTGATGTTGAAACTAGTGAACGCAATTAAGTAGAACTTTGAATGTATTATGATTCCTTCATGCATAATGTGCAGGACGATATTATTCCTATATATATCGAAATTATGATTAGTATAAGTTGCCTGCAATATAGGCCCAAAGTTCGTGTTTCAATTCTCCTTGCTCTCGAGAAATAAATAATTGTGGGGCATATTAGCAAGAACGGCGTTAACATTATCGCCGCTTTAGCGGCAGGAAACTGCTGCTAAAGCGGCGATAATGGGCTTGATAATATGCCCTTGAGAATTCCAATAGAAGCCCAAGATCACAGCAGTACATGGGCTTCTATTGGTATTCTCAAGGGCAAATTATCAAGCCCATTATCGCCGCTTTAGCGGCAGTTTCCTGCCGCTAAAGCGGCGATAATTTTAACGCCGTTCTTGCTAATATGCCCCTAAATGATTGTTGTGTTCAAAGTTAGATTGTTCTCATCCTGCTGCAGGTGCGAGAATACACATCATTATTTTCAGCGTTAAGGAGAAACCCGGAATGTCTTTGAAGATGGCTGGGAAGCGAGAAGGGAGGATGCCGTGCGTATCTGGTCTGTCTGAAAGCCAAGGCCACTGGAAGGAGATATCATTAATTAAATTTATTTCATGAAAGAAAAAGCTACTGCCTAGAGGTACGATGGAAAGTTTTAAGAAGAATGACGCATGTGGGTTGAATCCCATCTTTTGTATGATGCCCAGGGACAGCGAGTCCAGACTTCTGCTGGCTTTCGGAGGAGAAGGAGCATCTTAGAGCAAGCTCCAAAGCCATAAGCTAAAACGACCCATTTGACGTGAGTACTTCTTAGGAAGTCAACACGAGCTGACACCTTTGGGGAATGATAGAAGAGAGACAGGAAGGGCCCTCATGTGGAGCAGTGTAGGGAAAGATTTCGCTTTCTTTCAATGAGTCGAGAACTGAATATTGCATCTATTTTGTGTTGCGTAGTGATTCTGGAATTTATAATCATCTGTCTTTTGGGCCGCATTACTTATATTCATAAAATCGGCTCTGTATTAATTTTTCTGTATCTCTATACTTTGCTATTGAGATGTATTTACATCCAATTGTTTTTGGCCTTATAATAAATATTCAAACTGCACTTTGGAGTCGGTGATCTTTTCAGGCATGACGACTTTGTAATTAACAGTCTGAGTTGTTTCCTCCCCTCAACCACTTTAGGTAAATAAAAGATCGATCGCTTACGCTATATTTAGTAGGGAACAGTAGGTATGCAATTTAGCGTAATCACTACACGAAAGGAGCTTCACCTGCATCCACTTCCACTTCATCTGCAACACAACACCCACAACACCCTCTCTACCCATCAACAGCACTCCTTCCACACCCACCCATGAAAACAAACCCAAGACAATTTATCATGCATGCTCCTCAACACCAGCTCTCTCAGCAAAAACGCAATTGAAATCTGAGACCTCCTACATACAATGCTCTAGATCTCCTCTTCTGTCCTCTTCTCTTCCTTATGGAAACATGGCTGACCTCTAAAGCAGCACCTGATCTCACCATGGCTGTCACAGCAGTATACAGATTCCCGCACTAACACCATCAGTACGGACCTGGAGGAGGATTCACAATCATATACAAGGAATCCTTCAATTGCACTACAACCATATAGGCTGAAACTCCCTACATGGAGCACCTGCACTTCAAACTACAGACGTCGACAACATACACGTTAAGTTGAACCCACGTATACCGACCACCGGTACCCAGAGCCACTTTCGCAGACAACATCGCCAACTTCATTGGCCCTTTTACCATTGACTTCAGCAACTACATCCAACTAGGAGACTTCTACTTCCTCTTCGAAGACAAGAGTGACCCAAACACTACTTGACTCCTCGAGAGCCTAGAGTAGCTATGACTGACACAACATGTCACAAACCCACATACTCCACCAGACACAACCTTGACCTGATTTTCACCACCTTCAATGACATTGAAATCATAACAACCACTCCGCTCACTTGGATGGAATATGCAATCATCTAATTCTTCATCCGCACACCCCGCCCAATGAGACCCGCCAACACAAACATGGCAAAATGAATCTGGAGCAGCATTCAGCAGTCCAACTGGACAGACACCTTGTGCCTCAATTAAACAACCTCCACCAACAGCATAAACAGCAACGTCAAACACCTGGACGATTGGATTGCAAAATGCACAGAGTCCCTGGTGCCCAGTAAACACAACAAACAGAGATGAACAAGGAAACAGGCCAGCTGGTATATGGAGGAACGTATCACATCAAAACAACACTGCAAAAAAATGGAAAGAAAATGGAGAATGAACAACCTAGAAAATGACATTCTGACATACAAAACAGCCCTGAGAAGCTACCACCTGCTACTCAAAGAAACAAAAACCTTTTGCAGACCCCAGGCAGCTAGCAACCTACCGCCCAAACTCCCTTCTACCCTACCCAGCCAAAGTGATAGAAAACTAAATAAACAGGCAAATCTCTCACCACCTCAAAGCACACCAACTCCTGGCTAACATGCAATCAGGTTTCTGGGTGAACCACAGCACTGAGACTTCCCTCATCGCAGCAACTGACGACATCAGGATGATCATCGACTGTAGGGACACAGCAGACCTTATTCTCCATAGGCTCTCTGCAGCTTTCGATATGGTCTCCCACTCTACTGTGATCAGAAGACTGCATGAGACAGGCATACAAGGACCAGTCCTGTGGGAAATTGGGTTGTTGGTTGAGAAGTGTTTTAACCCTACTCAAGCAAAAGTCACAATTCCTGTCAGAGTGAACCACAAAAGTTGCTAAATTAACCTGTGCTTAATTCTCTGGCAGCTTGGCTCAAAAGCAGTCAGGTTCAACTTAGAGGCAATCTGTAAAATATATATGCACACACAAATAAAATTTAAAAAATAGAGTATATTTTAATAAATTATTTGACATCAAAACAGCAAAAATTAGATCAGTAGACAGAGAGTTATGAATTTTTAAAGTATAAGGTAAAAACTGGTGCCTAAAGATCTATTTGGCAACCACGGACATCTAGTCATGCAAGACCAGGTCAAAGTCGGAAAATATGGCTGACTGCGATGAAACAAGAGCCAGTTGCAAAAAGTGGTTTGGGTCCAGTTAGCGTTTACCTTTGGACTTAAAAGAAACTTGAAGAAATTCTCTGATAAGGTATATGTTTAGCAGGTCAAGGCTGCAGTAGATGTCCGAGAAAGAGGCGTCATCATCAGGGAGCCGCTGGACAAAGTCAGAGTGAAAATGTCCATGTTCGGGCTAAGTCTCTTTTTTGTAAACGGGACAAGGCTGTATCCAACGAGAGTTCCATGTGGCCAGAAAACCCTTTGGCGAAGAACCGCTGAACAGGATTTTTTTGCTGCAGAGAAGAACAATAGCAGGAGCGGCCAAGAAGTCAGGCTAACCGGCAATGCACTTTGGGCGGATTGACAAGCAGGTTGGTCCCAGTCTCCCCTTGGTTCTCAGAGAAGTTTTTAGGCAAAATAAATGTGTGTCCAAAGTTTTGGATGTTGGATATCTGGACGCCTTTAATACCAGAACCAAGGGTCCAGGACTGGAGAAGTACAACTTGGAGTGTTAGGTATCACTCAGGCTGGATGCAGGTGCAGGTTCAAGATTGTTCAAGCCTTTTCTGTCCCTAAGGCTCTGATCAGGAGGCCAGCCAACTAGCCCTGGAGTCAATTCTGGTAGTGAAGGCAGAGCACAGCCTATTCAGTTGCAAGTGGGAATGAGACCAGCTCCCCCCAACCTGCCAGTGATGGCACATGCACGCACATCTAATCCCTCTGTTTCGTGGCTGTCTGGGAGGAATAAACAAAGTCCAATTTACAAACACGCCCAGTCATGTGACCCAGAAACAGGCTCCAGACACCAAATAGTTACGGAAAGAAAAAGCCAATTTTCTAAAATTGGCATTTTCAAAATTGTACCTTAAAATCCAACTTTACCATTAAAGAGGGTTTTAAATTACCATTTCTCGGACACCAAATATTAATGTCTACCTTTTGCCAATCAAAGGTTTGCACTTATTAAATGCAATAAGGCAACCCAATGTTATCATATGAGAGAGGTAGGCCAGAAAGTAGTACAAAAAACAAATTCAGTAGGATTTCACAACCAGGACATGTAACTTAAAAGTAGATGTCCAATCCTTTAATTATAATTCACCCTGCCCTATGGGATACCTAGGCCTACCTTAAAGGTTGACTAATATGCAATAAAAGGGGACTTTAACCACTTAACCGCGGCGCGAATTCCGCCGCGGTGCGGCAGTTTAAAAGAGTGGGCGGGGCCGCGTCGGCCAACGGACGTGCGCAGCACTAGCGAGGTAGTGCTCGCGACGGCCGTTGGCCGACGGAAGCACAGAAGGGGTTAAGGCTTGACACGTGGGTTATATTACCAAGTTAAATTAGCAGTATAAAACTGTATTCAGACTGCAAGGGCAGGCCTGGGACATGTCTTAAAGGCCTACTTACAATAAGTGTTGTAGTCCCACTAGTATTCCAATCGGGCATAGGCCAATGTGACCATGTTTTAGTGAGTGAGCACAAGCACGTTAGCACTGATTAGCAGCGGTAAAGTGCACAGAGTCCTAAGGTCAACAAATTCAGCAAACAATAGGAGGGGTGAAGCCAAAACGTTTGGGTGCGACCTTGAAGCGAAAGCCATGTCCAAAACGCCCTCAAACTGATTTGTTCCAATCTCACACGAAAAGCACAAATAGTCAATTTGCCACCCTGCACATCTAGAACAAAGAACCTCATATGTGGAGTCATCCAAGGATCATCCCTTAGTGCCACATTATTTAACATCTATATGTCTCAGCTAGCAGACCTCATCATATCCTACAGCATCAACATACTCTCCTATGAAGACAACATCCAACTAATACTCCCCCGTCAGACAAGACCCCACTACAAAACCAACTGCTCAACATGCATTACCACAGAAGTCACACATGGGTGAAAACCAACTGCCCTAAACTGAACATGGACATTACTGAAATAGTGACCTTCAGAGGGAAAACCTCTGGTTGGGACTCCACTTGATAGTCTACTAACCTTGATTTCTCCCCCTCCCCCTACCACTCATGCAAGAAATATCTGAATCATCCTGGATGACAAGCTCAATATGACAGCTCAAATAACCACAGTGACCTCCACCTGCTTCCACATCCTTAGGATGCTACCAAAAATCATCAAATGGCTTGCTGGGAATACCAGGAAAACAGTAATACAGGCCTTGGTCACCAAAAGATCTGATTTCTGCAACACACTCTATGCAGGAATTATTAAGAAACTCATGAAACAGCATCAGACTATACAAAAAGCAGCAGCAAGACTCAATCTTAACCTACCTCGTTGCACCCACATCACCCCATGCCTCACAGAACTGCACTGGCTCCCAATCCACAATTGCACTCAATTCAAACTGCTCACACACACATTCAAAGCACTACTCAACACCCGCCCTGCCTACCTTAGCAGTTGCATACTCTTCTACATACCTCCTAGGCAACTCCACTCAGCCTGACTTTCACTGGCACGCATATCTCACATCCTCAAAACTTCAGCTGGAGGCCGTGCCATCTTATACCTCTCCCTCAAAGCCTGGAATGACCTCCGATTCTAGAGTTCCACAAGAAGCTGGAGACCTGGCTCTGTGATTAACCTCACCCAGAGCCAGCTGTCCACCACCTGCAAATCACCTGTATACCCTCATGGGGGTCCCCTTGGATCTGTTCAAAAGAAATCCCAAATTATGGGCTCCTCTGCTTACTAATGTTTTTAAAGCTGTAGTGATTGGCCCCATTCCATCAACCTGGACGGAGGCAATTGTTGTTCCAGTATATAAGAAAGGTAACAGGAGTGACCCTGCCTGTTATAGGCCAATCTCATTAATCGACGCTACTGCAAAGGGTTATCCTGGCGCGTCTTGAGTCTTGGGCGAACAGTACAGGGATTGTGCCTTGACTGCAATATGGTTTTAGAAAGGGGATGGGTACCACCAAACAGTGCCTCAATTTGTCCTTCATCATGGGCAAGTACATGAAGGCCAGGAGGGGTTCAATCCACCTAGCCTTCATCGACTTGTCCAGCGCTTTCGACACAGTTAATCTGGACAAACTGTGGGGACAAATGGAACAAATGGGTTTTTAAGAAGGCCTTATATCCCTCCTGCGTAGACTTCATACCTCTACTACGGTTGCCATACGATATGGTTCTAGGGGGGAGAAGACGGGGCCCATTGTCTCCACAGAAGGTGTCCGACAGGGCTGCATTTTAGCTCCATTCTTCTTTTTATTGTATACAAATGGTTTAGAGGCTTTTTTAATAGAGAAGGAACTTGACTTCCCAAAAATTGGAGGCAAGGCGATTCCAATGTTATCTTATGCGGATGACACTTTTTTAATGGCTCTGAAAGCCAACAGCCTCCAAAAGTCATTGAATGCTTTTACCGATGATGCAGCGGTAATTTCACGGTAATTTCTCAATGCAAAACCTCATTTACCTTCTAATTTACTGCTGCAAAGGTACTGGACCCTTGCCACTGTATATCACCATCAGGAGATTTACATAAACATGAAAAATCAAAAATGCAATTAATATTTAAGCCAATAAAGAGAGTTGTGAGTATTTTAAAGGGTTTTATTTTCTAGTTAATAGTTAAAGTTCTCTGACCTTTTATTCATTAGTCAAATATCAATCAGGTTACAGAATTGAAAATAGGAAAAATAGATTTAATACAAAACATATTATAGGTTGCATACAAAAACATTCCATAAAGGAAGGGAATGAGGCAATCAAATGTCAATCAGAATTCTCCAAAGAAAGTTCAGGAAATATAATTCAAGAGTGAATTATGCAAGGCTAATCAATAATTAATAATTGGCAAAAATCTCCCATAAAGAGAAATAAATGCATAAGACAAATAAATCTTTTCAAAACTAATTAATTAGTCAAAGCATGAACTTAAAAGTTTTAGCATCAAAATCTAATCCTGTTCTATCCAGCTCCACTCTCTGCCCTGGTCTGTTCATCTGTCCTCTCTGTGTTCACAGAGAGACGCTGCTCCTGAAAAGGCCCCTCCTTCACAGACCACAGAGGAATGTGATCTACCTTGCCAAAAATATGACGTGCAAGGCTAGCCTATGCCCCCCACCTCCCTCTATCTCTCCTCGGACGCAATCTGCTCTCAGACTGCACTCGCTAAAGCTTCTAAAGCCTCTAAAAAAAACAAAAGAACCCCCCAAAGCCCCCTAAAGAGGTCATATTTATACTCTAATTCTTGGCTGACTATACTAATAAGGTTGCAATTTTCAGTAAAGCTTGCACCCTGATTGGATAGCTTAGATGACGAGGGTCTCACCATCCTGTTCTCATTGGCAAATCCAACCCACACCAGTTTTAACAAAGAATGATTAATACAATTATATGTTTTAGCAACATTTACTAGGAAAAATGTTTCAGTCTATTTCCTACTTCCTGTCATATCGCACGCAGGAAGGACACATTCCACAAACACTGGTACATTGGCAGGGTAACAAGAATGTAGAGTTCATGGTGGCCTTGAACCAGGTCTTCACTTGAGGCACTTGGCAGTATGTAGCTGGTTCTGGCAATGGGTCTCTCATTCAATACACAGCCTTGCTGGATTCGCAGACAGCCATTTTATCTTAGGCCTAAAAACAAAATAAACACAAAAAGAGTATTAATTTTCAAATGAAACCCATTATGTTTTACCTTCCACATACTAATACCCTGTATAAATGATACCTTGCAAAAGCTATTAATGTAAAGCAGCTTTTCTTATTATTTGTGCACAACATGCAAAAATATGTGCAATGTGCAACATAGCATAAAACATGCACTAGTGTAAATTTTGAAAGCGCACACAGTTAATACATACTCATAGCAACATGCTCTAATGTTTTAGATAGCTTTTCATGCAAATGCTTTGCCCCCGTGTAGTGATGGTGCATGGTTAATTAATACACATTATAAAAAGATGTGTTATGAACTGAATATGCATTGTCTAAATATGCAACAAAGCCAAAGTCTCTTGAGACAGGAACAGGGAGTGTAGATTATAAGGGAAAAGAAACTGGGAAGAGAGAACACATTCCATGATTCAAAGCTAAAGAGGCCACTGAAATCACAAGTTTTCTCTACAATGCAAAAACATATGTTAATTCAGCACAAGCATTTCAGACCTAAAGCATTTATGACCAAACCTCATTTTATGTTTTTCACTTTGAAAAAAAACTTTTGACTAGGCATGTGCCATGTTTTTTCACTTGCACCAACATTTGTGTGCCATTTCAAATGCAGGCTGTCTGAAACATAAAAATAAAGCAATGCTTAATTTGAGAAATCTAGCTCTATTAACTCTCCCTTTGATGGTAACAAATCATGATACCTCAAATGATTTGTAGATCATCACACTTATTTATTTTCACAAGTGACATTTTTATTGCAAAAGCTGAGCATATAACAATTTTTACATCTATTTCTAAGGCAAACACAAGTCTTGTCTGTAATCAGATCACATATAGCCAAGCTCAAATGTTTAGTGCAGAGTTCTGTAAGTAGCTTCTTGGAACTGTTAGTCTTCTCTAAAATAAGTAACTAAAATAATAAAAGGAAAATTCAACAGGACAGTTCTCTTTTCTATTTTCTTTCCTTCTTTTTCTTTCATCATTCAAAGATTCTTTTCTCTTCAGCTCTTGACAATTCTCAGTTATTGTTTCAGCCTTTCTTATTCTCTTTGTCACCAGCTTGCCATCAGGGTGGCTCATACAGTTCATTCAAAGTGGCATTCTGTACTTTTTCCATGCATTTTGACCACTCAGGTGCTGAGAAACTCTGACAGAGCACCATCAATTCCTTGCACTTTTTCAATCCAAGCCTTTCACTTTTATTTTCACTTTGATCAGATTCAGATGTTTCAGCTATAGGTGCAAATGATTTTTCAAAGGACCCCTCCAGACGTTTTGGATACCCTTTCAGCCAGCTTTTTCCTACCTCCACTCGTAGGCCCACAGCACTAATTTCTTCTTCAGAGGCTGCATCTGACTCTTTCACCCTTTGGACACCGCTTTCATCTGAGTCAGTTTCCACTTTTTGCTTTTCCAGTGCCACTTCAGTTTTCTCTAGTGCTGCTTCAGACTCTGTGTGTTCCCTTACAGCTTGACTGACCCTCTTCTGTGGACTTTTGACCACTGCTGGCATCTCTTCTTGAAGAGGAGCTGTTTTATCAGGGGGACACAGGACCATACGTGTGTGAGAGGCATACACCCAATTTGGAAGGCCACCACATTTCACAACAGTCTTTGCCAGGATCATTTGGAACAGGCCTTTCCATTTCACAGCATCTCTCAGATCAAAGTCATTGCACCATCCATTATGCAGATCTTGTGTAGCAGCTGCAATCTGGTGAGAAACTGAACGCTCCACATCAGTCAGACCTTCACAGCAATGGCTAGTCTTTTCATCTGTGTTTTTCACAAGTGCATTTGCATGTTCATTTTCAAGCCACTTTGGTGATGCTGAAACACAGTCTTTTGCAAAGTGTAACTCTGTGCTGTCTTTGTGTTGCTTTATTATGCTTGAAACTTCAGGCTGATGGCTACAATCGAATCTTTGTCCAATCTGTTGTTCTGCACTCATCATCTTTGAGACCTCATTTATGATCTGATTTCAGAGAAACTGGCAATCTATACCTGGGCATCAGTTTTTGCAATAACACATTTGCTACTATGCAGTTGTCACTTTTTCAAAAACAGTTCTGATACAACCCTGTTGTTCTCCTTCTGAAACAATTTCTTGAGCCTCTATTAATTCACCTGTGAAGATTCCATTGAATGTATATGCTAACAGAATACAATTTTGTGCAACTGAATTAGCAATTCTCTCTCCCATGACAATAGTGACTCCCATTTGAGCAGCTATACTGCATGTTATGGTAAGGGCAATCAATTTCGAATTTTGGGCTGAGGTAACTACTGAAAGCCATGAAGCTTTGACAACATAATGTATAAGGAGCACAGCATGTGCTGCTTTTAATGTGTCATTGTTACCTTTCAAACATGGGCCATCTACAGAATGGACATTGTTGGGCTGAATCAGATGTTCATCCTTAAAGTCTGATCTTGGCTTTATGCATATTTCCATGACATCTAGACACTCATATTCAGTTTCATTGATGTTGGGATCAAAGGTCATTGGGAAATACATCACAGACCCTTGAACACATTCATGTTTTTGAACAGGCACTGAGAGAGCGCAGCCCTCCCTCTCACTGCAAATTGGTGTATTTTCTTTTAAATAAACTTGCATTCCTAGTGCCGGGGCACGACACTTTTTCTCTTTCAACTCTAGGAATGCTTTGGTGCAATTGTTGTCCAATGGAAGCGGATCAGACACATCCTTGTGTGTCAGCCTCAGTAAAGGCTTAGCCACTAGGGAAAGGTTTAGTAACCACTCTCTACAGCAGCCAACCATTCCCAAAATTTCCTGACTTCTTTCTGAATTTGAGGTGGATTTATCTGGTGAATTATTTCCACTCTCTTTGGTGACACCTTTCTACCTCCCTTTCCAATTATGTGCCCCAGACATTCATTTTCTTTTTGACAGTACTCCTGACTATTCTCATGCAATGGCACTGTGACATGAACCTGACAAAAATCAATAACAGTAAGCCATTCTTCAGCACATTGAATGTGAAAAAATATATTGGCTGGATTCGGTACCACAGGACAACATGGAAAAATGATGCTATTAATCTCCTGCACTAATCTGTTCTTTTCATTTAGTTTCTGTGAACCTGTGATCAGAAAGGTACATAAACTTTCAATCAATTCCATCAAAAATACTTTACTCACTTTATCTCCAATTATGGGTAAAATTTCTGCAACTGATGGTGTTCTTGAATACATGTCATCTGGTTCTAATTTGAATAAGACATGGTCTGCACATTTTATTAATCTGACATCCTTCTTTGTGAACTCTCTTATTTCTGTGTTTATTATTTCTTTCAAATCAGAAGGTAATTTTTCAACTGTCTTTTCTGAAAACAATGCTACAGCTGTCTCTTGTTGGGCCATTTTAAAATGTGCATCCTCATCAGGAATCTGAAAATTAACATTATCTGGTGTACAGTAATCTGTACTGTTTAATTTGCAAAACAATTGTTTTCCTGCTAGGCCTGAGTCACAAACAACAACTTGGCAATTTTCCTCAAATGGGCCTATTTTTGGTGCAAATTCTTCTAAAACTGGGTTTGTAATTTCTCCTTTTAAAATTCCTACAACTAAGTCTGGATCTTCCACTACTTTCACAATGGACTTGGTAAATTCAGAATTTTTAGGGTTAAAACTCTCATTTTCAAATATAGCAACCTGTTGAACTGGGTTCTGATTTTGTTTCTGGAAAGAATTCACATTTGCTCTGGACAACTTATTTAAATTAATTTTAGCATTTTCCATATTTAGTGGGACCATCTGTGCTTGAAAAATTCCTGCCATTGGTACCTGTTTCTGAACTGACATTTGCATTTGCTTGGCTGACACATCTTGCACCTGCATTTCTCTCTGTTTTTGCACATTTCCAACTGCTGTATCATGTTTTAATTTAAATTTCTTCTTCCAATGCTCAAATCTGTTATAAAGATGGCAAAAGAATACTTTTTCCAGCAGTGCAACATCCATACCTGAATTTGCACGAACCAAAACACCTTTACTTCCATCCTGTGTTCTTTTAATCTGTACCCAATCAACATCCTTTGCTGGCACTCTGCCCTTCAGGAAAGTAATCACTGCTACGTTTTTCTCAATAACAACAGAAAATGATGGTGCATTCATGCAAACCCTTTTCATTGTCTCCTCACCTGGCCTTTGCACAGCAACTTTATATTCTAACCACAATTCAGTCTGCATGGCAATGTAAAAGAACATTTGCAAATTAATGCACAACTCTTTTAAATTTTCAACAAATCCATCAACTTGTGGGTACCACAGCATAAGTTTGTCTCTCAATTGTGGGAATGTGTTCAGAAATGCTGCAAGTTCACTTTTGTTCCGTGGCACATGAACATGCAGTTCTCCCACCTTTTCTCTCAATGAGTAAGCAAAAGCTTCTCCCTCATCCTGTTTATTATTTTCCCTAACAAGGTCTGGTGGTTTCTTTTTCTTCTCATGTTTTCTTGCCCACTTGTCTCCTAGTTTCTAAAACCCATTGCATTTGAAATTATATTTTATTATTTCTGCAATGTGCAATTGCATTCCTGAAGAACACATTTTCTCATTTGCTTCATCATTCATATGTACCCTGAAACTTTTCTGAAATGGAAAACTTCCTGAAGCATCAATTTCATATTTTTGAGCCAAATCAGTCAGTCTCTCATGTGTAGTTACTGCACATGTAGCTGTTTCCTTACTCAGGGAAATTAATTCTTTTTCCTGGCACTGGTTCACATTTTCATGATTTGAACAGCAGGGACTGTTAATTTCTTCATGTTCAAATATTGATTTTAAAACACTACGCTGTCTCTCTTCTTCAGGGTCTGGGTTAATTTGTTCCCCCATGCTCTCTATCTTTTTAAGCACTGCTGCTTCCTCACAGCAGGTTTGAAAAATCCCATCTTCAAATATATTCATTTTTCCCTGGGCTATTGGTGTTGTAAAGACCATTTCTCCCCCACCTTTCAGTGCTTGGACTGTCTGGGGTAATTTCTGTTCAATAATCTGTGAATTCTGAATTTCTGAAATAAACCCTGCCATAATCACTCCTTCTGCAGCTCTTTGAACCTTTTGAGTAGGGGCCATATTAATTGGGACAGTCACAATTTTTCTAAGCATTGCCTGTGCATCTGTAGTTTGTGATATCTGGACTGAATCAGTCACATTTAAAGCAGTAACACTTGGAGGTATCACTGTCAGTGCTGAATCAACAAGTAGTGTGTCAACCTGAAATGTCTGCACAATTCTCTCAATCTGTGTTTCTCTCTGTTTAACAGAAGCAGTAGCCACTGTAGTACTTACTAGTACACTATTTTCAGTATTTTTAATGGGAACCACATAAAGTAGCGGACACTCAGGTAACAATGCATCCATTATTTCATCCCCTGAATCATTATTTATTTGAAGCTTTTTATCATCATTAATTCCCTTCTCCTGCATCTGGTGCTTTACCCTTTTATCCTCACTTGCTTTGTCTCTTGCTGTCTTTTCCCACATGCTTAAGGCCTCAAATTGTGCAGCTCTAGATGGTGTCTTTATTTCACATAACACTTCCCTTAATTTGTCAATAATTTGCAATTCAAAAGTACCATCTTTTGGAAACCTCAAAGGACCTTCTTTTTCAGTAATCTTGCACCATTGGTGAACCCACATACATGAATTTTGTCCCAAATTGGTAGACATAAAATGCAAGGGTGTTCCTTCAGGAGCATCACCAATTAAAAACTAATTTTTCACTTTACCTCCTAACAGCTTCTTTAAACCTTTAAACAATTCCATTTCTGCAATAGTTCAATGCAATTTCTTTTCTCCAATGCTGTCAGTTTCAATTTCAGTCAGTTTAACTCCTACTACTGACCCTCCACAAAATCTTACTGCAATATTTTTCTGAGTTTTCTTAATCAAAATTCTGTTAATAACAACATAAAAACATTCGCTACTCTGTCTGTTCCACTAAATAAAGGATAGATTTCTTTTCACGGCGAGTAACACATTCCGCTTACTCTTCACAAAGTAAGAACTTCTGTTTACTCTTCATCCACTGCTAGTAAATCCCTTCCGCTTACCCTTCACTCAAGCTCAGAAGAACCTGCTACTCCTTTGGTGTTACCCTTTCTAGGTGATATAACACCAAAGTTTCACCAGCGAACTCTTTTGCTATCAATACTCTCACTTTTACACAGAAAATAGTCCCTAATTTAACACTGCCAGCCCTACCTAGCTTCTCAGTGTTATTCCAACAGACGAGTAACCTCACTGCAGTGTGGCTTCCATTTACCACCCGCTATTCCTTTCCCGGGAATTTCCACAGGTGTACATACCTGTTTTTCCAGACAACGTAGAACAAGACACTAACTTACTTAACATGAAGAGTTAAAATATGTAATCAATAACCAATAAATCCTGTCCTATGAAATTACCAATATAATCAATAAAACCATCAAGTCAAAAATGAGCAAACTTTTCACCAACAGTCAAAACCCTTACTATTTTCAACACTTCAAAATACATCCTAGCACATTAACAACATTTCACAACCCTATTGATACTCACACCGCTCCAGCAAACGCCTTCTTGCATCACCTTTCAGTACTGCTTTGCCAGTCTTCAGGTTCTGAGCATTGGAGTCAGGAATCAGGACTTGGACATTTATCTAACTTGGGCAATTATTTTCTAGAACTAATTTTCACAGATCAACTCTCCTCCTAAGGTCAATGGACTATTAGTCAAATAGTTGATGGTGATATTAATAATCCTTAATCACCAAACTAATTGATAATAACCTTCCTCTTGCTACCAGAAACTGATGCAGCGGTAATTTCACGGTAATTTCTCAATGCAAAACCTCATTTACCTTCTAATTTACCGCTGCAAAGGTACTGGACCCTTGCCACTGTATATTACCATCAGGAGATTTACATAAACATGAAAAATCAAAAATGCAATTAATATTTAAGCCAATAAAGAGAGTTGTGAGTATTTTAAAGGGTTTTATTTTCTAGTTAATAGTTAAAGTTCTCTGACCCTTTATTCATTAGTCAAATATCAATCAGGTTACAGAATTGAAAATAGGAAAAATAGAATTAATACAAAACATATTATAGGTTGCATACAAAAACATTCCATAAAGGAAGGGAATGAGGCAATCAAATGTCAATCAGAATTCTCCAAAGAAAGTTCAGGAAATATAATTCAAGAGTGAATTATGCAAGGCTAATCAATAATTAATAATTGGCAAAAATCTCCCATAAAGAGAAATAAATGCATAAGACAAATAAATCTTTTCAAAACTAATTAATTAGTCAAAGCATGAACTTAAAAGTTTTAGCATCAAAATCTAATCCTGTTCTATCCAGCTCCACTCTCTGCCCTGGTCTGTTCATCTGTCCTCTCTGTGTTCACAGAGAGATGCTGCTCCTGAAAAGGCCCCTCCTTCACAGACCACAGAGGAATGTGATCTACCTTGCCAAAAATATGACGTGCAAGGCTAGCCTATGTCCCCCACCTCCCTCTATCTCTCCTCGGACGCAATCTGCTCTCAGACTGCACCCGCTAAAGCTTCTAAAGCCTCTAAAAAAACAAAAGAACCCCCAAAGCCCCCTAAAGAGGTCATATTTATACTCTAATTCTTGGCTGACTATACTAATAAGGTTGCAATTTTCAGTAAAGCTTGCACCCTGATTGGATAGCTTAGATGACGAGGGTCTCACCATCCTGTTCTCATTGGCAAATCCAACCCACACCAGTTTTAACAAAGAATGATTAATACAATTATATGTTTTAGCAACATTTACTAGGAAAAATGTTTCAGTCTATTTCCTCCTTCCTGTCATATCGCACGCAGGAAGGACACATTCCACAAACACTGGTACATTGGCAGGGTAACAAGAATGTAGAGTTCATGGTGGCCTTGAACCAGGTCTTCACTTGAGGCACTTGGCAGTATGTAGCTGGTTCTGCGCATGCGTCTCTTGTTCAATACACAGCCTTGCTGGATTCACAGGCAGCCATTTTATCTTAGGCCCAAAAACAAAATAAACACAAAAAGAGTATTAATTTCAAAAGAAACCCATTATGTTTTACCTTCCACATACTAATACCCTGTATAAATGATACCTTGCAAAAGCTATTAATGTAAAGCAGCTTTTCTTATTATTTGTGCACAACATGCAAAAATATGTGCAATGTACAACATAGCATAAAACATGCACTAGTGTAAATTTTGAAAGCGCACACAGTTAATACATACTCATAGCAACATGCTCTAATGTTTTAGATAGCTTTTCATGCAAATGCTTTGCCCCCGTGTAGTAATGGTGCATGGTTAATTAATACACATTATAAAAAGATGTGTTATGAACTGAATATGCATTGTCTAAATATGCAACAAAGCCAAAGTCTCTTGAGACAGGAACAGGGAGTGTAGATTATAAGGGAAAAGAAACTGGGAAGAGAGAACACATTCCATGATTCAAAGCTAAAGAGGCCACTGAAATCACAAGTTTTCTCTACACTGCAAAAACACATGTTAATTCAGCACAAGCATTTCAGACTGAAAGCATTATGACCAAACCTCATTTTATGTTTTTCACTTTGAAAAAAAACTTTTGACTAGGCACGTGCCATGTTTTTTCACTTGCACCAAAATTTGTGTGCCATTTTAAATGCAGTCTGTCTGAAACATAAAAATAAAGCAATGCTTAATTTGAGAAATCTAGCTCTATCACCGATTTTATGGCAGCATTGGACCTAAAAGTACATTTTACTAAATCTTACGTAATGGCGTGTGGCCCTAAAGTTACTAAAACAAGGAAATTTGAGGTTAGGGGCAAGACCAATGACAAGCTGAAAAATTTTACATACCTAGGGAATATTTTTAATAAATCTTTAAATTGGGATCATCTTATTACAGTTAGGGTGCACCACACTAGTTGGGTTGTGGAGGGGTTATTTTGTTTTGCCTAGGCCATACCCAGTGACTGAACTGGTTAGCCTCTATGAAGCCAAATGTCTCCCTGTGGCATCTTATGGGGCGGGTGTCTGGGGCTATCACAAAACCCGGCAACTACAGGTTTTGGAAAACAAATTTATTAAGAGATTGTTGCTCGTCCCAAATAGTGCCCCTACACTCTTTTGTCACCAGGAGCTTGGGTTGGCCTATCTTGAAGATCGTATTGATATTGCCCCAACACTCTTATGGGCCAAGATCTGGTTATCTGAGGATTTAACGTTCTCAAGAGACGTTATCAAAGACTGTACTATCTTAGATAGTGCATTGTCCATCCCTTGGCTCCGTTTTGTGAAGGACAAATTATATGAGTTAGGGTTGGGGCATTACTATGACAATCCTGCAATTATTGATATAAATGCGAAAGATGTAATAAAAGAGGCATTTATGCTAGGGCACGTCTGTGCCGTGCACAAATGGTAGCATCAGGCCCCACATGTTTATTCCCTGGTGAACAGAAATTGTACTTATCTTTTACTACTAATGTTCAAACACGATTTTACTTGACTAGGTTTCGATTAAGCACATTGCACTTTTTAGTGGCATTCCCTAAACAATCAGGCTGGGTCCATAGTTTACCACCCTGCCCATGTGATAATTTGGCAGCTCAGAGCACGTTGCACTTTTTTTTGTTCTGTCCCCTTTATAAAGAGCCGAGGGGGAAATTTTTAACCCCAATTTTGAAGGAAATGCGGCCCTGCACTTATATTGGTGTTTTTCATTTTTTACAGTCTTTGTCTACCCCACTTACCTGCATTGCTGACTCAAATTTTATTAGAGTTGCTATGTCTATAAGAAAACGCTATGAGCTAGAGTAACTTAACAAAATCTGTGTTACCCTTTTATAAAAACCAATTACATGAATGAAATTCTATGGGTGATATTAGAGATGGACGCTTGGGGTATTTGATGTTTCTTTTTAAACTCGCCTGAATGCTTTATTACCTACATTTTTATTATTTGCTTTTATTTACGCCTCTGTAATCATGATACGAAATCTTATTTTAGCAATATGTTTTTGTGAACTTTTATGGTTCTTGGAACCCAATAAAGGGGCCTATTACGATGGCGGTCGGAAAACCTCCCCAACCGCCATGGTAGCGGGAAAGACCGCCTGCATGGCCCGCGACATCACCGCCGGTCGAATTACGATGACCCGCGGGCAAAATCCGACCGCAGCGGTCTGTTCGCGGGCCTTAACATTGCGGCGGTTGCTGCTGCCCGCAGCACCGCCGCGATGCCGAAAGGAGCATGTCCTGCATTTCCCTGCACGGCGTGGCAGGCACTGCACAGTGCCTGCCACCTGGTACAGGGAAATGTAGGGGGGACCATGGGTACCCCCCCCCAGTGCACCCACACCCCCCCAACACGCAACGGGCCCCCGGAAGACAATCTCCGCATGCCTTTCCATGGCGGTTTACCCGCTGAGGAAAGGCTGGCTACCGCCGGCATCATAATCCTGCCGGCGGAGCCTGCTCTGCACTGCCACCATTATCCCGGTCCTTCTCCGTCCGCCAGGCAGTAGTGCGGATGGCAACCAGCGGAAAAGCGGCGGTCGAAATTTCCCACCGTCGCGGTCACCACTGCCATCCTAATTTGACCGGCTGTTTTCTTGGTTGCGATCGCGGGCGGATGTCCACCGCCGGTCTGGCGGGCGCCACCGCCGGCCCGCGGTGGACATCCGCCCGCCATCGTAATAGGCCCCAAAGTTATTTTGATTGATTGATTAGCACGCTACATAAATACACATAAAATAGCATAACAATCTAAATGAACAATAAGGACTTTCATGTTTTATAAAGATTTCCTTTTGAAGAAGTCGTATTCCAATGGTAGCAAAAGACTATTTATTGAAACATTTACACAGGAATAAGAAAATTCAAAAATGCGTTCCAAGTTGGAAGTAAAGCATTTAATATAATCAGTAAAGTGACATTTAGCTACAGTAATTAGACTGCAGGGACTATAATAGTTCATGAGATAGCAATAAGGCGATTAATAACAAATTGAAAAATCATATTCCAATGAGTATTTGGGTTATAGTACGTATATTAAGAGATCATTAGGAATGCAAATTAACTTAAACTTTTAGAAGGGCATCAAGATCTGAGAAAAGAACAATCAAATTGTGGCTGGAAAGCTTCAGCGTTAATAACATGTCAGACACAGCAATGTCTCCATCCGAAGGTTTACTCCAGTGAGACATGATGCCAGCTGACAGCAGAAATTCTTTAGTCTGAGGTATGACAGAATGGCCAGTCTCCTCCTTAGAGTACACATGTTACTTGTAATGTGCGTTTGTTTCTGACAATCATGAAGCATGCTCTCAAATGATCGATGGGGATTAGGAGATCACAGAAAATGTCAATGTATCTATTGATGAACAAATAACCTTTAAGTTGTAATTTGAATAGAATGCAGGAATCTGCAGTACAGTGCTCATTGCTGCTAATGTTCAACATAGTAAACCTAAGATGCTGTAGTTGCCATAAAATATGGCACGTTCCTGTCTGGAGAGGTCCCACTAACTAAACATCTTTGCCAATGTTGTGGGTGCTTGAAAGCACCAGTTCATCCTCACAAAGACGATGCCCAGCATCAGGTATAAAAAAGCAATGGCAATTAAATCAATTTGATTTTTGCACATTCACAAACCGTTCAAAATTCGGAGATGAGACAGCACTTGGATAGCAGCAGTGATGCTTATTTCCCCCACAAAGGGACTCTTGAACTGCTGCAGCCAATTGTGTAACTGATCTGTGTGTGTGAGGAAGCGCATACTGTTGCCCTCTGTCCTATAACTATCTGCCCGTTGTGAGGAAAGCCTGCACTGCTACTGTCATGTTGTACCAGTGTTGTATTCTAATGAAACACCTTTTCACCATTCAGTAGCAGCAAATAGCTCTATTTAGGGCCGAGGTAGAACAGAGGGGCATGGCTGAGTGCAATTGGGGGGGGGGGAGAGTGCAGGGTACAATGAAATAGGGCGTGCTGTTGTTATTGGCATGGGGGCTGTGAAGTACAATTGGATGGGTAGTGATGTATAAAAGGGCGTGAGTATCCCAGGGTGAAAAGAGGTTGGGAAGTGCTGGTGCATTAGGACTCAGAGTACAAGGTGCAAGGAGAGACGGCTGGGTGGAAGGGAGGTATGCAAGGCATACAAGGGAAATATGATGTAAACAGGAGCTCATGATTCAAGCAGAATTAAATGGTACATGGAGGTGTGTAGTGCAGAATAGAAAGGTTTGGAGTGAAGGACACAACAGGAAGAGGACGCAAGGGTTAAAGGGAGTGATGAGAGAAGGGGCTGCAGGGTACAATAGTTGGGATGTTCATGGTGCAAAGTGGTTCAGAGTGCAGGTGCAAGGTGGTGAGGAGTCCGTATTTCAAGAAATGGGGAGCTCAGGTCACAATGGAGTAGGGAGTGGATTTGGCAAGGGGTGGGGAGCTCAAGTTGCAAAGAACAGGGATGTGTGCGAAGGGGTGTAGTCTGCAGAATGTAATCTGCTGTGGAGCATTGGATGAATGGGGTTTGGGGAGTAAGGTGCACGAGTGATGGTTAGGCTCGGTGCAAGGAATGACAAATGAAGAATTTTAAAGAGGTACAGGGGCATATTCACAAGGACTTATCGCCGAGTTATCGCCATCTTAACGCATCAAAAGTGGAGATAGATTTAACGCCCCATTCACAAGTGGGTGCAAACTGCAGACAACACAAGTATTCCCGCGATAACTGCCTCAAAATTTACCTCCACAGGTGACACCACCAACTAACCCTTACGAGATGCAGAGTAGGCGTTCCCGTGCAAAAACACACGAATACACCACTACACCACATTCACAACGAACTGCCAGATCTGCGATGCGAACCAAAAACAGGCGATAAGCCGCGGTAGCAGCAGGGATTTAACACCTGCCTTCTGCTGGTGTTAAGCAGGACGACTACCTGCTGCATGAAAGGGAGCCCAGCCAAGAGCCACATCTGTAATTGTAATTGTAATTGTGATTTGTAGAGCGCGTTATCACCTACAGGTCTCTATGCACTTATGAGAGGAATCCCAGCCCTTGCAAGTGAGGTGCAGAACTTCATTGAATTACTCCCCGTCAGCATAAAGCACTGTTTTTAGCTTCTTCCTGAAAGGAAGCAGAGTGTGTTCCTTACGTACATTCTCCGGCAAGTTGTTCCAGATTTGAGGAATAGATGTTGAAAAGGCTCTTCCTCCTTTGGAGGTCAGTTTAAAGCGAGGGCAAACCAAGAGGTTGCCCTCCGAAGACCATAACATCCTAGCTGGGGTATATTTGACTAAGCGCTCCTTAATGTACCTAGGGGCTTGGCCGTAGACGGCTTTGTGTGCGATGCAGAGGCCCTTAAATTGTATTCTCTGCTTAACCGGAAGCCAGTGCAACCGACGCAGGAGGGGGGTGGCATGGGTTCGCCTGGGTACTCTAAAAATTAATCTGGCGGCATCATTCATGACGACCTGCAGTCTGGCCAGCAAGTTTCTCGGGAGACCAATGTATAGGGAGTTGCCATAATCCAGTCGTGACAATATCAAAGCTGATAGTGCCGTTCTAAGCATGTTGAAAGTGAGAAGTGGGGCCAGTTTTCACAGCTGTCTCAGCATGCCCGTGCAAGTTCCCACTACTGACGATACCTGCTGGATAATGGAGAGCTTGGCAGCAATATTAATGCCCAGACTTTTAACCACCATGGCTGGCTCTGGGGGTGTGCCCAAAAAAGGTCCCTCCAAGGGTTAGAGTCTGAGGTAATGACCAGCACCTCTGTCTTATCAGGGTTAATCTTAAGATCGTTGGCCGTCATCCAGTTGACTGTAAATTTCAGAATGCTTTGAAATCTTGTGTGGGCAGTCGGAGCATCATCTATCTGGATGATGAGTTGGGTGTCATCCGCATAATTATAAATCTGACACTCCATCTGATTTAGTGCAGCTACCAAGGGCTGGAGGTAAGCGTTAAAAAGGAGAGGTGACAGCGCCGAACCCTGTGGTACCCCACAGGAGAGAGACCCTAGATCAGACACATGGTCGGTCAACTGTATCCTCTGAGAACGGTCCTTCAAGAAGGAGGTCAGCCACGCCAGGGCAGTGCCTTGGATGCCCATCTCCGACATTCGCAACAGTAATTGGTCATGATTGACCGTGTCAAATGCCGCGGAGAGGTCTAGCAAGACCAGGGCACAAGGTTTTTTATTGTCAGCCCTTAATCTTAATTCATCCAGCACAGACAGCATCACCAGTTCCGTGCTGTGATGAACCCTGAAGCCTGCCTGGTTGGATTGTAGAAGGTGATTCTCTTCAATGTGGTGGGACAGGGATTTTAACACGTGTTGTTCCAACACTTTAGCCAGGAACGGAAGTTGGGAGATTGGCCTGAAATTTTTTTAATTTCCCAGGTCGGTCCCTGTTTTTTTGGAGCGGGATAACACGAGGCTTCCTTAAAGTTAGAGGGGACATACCCTCCTTCCAAGGATGAGTTGAGAAGCAAGAGCACCTCGCTTTCTATCCCGGTAAGGCTGCCCTGAAGATTCTAGGTGGGCAGGGGTCTGCAGGGGACCCTGACTTTACCCGCTCAGCTAGGAGGGATAGGGAGTCAGGGGTGAGCATGGGGAAGAGAGTGAGGGGTTTTACACAAGTGAGGGACGGAGGTGCTGGAGCTAAAGAACAAGTGTGTATGGAAGTGGTATGAATTTCCGTTAATAAATCTTCCACTTTCGTTAAGAAGAAAGACTGGAATCTGTTACAGTCCTCCAAACAGAAGGTAGGTTTCCGTTCCTTGACCTGTCTCAGCTCTTTCAAGATCCGAAAAATCTCCTTTTGTGTATTATCAGCCGCCACAATCTTTGCTTCATAAAATTCTGCTTTCCTAGTGCGGATTGCCTTTTTGTAGCTCGCAAACATAAAATTATATTCTAATTGGGCCCCTGGGTCATAGGCGTTCCGCCAAGCCCTCTCGTATTGGCGGAGGGTTTGTTTCGCAGTGCTTAAGGCATCACTGAACCAGGGCGCCCCTTTACCTTTGTCCTTTATTCTTTCCCTTCGAGCCGGTGCTACCATGCCATGGAGACAATGATCATGCAGCTCGGAGACCCATGAGGGCCACAACACCCACAGCCACCACCCCCAGGCCCGCCACCACCCCCAGGACCCGTTCCGCCCCCGGACCACCACAGAGGCAGCGTACACAAAGACAGCGGACCCACCCTAAACGCACCAGCCGCACAGACCGAACGCCAGAGGAGGACATTTCCCACTACAGGCCCAAAAGGACAACCATCCCCCGCATCCTGACCCACATCGCCCACCTGCTGACGGTACCAACAAAGCGCACAACGAACATCCCTCCGCAGACAAAGCTGCCGGCTGTGCTGCACATGTTGGCCTCTGGTACCTTCCAACCCACAACTGCCAGAGACGGAGGAGTCTCACAGCCAGCCCCATCCAAGTTCATCACACCTGTCCTGCATGCCATCATATGCCTGGTACCCCAGCACCCCCACTCCACCCACACTGTGCAGGAGCAGCTGGAGACCAAGCAAGGCTCCCACGCCATAGCTGCATTCCCTCACGTGTTGGGGGCAATCAACTGCACACATGTACCCCTCGTGCCCCCTGCCGACACTGCACACAACTACCTCAACAGAAAGCACACGCATCCCATGAATGTGCAGGCAATAGTGGACCGCCCGGGACTCCTCAACAATGTCGTGGCCAACTCCCCAGGCAGAGTGCATGATTCATACATCTCCCGACAGTCCATCATCAACCAGCGCTCCCAGGATAGCACCTATGGAAATGCAGTGCCCGTTGTTAAGTCCAAAATGAACACACCACACACCTCCACCCCACAGTCATGCAACTCACGACACTGGCAATGGGCACGCAGCACAACTACATTCAACATGCCACACAACATGCCAACCGACCAGACACGACAACACGACTCCATTGGGAACCTGGGCTTGCCATGCCCACAACCCAGCCACGGCATGGCACCACAGCCACACAATAGCAGGATGTGAGGAGAGGCTTGGAGCAGGCATGTGCGAGAGCGGCAAGTGACTAATGAATGAGAACCTACCCAATGCCAGGTGTGGCGTGGAGGTGGCGGACAGACTTCAGTGTGCAAACCACGGAAATGGCTTTGTGGACATTAACTGCTGGTGCATGGAGTGTAGTGGCGAGTGGACGCTACCATGTCCCCACAGGCTGTGGGGAAGAATGCGGAAATGTTGCACGTTATGTCCCCCCCTGTATGCGCGGGCGGAGTGGGTTGGCCCTGCGTACGCCAGGCCTGCGTAGGGGTGTGAATAAAAAGCCCGTCGCACTGGGCATGGTTCTCTTTCGGAATGGCAAACGCGTCTGCCAGGGCGGCGCCTCCCAGCCCGCCACGAGGCCGGCGCCGTGCGCGCCGGGGCCTGCGTCCCTGTGCGCCTGCTGCACCCCGGGCCGCTGGTCCCCAGACCCGTCATGCCTGGCCCAGCGCACCAAGGAGGCTCCGCTCACCTGCTGACACCGGTGTGTGTTAAAGAGGGCCCACCACGTGCCGGTGCAAGCTCCAGGCCCCAGTCCCGCGACCTCTGCAGCCTCTGCAGACCATCGCTGGCCTCCACAGCGCTGGCCCACAGTACTCCTTTTTCATTGACATACTCCACCGGCGTACTCTTCGGCCCAGCTGTTGGCACAAGTTGAATTGAGTCGTGAGTTCTGAATGGCAGTGACCAAAGGTCTGTGGCAGCGTCCACATCACTATACTCCCTCTGATCAGTGAAGCAAAAGTCTGCATCCCAGGCCTGCGACACGTGGTGCCACTAACCCTGTTCAACGCAAGCCGGCGACACGTGGTGCCACTAACCCTGTTTGACGCAAGCCGGCGACACGTGGTACCACCAACCCTGTTCAACGCAAGCCTGCGACACTTGGATGAGGGCTCAGGCCTACACTGCGGTCCAGTAGGTCCTGATGCAGCGCGTACAATAAAAACTATTCTCCTCCTAGGTCACTTATAGGTCATCCAGGGGCAAACTATATTTTCTCACATCCACATGACGATGGGGCCCATAAACATCGCCTAACACACACGCACACACCTGGATTTCCTTTATACCTTTACGAAATTCTGTTTTCCTAGGAGAAGCATGAGAACAAAATGGAAAACACCATTTATGTACCGCTGGAAGGAGCCGGGATATCTTATTACCTTAACTTATCACTTTCTTTAGCTATTTCCTAAGATATTCCTGCTCATTGTTTTGTCGATGAATCATTCATGTAAGAAATTAGTTCATAGTGATTAAGACCAGCTAAATCACAATAACCAATTGCTGATGTCACAATCATTTAGGAAAATAACCACTGAGTCATTTGGTTTAAAGAATCTTAAATTTTATATAATTTTAAAAGCATGAGAAAGAATTTTAAACCTTTATTCAATTATTCATTCATTATTAATTCAAATATTTATTAAGCATAATCAATTTATTGCAGAAAGGAAATTTTTGTCATGAAGCAAAACCCTAATTACCTGCCTACCTTCCTAATTTAGCCTAATGATTTCTAACCTAAGTTTAAGAATTAGAAATAACCTGATTCTCATACTCAACTGGAAAATTAAGACAGCAACAGAAACTTCAGCTCGTCAGCATCAGCTACCTGCAACCTGTCTCATCTAACAGTCTTTCAGCATCTCCCGCTCAGTAAGGGATCGATCAGGACCACCCAGCACTGGAAGCCACCAACACCAACACGACTCTCCAACTCCGCTCCTGACTGTGACAGCGACTCTGACTGCGACTGCGACTGAACCCCTCCCACTAAGAGTAGGCCCTCTTATACCCTAATTCTAACTTTGCTAACTAATTGTTGGAACATTACTAACACGCTTTTCTTTCATTGGTCCATACATGTCATCTTATTCATTCTTTTAATCAAGTTCTCTTGGATCCAATGGTCCTTGGATCATTTCCTTTCCCACACGTTCAAGACATGTTTCCATCCGCTTCGATCAGTACATTTGTAACTTCTTTCGATACATTCGAGAACTCCGCAGTCATTGTCCTTTCTCTTAAACTGGTTTCCCACGGGTCTTCTGCTGATCACCACGGCACACTATCAGTTCAATTAGGTCACATCAGCCTTGACCATTTCTCGCATCCTAGCCTCTCAGCAACATCACGAGGTTAGTTTTTCTCCGACTTCTCTCCCGTGTCACATGTCTCCCTTGCGCCTGCGCACATCACCCACTGGCAGCCATTTTATATCGCCACTCGGTTATACTTTAGAAGCACTAATTTGAAGTAAACAAAACATAATTAAAATAGAGAAAAATAGCCTTTTCGTTTCCCTCCCGTCATCTACGTACCCCAATTAGTTATTACCTAGCAGAAAGCAACATTTAAGCTGTTCCTTACTTACCATCACTATTGTTTTTGCAACGACACATTTTATTTCTATGAAGCACAAAAACATGCATTTATTTTATTTTAGTACGCATTTTACTTTTACGTTATAATTAGCCACACGGACATCCATTAATAGATTATTTAGCACATACATTTGCATGTTACCCTTCCCACACGTACAGTGTTGATTAATACATTTAAACGAACATTTTATTAATTATTTATAAAATTTGTTAGGGGTTAAAAAAATTATTTTCTCTGCTCCATCAACTCCCCCTTTGGTGATTTTTAAATCACCACATAAAACCCAAGTTATACTTCTTTTCAGGCAAGTATGTCTTTTATCCTTTGCTTTTTGTTATTTTACACATCTGTTTCTTCTTCATCTTGTCTTTTTGTCTCCTTATACATGTTTTCTTTCATTTTCTCCAACTCAATCTCACCCATTTCTCTCTCTCTCTCTTTCATTATTCTGTTATTTCTTTTTATCTTATTTTGTCTTACTTTTCTTTTTATACAAGTTATTACTATCTTCAACACCATGGCTAACAGTATTATTACAGTTGCTATTATTATAACTTTCCCTATCATTAGTCTACTCATTCTGGTCAACCAATTTGCTACTGAAGAAAACCCTCTACCAAGTTTTCCCAAAACACTTTCAACCTCCAGTGGAACTAGTTCTTTGTGCAAATTTGTAATATTTGTAATATACTTCTGTATATTTTCACTTTTATCAGGAATGTAAGTACAACAATGTTGGACTTTCAACATTCCACAGACTCCACCCTCTTTTGCCAAAAGAATATCAAGGGCAAGCCGATTTTGCATCACCATAGCTCTCATGGCAACCATTTCGGTATTTACCATTAAGAACCCTCCCGCAGTAT
Organism: Calotriton arnoldi; assembly: GCA_963921515.1. NCBI lineage: Eukaryota > Metazoa > Chordata > Amphibia > Caudata > Salamandridae > Calotriton > Calotriton arnoldi. The sequence continues at coordinate 1,250,094 of CAWUFW010003497.1, forward strand.
CTGTAGACAAACGATCTACTACTGTGGATAACTTCCGAATTTTAAATGCATTCAAAGATATTCCCACTGCTGGTATTAATGCTCCAAAAATATCACCTACAATTTCTGAAAAACTTTCCCTCTTTCTACGTGTAAAGCTATTAATCATCTTGTATGTTCCCTTTTCTTCCCTGTCCATATGAAAGATTTTTGGAAAGACCAGGCCTACATAGCAAGTTCCATACCAATGGTCCGGTAACCTGTAATAAGCTCTATTCCCACAAATATAATAGATACCTGGAAATATTGGATCTTTTCCACCTTTGAATCCCCAACCTCCCAGAATTTGATAATTGTCATGGCAGATACTGGAACCTACAAAGTAATTGTCATAGACTGTCTTATTTCTCCTAATACACAACTTTCCTGTTTGCGGCCAATCTAATGTCATTGCTGCATTTATCTTTTTCCCTTCATGATTTCCTTCCTCAAACGTCCATAGATGTGTTCCTTCCTCTTTTATTGCTTCTTTTTGAAATTTCATTCTTCTTTCTTCAACCATTTCTAAAAATACTTTTTCTTCTTTCTTTAACTCACAGGTAAGGTTGTTACTAACTATTTCTTCTAACGTTAATTTTCTATGTTCTAAAAAGAATTCTCCTAAAACTTTTGCTGGTTTTACTTTGTTAAGTTCTGGTACTACTGGAATGTTTGCAAAAATCTTATCTATGTCAGTATAATAAGATTCTAATCTACCTGTTTTATAAAATAAACTTGCTATTACACTACATGTTATTCCATAAGTTAGAGGTAGGTGATGATAAGTCACACCTTCTGACACTGATGCAGGCAACTGCATACAAACATAACAATCTCTCACATCCATTGTCTCTACATATTCGTACAACAATTTTGTAAAAACATTTTTAGAAAAGTCTGTTACTGACTTATCCTTATGTAACTCTGCACTACTTCTTAAAATAACTGGTTCTTTAATATTAGTTTCTTTTTCTGGTTTAGTATCATTCTTTGCTTCTATTACAGCTAAACTAATAGGAATTGTGATTGCTAAAACTATCCATATGGTCATTAATAACCCTGTACAAAAGCAGCACATTTTGCACCATCTTTTTATAAACTCACATTTATCTCTTCTATCCCTAGTATTTTCCATTTTACTTTTTCTATTTGTTAAGTTTCAGAAAATTGTGTCACTACACCTCAGAAATGACTTAGATGCCACTCTGCTTTCAAAAAGTCTTTGCTTGGTACTTTCTTTTAATTCTCTCCAGAATTCTTTCTTTGTCACATCCGGTGATTTGTCACATCCAGTAAAATTGTCATGTCCGGCAGAAGCACTATAAGTCTTCACTTCAGGTTTGTTGCATCTCACCTTTTCCCATTCGACTTCTTAGTCTCTGGTTCTCGTGAGTGTTTTCTTCTTCTTTGTAATCTGTCAGTGCAATATACAGCCACTCAGGTGACTTATACTTTGCATTCACTTTCTTTGTTCTTTTGGACTTTTGTAATCTTTTTCCACTGGGTTTTTCTTGTCCCTTTTGACTTGTTATTTCATTCACTTGTTCAGCACTTTCGTCTCCTGCTCTTATTATTCTATATCTCAATTTTCTTATATAGCTGTTGGGCCAATTATCTCCTTTTCTTGGCCTCTTGGCTTCACCTTCTTTTTCTTCTCTTTCTGATTTCCAATTTCTTTTTCTTGATTCAGTTTTTGCCTTCTCCTCTTCTCCACTTTCTTCAGTTTCTGTTTCAACTGTTTCACTATTGTCTCTTATTTTGAAACTTATGATCTCGTCATCTCCTACTGGTGGATCTGTCTTCTCCTTCTTGTGTTCCCTTATTACTGTCCCTCCTCGGTGTTCTTCCGATTTGGTGTTTTCCTCCCTTTCTGCTTCTAAATTTCCCTGTTCTTCTGTTTCTCTATCTGTCCCTATTGCTCCTCGGGGTTCTTCTCGATTCTCTAACTTTTTGTGTACTTCTTTCCCTACTTCATCTATTAATATTATTTCTGAAGGATTTCCACCATAACTTGTACTTGGTTGTTCATCTAGATCATTTTCTTGCTCATTTTCTTCTCTAATTGGTTTATAACCCCAAGTTCTCCTTCGGAATTCTTCACAGTTTGCAACTGAATCATCAGATCCTGAACTTGTGTCAGATGTTTCCAGATGTCGACTTACAGGTCGATCTTCAGGTTCTGGAATTTCTGAATTTCTTTCTTCTTCTTCTTCTTCCTCTTCTTCTCTAGAGGTGTTTGCCGTTGGGGTTTCCAGATGTCGACTTTCAGGTCGATCTTCAAGTTCTGGCACCCTTTCTCTTATCCTTGTTGTCCCAGCTGTTAAACTTTTATCCCACACTTCCAGACGTCGACTCACATGTCGATCAGTAGGTTCTTGAACTCTGATTGTGTGGCTGGCATGGACCCAGTTCTTCACTCCTGCACACTTGACTGCAGTCGTTGTCACTAGGATTACCTGTCGTGGTTCGTCCCAGCGAGGAACTAGACAGTTTCTTCTCCTGTGGATTTTTATACGGACCCAGTCTCCTGGATTCAAGTCGTGGACTGGTTTTCTTTCAAGAGTGGTCGCATCCGGTCCAACCTGATGAAACACAGAACGCACCACATCAGCCAGTCCCTTGCAATAATCCAGTACTAGATCATCAGTTATAGTCAATAACTTGTTGACAGGTACGTGTGCTTGTCTCATTGCTCGTCCCATGATCATCTCATGAGGACTAAGTCCAGTTTTCTTTTCAGGGATGCTTCTGATGGTCATCAGAACAAGAGGCAGTGCATCTGGCCATTTGAGTCCTGTAGCTTGACACATTTTTCCTAATCTGTTTTTAATTGTTCCATTAATCTGCTCCACTACCCCAGAAGCCTCTGGTCTGTAAGCACAATGTAGTTTTTGTTTAATACTCAATGCTTCGCAAATCAATTGGATCAACTCATTTTGAAAATGTGTTCCTCTATCTGTCTCAACCGTGACTGGAAAACCATACCTTGGAATGAACTCTCGCAGCATAAGTTTTGCCACTGTTGTTCCATCATTCCTTCTAGTGGGGTATGCCTCCACCCAACGAGAGAACAAACAGACGACCACTAGAACATATTTTAGTCTGTTACTAGGGGGCATTTCTATAAAGTCTAACTGCATTCTGGTGAATGGACCTCCTTCTCGTCCTATTGTTCCTAGACTCACTACTGTTTTTCTTCCTGGGTTAAACTGCTGACAAATAAGACATCTTTGACAAAGACTTTCAGCAATGGCTCTGAATTTTGGGTTATACCAGGTTTGTCTAAAAAGTCTGATCATTGCATCTCTCCCAATATGAGCTTGTCCATGGTACATCCGTGCCATGTCTGCAATCATGCTATCAGGCATAACTGGTCTTTCGTCTCTGTATACCCACACACCATTATTTTCCTGTCTTCTACATCCTGCTTTTATCCAGTAATCTTTTTCCTCATCACTTGCAGTTTCTTGTAACTGTCTTACTTCATCCCATGTCTCGACAGTATTAGTAAAAAGCAAAGGAGAAGAGATATGCTCCCTTTCTCTATTTTTGTTCATGGACACCATGTTCTCTGCACAATATTTGGCTATCTCATCGGCATAATTATTGCCGACGGCTATGTAATCTTCGTTTTTCTTATGCGCCTTGCACTTCACTACAGCGATTTGTTTAGGCAACTGTATCGCCTCAAGCAGCTTTTTAACAAAATCTCCATTTCTGATAGGTGTTCCTGCAGACGTCAAGAAACCTCTTTGTGACCAAATCTGACCAAAGTCGTGTACGATGCCGAAACCATATTGGCTATCGGTCACAATCGTGACTCGTACATTTCTTCCTAATTTACATGCTTGAATCAAAGCAATCAGTTCCGCAACTTGTGCAGACCTTATTCCTTTCAGACAAGACGCTTCCATCACAGTTGCCACTGTACATACTGCGTAAGCTGCGCTTAAAACTCCTTCTTTTGTTCTCAAACATGAACCATCTACAAACATGACATAATCAGATTCCTTTAACGGTTCATCTTTTATGTCAGCTCTTGGTTTCGTGCAATATTCCAGCACGTTCAGACAATCATGATCTACTTCGTCTTGTTCAATTATACTCTCCTCATCTGGCAATGATGTTGAAGGATTCACATTCATGCATCTATCTATGGTCACATTTTCAGCACTCAAGATGACTTTTTCGTACTTAGTCAGCCGACTATGTGTCATGTACTGTGTTTTTGTTCTTGTCAAAAGAATTTCTACTGAATGGGGAACATATACTCTCAGTGGATACCCCATCACTATACCTTCACTTTGTTCCAGACTTACACAAGTAGCAGCAACTGCTTTCAGACATCCAGGCAATGCTTTTGCTATAGGATCTAAAACAGCTGAAAAATAAGCAATTGGTCTTTTCATTGTTCCATGTTTTTGTACCAGTACTGAAAACGCACATCCATCTCTTTCACTGCAGTACAACTCAAAATCCTTCTCATAATCAGGCATGCCTAATGCAGGTGCCTCACACAATTTCTTTTTCAATTCTTTGAAAGATTTCATTTCTTCATTGTTTAACTCAAAAGGGTCTTTTACATCTTTCTTGGTCAACTTTTGTAATGGTTTTGCAATCAAAGAGAAACCACTTATCCATTGTCGGCAATATCCAACCATTCCCAGAAACATTCTTACCTCTCTTTGCGTCATTGGTGCTCTCATTCCTTGAATCATTCTTACTCTTTCTGTCGCTATCTTTCGCACTCCTTTCTCAATTTTATGCCCTAAATACTGGACTTCTTTCTGACAAAACTGCAATTTTGAAGGAGACACTTTATGTCCTCTTTTCTCTAGATGGTTCAGTAAAGCAATTGTATCACTTACACATGCTTCTTTTGTTTTCGATGCCACCAACAGGTCATCGATATACTGCACCATCACTGACTTTTCTGGCATTTTCAAATCTTCCAGAGATTTCTTTAGAATCTGATTAAAGATTGAGGGGCTTTCTGTATACCCCTGAGGAATTCGGCACCATGCCAAAATACGCTCTCCGAACCGGAACGCAAATAATGGCTGGCTATCTGGATGCAAAGGAATAGAGAAAAATGCGTGACACAAATCTATCACAGTGTACCACTCAGCTTCATGTGGAATTTGATATAGAATTACTGCAGGGTTTGGCACTATTGGACAACAGGGCACAACTATTTTGTTGATCTTTCTCAAATCCTGTACTATTCTATATGTTCCATTTGGCTTTTTCAGTCCCATAATAGGTGAATTACATGGACTGCTCATTATTTCTTTTAGAATTCCCTGTTCAATCATTTTATTTATTACAGGAGTTATTCCTTCAATTATTTCTGGAGTTAATTTGTACTGTGGCGTATTCGGGTAAGTTGTTCCTTCTTTTACTGTTACTTTTACGGGATCAACTTCTTTCATTAATCCAATGTCTTCTCCTGTAAAATCCCACACACTTTCTTTTACTGCACTTTTTAGTTCTTCTGGAAGTTTTTCTGCATCGAATGCAGGAAACAAACCATTCATTTCAGGTTCCTGATTCATCAAAGTTACTTTATACAAGACCTCTTCATCTGAGGTCTGAAATCCAATTCCATCTGGCGTACAATAAATTGTGCAATTCATCTTGCACAAGAGGTCTTAACCTAAAAGATTTACAGGACTACAATCGCACACTACAAATTTATGCATTTTGCTAAAAGAACCAATTTTTACTTCCACCAATTCAGTAAGTGGGGTTTTAATCTGCTGATTGGCTACTCCTACTACTTGGATGTATTCACCTGAGAGAGGAAGGTTTGGAATTTCCACTGATCTAACAGTAGAACGGGTAGCTCCAGTATCGACAAGGAATGTTACATTTGCACCATTCACTTCTCCATCCACAAAGGGACCAGACTGATCTACCTCTAGAGTTGCGCCAAGTACGCACTCTTTCCCCTCTCCTGGGCACCGTCAGAATCTTTCATCCGGGTCATCCTCACTCTGACGCAACCAATACTGAGAAATGTTAGCTGCTCGCGGCAACTGTGTTACCTGCTCTCCTCCGTAGAATCCTGTTTCTGTACTGTATCTTTGCTGGTTAACAGTGTTGGGAAGTGGTGGTTGCGGCACCTGACTTTGTTGAACAACTACCTCATTCTGCACCTGTGGAGTTAATGATTGATTTTCCGGATTAGGTTTAGGTGGGAACTTACACTCGTTTCTCCAATGCCCTAATTTTCCGCAATTATGACATGGCCATTTCTTCTTTGCCTCTTCTAGACTCACTTGACCCTTTCCTTTACCTATGTTAGGTCGCATTTTATTCTGTCCTGTTTCATTTCCATTATTATTGTCCAATTGAGCTTCTTGTTTTTCTGCCACCTTCACCTGTGCCCACATTGCCTTCTCTTTCAACTTACGCTGTTTACTCTCTATTTCATCACTACAATACTTAGCATACCTCAGCACCTCATCTACACTTCCATTCTGTCAGTTTATCATGTGTTGCTTAATCATATCACTTATTTCTTGTTTCAGGCCAAACACAAATCGGTATACAAAATGACTCATGTCCTTTTCACTCAACTCCTCATAACCACTATACTGCTTGAAAACCAACAACAATCGCTCATAATATGCATGTACAGACTCCTTACTTTCTTGTGTAGTTCTATCGATTTTTACCCAATCTGTCTCTTTAGGAGGAATCTTATTCTTCAAAAAGGTAATCACCTTATCGTACTTCTTCATCACATCAGGACCTGGAGCTCCTGTCTTAGGATCTCTTGGATATTCTGTAGTTGGCCAGTCAACTGTAATCTTACATTCTGACCACAAATCTGTTGGTACCACTATGTCAAATAATCCATCTAAATCTATCCACAACACTTTTGAGACCTTTACAAACCTCTCTACTTGTCGATACCACTCAACTGGCTTCTCTCTTAGCTTTGGAAAGTCATTGGTAAATGACAGTATGTCCTGCCTAGTCCAAGGAACATGCACGTAACTACCACCTGGAGTTTCTCTCATGGGGTATTCTTTAGCAACAGATTCTTTTTCAGTTATCATAAAAGCCAATGAACCTTTGTCTGTAGTCTTCTCATTCTTCTTCGTCCATCTAACCTTCCATCTGTCCACATCACCCCATTTTCTCAACAACACAATTAACTCTTTTATCTGTGTCAGCCTTCCTGCCGTGTTCAAATTTTCAATATCCTTTTCACAAAAGTCTACTCTATATGGTTTCTGCAACGTTTTCACTTTCACAAAGTCTATTCCAATTTCACTGGCTACTTCTTCTAGTTTGTCATGTAAATTCTTTGCCCTCCATGTAATACTTGTGCATAGAAACATTATTTCATCATCCTGGTAATTTTTTATCTTTTCGGTACCAATCGTTCCTAGAATTAATTCTTCCATGTCGATTTTAAATCTAATTACATCTAATGGTTTTTCTTCTGGTTCTTTTATTTTAAATGCCTTCATCCACTCATTTAACTCATCAGGAGTCGGACCTATGGGTGTATTATTTAGTTCTATCCAATTACCACTCTTTTCAGGGGTTTCTGTTGCAGATTCTGTTACCATATGCATTTTCCTACCATTGCACTCATTCACCGTCAAATTTGTAGGTGGACTTGGTCTGTAAGTATTAGCCAAATTACTTGTACTTGCACTTTGTTCCATTCTTTCTTTTTCTCTCTGAAACTGTGAACTCATGGGAATCACTAAAGATCTTTCATCAATTTTCTGATTCTCAAAAACGGGTATTACTGGACCTATTGTTACTGGCACAGTAACTGCTTCCATATTTTTCGTTAATTCTCTAATCTTTTCAGTTAGTTCTTTGGTTGTCCTTGCTAATTTGCTGGCATTGTCACTTTCTATTCCTTCATTTTGTGAAGTTCTCATTTGTTCTTGTGACCTATTTATTTCAATTCTCTTTTCCGGACTTTTATTTCGCATAGTCTCTATTAGCGGCGCATTTGGTGTCACCGCTGTAGAACTCTGCTGATACGGAGGTGGATTTCTATTTAAAATATCTTCCAGCAATTCATCATCTGTTTCGCTCTCATGCATATATTTTTCCCTCTCTATATGTTTCTTTTTCTCAGTCCGTTTTTTCTTAGTCCCTTCCTCAACTGTAAAAGCTGGAAACAAACCTCCTGTCATGTTAGCACATCTCCATCGTTTTATTCTATCTTCATGATTTATTCCCCACATCCTTCCAGGCATAAACTCATGATCCCTAAAACCTCTGAATCTCTCTCGCTCATACATCTCATCCTCCCATTCTGTCAACGCTTCAAACTGTGTCGGTCTAGGTCTAGGTTCTAGATTTGTCATCTTTTCTCGCAAATTTCGCAAAACCGCTACACTAAATGAACCATTCTCAGGGAAAGCTAAAGCACCATCATTCTTCGTATACTTTGCCCAGTTTTCCAACCATATGCACGTATGATATCCATATTTCAGCATCATATGTGAAGCTGCTGATTTCGGCGGAGGAATTACTTGTCCCTCTCTAGTCACAACCTTTTTGTCTTTCTTAAAGAAATTCTTTAATTTTGTCGTCCATGACGTTCTCTCCCTTTCATACTCGTAATACGGCATGTTTTCTATTTGTTTTTCTCTTTACGCTAACGCTGTTCTGTGTACGGAACTTCGACCAATTACAGCGCGACTCACACTAACGTACCAATCAGAACAATTCCCTCCGTCCGCGAACCAACCAATCCTAGTGCGGCACTTTTCTACGTCACTCCTGTTCTGGGTTCACGTGACTGGCGCACTATCCAATCCTAGCGCGGCACTGTTCTACGTCACTTCTGCTCTTTTACGCCTCCTTTACAAAATTTATCGGCAATTTTCTTTTCACTGTTTTCTTCATTAGTTACAACAATTAAAACAATTCCATAGTCTGATTCGCTAAACAAAAGTGACAGCTTTGTCCTTTTACACAAGAACCCTGTATTTCCAGTAGGCAGCGCTTACCTCTACCCTACCACAGAATTTTTTACTCTTGCCGATAAAGTAGCACTTCCCTCTACCTTACCCTTCTTTCAAGCAAACAATTAACTCGTTTCTCTGGGGATAAGACACATGTGGAGACTAGGCTCCTGAGAATTAAGGCCAAAGTTTCACAAGAAAACGTGATTTGCTATCTCAGTTACACACCTTTCGTACAGAAAATCCCTAACATAACACAACCTGTGTTATTACCAAAATGAATTCAGACCATGTACCAAATTCCATGTGACTTCTCTTGCCACACGTGTTCCACTTCCTACATCCCAGAAGCGTGAAAACTCACATATAACATAACACGACTCAACATATAGTGTTAGTCATAAAAAATAATCAATAATCAATAAACAATAATCACTAAACTAATCTATAGAAAACCATAACTCTGCTACCAAGAAATCTGATGCAGCGCGTACAATAAAAACTATTCTCCTCCTAGGTCACTTATAGGTCATCCAGGGGCAAACTATATTTTCTCACATCCACATGACGATGGGGCCCATAAACATCGCCTAATACACACGCACACACCTGGATTTCCTTTATACCTTTACGAAATTCTGTTTTCCTAGGAGAAGCATGAGAACAAAATGGAAAACACCATTTATGTACCGCTGGAAGGAGCCGGGATATCTTATTACCTTAACTTATCAGTTTCTTTAGCTATTCCTAAGATATTCCTGCTCATTGTTTTGTCGATGAATCATTCATGTAAGAAATTAGTTCATAGTGATTAAGACCAGCTAAATCACAATAACCAATTGCTGATGTCACAATGATTTAGGAAAATAACCACAGTCATTTGGTTTAAAGAATCTTAAATTTTATATAATTTTAAAAGCATGAGAAAGAATTTTAAACCTTTATTCAATTATGCATTCATTATTAATTCAAATATTTATTAAGCATAATCAATGTATTGCAGAAAGGAAATTTTTGTCATGAAGCAAAACCCTAATTACCTGCCTACCTTCCTAATTTAGCCTAATGATTTCTAACCTAAGTTTAAGAATTAGAAATAACCTGATTCTCATACTCAACTGGAAAATTAAGACAGCAACAGAAACTTCAGCTCGTCAGCATCAGCTACCTGCAACCCGTCTCATCTAACAGTCTTTCAGCATCTCCCGCTCAGTAAGGGATCGATCAGGACCACCCAGCACTGGAAGCCACCAACGCCAACACGACTCTCCAACTCCGCTCCTGACTGTGACAGCGACTCTGACTGCGACTGCGACTGAACCCCTCCCACTAAGAGTAGGCCCTCTTATACCCTAATTCTAACTTTGCTAACTAATTGTTGCAACATTACTAACACGCTTTTCTTTCATTGGTCCATACATGTCATCTTATTCATTCTTTTAATCAAGTTCTCTTGGATCCAATGGTCCTTGGATCATTTCCTTTCCCACACGTTCAAGACATGTTTCCATCCGCTTCGATCAGTACATTTGTAACTTCTTTCGATACATTCGAGAACTCCGCAGTCATTGTCCTTTCTCTTAAACTGGTTTCCCACGGGTCTTCTGCTGATCACCACGGCACACTATCAGTTCAATTAGGTCACATCAGCCTTGACCATTTCTCGCAACCTAGCCTCTCAGCAACATCACGAGGTTAGTTTTTCTCCGACTTCTCTCCCGAGTCACATGTCTCCCTTGCGCCTGCGCACATCACCCACTGGCAGCCATTTTATATCGCCACTCGGTTATACTTTAGAAGCACTAATTTGAAATAAACAAAACATAATTAAAATAGAGAAAAATAGCCTTTTCGTTTCCCTCCCGTCATCTACGTACCCCAATTAGTTATTACCTAGCAGAAAGCAACATTTAAGCTGTTCCTTACTTACCATCACTATTGTTTTTGCAACGACACATTTTATTTCTATGAAGCACAAAAACATGCATTTATTTTATTTTAGTACGCATTTTACTTTTACGTTATAATTAGCCACACGGACATCCATTAATAGATTATTTAGCACATACATTTGCATGTTACCCTTCCCACACATACAGTGTTGATTAATACATTAAACGAACATTTTATTAATTATTTATAAAATTTGTTAGGGGTTAAATTTTTTTTATTTTCTCTGCTCCATCAGTCCCACATGTGGAACTGTGTCCTGAGTCTTGAATAGCAGTGACCCCAAGTCCGTGGCAGCGTCCACATCACTGAACTCCCTCCGATCAGTGAGGCCAAAGTCTGCATCGCAAGCACATGACACGTGTCTGTGGGCCCGTGCTGACTGCTGCCCCCGGCCTACACTGCGGTCCAGTAGGTCCCACATCCAGCACTTAGTCGTGATTCATGAATGGCAGAGTCCATACCAGTGAACGCACTGAGAGGAGTAAGAGGAAGATGCGGTTCAGTCCGGATGAAAGCTGCGTCCCGTTGTGCCACTGGACCTGAACTACGCAGGCCGGTGGGACCATCCAACGTAAGCCGGCGACACTCGGTGAATGGCCCCTGCTGACCGCTGCCTCAGACCTACACTGTGGTCCAGTAGATCACACATGTGGAACTGTGTCCTGGGTAAGATATGGAGGAGTCCACACCATTGGACACGCCTCATCGCAGGGGGCATCCCCTATCAGCACTGTTGCCACTGACTCTGTGTGCAATGAGTCATGGGCACTTTCTGGTTGGACTTTGGTGGCGTCTGAGTCAATGGCCTGGGGGTTGTCTGCATCATCATCTGGCTGGGCTGGACTTGGTGTCCGACATGTGTCTGTTCCATTCATCTCCACCATAGCGATTGTTTCTGTGTGGTTCTGCCCTCTGCATCATGCCATGGGGGTACACCTTCCACTGTCCACCGAGACACTCCGCGACAACCCCCTTTGTCATCTACGAGAACCTGCTCTGCTCTCGTGACCCTGCCCCAGTGCACTGCAAGTCAGCAGCCCGTGGCGGTAGGCCCGTGCAGGACGCTGTGCATCTGGGGCCACTAACTCTGTGCAGCTCAAGTCATGGGGCCTTTATGGTTGAATGGGTGTGTCCTTAACGATGTACACTGTTGTCGTTTTTTTTGACTGCACCAGGCACTCCATGACGGCTGGTGTGCACACACCCCACACACATCCAACACAGGTGTCACTCGACATGTGAGCCTGCTAATAAAAGTGGCCGGGCGCACGTGCCCGTAGCCATTCCCACTATCTAAGCAAGTGTGTCCGTGTGGTCATTATGTCAGCATGATGGGCCGGAGCCCTGCAACATCACAGTGTGCTGTCTTCAGCTCAGGATACCATGTCACCTCAGCAGTGGCTGAGACCTTGGACATGTAGCTTTGCCCGCCCCCCCGCATGCACAAGCGGCGTGTGCTGGTCCGGCATACGTCAGGTCAGCGGAGGGTTGTGCTGATTCGGCAGGGGGATCAGGGCGTGGCTCTGGTCTGGCCTGGAGCAGGAAGTGCGGTAAGTGTGTCTTTGTGTTGGGGTGTTGTCGCCACCAGGGCCACAGTAGTCGATGTTGCAATGTAGCATGCACCCGGAGGGCGGGCCCGCACGTACGGGGAAATGTAGGAGCGCAAGACTGCTCGGGGTCTTGGCACATGCATGCCAAGTGTTATGTGTATTAGTCCTGCGGCTGCATGAGTCAGGTGCCTAGCCTCAATCGCAGCGTAATCACAGCCAGCCATGGACTGTACACCTGTGTCCGCCCTGTCCGGACCATTGGCCTACACTCACGTGGCCGCACACCCTCAACGGCCAGCTTCAAGGTGCTGTTGGCATGCCGCTGGACATGCGCGGACAGGCATGACAATGGTGTACCGTAGGAGTGCACGTGATACAAACATGCAGCGCACACATGTGTGGGGGTTCATGGGACGGAGGAGCAGCTGTGAGGCAACGTAACACACAGTGAGGCCGCTCATGTGCCACGTGCTAGGCATATCATCCATGATTCCCTGGGTTGTAGACATCCCACCCCACCCACGACAGGCCTCTGCACATCTCCTGTATGCAAGCTGATGGTAAACTGACTGTAGGGAAGAAAGGTCCTTTGTCTGGACTATCAGGCGGAAGCACATCTGCAGCTCCGAGCTGGGACTTGCATGTGTCCAGCACCCCCTGACAGATACAATAGCCTTTGCTGACGACTCCCACACTACGCACTGCCCGACGTGAGACCAACGTGTACACAGCCCACATGCAGAAGTCCTTGGTCGTAGTTAGCGTGAGTGAAATGGCCTTCACACGTACTCCCACCACACCCCAGGCCTGCACCCGTTGCACACAGACACTGCTCATTGCTCCGAGCTGTGGCTTTTCATCCACAGGACTGGCGCAGGTCAGCACAGTGCCGCTTCAAGCAGAGCCACTGACGCAATGGCAGACAATCCCGGACACATGCTCAACTCCAGTCACGTGGACCTGTACCGTGCATGTCTGCTGCATGTACTGGGGGCACTGCCATTGGCAGTGCTGCGGATCAGTTACTGGCTGAGCTTCCGCCTTGCCAATGTCACCTGCGTTCAGCCTGTGTTGCATTGTCGCTCGTGCATATTTGAGTGGTCCATGGATGTCTGCCTCTCCAACGTTACGGTAGCTGACCTGGATTTCGACGTGTGTGTGCGCCCCCTGTTGGCCCACGACCAGGAGTGTCACTGTGATGCCCGTTTATGACATGCCTGGATGTTTGGCATGCATGCTGGCAACTGGACCTGGGAGATTGCACGAGTCATCGTGTGCAGTGACTACATTGATCCGCTCCCCGATTGGGCTTTCGTGCAAATTGGGGCCAGGGGTTGGAGTCAGCACATCTGTCCAGGACAGCTGATGGGTTACGTCGCCGACATGTTAGATGTGGTGGACAACGATCTCTCATTGGAAATGTTGGCCTACGCTGCTGCACTCTCGTTCATGGACGAGTGACAAGGTACCTGCAGCCAGAACTGTATGTGACCCATTGCACGTGTCCCGACGCCTGTTTGCATGTTGGGGATCTGGTCACATGTCCCAAGACGACAGTGGACATGGCTGCATTGGCCTGGACTCCTGATCCATGCGCGGACAACCAACGCGTGTTGGCACTGACTTGTGTTGGTGATGGACTCCCCCGGGGTGGACATGGGCGCTTTCCAACGTTCCTCATTCAGGCATGCTGCTGCATTGGTCTGCATCTCGTGGCACTTCTCTTGGCCGTACTGACACGCAATTGTTGATAAAGTTTCCGCACGTTCACTTGTCTCCAACTGTGTTGAGTGTTTATTTGTATGCCAATGTGTGTGTCACGGCCTATCTGGGTCCCTGCCATACATGCATTGCTACCCCATCAGGGCTGTGGGTTGGTACTTGTGCATTATCATGCCCCTGTTTCGTGCTTTGCCAGATTCGTATGGCCATTTACCGGCCACAAGTGGGTGCACTTGTGTCCTGTGTTCGGTTGTGCAAATGTTGGTGTTTGTACCACATTGTGTTCGATGTTGGGGTGCTCTGCTTCCTATGTGTGTGTGCTGCATTGATGTCCCTTCAGCTCTGATTTGTCTCACCCTTCTCCCTTTCAGGCAGTGTGGTTTTCACTTCTGTGCTTGTTCAGTGGTGTGATATTGCCGAGTTGTGTGACTTGTGCTCTTGGTTGGTGTTGTTACTCTTGGGCATGGTTTGACTGCAGTTGTGCTGTGCTTAGTTGTGCATGTGTGCCATTGTGCCCATCTCCCCCCGTCCCCCAAGTCCTTGGTCGTTCCTCTCCCTGTTGCTGTTGTGTCTGTTGATTTTGAGTAGTTTCCGGTCCCCGACTCCAGCCACCATCTCCAGACTGATGTGGTGGACACCATTTCCTCCATGTCATCCAGCTCCTGGTGTGGCGCTGGACTCCCACCTCCGGTGTGCATTGCTGCCTTCTGGTTGTTGGCGTGTTTCAGCTTGTTTGTGCGTTTCGCATCATTCCAGCTGTTCTGGTTTTCTTCCATTGTCCTCCTCCGCTCTCCGGCTGCATTCACCTTGTCCACGATGGACTGCCATGTACAATGTTTTGTTGCCAATGGGGCTTGTGGGGTTGTGTACTGGCTGCGGTTGCCTCCATTGTGCTTCGCTGTTGTTTTCTGTTTGGTTTGTCTTTCTTTTTCCTGCTTTTGTTGTGCTTATTCCCGCCTGCCGTATGTGTGTCGCGGGCCTGGCGCTGCTTATCGCTGCTTTCCTCATCACGAATGGGCTCATCACACGTTTTTTGGTGTTGGGGTTTGTGTTTTTATCTCCGTTGCGGTGGTTGTATTGCGGACATTGTCCGAGTTTTCGGGAGACTATCGCATGGTACCGCCGTGTTGTGAATTCCACGTTAACACAGGGTTATTTTCCCGCGATAGACTGCGATGTGTTAACATTTTTTGGAGAAGTTTAGCGCACGTTCTTGTGAATATCCCACATAGAGTGCAGTGTGTTAGGGTTGGGGAGAGGTGACCACAGGAATACATAGTACATGGAGAAAGAAGGGCAGGGTTCATCGATGAGTGCAAGATGCATCCGGGAGGGATTGGTACAAGGGAGAAAACAGGTTAAGGGGGAACATACAGGTATAAGGTTGGCACACGAGGGCAACAGTGAAGTACAAGGTGACGGACTTTAATGTGCAACTTAGAGAATCGTTTTCAAGAGAGAACACATTTCCTATACATGAGGGAGGAGATGTGGCGGACGTAGCAGTAGTGCACGGTTTCCCACTCCAGCCCACACACACATGGTAGCATTGGCAGTGCCTGCAGAAGCAGCCTCTGTTAATCACTTATAAGCTTAAGTCACTTGTAAGCAGCTACAAGAGGGCAAGGGAATGGTCTGGTCAGTCCAGTACCGGCGAATGTGCGAGCTGTTTGTTTTCAGTCTGAACTGCGCCCTCTTGTTAATCCAAAACCTAAAAGTTATTTCGGGAGATACACCATGGAAGACAATGACGATCTTCTTGTATTAAATTATACACCATTAATTAAAAAGATGAAAACACCATTTCTGAAATGAACGACTGCCCCTTCTCATAAGGGGCAGAGTCACATCGATAAGCATGTCCATCTTACGGCTTTTTAATGTTTTATTCACGGTCTTGCCTTGCACTTTACAAATGAAATTTTTCAGAGAAATACAAGGAATGTTTTTAACCTTTATATGGGCGAATAAAGTGCCAAGATGAGCGATAAGCATCTTCAACAATCCAGTAATAGAAGGAGGCATGGCACTGCCAAATCTGAAGGAATACTATTTTGCTAAACCAACAAAGCATTCATTAAAACTCAGGGTAAAATGCATTTATACACAATCCATCCCATCAATAAAATTCTATCATCTAAAAGCATCTTAAGAAATATAAAACTCCATACGATTGAATTAAGATCTGTAGTTTAGCTGTAAAAGGTTATTCACAGACAATAGAAATCACCCTATGGTACACGTCACGTCAAAAAATCTAATTTCAACCAATACATTGATTTCTTGCCCCCTATCCCGAATATCATATATTTTAAAAATGGGTTTTAAAAAAGACTTCCATCGGGCTGAAAACCATAAACAGTCCACGAGGGTATGAATTACATACCCTTTTGAATTGAGGCCACAATTACATATTTTCCCTTCATTTAAAAATGCACCATATCTTTCACACAACAAAAGCTGATTTATCCCACATCTAAATCTCAGAATACTATTTTTAATTCCCCAGGTGTTCAAGGACAAAAAGATCATTTTTTTAGACTTAATCTTACAGGAATATAAGATGAATAATTTTCTGTCCTTGAGCAAAATCGCCCCAAATATTTTGGTACAAATGTTTACAATGGTTGGAAAGCGGAAATAGCAGTTTTCAAATTTTGTGCTATCCCTGCAAACAATGGTTTAAATAAATTGGCAAATATTCCAATAGGACCCCTTCCTTTACTAAATAAAAAAATGGTTCACAGGTGGGAGATGAGTGGATGTCACGCAATTGGGGATTTTATTAATCTCGACCCAGCCCAGATGTCCAGCTATAGACCTATCTCACTGCTGCCCTACCCAGTAAAAATTCTCGAACGAATAGTGAGTAAATCTCTGTCCCAATATCTAGAGGAAAACCGGCTATTGGACGAGCTGCAATTCGGATTCCGCCCTGAACACGGTACCGAAACAGCCCTAATAACTATGGGGCATATTATCAAGGACTTTATCGCCGCTTTAGCGGCACTTTTTGCCGCTAAAGCGGCGATAATTTTATCGCCCTATCAGCAAGCTGTCGCTAACAGGCGTTAGCGACAGCTTTCAGGCGTTAGCGGCCGGGATTTACATCGCCTTGCATGTCAGCGATAATTATCGCTAATGACATGCAAGGAAGGCGTTCCCTACTAAAAGTGACTGAAAACAGTCGCTAACACCACTACCCCCTATTAGCAAGGCAGGCGAAGCGATAAAATAATTCGCGCTAAGCGCGTTTATCGCTAGATTTTAACACCTGCTAGTGAGGATGACTTACCTGTTTAAAGTATAGGAGGTGGATTCTAATGCTGAATCCACCTTAGGGTTAATGCGAGAATATCGCTGGTTTCCCAGCGATATTCTCGCATTTTGTCGCTATCACTGGAAATTTTATCGCTATGGAGATAAACCTTACTAATAGGGTGTTATCTCAGCGATAATTTCCAGCGATAGGCGGCGTTAAAAGAAAACGCGCTAAGCGCGGTTAGCGATAAATATCGCACTTCCTTGATAATATGCCCCTATGTTCGATGATCTAAGAATGCGCGCTGACAATGGCCAAGCGGTTGTGCTGGTGCTGCTGGACATGTCAGCGGCATTCGACACGGTTAATCATAGTTTTCTGCTAGAGAGACTAGAAAGCATCGGAGTTAAGAGTCAGGCCTTAAGATGGCTTCAGTCTTATCTAACGGACAGATCACAGGCAGTAAGCATTCGACCCTTTACATCTCCGAAGACAGTTATTCTACATGGGGTCCCGCAGGGCTCAGCGATCAGCCCAATTTTATTTAATATCTATCTACGCCCACTTATCCCCATCATCAAATCTTTTGGAGTAGATTTGGTCAACTATGCTGATGACACACAGCTTATGTTTTCCCTGGAGGGAGATCAAAAAATTTCTATGGATAGATTTCACGAATGTATGACCATCACCACACACTGGCTTAGGCACAACTTCCTCCAATTCAACGGAGAAAAAACTGAAGTTGTATATTGCATGACAAGCAAAGTAGGCTGTTGACTTCCGGCTCACCCCTACAGATAGCGTGCTAACACCTACCAAAACAGTGCGCAATCTGGGAGTGATGATGGATAACAATCTCCAAGTAGATTCTCAAATAAACAAAACAGTGGGCACCTGTCTCTCGCTGATCAGAGCCCTTAGAAAGATACTCCCACTACTACCAGCTTCTGCTAGAACACAGGTAGTGAGGAGCGCTATCTTGAGCAGGCTAGACTACTGCAACTCCTTGTGTCTCGGAGCTCCTAGCTCCTCGATAATGAAGTTGCAGAGGATCCAGACAATTGCAGCAAAATTGGCCCTAAATCGGCGGCCAGATCCTCAGCATCTCAGGCCCTACGGGATCTTCACTGGCTACCGATTCAGCAGAGAATATTTTTAAATCTCTCTGCATAGTTTTTAAGGCAGCAAATGGTCTGGGTCCTAGGCCTTTACAGAGAAAGTTCACGTGGTATACGCCCACAAGAAACCTTCGCTCGGCCACAGCAAATCTGGTTAATGCCCCTAAATTCAAGAGAGCTAGAACAGGAGGGAGAGCTTTTAGCTCTGCAGCCTCGCGATTATGGAATGAACTTCCATCTGACATCAGGAAGAGCAGAGACATAATGCAATTCAGGAAGAAACTAAAGACATGGCTATTCCCAAGGGAAAAGAACACCTAGACGTAATATCTGGATTCTCCAGTGCTCCTCCTGCTGTCCCTCCCCCTTAGGCTTCTAATTATCTGTAACTCTCATTTTCGAATATAGTATGACACATTACATCTACGTACACCTTCAGCGCCAGGATACCCGTTGGGTGATAGTGCACTATATAAATACTGTCTACATTACATTACATTACAATTGCATATAGACAAAGAGTCATGGTATAAGATAAATTCATATAATTTCTCTCTGCTAAAGGAAGTGAATTTTCACTGTATGCAATTCTATACTAAGTGGCTGCTCCCCAGGACACCGGCCTTTTTATATAAAATCAATCCTCAGATATTTTCTAATCGCTCTAGGTGCCTTACGGAAGCTCTAGCAAGCTGAAACCATATCATTTGGCTGTGTCCTAAGATAACTGCATTTTGGACCTCTATACAGGAGCATTGCAGACTAACGGTAAAGAGCAACTTTCCCAATTATGCACTTCTAATATTATTGGGCCATTCTCCCAATGTGAAGTTAAAATATGATCATAGGAAAAAACTTTTTCTGATTACTCTCATTGCCAGATCTATAATTTTTAAAAACTGGAAAACCAAACAAAAACCCACATTTGAACACTGGCGGACCAAAAAGCGAAGAATAAAGGGTTTAGAACGGCTCTATGCACTGAGGTCGTGCTCATATAGGAAATGTTTGAGGCTGTGGAAAGGTCTAGAGTAAATTGCTGACCATTTGATATGTTTTGGGCTATGTGTAAGACATTTTATGCTACACCTGTGGGAAATGAAGAATGTGTATGCCGAGATGTTTTAAAACACTTTGGGGCACATGCATCAATGTAAAATTTTGCGAATCCTTAATTGCGAATTTTAACGATTCGCAAATAACGAATCGCAAAAACAGATGCAACAAAAATTTGCGAAAAAATAAAGAATCGCAAAAAATCGCAAACGCTACTGCGAATCCGAAATTTGCGAATTCGCTAATAGCGATTTCGCAAATAGCGACTTCGCTATTTGCGAGTCGCAAATAAGCGAATGCGCAAATAAGCGAAGTCGCATTTGTGATGCATCTTGATGACATCAGAACCAGGAAGTGAGCAGCACAAGCCCCATTCCCAGTGCACAGTCAGAGGGAGAGGAGGGAGCTGGCTCTGGGAGCTAACTAGCAGTGGCATTGAGCAATTGGAAAAACCTGGTAACTGCAAGAAAATGGAAAGCACACAAACAGCAGAGGACAGCCAATCAGGCAGGAAGCGGAAAATGAAATTCTCAGAAAAAGAAAGTGACACACTCATTGAGGGAGTTGTCCACAGCCATGATAAGCTGTTTGGGAAACAATCATTGAAAGTGGCAGAGCAGGAAAAAAGGAAAATATGGATCCGGATCCAGAACCGGGTGAATGCCAGTGGGGTGACACACCGCACCATCGATGACCTGAAGAAAAGATGGTACGACATGCGCAGTCGGGCCAAGGAGCGCATAGCTGCCCGTCTGAAGGAAGCAAGGAAGACAGGAGGGGAACACCGATAGACACTGGGAACACTACCATGGAGGAAATGGTTGAATCCACTATCCAGCCTGAAGTTGTTGTCGGTGTGACACAGCTAGACACGTCAGGAGCAGCAAACACATCTGAAGGTAAGATGACTGCATGTTACCATTGACCTAAATAATAAAGGTAGTACACCACCCCAGTACAGCACAAGTGCACACTCAGAACATCCAGTACACAATGTATCCATGAAGGGAAGTGCATTATGGGAGATGTAGGCAGGTCAAGCATATACAATGTCAAACACACAAATAGGCTAAGAACAACTCAGAACAGTGAACATATTCCAAATTTAATGCCAAAGTAAAAATATGATCACTGTGACATGAAATCCCTACTTAAATTAATGCTGGTTTTGCACTGTTAAATCTCACAGATGCAGAACGTGTAGAAGCTGAGGATAGTGACAACCAGGACATACAGGACATCAGCGCAGTTGAGGATATGGACACACCGGTGTTGCCAACAAATCCATCCAGTGCCCCAAACACACGCAGGGCAACTGTCCCACCACTGGTCACCATGGAGTCTGACGATGAGACAAATGCACCACATGAGTCCAGGCATGGCCCAGCCACATCCATCCCAAATCCACAAACACAGGTCCGCAGAAGTAATGTCAGTGTCCGGCGTAGAAGAGCCAGATCACGCAGAACACAGCAGGAGGAGCAACCAAATGATGTCTGGGGTGGTCTTGAGGGACAGATGCTCCGCATGCAGCGCCTGCAGACCAAGAACACACGTTTAGTGCAGTTACAAATAGGGAAGATGGCAGACAACATTGCAGTACTGTGCGATAGTGTGCAGCAAATGACCAAGGTTATGCAGGAGGGACATGCATCACAGAGAAGAAACCATCGGCAACTAATGCAGCACCTCAAAAGCTATGCCAAATCCAACAATAGGCTGGCCACATCAACTGCACTGCTGGCACGTAGGTCTGTGACCTTGCAAACAGAAATGTGCCATTGGAGCGGGGATGTGGCGAAGGCACTGGACCAGGTAACCAATGCAGTGGAACTGCTGAATGCTACCACAATTGGGGCCAACATGTCCACGCAGGAAGAGGGTAGTGAGGGGCCTCAAGCTTGAGTAGCATAGCTATGCCAGTTGCCACTGCAGGAAAGGCGCAACACACGCAGCAGTACCCCCTCAGCTTCCAACATGAGGGATGAGGATGCTGTCTCTGACAGGCGTCTGGGTGTTCGTGGGAGAAAGCGCTAGCCTGCTATATACAATTGCATACCGATATGGTGACGTAACCATGGATGTGATCGGACCTTTTGACTGATTGACAAGTCATTATTTATTTTTAATACACTTATGTCCATTACTTAAAAATCCTGTGCCACTGGCCACATTGAAAGTGTGCTCCGACACTCATGCAATATTTCCTTTGAATAAACCGTTCTGTGATTGTAATATACACTGTTTGTGTCATCATTACTCACCTCAGAAATAGTTTTGTGTGATGTCCAATCTTCTCCTGCGCCCTTCTGCTGCGCTTGCCCCTTGTGCTGCACGGCGCTGTGGCACTTGCTGGTCCTCATCCTCGGAGTCACTGTCAGACACCTCGATCTCCATTCCACCCCTCGTTGCTATATTGTGCAGCATGGCACATGCAGCTACTAGCTTGCAGCATTGTTCAGGGTTGTATTGGAGTGCTCCACCAGTCTTATGGAGGCTTCTGAATCGGCTCTTCAGCAGCCCAAATGTGCGCTCTATGATGTTCCTTGTTGATATATGTGCAGCATTGTACCTCTGTTGGTTGGCAGTTGTGGGATTGAGGTAAGGCGTCAGAAGGTAATTACGCAAGGCGTATGCGCTGTCACCTGCATGTGGGTAAGCAAAGGGTCAGTGGCAGTTTGACATTGGCATACGTACAATGACTGTGAGTATCACCTACACATATTTACCAAGCAGATGTGCCTCTCCAAATTCTCCCTGACCAGACGGGTGTGAATGCCACTTTGCCTGAAAATATATGAATCATGTGCACTCCCAGGAAATTGAGCCACTATATCAGTGATTATGTATTTGGCATTGCACACAACCTGAATATTAAGGGAGTGATAGCATTTTCTATTTCTGTATATGTATTCCTGTGCTGCAGGGGGACATATTGCCACATGTGTGCAATCGATGCAACCTATAACATGTGGGAAGCGAGCTATCTGGTAAAACTCCTGTTTTGTTTTTCGCAAGGTCATGCGCGGTGGTGGGGAAATTGATGTGTGAGCCGATCCTGGCCATCATGGCATCAAGGAATGCTTTGAATATTCTTGAAAGTGCGCTTTGCGACACACCTCCAGCTACTGCAATGACCCCCTGGAAGCTGCCTGACGCCAGTAGGTGTAGGCAACATAGGACCTGCACATGCGTTGGGATAGCATTGGTCCTACGTGTCTGTCGTTGCAGTATGGGATCCAATTCATTGATCAGGTCATGGATCATTGCTGCATTGAGCCTATACTTATCGTATATCTCATCCTCTTGCTGTCCTAGCAAAGTTATGCGGACTCTGAAGATGCGCTCATTAATTCGCCTCCGTCTGTGTCCAGCAGCCAGCAGCCTCATCCTCCTCGCCATCAGGTACATCCCTGCCATTGTGAGATGTGGTAGCTAATTCTGGGTGTGTTTCAATGGGTTTAAGTAGAATTTCACTGTATCTGATTTGCACTCATGATTACCACCTGGTTGTGATCCTTCTTATTTTGCACTCGCAAAATTGCGAATTTCAGGTAATTCGCAATTTGCAATTTTCATGCATCTATTTTGCGATTCCTTATTTGCGAATCGCTATTTGGAGCGCAAATAGCGATTCGCTAATACTATTCGCAGAATGTTTTGCGATTCTTTAAATTAGCGAATTGTTGAGTTTTCGCTATTTTGCAGTTGATGCATTGCGAAACGGTATTTTGCGGTCGCAAACGCCATAATTTAGCGATTCGCTAATTTTGCGATTTTTTTTAGGCTTGATGCATGTGCCCCTTTGTATTATGCTCTGACATAAGAAATGTTTTAAATGAACTTGTTGCTACACTATGAGATGAACTTAAGTCTAATTTTTCTCAGGGGCGGCTCCTCCATAGTGGCAGAAAAATAAAATTATATTAAAACAATAATATTATTTTATTTCTCTGTGGCGGGCTCTGGCTGAGGCATTTATGCATGGGGTGGGGCCAGGCCATAACAGGGAGGAGTGGTGAAGACTTAGAAGTGCAAATGTAAGTTTGGCTGGCCGTCTTAGGCTAGCCAAATAGACATGCACACATATTTTTTCCAACCCAGCTGTGTTGCACAGCTGGGTTGGAGAAAAGCTGCAGGTCCCAAGGCACTATCTGAGCAGCAGACCAGGCTGCTCAGACCAATCCTGGTGCTGCTTTCATAGCATGAGAGCAGCGTCTGGATGAAGGGGGCTGTGTTTTCCCTGAGACTCCTGAGAGTGAGGCACCGAGGCAGCCGTCGGATGTCGGGCAGTGAGAGGTAAGGTTTTTTTATATCATTTTTACCCTCAATTCCCCGTCCTGTCCTCCCCAAGCCCCCCTCCCCTGCCCCCGACACACTTTCATGGTGCGGTAGATGCCAGTGCTTTTTCTTTCTCTTATGTAAACTCTTCCAATAAAAAAAATAATAATAATAAAAAATAGTGCAAGGGGGCATGCGTTACAGGTAAGATTGTTTCTCAAGCAAGAAGGGATAACTTCTTGCACAAAAACAACCCTTAGAGTTATATTTCTCTTTCTATGTATGGCAGAATGCAGCACACATGAAAGAGGAAGTTTCAAGAAGATAATACCACTGGCTAGTAGGAGAACCATTTCGGTGCAAACCCAGGTTTATAAGTGTTTGTAAATCTGGGTTTGCATCAACATACATGGGTAGATACATGGGAAAGCTCATGCTCCACCAATGTATTGCCTACTCAATGCAAAGTAATGCAAGCCAGAGCTATGCACCTCATTACTTTTTATTTACTAAACCACGCAAAGTGATGCAACCCTGACACAATATTCTAGTAAATATGGGACAACTTCTAATTTAACACACACACAACACACAAACACACTGAGACACATACAAACTTGTCAGTTATTGAAGAAGCACTCTCCAACTGAGAATTTAACTGTCCTTTCATTTGGTACCTGTGGTTTATTCATTTGGTTAGCTGCATTGATGGGTCAATGAGTGAGCGAAAGCTGTTGGAAACAAGCAATGTTTAGCATTCAAAAGATTACAGATCTTCCTGAGTACTCACCGCATTATATTGTACACCTTGGAAGAAAGAAGATATTAATGCTTGTAAAGAAAAACACTGTTGAATTATGCTGTTGGACTTATCTATGGTTTGTCTTTGATTCTTTGAAACTCTTGATCTGGAAGACTCCTGAGCACACAATTGGAGTCACTTTTTCTGAACTGCCACCTTCACATCTGCACTATGAACATTGTTACAAGTTGAAAATCCGTTGACACTTACAGATAATGTGTTGTTGTAAAATGTTCTCTTCTCAAGCAAATAATGGTCATATAAGTGTATTGTGATTCATGTGTGCTTTGGTATTGAAGTAAGTTGAAATGTTCATAGAAAAGATTACTGCACTTAGGAGCAGACTAAGATATATGTATTGCTTCTTAGTACATAGCCTGACTGACTATCCAGAGACCATATTGTGGTCTGATACTTTTGTGGGAGCAACTGGAAAAGGCACGCGTGATCATCAGATTTGTATAACTATTTTGTTAGGGTTGGAAATATGATGGTAGAAAGCTTTAATTATATTCATATGCATGCACAAGATGAGCCTTCAGGTAAAGAAAACCTTAGCAGTGTATTGTGTGATATTCCTTATTGTGATGTAAATATTTTCGCTGTTCCTTATTCATTTTACTTACGCACACTGCAAGAATCCTACTTACTGACTGACTGTGGGAGAGCATAAAAAGGCTGCAAGTAGTAAAATCTTGATCTGAACTCCTCTATTTTTGATCTTATTTCAAAATTAGGTAAAGGGGACATATGATCTCCAGAATATTTTCTTGATAAATATTTAAATCTACTAAACTAACTATGGTTATGCAAATTGAATGGGAAATAGAAGAAAATATAGATTAATCAGTCCTCAACTGGCCAGAAATCTGGGCTTCTTTAAAAATTAAAAATAACCCTTCCTTTATAGCAAACAAAGTGCCACCTTCTTCATAGAACATATTAGACAGCACAGCAACTTCATAAGATTAATCTTGAAGACAATCCTTTTTGTTGGAATTGAAACCTTGCATCAGGTGATCTCGCTCATATGTTGTTTTATTTTCTGATGGTAAACAAGTTTAGGACAAATATCTTCAACTTTATAGATATGATCCTACACATCAAACCCACTTGCTGCTTTTCATACAGTTTGAATGGTCTTACCATTCCATTGATTTCTAATAAAAAGATAGTTATGTTCTTAATTTATTTGTTACACTTGGTTGTAAAATTGCTTTAGGCACTTTGGAAATCTGCTTCAAAAATGTCCTTTCAGGTTTGGAAAGAATGGCTAGCCTTCAAAAGAAGAGCAACAGCATAGTTTGAAAGCCTTTTACTTTTTTTATGTCACTCGTCACAAGGTGTGGTTCACTTACAGACTGTGTTAACAGACATAATCAATTATTGTGTGTATATAAATATATGTATCCTTTGTGCCCAACACCAGGAGTGAGTTATCACTGCAATTTATTTAGACAGAAGGAATAATGACGCGTTTTGACTCACAAGAGACTTGATCAGATAAAATTGCTGATATTGGGACTTTCCATAGAACATAAGTAAAACAAAAAACAGACTACAAAATAATAAAGCCACCCTAGTGCACAAAATGACATGACTAGGTCTACAATATTTCATTAATAATATCCAGTTATTCCATATTTCAACAATGATCAACAACTTGTTTATATTACAGATCAAATTAATCATGTTGTCATCACAAATAATACTTTTATGCTTAATTGATGAGAACATTATACTTCAGCATTTATCATCCTCAACACTGAAGTTAGCAAGTCAATGATGCCGAAGGATCAAAGCAAAGAAAGGATTGTTTCTGTATAATTTCATCAGTGAAAACAAACTCTATCCATGTCTTTGTTTTTTTGTTTTTTCATGTTCCATAATTTCTTTTATTTTTCCCAAGAGAGGAGCTTACACTGTTAATGCATTACATTACAATACAATGCAGACATCTTAATAGAATAAATTTTCATTACAAAAATAATGGGAGACGTGGATCTTACTTACGAGGACAACCATAAGAAGAGAGACAAAAGACGAGCAGAAAAAGAAGAGAATGGAAGAGAGGGAGATGAAAAAGAAGCCAAAGGCAACTTCAAATAATCCAACCAAACCACTACTCCATGGACAGTACTAACCCAGAGGTCAAACCATATCAGGGGTCACCGCCCTCCACCAGTTTAGTAGTTACTCCTACACCCCTTCACACAGAATACCTCTCATTAAATGGTAGCCAATGATAACCCTCCCTGTTAGCAACCAGGGGCCAGCCAATCCTCGCCCCCGAGAGGGCCAGTCAGCCACCTGGCCATAAGGGACCAGGTCTGTTTAATGCACTTCTTAGTTCCCCTACCCTTACAATTATATAATGCTCTTTCCACATTGTAAATGCTCATTAATCACCCCAACCAGGTCTGAAACGTAGGAGGATTAGCATTTTTCCATATTGTTGCAATTAATAGTTGGGCTACTGTCATAGAGATTAATATGAAACAAATCTGAGTCAAGTCTTGACCCATTTGGTTGTCATACCCGAGAAGCATCATAGATGCCCTATTGCGGATCTCTCTCCCAAATAACTTCCTCCAATATGTTTCGACACCCTGCTTCAGAGGCAGCAATTTCTCACAGCCAAACAACATGTGTATTGAGTCAGCAGGGCCCTCTACGCACCTACAGCACTTGTGGTCTTCCCTTTGACCCCATCTGAACAGCTTCTCCAGTGTATAGTACAGCCTAAAACAGTTTTATAATGCTGCACTCTCAGGTAAGAGGAGAGAAGAACCTTCATTTCCAGCCCAATGGACATATACAGATTCACGTCCTCCTCCCCTAATTTCCTTGCCCAATTAGAATCAGTCTTCTCCATATCATTCAGGGCTGTATCCCGAAATAAATTGTAAATTTGTCCTATCTTACAACCGGACCACCTCAGTATCTTCAACAAAGGGATTTTTCCCAGGGAGATCCTGCCGGCACTGTCTTGGCTCAATATTCCCCTTACCTGTAAGTGCTTAAAATGAGAACCAGTCATTATTCCAAAATCGCGCTGTAGCTCCATAAATGAGCATGGCTGGTCCTCATCATACAGATTGCCTATCGTGGTAAGTCCAGCTTGTTTCCATTGCCCACCCATTACATCGTAAAAATTAACTGAAAAAGTGGAGAGCGCCACAAGGGTGTATATCTATTGTATTGTTTGATCTTTAACATTTCTTT
Source organism: Calotriton arnoldi (assembly GCA_963921515.1). Lineage (NCBI taxonomy): Eukaryota > Metazoa > Chordata > Amphibia > Caudata > Salamandridae > Calotriton > Calotriton arnoldi. The sequence goes on from CAWUFW010003497.1 coordinate 1,278,032, forward strand.
AACCATATTCCATACTCTCCAAGCAGTAATTACACTCTAAAGCGTACTTTTTTAAATAACTCAGGGGCTCATTATGACGGCGGAACGATCGCCACCGCCGGGCCGGCGGTGGTGATCGTTCCGCCATCACAATGAGATTTACCCACCGCCATATTAGGATGGCGGTGGGTATCGCGGCGGACGCAAAGTCCGTCCGCCGCTTTTCCGCCGGTGGCAATCGCCCCGATTGTCAGCCGGGCGGAGCAGGGCCTCTAGTATGGTGGCGGTGCCTAGCAGGCACCGTCCGCCATATTAGGATGTGGGAAAAGAAAGGCCTTTCCATGGCGGCGAGGCCGCCATGGAAAGGCTGGCGGTGATTGGGTTCGGGGGCCCGTTGCGGGCCCCCCTTGTGTCGGGGGGAGGTGGGGTGCACTTGGGGGGTACCTATGGTATCCCCCTACATTTCACTGCACCAAGTGGCAGGCACTGTGTGGTGCCTGCCATGTGGTGCAGTGAAATGCTACACATGTGATTTTAACATCGCGGCGGGTGCTGCTGTCAGCAGCACCCGCCGCAATGCTAAATTTCAGGAATGCGACCGCCATGGTGTCGGTCACATCCTAATTCATGGTGGGGACCGCAGCATGTCTGGCAGGCGGTCCACACACTGCAAGGATGGCGGGCCATCCTAATGAGCCCCCCAGTTTGACTTGCTGAAGGAGACAACCCCAAGCTGTTTTACCGAGCAGAAGTTCATATATAGAAGGGGGGCCACATCCTGTCCTAGACTCTCCCTGTTTCCCCTGCCAGCGGAGAACAATACCCCGATCTGTTGTAAGTGAGCCACCCAATAATAAAATAGATAGCTGGGAGCTGCCCAACCTCCCAGCTCTCATGGAAGAGTTAAAAGTTTAAGGGATCTCCGAATCTTCTTATATTCTCAAATATAGTTTATACATATGCCATCCAACTTCCTGAGCAAGGACACATCAACCTCAAGGGGTATAGAACAAAATAAGTATAGTACCTTGGGTAAAACTAACATTTTGAGTACATCACATCTACCTATGTAGCCCATTAATATGTCTTAGGTCTGTGCTTATTTTGCTGATCAAAGGATCCAGATTTATATGGTAGATTGTGGCTACCTTGGGGCTTATCTTGATCCCGAGATAAGTAGCAGTTTTTGTCCGCCGAGTATCTATCAGGGCAATATTGTATGAACAAACAATCTGAGTTTTTTCCCTGTTCAATAGATACCCTGACTTCCACCCAAATTCTCCTGCTAATCGCTCAACCTCCTCTATTGCCTTCCCGGGGTCAGAGGTTATTACTGCAATGTCATCTGTATATGCTAATATCTTTGTATTGTATCCGTTAATATGTACTGGCATGATGGCCTGACATTGGGTGATTTGATCTATAAATAGATCTATATAGAGAGCAAATAGGATTGGAGAGCAGGGACACCCCCGTCTTGTCCCTCGAGTTATATTGATTCTCCCAGACTCTTGACTCATAATTTGAAGCCTAGCATTGGGGGTATACATAGCCCTGATAGCCCTTATAAAGCGTGAACCAAATCCCTTTTGTTACCGAATTTGTAGTAGGTAACACCATGACACCCTTTCGAATGCCTTCTCTGCGTCGAGGAGGATCCTACCCATCCGGTCCTGTGTCGTTTCTGCGTCATCAAGGAGAGCAATTGCTTGCCTAACATGGTCCGTTGTACCCCTGCCAGGTATAAATCCATGCTGCCATGGTGAGACCAGATGAGCGATGATCCTCCCCAAACGGACAGCCTGTATCTTAGAATATAGCTTGATGTCTGAGTTTATTAGGGAGATTGGCCGAGGCTGGGTTATCCAGGGGCTTATCTATTTGCCAAAAAAATGACAATATCTGTACCCTCCCAGGACAGAGGAGCTATCCCATTCTGCTGATATCCAATAAACAAGTCCATCAGGACCAGAGCTAGTGCTAGCTAGAATGCCTTATAAAACTCCAGGGGGATTCTGTTGGGCCAGCTGCCTTCCCTGCAGCAAGGGAATTTAAGGCATTCATGACTTCCCCTAGGGTGATAGCTGCCTCCAGTTCTTTTTTTGCACCTGGTTCAATCAACCCCCCACTTTCCACTTTCTCTGTTTCATCACCCACCTGGCTACTGTAATGGGTATCTTCAGCATAAAGCGTTTTGTAAAACCCCTCATAGATATTATTAATGTCAGTGTTATCCTCTCCATATGGGTTTTTTCCAGTTTAGCTAGCTCTTCGTACATCCTTCTGACCTCCCCTTCCTGTTGCCTTCTCCTGTAAGCAACAAAGCTAATAAACTCCCCTCTCAGTCCAGCCTTAAAAGTATCCCAGACCACCCCCGCGAAGCACAAAATCTATTCATGTCAAAAAACTCACTCATTCACCCATTTCCTCATATGCTCAATGAATAGGTTATTTAAGAGCAATTTCCTATCAAAGGTCCATTTTGTCTGGGGCTTATAACCACCCTGCCCTGCAATTTCCAGTACTAATGGACTATGATCCGAGACAAGCCTGGTTTATTTCTTGATTTCCACCTTGCTCACCAATCTGGAAGTGGCCAAGAAATAGTCTAATCGTACATACTTTCTATGTGGGGTGGAGAAATACATAAAACCCAGATAAGGGGCTTGATTAACATCCCAGATGTCAATAAGCCCATGGCTATTCATTACTGATGTTACAACCCTGTGAATTCGAGCCTTTCGCCCATAATATTTAAGCATGTTTTTTCTTCCCCACCTCGCATTGTATATTTAGATGATTAGCGGGGCTGGCCAGGATGCTAACTCCACCTCCAGATCTTCCAATACCTTGGGGTCATCCTGGTTGGAGCTGTAAATAGAGCAAACCATAAACTCCCACAGCAGCTCCACAATTACCCACCTACCCCACTTATCCGTCAGCTTCTGTTTGACAGGCTCTATGTTATTCTTAACCAAAATAGCTACGCCCCTGATCATAGATGTCTGAGTTGTACATGCCACCAGGGAATACCCCCTGATTGTCAACATGTCCCTCCTCCCCATGGAATATGCATTTCCTGCTTGCATATAACATCCGATCCCAAAGACCTCAGAATCTCTGCCACCCTCTGGCGTTTAACCCTATCGTTTAGACCCCTCATATTAAATGAACATATGGAAAATGTACCCATTCAGGGGCCTATTTACGAGCCCATTGCACTGCTGGTAAGTCACTTTTTCCCATATTAAAAGTGGCTCACCAGCGGCGCAAGAAGCTTGTAAATAAGCCCCTCAATATCCAAGACTTTACCGCTATGATCATTCCTTGCTTCGATAATCCCCAACATTCTACCAGACTAAATACCTTAAAATCCACTTCTCTACTGGCCTGCCCTCTTTTTACACTGCTCACTCTCTAGGATTTTTTATTTACCTCACAACCCTCCCCCCTTCCTCCCCTAGCCCCCTCCCTGCCCCTGAACTCCCACCCCAACCCCCTACCCCCTGCTACCCCCCAACCCTGAGGAGCGAACAGACCCAATATGGTCTGTAGTGCTGAGAGCATACTCTCTAACCAGACAGCCAGGCCACCAAAATCCTGTTCATAAAAAATAAACATTCCAGTGCACAATTCAATCCCTTAGAAGGCAGAAAGAAAGTATGTGTGAGAAACCCTATACTAGGGGAAAAAAAGAAGGCCCCCCCACTTTAATCATATAACCTTATATCCCCATTGTTGCCTTAACCTGAGGTGGACCCCCCTCTGGTTAACCAAAGTTTAATGTACTCAGTTCCTGCAAGTTATCTTTTGCTTTTATTTCGGACGTGAAGAACCAAGTTCAATCCCCCCAAATCACTTTCAGGCATGCTGGATTTGTTAAGAAGGCCTGGGCTCCTTTATCTTGAAATTGTTGGATTAATTGTCGCAAACGCCACCACCTCTCGACAGTTATGTGGCAGAAATCAGGCGTAACAAAAAAAGAAGATTCCCCAACTGCACACTTGATCTCTGGTTTGGCTCTCTCAAAGAATGAATGTCTCAGAAGAAAGTTCCTACTATATACCAAGATAGCTCATGGTTTCACACCCTCCCTAATCGGCTGCTTCTGCACAAATGAGACCCAATGGGCTCTTTGGATCTCATGGGCCCAGTTCTATCCTTCTAATTCGGGAAGTGCCTGCCGAAACAAGTCCACCATAAATGAGCAGACGTCTGAGCCTTCTTTGCCTACTGGTATGCCGAGCACCCTCAGATTATTGCGTCTTTGTCTGTTCTCTTGATCCTCCTGCTTCCACTGGATATCGATTAATTGCGATTTGTGAGCCTTCACCTGACCACAGGTTCCAGCAATGTCAGATATCTAGAGTCGAAGCTCTAGTTTCAAGATCCGTTAAGCATTCGGCCATGACATTGCATGACTTGGCCACCTTTCGCACCACCACCTGCAGCTTATGTATTGAGTCTAGAGTTTGGGAGATTTGGATTAGGAACCTCTTGGGAGCCTTCTGTATAAGCCCCCACCAGTTGCTCAGTTGGTGAGTAATCCCACTTGAGACCCTTTCCATTTATGAGTTGCCGACCAATCTTTTTGACCACTTTCTGTGCTGTAGGCTACCAAAAGATGCTCCATTAATTAAATCCTCAGGGACACTCTCACTGTCGCTGGACTCTGTAAAGGGTTCAGAGCCATCAATGGACCATTCTGCCCTATCCGACAGGGAGAAAAATCGCTCATTTGTATCAGGGTTGGATCTGGCAATATACGCCTGCCTCTGTGTGCTTTTCCTGGTCTTGTGTGAACTGCCAGGGGGATACAGCTTTTGAGGTGGGGCCTTTCTCAGAGCGGCACCCTGAGGGACTGCAGTCTTGATCTGGAGGCTACAATCCTCATCCTCCCACATTACACCCTCTATTGGATTTCCTTTCTCCTTCATGCCTGTACTTTGATTCAATACTGCCCCAGCAGGACTCAGTGTGGGTATTACAGATTCCCCTATATTTAGGATGAGTGATGTTGAAACAGTAACATCCTTTACCTTATTTTCCAGAGTCCGCGCCTCTTGCAGGGGCTACCGAGCTGCAGCACTATCAGATTCTGTGGCCTCCTTTGGTAGAATTTCCACTGTTTCCACTGTTCCTCGGGGTGTCTCATTACTCATTGGGCTACCATTGGCCCCCCGAGAGACTTTAAGCCTCCAGAGGAACTCGCAGAGCCCCAAAGAAGTTCAAACACATCTGAGACAGCCAGACGCTGAGATAGCGGAGGCCCACTTTTCCCCTTCTTTTCCCGGTTGAATCCAGCTTCACCGCTGGTGGGAGGTGCCGAACGCTCTGGCGCCAAAGCCTGAAGCACAGCTACAGCCATGAAGACGCCATTTCTTTCAGGCTATCCGCTCCTCCACTATCAGCGTTAGGAGCCATTCCGATTGCTGGATCAAGTTGGCAGCAGTGAGTACAGGCAGCACAGCTCACAGACGCGGAAGCTATATGCTGATAGGAAAACAGAAACGCTCCTCTCATCAATGTATCTCCTCCTCGCCTGCCTGTGAGTGCTGATATCAAAGTTGCCACCCGCCAAAGCTCTGTACAACCACCGCAAGCATGCTGCACAGGAATTCTCCAGAGCTACCTTTAGCCTGGCGACTGGTTAGAGAGCTGCATTGTAACCTGCTCAAGCGGCCACCATCTTGCTCCTCCTCCAGCCCCCACTTTCTCTCGTTCTCACAGTACATGCTAAACGGAACAAGCACCATGGCTTTGTTATCATCATGACTATTGTAATCTCATACTGTCAAGTCTGCAATATAATACCAAAATGAATACATTACCAATCATCAAAAGGAAATTCATTTCATCCTTCGACAAAAAGGTGCAAGTATATTCCTATACAAAATATCCATCAAAAGGATATATCGACTATAGAGGTCCATTTGACTCAATGATTATCTTCTAACCAATTCTTATAACATTCTTAGGAAAATTCATAATGTTCCGTACAATCCTCTATATACTTAAATCAACGATTGGTAGTAGCACTCCCTAAAGGGAAAACACCGCACATCAAAAAGAACAACAATATAGTAACTAACTAGTATAAGCGTGAATTTTGTTCAATACTGTAAAAATCATGGGGTGCTCAAATAACTGAAAGCACCTACTACCAAACGGTGCTGTCGGCAAGTTACAAGAACATGCACATTGACATTTATGAAAACACAGTCGTAGCACACCCTTTTTAGTCACAAGGAATTTCACAAAAATATTTATCAAATAAATAAATGTCCTAGCAGCAGATATTGAAATCCTTAGGTCCACAGGCGAGTATATCCTATTCAGATCAAGTATGGATTTTCAAATACAATCCACGGATCACATCCATTAAAAAGTTTTCATTTATTCATATACAGCAAATTCCCAGCAGTAATTGAAGCCAACACGTGTTTCGTCTGTACACATCAGTATTCAGACATTTTCAAGGCTGGAAAATAAACATCATATACAATCCATGAGCTATTTTATCCTACAGCTAATATGAACACACATGATCTCAATTAAAACATCTGGTCATACTACTACTAACTAACACAATTTATTAAAACAGTAGTAAAGAGACCTCATCAACTTATTTTTTACATTTATTATAAAAAAGAAAAAAAGAAAAAAGAAAAAACGAAAGAGAAGAGAGAAGCAGAAGAGAGAAGCAGATAAAAACCACAGCAATGAGTGTTTCACACAGTGACAATGGGACAAATCCCTAACAGCCAACATATATCGTACCTAACGCACTACATGTAAATAAAGCTGTGACTCAGAGTGATAATACACTACCGGTATCAGACCCTAATAATAACTCAACACCCACCAGAATGGCTGAAACGTAAATCAAAGTTCCACTGCGCAATGGGTCCTCCTTGTTAGTAGTGTTCAAGTATACACTGCTAATAACAAACAAATATATAATAGTAATAAGTAAAAGTACATAACCCGCAAAGTGTTAATATAATAAATAAAAGACACATGGGCTAGATTTATCAGCCCCTAACCACAACACAAACCAGCCCTTTATAGTGGGGGTTGTCATTCATGATAGTAATGTAATATCCACCATTACCAGTGGAAGCCTGATATCCTATTGACCGGTGTATACAAGCTGGTTATACACTCAAACTTGAGAAAAAGTGACCAGTTATTCATATACAGATATGCGCCTGGGTGACGATAGTAATTAATTAATTCTCTTTGCATTGTCGATGACTAGCTCCTATCCAACACCCACCTGATAGTATAATTCCTAGGACAGCTGGTAGGTCCACCGCTCTACCCATGTAGTATACCCAATAGTGCTGTTACTTGTTGTAACAGATACACCCCGAATCTAGAGTCCTGCAAAAATCAATCAACAAGCACTCTGTATCAGCCTCTGTTTCTAAAGTAACTAAAATAAGCAAATAACCGTAACACTACCTGACTCACCCCAACTTAGGCCAGTAGTGCCCCCCGTAGTCTTGCCAATAACGACCCACTGGCAGTAGAGCACAATACACAATTCTTCTCAATACGGGCCAAACCTTGATACGTCGGTCCCCTGAAAATTTAAAACATCAAGTTGCTCATAACCTTTAACAAATAATGATTTGGTGTGAATCCCTATACTAAAACTATTCACTCACCTCTCACGCCAGAGTAATAGAGCGAAACACCGGTCCGTGTGCTTCTACCTATCCCACAGAAAACGCCAGCATTCTCATCTCCGCAAGTTTGTAGCCACACAGTGGATCACATGACCCAACTAAAAACGTAACGTGCGTGGCACAAACAAAACCGGCGGTAAACACTGGAAAATATGCCACCATCTTTGAGTAGTTATACTACCAAAGCCACATCAGCGAGAACCATCGATGATTTCAAACTATGAGCGCTGGTATAATATCACGCGCGAATATTTAGTTCAAATATATATAACCGTATCGTAGTTGTAATAATTGAATGTAGAGGTGTTCAGTGATGGGCTCCAAAAAACGAGCCCAGAGGAAAAAGACGCAACAAATATCAAATTGATTAATACCATGGAGAAACACCACAGAATGATAAAGGGTCACCCAAAAATATATACCCACAATACCAGATTAAAATGAGTTCAATAGCAGTTATTTTACTTATTAAACTAATTGAGTCTGTCTTCAATCAATTGCAAATAAAATGTATCCCTACGAAGCTCAAGACCTAGCATCAATAACACACTCTTTACGTCACCATTAAGTCTGTACCGGCGACAAACACTTTAAACTATGCCACCATCTTACAATAGTTCTGCTGCCAAAGCTACACCAATGAGAGCCCTCGAAGATATAAACTAATATGGGCATAGGTGCAGCATCCCACTCAAAAGTTGATTCAAAAGTACAAATGTATATAACTATATAGGAGTTAATATTGTCAACATTAACATGAGATGTAAAATGTTCAATCATGGGCTCCAAAAAGGGCCCCAGAGGAAATCTGCACAACACATATCAAATTGGTTAGTACCCGGGAGAAACACCACAGACAATGGGGGTCACCCAAAATATAGACCCATAGCACCAGGTTAAAGATGAATCACATAGCAGTTGTTTCTACAATATCATCAGAATAAGGGATCAAGGCACATATTATACAACACTGGAATCAATATACACAATGAACCAATACAATCTAGACATCACTGTATTCTTAACACTCTGTACTTGAACAATACCACAGGGATATTTCAGTCTCTTAGAAATACATGCATCTCCCTATCCACATTTAACCCCAGATCAACCGATCTCAATTTGATTAACCATTTGGCTTCCAGTTTTCTCAGTCTGGAAACCTTATCACCTCCACGGGGGTCATCTTCAACTACAGCAATACCATGAAATTTGAGCTTTAAAATTTCTGTTGATTGATGTATTGTATTGTAGTGTACTGCCAAGGGGTAATTCAGGTTGTTATTACGAATAGCTCTAATATGTTCCTGTATTCGTTCTTTCAGTGGTCTGATAGTACTCCCTACATATATTAAATTACATTGGCAAATTATACAGTACACCACATGTTTAGTATTGCAGTTTATAAAGTGCATGATGTTATGTGTCTGTCCTGTGTTGCAACAAAACTTAGTGATCTTATGGTCTGCAAATTGACACACATTACACACTGTGCATTTATAGAAACCATTAGGTTTACTCGGTAACCACGTCTGCTTCGACCCCAGTCTTTTAGAATTGGTTGTCGAAGGACTCAAAATATTCCTCAATGTCCTACCTCTTACATATGTCACCTGTGGTTTCTGTCTAATAAATGGATCCAAATCATGGTCCAATCGTAACAAATGCCAATGTTTGTATAGTGTTCTAAAAATGTCTTTACTCTTGGAGTGAAATTGTGTTATGAATGCAACATGTTTCCTCTCTACTCCTTTCTTCTTATTGTGTTTAGATTTAAGGAGTCCAGTACGATTGGTTCTATTTATTCTCGTGTGTGCTTGATCCAGAGTTTTCTGATCATACCCTCTAGTTCTAAAACGTTTCTTCAACTTCCCAATCTCTTGTTGGAAAATCAGGTCATCGCTACAATTTCTGCGAAGACGCGTCATTTCCCCAAACGGAACTGCTCTAATTTGGGATATGGGGTGTGCACTACCAGCGTGCAATATGGAATTACAAGCTGTTGCCTTACGAAATAGTTTGGATTGCAATGTCCCATTGTCCACAAACAGTGTCACATCCAAGAAGTCAATCTGATCTTTGTTGTTATTATATGTAAAATTCAAGTTGTATTCATTGTTGTTCAAATGAGTAATGAAATCTTCCAAGCTTTCACTGTCTCCGCCCCAAATCATCAGGATGTCGTCAATAAAACGACCCCAATAAACTATATGGTTGGTCAATGTGGATGGGCAAGCTCTCCAAACATGATGTTCTTCATAAAAACCCATATAGATATTGGCAATTGATGGAGAGAACTTTGCCCCCATCGCTACACCTGAATGTTGTCTATACCAGGTCTCTTTATATTTAAAAAAATTGTTATCCAAAGCCAATTTCGTGAGCTCCAATACCATTTTGGTATGATCGTATAATGTGGCATCACGTTTAGATAAAAATAGGTGAGGGCTTCCATACCTTTATCTGGTGGAATACTAGTATAGAGTGCAATAACATCTAACGTGACAAAAGTAAATTCTTCCAACCAAGTAAAGTGTTCCAATTTGTTAAGTAGATCTTTTGTGTCCTCAATAAAGGCTGGTAAGTTACGTACAATCGGTTTTAAAAAAATATCGACGTACTCTGAGATGCACTCTGTGAGCCCCCCTATTCCAGAAATAATCGGTCTGCCTGGAGGAGCTGTTGAATTTTTATGGATTTTTGGTAATGTATACATATACGCAGCTCTAGGTGTAGCATTATACATGTACTTAAATTCAACATCAGTTAACAGACCCAAGTTGAGCCAATATCTTAACGTTTCTTCAATGAGTTTATTAACTGCTTGGCTAGGATGGTGGGTGCACTCTATACTAGTATTCCACCAGATAAAGGTATGGAAGCCCTCACCTATTTTTTATCTAAACGTGATGCCACATTATACGACCATACCAAAATGGTATTGGAGCTCACGAAATTGGCTTTGGATAACAATTTTTTTAATTATAAAGAGACCTGGTATAGACCACATTCAGGTGTAGCGATGGGGGCCAAGTTCTCTCCATCATTTGCCAATATCTATATGGGTTTTTATGAAGAACATCATGTTTGGAGAGCTTGCCCATCCACATTGACCAACCACATAGTTTATTGGGGTCGTTTTATTGACGACATCCTGATGATTTGGGGCGGAGACAGTGAAAGCTTGGAAGATTTAATTACTCATTTGAACAACAATGAATACAACTTGAATTTTACATATAATAACAACAAAGATCAGATTGGCTTCTTGGATGTGACACTGTTTGTACACAATGGGACATTGCAATCCAAACTATTTCGTAAGGCAACAGCTTATAATTCCATATTGCACGCTGGTAGTGCACACCCATATCCCAAATTAGAGCAGTTCCGTTTGGGAAATGGCGCGTCTTCGCAGAAATTGTAGCGATGACCTGATTTTCCAACAAGAGATTGGGAAGTTGAAGAAACGTTTTAGAACTAGAGGGTATGATCAGAAAACTCTGGATCAAGCACACTACGAGAATAAATAGAACCAATCGTACTGGACTCCTTAAATCTAAACACAATAAGAAGAAAGGAGTAGAGAGGAAACATGTTGCATTCATAACACAATTTCACTCCAAGAGTAAAGACATTTTAGAACACTATACAAACATTGGCATTTGTTACGATTGGACCATGATTTGGATCCATTTATTAGACAGAAACCGCAGGTGACATATGTAGAGGTAGGACATTGAGGAATATTTTGAGTCCTTCGACAACCAATTCTAAAAGACTGGGGTCGAAGCAGGCGTGGTTACCGAGTAAACCTAATGGTTTCTATAAATGCACAATGTGTAATGTGTGTCAATTTGCAGACCATAAGATCACTAAGTTTTGTTACAACACAGGACAGACACATAACATCATGCACTTTATAAACTGCAATACTAAACATGTGGTGTACTGTATAATTTGCCAATGTAATTTAATATATGTAGGGAGTACTATCAGACCACTGAAAGAACGAATACAGGAACATATTAGAGCTATTCGTAATAACAACCTGAATTACCCCTTGGCAGTACACTACAATACAATACATCAATCAACAGAAATTTTAAAGCTCAAATTTCATGGTATTGCTGTAGTTGAAGATGACCCCCGTGGAGGTGATAAGGTTTCCAGACTGAGAAAACTGGAAGCCAAATGGTTAATCAAATTGAGATCAGTTGATCTGGGGTTAAATGTAGATAGGGAGATGCATGTATTTCTAAGAGACTGAAATATCCCTGTGGTATTGTTCAAGTACAGAGTGTTAAGAATACAGTGATGTCTAGATTGTATTGGTTCATTGTGTATATTGATTCCAGTGTTGTATAATATGTGCCTTGATCCCTTATTCTGATGATATTGTAGAAACAACTGCTATGTGATTCATCTTTAACCTGGTGCTATGGGTCTATATTTTTGGGTGACCCCCTATTGTCTGTGGTGTTTCTCCCGGGTACTAACCAATTTGATATGTGTTGTGCAGATTTCCTCTGGGGCCCTTTTTGGAGCCCATGATTGAACATTTTTACATCTCATGTTAATGTTGACAATATTAACTCCTATATAGTTATATACATTTGTACTTTTGAATCAACTTTTGAGTGGGATGCTGCACCTATGCCCATATTAGTTTATATCTTCGAGGGCTCTCATTGGTGTAGCTTTGGCAGCAGAACTATTGTAAGATGGTGGCATAGTTTAAAGTGTTTGCCGCCGGTACAGACTTAATGGTGACGTAAAGAGTGTGTTATTGATGCTAGGTCTTGAGCTTCGTAGGGATACATTTTATTTGCAATTGATTGAAGACAGTCTCAATTAGTTTAATAAGTAAAATAACTACTATTGAACTCATTTTAATCTGGTATTGTGGGTATATATTTTTGGGTGACCCTTTATCCTTATGTGGTGTTTCTCCATGGTATTAATCAATTTGATATTTGTTGCGTCTTTTTCCTCTGGGCTCGTTTTTTTGGAGCCCATCACTGAACACCTCTACATTCAATTATTACAACTACGATACGGTTATATATATTTGAACTAAATATTCGAGCGTGATATTATACTAGCGCTCATAGTTTGAAATCATCGATGGTTCTCGCTGATGTGGCTTTGGTAATATAACTACTCAAAGATGGCGGCATATTTTCCAGTGTTTACCGCCGGTTTTGTTTGTGCCACGCACGTTACGTTTTTAGTTGGGTCATGTGATCCACTGTGTGGCTACAAACTTGCGGAGATGAGAATGCTGGCGTTTTCTGTGGGATACGTAGAAGCACACGGACCGGTGTTTCGCTCTATTACTCTGGCGTGAGAGGTGAGTGAATAGTTTTAGTATAGGGATTCACACCAAATCATTATTTGTTAAAGGTTATGAGCAACTTGATGTTTTAAATTTTCAGGGGACCAACGTATCAAGGTTTGGCCCGTATTGAGAAGAATTGTGTATTGTGCTCTACTGCCAGTGGGTCGTTATTGGCAAGACTATGGGGGGCACTACTGGCCTAAGTTGGGGTGAGTCAGGTAGTGTTACGGTTATTTGCTTATTTTAGTTACTTTAGAAACAGAGGCTGATACAGAGTGCTTGTTGATTGATTTTTGCAGGACTCTAGATTCGGGGTGTATCTGTTACAACAAGTAACAGCACTATTGGGTATACTACATGGGTAGAGCGGTGGACCTACCAGCTGTCCTAGGAATTATACTATCAGGTGGGTGTTGGATAGGAGCTAGTCATCGACAATGCAAAGAATTAATTAATTACTATTGTCACCCAGGCGCATTTCTGTATATGAATAACTGGTCACTTTTTCTCAAGTTTGAGTATAACCAGCTTGTATACACCGGTCAATAGGATATCAGGCTTCCACTGGTAATGGTGGATATTACATTACTATCATGAATGACAACCCCCACTATAAAGGGCTGGTTTGTGTTGTGGTTAGGGGCTGAGAAATCTAGCCCATGTGTCTTTTATTTATTATATTAACACTTTGCGGGTTGTTATGTACTTTTACTTATTACTATTATATATTTGATTGTTATTAGCAGTGTATACTTGAACACTACTAACAAGGAGGACCCATTGCGCAGTGGAACTTTGATTTACGTTTCAGCCATTCTGGTGGGTGTTGAGTTATTATTAGGGTCTGATACCGGTAGTGTATTATCACTCTGAGTCACAGCTTTATTTACATGTAGTGCGTTAGGTACGATATATGTTGGCTGTTAGGGATTTGTCCCATTGTCACTGTGTGAAACACTCATTGGTGTGGTTTTATCTGCTTCTCTCTTCTGCTTCTCTCTTCTGTTTCGTTTTTTCTTTTTTCTTTTTTTCTTTTTTATAATAAATTTAAAAAATAAGTTGATGAGGTCTCTTTACTACTGTTTTAATAAATTGTGTTAGTTAGTAGTAGTATGACCAGATGTTTTAATTGAGATCATTTGTGTTCATATTAGCTGTAGGATAAAATAGCTCATGGATTGTATATGATGTTTATTTTCCAGCCTTGAAAAAGTCTGAATATTGATGTGTACAGACGAAACACGTGTTGGCTTCAATTACTGCTAGGAATTTGCTGTATATGAATAAATGAAAACTTTTTTAATGGATGTGATCCATGGATGGTATTTGAAAATCCATACTTGATCTGAATATGATATACTCGCCTGTGGACCTAAGGATTTCAATATCTGCTGCTAGGACATTTATTTATTTGATAAATATTTTTGTGAAATTCCTTGTGACTAAAAAAGGTGTGCTACGACTGTGTTTTCATAAATCCTCTATATACTCCCTGCTTGAAATTCAAATATTTTTTGATGTACAATTCCTAAGGAGACAAATTAACATGAGAAAATAATTATAATTTTCTAATCTAACCATAAACTGTTACAAAACAGAGGAAAGACTGACTATTAGCTGCTGTTTTTTTGACTCTAAGAGTGCAATGAGGCCTGCTAACCAGACCTCAGTGCCAGTGGACATATATATTTCATATGTCTTAACAGCAACACTACCAAATTGACATTTTTCTGGGGAAAGGTTAGTAGCCCCATTGCATAACACAGGGTTACCGACTGGCATCCCAGGCTGGTTAATTTCTGAATGGGACTACCTAACTGGGTACTGTTAAGTATCAAATTAATCATGGCGTTAAATCCGACTTAATGCCCAAGTCGAGATTTATGTGGCTTTTGAAGTTATGCAACTTTTAGAAAGTTGACACTCTGTGACCCAGCTGGTACAGTGGCTTTGTGCAAGCCCTGGCCAACAGCCTACTTTCTGGCTGCCCGGGGAGACATGTGAATGATTCCCAGGCTCAGGAACAAAGGCAGTTGCCACAGAGTGAGGTGTGACCTCCTCTCCCAGGAAGGCCACTCTGGGTGTTAGCCCAAAAGTCAAGCTTCAAAGGGGAAGCCACTTTTGAAGGG
This sequence comes from Calotriton arnoldi, assembly GCA_963921515.1. Taxonomy (NCBI): domain Eukaryota; kingdom Metazoa; phylum Chordata; class Amphibia; order Caudata; family Salamandridae; genus Calotriton; species Calotriton arnoldi. Next base: position 1,293,175 of record CAWUFW010003497.1, read on the forward strand.
CCACTTGCAACAGCAGACCCGAGCAGGATGGCTTTTGTTCCTGTAGACAAGCTAGAGACAGGGACAAAGTAGGGAAACCAGTCCCAAAACTAGTTTTCCTCTGGGGGTGGAGCCCTTAGGTAGCCACTCCTCTGGGGTGGGCTAAAAAGCTCCTGACAGTTGAGAGAAGTTTCAGGCATCTTGAGAGTGGCAAGAATACTGCCTTCTGGGATTGTCAAATGCCACACATCACGAGAATTTTGTCACCAAAGAGGAAGGGAATTACTAGCCCATCGGCTAGTGACCGTGTTCTCTCCTTTTTGGCACTTCCCCAGGATAAAATGTGCACCCCTGGCACACTCTGAACCTCAGTACACGTTAGATTTGGAGAGAGGACCTACAGAGGACTGCCCTGCTGCCTTTGAAGCTGCATGAAGAGAGGCAGCATCGTTGGAAGGACTGCACCTGCTGCACTTTGGGCTAGTGAGTTTGGATGTGCCTGTGGCTCCTGGCTCGGGGACAACTTGATTACCTGATGCAGATTGAAGAAGTGACTTCAAGGGTCAGTTGGCTGGCCCCCTGGAACAGCACCAGGAACATCATAGCTGAGGAAGCCCAAACCGGCAAACCAGTAGCCACTCCTGAGGGATCGCCACCGGGCATGCCAAGAAACAAATCCAAGATAGCCCAAAGTTGCAACCATGTCTGCCCGACCCGGAAGTGCTTCAAGAGACCGGTTTCATCACCCAAGAGGAACACTAGCCCCCACCAAGGATATTCACTATGACCGCTGTGTCACAAGATTGATTGCCCAGCCACAGCTGGTCTTCTACTGTCGCAAAGAGGACATTGTGGTGCTGTGGTCAACCGCACAGCACCCAGAGCATCCTTTGGGAATCTTTTGCCTGTATCCTCAGCGCCAGCACCACTCCATTGATGTCTCTGGAAGTCGTCGTATAAAGTACGGAACTTGCCTTAAAAACACTCTGGTGGCCAGGTAACTGTCCAAAGTATCCTTACTGGACTCTTAGACCTCCGCCCTGTCAGATTTGGTCACCAAAGCTAGACTGGAGTTGCCAAACTAACTGTTGTAAACCTTCCAAAAGTTTGCAACATTTTTGCTGGCCAATGCTTGTTTCCGGTTGCATTTAAAATATTTATTGCTGCAAAAATCTGTATCTTCAGAACCCTCTGGTGGATTTTGACAATCAAGGACTCTAAAAATGTATCAAAATATGTTCTATTTTTCCAAATTGTGGTTGTGTTTCTTTCCTGTTGTGCAACTTTCTTATTTCATTGTTTGTTGCTGTTAAATGGTTTACACTATGTTCATTTGCCAAGCCTTACTGCTCGCAGCCACAGCTACCCAGGGTTGAGCTAAGCTTAGGTAAACAAGACTGACTGGACCCAGGATGGTATATGCGAGTGTACTCCATGATAAATCCCCACAGTCATATCATATCGTACACCCAAATCCTCACAAAATGTTACTCTAAAAATTCTAAAAGTTTTTAAAAAAGTAGATAATCCATGTGTACCATTACCACACCACTATCTCCAAGAGCGCATTTCCTATCAAGTCTAGCTGTATATTCCTATCTGAATATGATGACTTACCCAGAGATAACCAATTATCTAGCAGGACCTTCCAACCTTTACATATCCACTTACTAGTACTAGAGCTAACAGCAATTACCCATCAACACCATAATATATTGTTTTAAAAATATGTTCAAAGTGGCCAATGTTTGACATGTTGTAAAGCTGTAAAGCACGAAAATAGAAATGAAATTAACATATATTCTAAAACCATTGGAAAAAAAAGGTAAACTTGATTTCCTATCTAGCCGAAATTGTTACTGAAAGCCTAATAATCTGACATGAAAATGCCTTGCTATGTGACTTCAACTTCACATGAGGGACAGCAAAAACATGGATAGTAAACTTCTCAAAACAATATAACCTCCATCACCACTCTTGCCCATGCACAAAGTTGGCAAATTCTTCACTTTAATCATTTCTTGTCCTACCAGCCTGTCATTTGGATACCCCACCAAGGTCACCTTGTGTGCCCATTTGACCTTGCCCTTCAGAAACAGAAAAATGTCACTCTTAAATCAACTTAGGGCCCGATTCCGATGTCCTTCGGAAGACCTCCAAATCGGGTTTGGCTTTCCCGGATCCGATTCGTAGCCCTTGTTTACGACCGAATCGTACACAGGTCCGAACGACCAAGTACGATGCGAAGATCGCGTACGCGCCGACCGAATCATTTCCGGGACCCGAACTGTCCGAACGACTTGTTCGTAGCCGAATCGTGCCGCGCTATGGAGCCAAATTCTGACCGAGCGAGTACGATGCACGATTCGGACAGCCGCTTCGCCTCAGTCTCAGTGAGACAAAACGGCTGTCGGAAGCGTACTCTCGGGGGCCACAGCAGGTCCCCCTTCACCCGGGGCCCTCCGAATCTGTCACGGGGGTGTGCCCATGGGTCCCCCCGATCCAGGCATGCACAGTGTGCCCGCCACAGGGTGTACGCTTTTCCCCACCCAACCCTTTTCTGCTATGGGAACCTGTGTTCGCGTCTGTACACGGGCTCCCATAGAGTTCAATGGGAGTCCGAGCGAACCGAGTCCGTAAGCATACGGCAGCATCGTACTCGCTTGTTCAGACTCCCTGAGCACACTTCGCTTGGAAAGCCCTCCGGATCCGAGTAGTACGGAAGGCTTTCCTGGCGAGATCGGAATCGGGCCCTTAATTCTACTCTTCCATCAAAGATCAGGAAATAAGCACAAAATAATTCCCTTTTTAAAGTCACGCTACTCTTTCGTCTTGCCAAAATCAAATAGCCTAGTAGAAGGATATAATTCAAGAATTCAATATATATTAAGCAAACTTCCTTTCCCATTATCACACACCATTCTCAAAACTCTGTAATATGTGGTACACAGATAAAATTCATTAATCCAGAAGAATTTAAGAACTCATTTGGCATCATGCCCTGTTTTACAAGGCGGCAGATATTCCTCTACAATCGGGTGAATGAGTGACTACACCCACTGGCAGAGGGATTTCTGGGGGGATCCATGGGGCTTCTTTTCTCCTCTTCAGAGGATGTCCCGGGGGTGCACAGATTATTCTCCACCTCTTTGTGTTGCACCTCCAGAAGGCATCTTTGCCTCTGCACCCACACCTATATTATGGTGCTGGCACAAAAGCAAATGGGCCATTTATGAGAGCCCTGTGTCACTTTCGCACCATGTAAGTGGTACATGCGTGCGCAGGGCTCTCATTTCGATGTATGAAGCCATGCAAAACCACCCTGCGTGGCTTTGAATGTCCTTATAAATAATGAGTAAGGCATCACAGAGCAAATCGCTGCATCGCCTTACTCTGTGCCTGGGAGGCATTCCATGGGCATTGCGGTAGGTTTCCCATGCAGCACGCTTGGAATTTGATGCTGCCCTAGATTTACAAAGTGATATAAACATTGGGAAGCGGCAAATCCGTAGACCTCCAGAGTTGAGGCGTCACAAGGAGAAATATGTTTATTTCTCCTCATTTTTGCTTAGGATTGTTTTTGGGAAGGAAGGTGTCCCTTACCGCACAATCCTGTGCAAGGGTGCCTACGTTGGCACTAGGCTGCTGAAATGACTCCAGTGCAGGGAGAAAGGACAGGAATGCACTGTTTCACTTAAATACAGTGCATTCCTGCCCCAAAGTGTTTTCCTAATTAACAGTGAGGGAATTCCCCTTTAGAATTGCTCCAGCACTATAATGTGCTAGCCCAATCTGCATTTCAGAAGGGACTGAAACATGTCTGTGACCAATTCTGTACTTCCCAAAGATCCTGTGAGGGCAGAGAGCCGGAACACATACCTGTTCTCCCCAGGACACTTTGTGTAATACAGGCCCTGATATCTTACACTCCACCTCACAAACCCATCACATCTTCTTCAAAACTTCTGTTCACCCCAAAAGTCCATATAATCAACTCTTACTTGTCACTCTGTTACACAAGTCTTTCAAATTAATTCAAAACAGCCAATGAACTCCAAATTTTTAAAAAAACTTCTGTACCCGAAGTCATATTCATGGTCAAACCTGTACGTGGTCTTCATTGTCAACTTAAAGCCAGTGAGAGCCATTCACTATCAAAATCCCAAAGCATATTAAAGAGGATTGCTGAGATTTCTGCTTAGGTTGTGGCATCAAAAATGATAATCCTTAGAGTGTATTCCCTGAAATGACGAGAATAGATCATTAATGTGCGCATTATTAAAATGGTATAGCCAATATCACATAGCAAATCTTTACAAACCATGCAAATATGGACACTTTAGTCAAAACTTAAGACTTTAACCATTCCTGCCAAAGTGGTATATTTATACCTCTTTGGCTATGTCAAATGCTATGTGCAAAACCAGTTGTTAGTGAACACTTCAATAAATCTCCAGAAGAATACGTGGACTCTAGGCCCGATTTATATCTTGGTGGGTGTGCCCAGACCATCAGAAATCGGCCTTCCATCCATCTGCTGTTGGAACTATTCATCCATCTGATTTGTTATGAGGACTCTTGGCACTTCACCTGTGCTAACCATTGCAAAAGTGATTTAGATCACTCCTTTGGCCTACACCTAATTGGCGCATTTTATGTACTGATAAGTTCCCAGTAAAGTGGTACTTAATGTACCATTTGTCTGTACATTAAATGCTACTAGTGGGCCTGTAGCACTTGTTGTGGCAACAACTTTAGTAGTGATTTTAAAAATGTTCCTGGCCTGCCATTACAGCCTATATGCAGATTAAAAATACAAAATTGTTTTGTCAGAATACAAATGATGCCAAACCTAAACCTTTGAACATTTATTATGGTTCACCCTGACAAGGAAAGTGTTTTTTGCTTGAGTAAACTGGCAATACCCTCAAGCACTAACGCAAGTCCTGACAAACATATGTAACCTTAATTTAATCTAAACTTTAAGGGGCATATTTATTAAGGTGTTGCGTCGCCCTTGTGCCATGCAATGGGGCGCAAGAGCGACGCAATTCTTAAGTTCGATTTATCAAGCCACTCAAGGCCACCTTGTGTGGCTTGATAAATCCAGAGTAACACAATGCAGTGCAAATCACTGTGTTGCATTACTCTGCCCCAAAGAGGCGTTCCATGGGTGGAGTGTGGGTATTCCCATGCATCCACCTAAGGAGTTTGGTGCATTCCCAGATTTACCATCATTGGTAGACCTGTGAATGTGTCAAAATGCTACACCTCCCCAGGGGAGGCATAACAAGGAGAAATATCTTTATTTCTCCTTGGTACTTCCTCTTTCTATGTGTGATGCACTTTGTAGCACACATAGAAAGAGGAAAAATACTTAGGGGATTGTTTTCATGCAGGAAGGTGTGCCTTCGTGCACAAAAACAATTCTGCTTACAACTCAGGCATCCTTGCACCATGGTGCAAGGGTGCCGGCTTTGGCATTACGCAGCACATTGTGCGCCAACACAAGGGAAAAGGAATGCGCTGTATGATGTTAAACACAGCGCATTCCTGCCCTTTCCCTATCACGCAACGCAGCAAAGTGGCTTGCTGCAATGCATGATTTTTTAATAAATATGCCCCTAGATGTCTCATGTAAAATCAAGTTTTCATGAGATTTCAATGTTTTTGAAAGGCTATATCACAAAATAACCATGTTAATACCTTCAAAAGAAGCAGTATGTACAAACTGGTACTGTAATAAAAACAAATAAATTGCACCTTGTATATATGTTCAACAAAACATGACGAACATTTTTTTTAAGAAACAAATGGGATACCTCTCTCAAAAAAAAATTCTTATTCATTTTTCATAGTAAACCAAAACACAAGTACATAAATCCACATTTGTGGGAGATGGCATCACAGCTACATATCCTGCCTGCTAGGTCCATGGAACATAGTAATGATCCTTCTCCTCAAGGGGCTTGTTTCACTCCCCGAACAGCTGTAAGTCAGGCACTTCAATTATTGGGGTGCCGGGTCATTTTTTTAAGGGGATTGGGAGGAGTAGTGGTGGTTTGGGAGGGGGAGGAATAAGGGTATATGAGGTGGGTATTTGGGAGGTAGAGGCGTTGGGAAGGTTTCTGTGGTTTTGGAAGTGTGTGTGTTGTGAGTTTCAATGTGTGTCTGATGGCTTTAGATTATGTGGGGTTATTTATTTGGATGTGTATTTGGGTGTGCGCTGGACTATGGGTGAGGGTTTAGATTTGGGTGATGGTGTTGTTTTTGTTGATGTACTGGCTTTGGGTGTGGGTTTCTGTGGAGTTGTTGGTTTAGGTGATTGTGTGTGTTTTGCAGAGGTTGTGGGTTTCTGTGGAGTAGTTCATTTGGGGGGTGATAGTGTGTGTTTTCCTGAGGGTGTAGGAGTGGGTGAGGGTTTGAGTGTGGGTGTCAGTCTGATTATAATTATTATTGGTGGTTGCATGGGTGTATGTGAGTCTGTGTGTGTTGGATGTGTCTGTGGTGGTGGAGGGTGTGGTGCTACTTTGCGTGTCTGTGTATTTTTGTATATATATTTTTTTGGGAGTGTCTGTGCCTGTGTGTTTAAAGTTTTTCTGTCTGTCTGTTTGTGTGTAGGTGTGAGTGTGTAGCTGGTGTCTGGTGTTTGTGTTGTTGGGACAGAGGTGGTTTTTGGGAGTATGGTGGTGGGAGGATGGATTTGGGAAGTGGAAGGGTCCAGAGATAAAGGGGCAAGTGGTGGTGAGTGGAAGGCAGTGATGTCTGAGAGGGATCTAATGCAGGCCATGCCTCTCTGCATAGCACATACTGTACTGTGTATGCCATCACTGATGTAATTTAAATTTAGCCCAGGTCTACACAACAGCAAATATTTGCAAAATTGATTGCACAGTGAGGTTGAATCTATGAAACATAGAATCCATCATAAGCTTAGGGCGGAGGAGATCTCAGACAATAATTGGCTTTCAGTAACAATGTAAGTACTACTTGGGCAGGATAGAGACTTTCATTCTGAGTAATGGCAGAAGCAGTAGTATGGAACTCCAGCAGAGCTTCAGCATCGCATTGGCTTAGTCCCAGAAAGCCAGGTAGCATTTATTGTCTGTTTTGTGCACACTTTATTTATATTATGATAGTTGTTTGTGAAGATTTATAGGTAACCCTAACTTAGGTATACCAGCAATGTTGGCAAGGTTCTTTATTATAATACACTTGGGCTAATGTTCACAGAGGCTTACATGTAATGTAGCTGCACACAATATTAATGAATATTGCATGTTCACGCTGTGCTCTCAAAGCCTCTGGAATTAATTTAATTAATTTAACATTGGGAAGTCAGTAACAAGCTGGGTGCACCCAGTCACACCAAAAATGATAATCATCTTCCACCAGTCAGTGATTGCATGAAGGAGCTTAAAGTGGTAGCCCATTAAGGTTACTGATAAGAAGAACCAATTGAGGTTCTCGCTCAAAGGACACAGATATGGTGTCCCCGAGAAGCAGCAGATCTGCAGTGGGAGGAGCCCTTAGCTCTGTACAGATTAAAGGCTAAACAATCTCTGTCAAAAACAAAAAACCCAGGAAAACACCTAATGACAAAGCAAACATGGTGAGGATTGCACAGCCAGTGTGCTGGTAATAGACTTCCAACTCTGCAGAGGTCCTGTGTCTCTTATCACTTACTGATCACAAACATATACATTTCCGTTATAACCTGTTTGAATAATAGTGGACTGTGATTAAAAAAAAGTTAATGGCTAAAGTAAACCTTTTAAAGTTGCAAACAATAATCCACAGCAAATATTGCCACAAACACCCTCAATACCTAAAGTGAAGGTTTATTGATTTACCCGGCTCCAAATGTTATTCACATAAAACGAAAAGCCTAAAAAAGATGATCTTGAACATGCTCAGTTTCTGCCCATCCCAGTGTTCTTGGGGGCAAGACAATTCTCCTTCAAACCAGAAGATCTTGCCACCATTCACTATCAAAAAGGGGGCAAACAAGCACTGACAAGGCAAATAGGATTGTTTTGTATGGTACACGAATACACACATACATGCACTGCTAGATTGGAGACATCTAAGCTACAGGCCAAAAAAAGATCAAAACACACCTTTTCTTGAGCTATAACTAAAATGCAGAATATACATCTTCCACAAATGTTTTGGCACCTCATCAGTAATTACCTTACTTTTTCCTCTTTGACGATGACTAAAAATGCCCTCTCCCTCTCATTTCACCTACCAAAATTCCCTCCTCCTTAATTTCTCCAATTTCTCTCATCTGAGCATGAATTGTTCCCCCTTATAACGAGCATGCTGTTATTTGCAAGAATGGAGGGGCATATTAGCAAGACCCACGTTAAACTTATCGCCGTTTTAGCGGCAGGAAACTGCCGCTAAAACGGCGATAATGGGCTTGCTAATATGCGTTATAGAATTCAATAGAAGCCCAGGTTAGATGTCCTGCACATCTAACCTGGGCTTCTATTGAATTCTATAACGCATATTAGCAAGCCCATTATCGCCGTTTTAGCGGCAGTTTCCTGCCGCTAAAGCGGCGATAATTTTATCGCCGGTCTTGCTAATATGCCCCGCAGTTTTACATTAAACAGACAAATTAATATATAATTGAGGGAGATGTTGCCTAAAGGTCAGAGCTGCCGACTTTGGGACAGGTGAACAGGTTAAAGTTACAACGTCTAATGATTTTGAGCAAATCACAAAGAATCTTGTAAATTGCAACTAGTAACCGTTTGCCATGTGTGATGCTTGGAATGTACTAAAATGGATTTGGTTAAAGTGGTTGGAATTTGCACACTGACTTCTACCGAATACATTGCTGTTTTACGAGCCAATCTGTGTACTAATAAATCGGTTCACAAAATACAGAATCGTAGTGGTTTCAATTCGACTTACTATATCAATAGCCATCAGGCGTATCACAAATTGCAACCCACTATGATCGGCCACCATCACAGGGATGGTGGCCTTCTGGGGTCTGCATACTACCATGCCTGGAATTGCTTTTAAATAAAGCAATATTGTTTTTTTTTAATTTATCCAATTTTCCTTAAAGAAAAATAGCATGCATTAAAATAAAAAATAAAAAGTTATGCAAACCTTTTATTTGAGTTGAAAGGGGCACCATGGACCTCTGCCTTGTCAATATTCACAAAGGTTTGTGAATTTATTACCAGCTCATTTGTGTTGAAAGTACAATTATAATGTTTCACAACCAGATTTTAGGAGCCAAACATTAATACATACCATAAGGAATCAGTATTTTGAAAGCACGCCCTTAACACGTACCTTGCAAATAGCGATTGTTAATGGTTTCCTAAATCTATTTAACGATACAGAAAACCTTTTCCAAATCATTAAATGGGCTAAGTATATTTAAAAAGGGATTTTAGCATTTGCAAACCTACTGATTTACAGAATCAGAGTGTTTGTGAATGCTAAAACCCTTATTACAGGAGGCTCTTAATCTCCAAATGCCTAAAAGAAAACAAACAATTGATCTCGTGTAATGTAATCTGGTGATCACATAAAGCACTTTAATACCTTTGGGCAAATTCTTTTGCGGTATATAAAACCTGCAAAAAATAAATAAGTAAATTGTGTATCCACAGTCTGAATGAGGGGTGGATTTAGAGTTCCATCTTCCCTGTACAGACTGATTGATGCTTAATCTAAATTGTACATTTGCACAAGCACAGATCTGCACTGTTATGTAGTTGTTAAACTTGGCCTTAGAGGCTATGATAGAGAAGAAAGTATTGCCCTATGCTTAGAAGGCACAACAGCATTTTTCTGTAACTGATGCCTTTTGTTACTTGCATATTTGCACAATAAAAGATCAGCACTAGTTTTATAATTATCAGGTGGGTTTTAAAAGGCCTATTTTATTGAAGATAATATTGTTCTATGATTAGTATGTATTTTTCTGACATTTTTATCTTCTTATTTACAAACTAATATACTTGTAATTCATTTATGGTTTAAAAACAATATTGTTATGGTTTTAATTAACTAAAACAATAAAGAATTATTATTACACATGATTTCCATCTACCCTATGTGGAGCGTATTGCTATCTATACACACTTAATAGGGCAAATAGGATATCCGTCACTTTTTGATGGATGTCACACAACCACCCAACATCCATAATCACTAAATGGATGCAGTCCCACTGTAACCTGCTGGAAAAATTTAATATACTGATATTCTTGTTATATACAGGGAACTTGTGTAAGGTACATTTAGTCATACAGACTGACACACTCATAACAAATGGTCACTAACTAGTACTGTAAATGCATTTCACCGATGTCTCATATTCCTCTCAATAATCAGAAGAGGTTAAAAAAAGAGGACAGGGTCAGACTTATTGACATTTTGCTCACCCAAGGACCTGGGTCAAAACGTCTTTCTAGTAGACTCAAGAATATCCTACTGTTTGCTCTAGATGTAGGGATGGAGATAGAACAAACACTGACAACACAAATTGGTTTGATTTTTCCTTAAACCATTGACTAAAGATACATACCATATAGGCACACATGCACAAAGCACACATACATGCACCAACGAGCATTAAAACTACAGGTATTAGTAGAACATGTAGACCAACATGCATCCAAACTCTCATTCTTTAGGTCTCAACTAAACAGCGCATATCCTTTTGTTTTCCATCAGTGGGCTTAGAGACCACCCATTGATTACCATTGCTTGGCTTCATTGTCACTTTCAGTTGATTGCTTCTTATTGTACAGCTACTGTAGTCGTCCTTCCTCTTCTATTGTTTGTCCCTCATCCTTAGCATAGGTGCATTAATTTTGTCATTCCACTGGTCATTTTTTTAGGCACTACTTTTTTCTTTGGATTTAAGCACTCTACTGGAGTGCATCTTTTTCAGCTGGGTCTCTCATGCATTTTTTCCCCTTCTCCCCCTTCTCTGCTCCTCCCTAGTCCGTCTGCTTGCCCCAACCTCCTTCCGTTGATTGTGTTGGCTTTCCACCCTTCATTCCTCTGTTTTTGTCTGTAACTGGCTCACTCCCTTTGTTCATTGTCAGTGTTGCATGCCCCTCTGTTTGTTGTCCATGTAGGCTTGCAACCTGAAAAGAAGACGGAAGGTAAGTTTCTCAATCACTTTATTGCCAGCAAGACAGGAGCAGCTGGACCATCCAGCACAGGAACAACCGTTTCTCTCCTGCACCTCCCATTCTGGAACTCTACGGTGGTAAAAGTTCCCTAAGGCCACGAGAGGCACAGAGAGCCAAGTAATAAATAATAATAATGCACAATACATGTACAACCCAACACATCTTCCCCTATACAAATGGAAAACAAAAAAAACAAAAAAATGGAAACACAAAAAAAAACATAATATAAAGGTTCATAATAAAGAAACAACATGGCAAGAATAAACCGAGTGCAGAGCATGCTAGTGCATAACATAGTCATGAAATTTGTTGAGTAATCTCGTTGCCCTTTAGGAAGGAACACGGGTATTATAATCATGACACATTCCACCTTGATTAGAACGAGGCGTAGAGCGATTAGGAGTCAAAGCATGAGATGACTTAGGAACAGAAATCTTGTTTTTGTTCCACCATCTTCCGTCCTCCAATTGTACCGCACTCTTGTTAACTCTCACAACAGACTTGAGATCAGAGAACTTGGATTCGCCTTTAGGCAAAATCCGGGAACATTTGACCCTGACTTGATCCCCTACTTTTACAACCGGCTCCCTAGAACCACGTTGAATGTACTTATTTTGGGCTTCTATTCTTTTCCTGCTTACTTCTTTTATCTTAGTTGCTGGTAATTCAAAAATAACCATCCACTTCCTTAACAATTTTGAAGATGGAAGACGGCCCCTTAGTAAGATGAACGGGGAAACCTCAGTATAAGAATTAGGGGTGGTGCGTATAGCCCACAACAAATTTTTAAGTTCATTTTGCAATTTAAATTACTGGCTTTAGATAATTGTATGTTGTCTTTGATCACCCTGTTGAATCTCTCAACGAGACCATTACTCCTAGGGTGATAAAGTGAGGTTTTGGTGTGTTTAATACCCATGATTTTTAAAAACTTCTCAAATTCTGAAGAAGTGAATTGACAGCCATTGTCTGAAACTATCTCATCTGGAACACCTTCCCTCGCAAATAAAAATTCAAGGAATTCTATCACACAAGCAGTGGTGGGGACTTTTACAAACTTCAACTCTGGCCAGCGACTATGGAAATCCATTAGAACTATACCATATTCGGAAACGCCGCTGTCAGACAAAGTTAAAGGGCCAATAATGTCAATGGCCAGCTTGGACCAAGCCTTGGAAGGAACGCTTACAGCTTGAACAGGACTAGGAACTGTCACCTGGGACTTGTCACTTACAGCACAGTATAAACAGTCTCTCACCAAATGCTCTACTTGTTTGTCTAGACCAGGCCACCAAAAGTGTTCTCTAATCCTTCTTTTCATGGCACGCATGCCAATGTGGCCTTCATGAACCAGGGTAAGAACTTAGTCTCTCATACTCATAGGAACCACAAGTAAAGAAGAACGATACAGGAGACCATTGACAACAGAGAGTTCATCAAAAACGTGCTTGATTTTACTGATGAAATCATCTTGAGAACATTCTCTTGTCCAACCTGTGTGAACCATATCCATACGTTTTTTAAAGTCTAAATCAGTATCATACGCGTCCCTTCATTCATGCTCTAAAATGGCTCCATTAGAGTGCGAGACACAGCGTAACAAATATTGTCAGACTCAAAATTCTTATCGTTATAATCGCCCACCTCATGCGTACTACTGGGCAACCTGGACAAACAATCTGCCAAAATATTTCGTATCCCCAGGACATACTCAACATTGAAGTTATGTTCTAAAAGCCTATATTGCCATTTGGCAATCTGAGGAGTGGCTTTATCTCCCCCCTTGGTAGTAAAAAGCTGGACCAAGTGTTTGTGGTCCACTCTTACAGTAAACTTGGAGCCCCATAGATATTGTTTAAAATGGACAATGCCCCACCAGCAAGCCAACGCCTCGCGCTCTACAACTGAGTACGTAGCCTCAGCACCCTTGAGACCTCTGGAAGCAAAAGCTACTACCTCATCCCTGCCATTCCCATGTTCCATAAGTACAGCGCCAAGGCCTTTCTGACTGGCATCGGTCATGATTATAGTGTGGTCATTGATGTCGAAAGGCTTGAGAGGAATGGCGTGTGCAATTTCTTTTTGATTAATTGGAATTCCTCAGAACAATCAGCACTCCATTTGAAAATGACATTCTTTTTAAGGAGATTTCTCATATGAAAAGTTTTGTCAGAACAATTAGGTACAAATCTTGCATAGAACTCGATGAGTCCCATCAAAGATCTCAATTGATCTTTATCGTCAGGTGCACAAAAATCCTCACTAGCTTTAACTAGACTGGCTTTAGGCTCGACACCCTTAGCAGATATTCTGTATCCTAAATAATCCACGGAGGTTACATTTAATTTACACTTTTCAAGGCTGAGAGTGACACCTTTTTCCTGTAAGATGGAAAAGACAGTATGCAATCTTTCATTGTGCTGATTTTGATTGGAGCCATAGACTAACACGTCATCTTGAAACGCCATCACCCCGGGGATGTCCTTGAACATGCTCTCTACAATCCTTTGAAAGACTGCAGATGCAGAGGCAAGTCTGAAAGGAATGCGTTTGTATTGGAACAGGCCTTCCGGGGTGATGAAAGCACTGTAGTGCCTGGAGTCGGGGTGTAAATCAATTTGATGATAAGCTGATGTCATGTCAAGTAGGCTAAACCATTTACCATCCTTAAGAGTAGTGGTCATCTCAGTGATGTTGGGCAATGGGTGTTGATCAACCCAGATGTGACGATTCAAATCGCAAAGATCAACACACATGTGCAAAGCCCCATTGGCCTTCCGTGCTAATACAATGGGGGAAACCCAATCAGAAGATTCAATGGGTTCTATGACATCGCTAGAACATAGTTTGTCTAACTCTTTTTAAGTGCATCACGCAAGGCTAGGAGTACCTTGCGAACTTTGTGTACTACCGACTTGGCACAATCAAGCAATTTAATTTTATGTTTGAATCCTTTAAATAGACCTAACTTGTCATTAAAAACTTCAGGATACGCAGACTCCCATGTTTCTTCCTTGACAGATTATACACAAACTAAATTCTTCTTCAATATAACTTGATGAGGATCATTGGGGTCCAAAACAATCCCTAGGTTACCCTGGTCATGCCACCCTAGCAGACAGGTATCGTCTTTAGCTACATAAATAACACCTTGAGCATTGCTACCTTTGAAACACAAATTGGCATGAAATTCACCGAGCACTTCGATGGTTTTACCACCATAACCAATAGGACGAACTGATGAATGCTTTAAAACCAACCCTTGAGACTGAAACAATTCGTCCCATATTTTGTCACTTATTAGTGTGAATGGGGATCCAGAGTCAGCTAACATCTTGACATCCTTTCCGTTGACAGTTAGGGAACATAAAGGTCTGGTGTCAGTTCTCACATATCCTCCAGATTTTTCTTGGCGTGGTTTTTCTTTTGATGTCTTGTATTTACTTTTAACGGCCAGGACATTTTGTGTTGGAGAACTAGTGCTGGAAATCGACATCTGTTCCAGATAAGAAGTAGTGCTCTCAATCCTTCTGGCTATTTCCAAAGCTTTTTGTAGAGTCAATTCAGGTTTGGACAAAAGAGCCTCTTGTACTTTTTGTTATTTGTTTTCTCTACAAGCTGATCCCTAATCATTTCTTCCTCAAATGCTTTATAATCGCATGAAACTGCTAGGATTCGTAAAGTGCCAACATAGCTTGATGCAGACTTTCCAGAAAGTTGTGCTCTTTTGTAGAATTTATGCCTCTCTAATGTGACATTCTTACATGCTTTGAATCTGGTGTCAAGAGATTTAATAGCTGTGGCATATTCATCTTCAACACCATCACCTTCACCTTCAATGAACAAAACTAAAACTTTTGGAATGTGTTTAAGGATACTGCAACCTTCCGTACCTAGACGATGCCTTAAAATTGCGAATTTCTTTTTGTGCGTAAAGGAGTCACCATCGAGGGCATCTAGGTATGCCTCGAAACTTTCTTTCCATTTCTCCCAATCGGATTCTGGAGAGGCAGGATTGGGTGAAAACGCAGGAGGAGGTAAAAAGATTGTTGCATGACTGAGAAAAATGATCCAGTACAAGGCAAAGGAAGAAATGGTGTATGTCACTGTATTCTTCTAATAAAAACACACACGGTGGGTGTGTCGCCGAAGTTAAGGAGACGACACACTGTAGAAGAGGTGTGTGTGTCACCATTGTATTTGCAACAAAATTATGGTATAGAAGTAAGTGACACACAATGGAAACGTAGAAAAGGTGTGTGTGTCACCGTGAAATTCGTACACTGTGTATAATAAGAGACGTTAAAAGTTAATGGCACAGTAAACATGTCTAAGTCAAATAAGTGAAGATAGAAATACAGTGTTGCAGTAACGATGTGTGTGGAAATGCACACGATGAAAGGAGATGATAACGTAAAGATCTAAAACTGGTGTGTTGAAGCGCATTAACAAGGGTCTTGAATTAATGAGCTGTGCAGCTGTGCGTGTCAGCGAAGAAATAAAGAACAGGCAGTGAACACTTATAAAATAGGCTGTGCGCATCAGCGATTTCTTTACGAGCTGTGCGCATGGAGAACAAAATGCTAAACAGCTGTGCGCATCAGCGTTGAAGATAACACTGGCATTGCTATGGTAATGCAACGCGATAAAAATGAAGCAAAATGGCGGCACGCAACGTGGGGACGCTGCGTAAAGCGGAGCCAGGCAAACAGGCAAATCCTCACTAGGATACGTGTGATGGGTAGTACGTCACAAACGGGCGAGAGGCTGAAATCAACATTTGTGGCGCGCACGGGCTTGCGGCACGAGGAAAATCCAACCGTGAGGCAGCTTTGAAAATGTTTAAAATGAACAAAGTCTCACCACAACCTCTGTCAGAAACGCAGTTTTCCTCTCCGGCGTATTCAGCAGTGCGGCAAAACGACCTCCATGGACAGGTAGCCTCGACGACTTCAATCAGGTTTGATGCTCCGGGTAGTCGGCTGGAGGCAGGAAGGCGAAAGCGGAGAAGCTGCAGGATCCGCACGTGTGGATGTCTTGGAGGCAACAGGAACTCGTCGCCAGTGAAAAGAAGATGGAAGGTAAGTTTCTCAATCACTTTATTGCCAGCAAGACAGGAGCAACGAACAGCTGGACCATCCAGCACAGGAACAACCGTTTCTCTCCTGCACCTCCCGTTCTGGAACTCTACGGTGGTAAAAGTTCCCTAAGGCCATGGGAGGCACAGAGAGCCAAGTAATAAATAATATTAATGCACAATACATGTACAACCCAACACAACCGTTCCTCATTTAGGCTTGATCCGCCCCAGTTTTTCTCCCTCCTCCTCTTGTCTGTGTATTCCTGACCCCTCCCTCTATTGTCTGTGTTTCCATGTTGGCCTCCGGCAGGCCACAACTTAAAAAGCCCTATGACGCAGACACCACTGGCCGCAATTTTTACTCCTCACTCACCACCCTCAGTGTTACCTTCCCACATCCTTCCATAGTTTCCTCAATCCCTGCCCTCTTTCCCGCCAGCAATAAAAAAAGGTACTATGATGTGGCCAGCAGTAGCCACATGAGAGATCTTTTGTTATAAGTTTCTGCCATGCTGCAAAGCAGCTGCACTGCTGTACAACATGGCTAAATAAATCATTGCCAAAGCCATTACCTCACATAGGCGAGACCTATTAGCTTTGCTCCAACAAGATCTCTCCAATCCCTTATGAGAGTGGAGATCATGGCGATAGTACAAGAAGGGGATAATGTGTGTGGGATCTGTTGTCATTTCCATACTTTAGCATAATCCATTCCTCTACTCTTTAAAGCAAAAACATGCATTCCAGAATGTGCAATGACATTTTTATGACCTGTGATCACTCCCTAAACAAATGATCCAATTATTTACTTGGCGGCTGGTCGAACAGCCTCAGACAACTTGGTTTACCTGATGTTTGGCGAACGTCCACCAGGCGAAGTCATTGTGGCGCAAAGGGAGAAAGGTTTGTAATGTGAACTGGAGGGGTTTAATCAGCAGCTCTCATTTTCAGTGCGAAACATATCCCACAACATGGTTATCATAGAGCCAAACTGTAGTAAAGATGGAAAAGGACAGAGACAGACAAAGATGAACACACACATATGATTTTATTCAAAGCACAGACAATGAAAAAGAATAGTCACAACATAGTGACAGGAAAATAAAAGACAGAGGCATATATTGAACAGCAACTAACATGAAGAGAGAGTGGTGTGGAATATACAGATTGGACATGCGCAGAAAGGGATAGAGTTTAAAAGACAGTGGTAGACATGATATGCATACTAAATATCGAAGTAAGGATATCAAGGGTACTAAATATCAAGGACAAAATTTTGTAAAAGAAATATCAGCTGGTAGGTACATCTAGACCTAACTCCACATATGTGTTCCTTCGTGGTACTTATATCTTCAAGGTTCATAGATGTGAAGTTAGGAATAGTAAATCTATACTTCCCTATATGTATTTACTTTTCGATATTTTGTCCCTTGATATTCTGTTGTCAGTAATCATGTACCACAATATTCTTCATGTCAATAATGGCTAGTACAATCGGTGGGCACAGAAAGATAAAGACAGGGAGCAAGAAAGAGAGGGGAGGAGTAAGACATGAAACAATGGACACAAATGGATGGACAGGCATAAAGAAAGCTTGAAAGAGGTGTATATTCACAGAAATGAGTACCTGAGCGGATGAGACATTCTGAATAAACACAAAGAAATACAAGAAAGAAGTTCAAGGGAAGGGATCGGCAGGCATGCAACAAATGTAACACTGACAGGATCCTGGTCAGTTCTGCATACCTCATTCCAGCACAAACACTTTTTTATTTTGCTCTGTCGAGACTTTAACAATAGGAGGCTGGATCTCGAATATCCATGTCATCTGAGATTACAAAGACGCATGAATGAGCAGGAAAAACATCTAGAAGCAAAATGAGTCTTAAAGAGTCAGATGAACAAACAATAAGGGAGAGAATCAGAGAAGAGGGGCAAAAAAGAGTGATAGAAAGAGTGAGTGAATTAGATAATAAAAAGTAGAGAGCATATTTACATTTCATGCAACGCTGTGCAGCTATTGAAGTTGCTGTGCTGCGTTGCATGAAAAAGAGGAGAAAACAGCATCACTTTTGCAAGCATATGGTGCAGTTCTGCCCTCTCCAAATGCTGGTCCACTTGAGAGTGCTTAGTGCCAACGTCTGCATTGTGGTCAGGATAGTTTGGAAAGTTTTTGTGCAGGAAGGAGTACCTTCCTCCACAAAAACTATCCTTTGAGGCTATTTCATCTTTATATGTGGGCTACAGAATGCAAAGAGGAAAAATGAGGAGAAATAAAAATATTTCTCCTCATTATGTCAACCACACATAGATGCACCATTTTGGCAATTGGCATGAACCCATGGTTACATGTTTCTAAATATGGGTTTACATCAAAATGCATAGGTGGATTCACAGAAGGCCCTTGCACTACCCATGTTATGCCTACCTGATGCAAGCTAATGCAAGGTCGCGCTATGAGCTATATTGCGTTACTTTTTTTTTTAACAAAGCCACGCAAATTGTGATTTATGTTAATTCATAAATCCCAAATGCATCGGGCTCCACCAAATATGCGATGCAAATCAGACACAAAATCTTAGTATATTTGTGTAGGAAAGTGGAATATTAGTAGGTGAGGGGATTCTCCCTCAGCTAGTAATAATACTACAATCACTAATAGGTCCATTCAACTCTCAGCAAGTTAATCCTTGCTCGACCCTTGGTAGCTTAGCAAATGAGCAGTCAGGCTTAATCTTAGGAGACAGGTATGTGTAAAGAATTGAATACCACCAAAACAGTAAATAAGAAAAAGATTCAGCACAATGAAAACCCAACAACAATTTATAAAAATAGAGAACATTTTTAGCTTTAAAATGACATCAAAACAGCAAACATCCAATGTAAGGATCCAGAGATATGAATTTTTAAATATGAAATCAAAAATTTTGCATTTTTGCAGCAAAAAGCTTAAAGCACCTCCCCAGCCAGATGATAGTTACCAATTAGATTAGGAGAGGGTCTGGGAGGGAAGTGTAGTGAGTTGTTATTAACACCTTTGGTTTGCTCTACACATACACACACACCAAGGAGAAATATTCTCCATTTTGATTTTTGTGGTAACAGTGCATTCTGGGGCGAAAATATGCCACACCATGCAGGAAGTGGTCATAGCAGAGGGAGGTAATTTCATGCAGCACACATAGAAAGAGCTAAAAAAGATGAAAAATAAAGATATTTCTCCTCGTTACACCTCCCATGGAGATGTGTCAAATTTTGACACATTCCCAGGTCTACCATGGTAAATCTGGGAATGCGGCAAAATCTATGGGTGGATGCATGGGAACCCCCATACTTCACCCATGGAGTCCCTCCCTGGGGCTGAGTAACACAACGCAGTGTTTTGTGCTGCGTTGTGTTACTCTACATTTATCAAACCACTCATGGTCATGCAAGGTGGCATTGCATGGCTTGACAAATCAAACTTGAGTTGCATCGCTCTTGCGGCCCATTGCGTGGTGCAAGTGTGACACCCCCAGTGATTCATTGGGGGCCCATGGAAGTCAAAAGCTTAAGAATCACTGAATTAAATGATAAATATAAGCCCGGAACACCTAGAGATTAAAAATGTAGGGGATTCTCCGTCAGATATTTTGTCAGTTACACATGCAACATTTTCTAAAGGCTGCTTTCTGCAACTACTTACATTTACAACAAGCATTGGCATAGCCAATAGGTCTCGCCTTTGGGACCTTATAAGTGTTTAGTTATCCAGCACAATATCCTTGGTGCAACAGCATCAACTGTTGCATGGCTAAACACTTATAAGGTCCCAAAAAGGTCCCAAAGGCGAGACCTATTGGCTATGCCAATGCTTGTTTTCTCTTCCTTTGGAATAACTCAACCCTTCTGCTCCCGCTGAGGTTTTTGCAAGCTGTTCAGTGAGCTGAAACTTAGGGTGTCATTAGGATAGCGGGCGGATCGCCACCGCCCGTATGGCGGTGGCGATCCGCCCGCTATTTTCCACCGCCCGCTTCACATTTCCCCATCGCCATATTACGATGGCGGTGGGGACCCAGGCGGACGGAAAGACCGTCCGCCTGTTTTCCGCCGGTAGGCAATCCGCCCGATTGCCTACCAGGCGGAAAAGGCCTGCAATATGGTGGCGGTGCCTTGCAGGAACCGCCATCCATATTACGATGGTCGGCGGTGCAGGGCTTTCCATGGCGGTGACTCCGCCATGGAAAGCCAGGCGGATTCCACTTTCGGGGGCCCGTTGCAGGCCCCCAAGATGTTGGGGGGGTGAGGGGGTGCACACGAAAGTCCGCCCGTCATCCTAATAGGCCCCTAAACATCTGAGTTGGGAAGGTGAGGGGCCAACCCCGCCACCCCCTCCGAGCGAACCATGAAATGATGAGGGAACTAAAGAGTTCCTCGCCGTATAAAACCGTGTCCTGCTTTCCAAAACATCACAGGCTGTCCCCAAGCGCTGGTCAGAGGAGGAGGAGAAGAAAGCAAGAATGAGTAGGAAAGCGTTTACGCGTGCTGGGAAGCAGAAATCAAAGTTTGTAGGCAGCCTACATCCTGGAAGTGTACTTTTGTCAGCGAGCGTTTAGATGTGTTTTGTAGCACAGGGGCAGCGGCGGGCATGGTGTACAAACAAGAAATGGCATGTCAGCAGCTAGCACGCTTTTGTCGACAAGCGCCTCGACGGTCTTTCGATTCTAAGAGCATACGTAGCGCCGCAGGCACAGTGCTGTGAAGCTGACACCGCTTCTATCTGACATCTTCTCAACGTAAAAAACGTGCGTAAATTCTGTGAACACCACCACACATCTTGTTCATAAGGATTCCCCATTCTGCTAGGCATGGAGATAGAGGGAAAGTGAAGGAACCGGGAGGGCGACGGTATGTGCTCAAGATCACAGAGTTTAGTGAAGTGAAGAGAGTGGATGTCTGTTTTCAGTTAACCACTGTGACGGCGTGTGTAACTGTGCACCCCAATAGACGGGGCTTCCCCGCATCAAACATAGAAGAAGGCAAAAGAAGGACGCTACAACCTGCACACTGAAAGTTAAAGCGACCGCGAGCAGGCAAATGCAAACAGCTCTTTTCAAGCACTCATGCTTGTGTGTGGCATCCACCTTGCGGGAGCGAGCAGCGGTGCGCGGGCCATCTGTTTTCAATTAGCGTGGCCACGCGCGCCGCTGCTCGCTCCCGCAAGGTGGATGCCAGCACGAGTGCTTGAAAAGAGCTGACCAATTTCTAAAGGTCATCTCCGAGACCTAAAAAGGGCTTGTTTAGCGTTGTGCCTGACATAAAGCTGTTTCTATTCAACCTACTTCGGGAAATCTTTGGAAAAAACAATAAGCAGCTCTTTAGAGTGAGACACCGCTGTAGTTTAAAGACATGGGGCTGTATCATGAGCCGTGTAATGCACGGTTTGTGTATGTCTTTCTGAAATTGCCCTGTGTACTGTGCATATGGTAAGACAGAAAATCTCCGAGTTAGTACATAAAATACAGTCAGCACAGCTCATAAAAGCAGTAATTACCTTTCTGTTTTTCCAAGCTGCGCTGTCTACAGCTCATATATTAACTGAAAGAATTTATAAATCAATTTTGCTGCCTCTGTTTTACACTGAGACACAGTAGACAGGTAGCTGTGTAGCACTTCATTCCACTACTAGAATCTCCACTGTTTGCCCCTTTTACCAGGACGGGCTTTTTCAAGGGCTCCTATGAATGGTCAGATGGGGGCTGATTTGGTCACTGCTGCAGTGGGATTACTTTAGAAGTTTAGGCAAGGGAATTTATTGACCAGCAGCCCCCTGTGACGTCTCTTCTTTTGCTAGTCACAGCATTTGGAGACGTGAATTTAAGGACATTTTTTATCTGATGATGTATGGGAAGGATGGCTCTGGTCCCAGGATGCATTTGGGCAAAAGAAGAAGAAAAGAGAAAAAGGCGTCCAACCTGGCCAGAGAAAAATATTGAAAACTCTGTCAAGGCATTTTCCATTTTAGCGACTATTATCCTGTAAAAACTTCATGAACATGGGTCAACCCTGTACAATTACAATAGGTCAATAAATAATGAGTCTCCACAAAATGTAGGGATGGGTTTGTTCTTTTGTAACTATGAGTTCTATCAAAAGATGACCATGTGACTTGAAATGCATTAAAACCTAAAGTACGTTGAGGTGTGGATGAAATACATGGGCAAGTACACACTCAACAGATCGAGTCAGTAGCACTCAACTGCAGAAACTGGGGACATTGCTTTGACAGGTCTATATTTTTATGTGCAGAGCTGTAATCCTCGACTGTGGAGTCTTCACATTCATAAATTTACTATTAGCTTGTAGTTTGTGAATACCAAACTTGCATAAAATTGTAAGTTTTATTTGTGAATCAAGCCCATAATCTCTCTGCATTGTTAAACAAAACATATGATGTCCATTTTGTCATTCATCCCTTTTTGGCACATAGTAATTAACTGATGATCCAGTAAATCTCTCTTTGTGATAACTTAGTTGTTTTGTCCATTTCCAGTACAACATTCAGGACAATCTGAAGAATTGTAAAATTAATTGAGATACACTATGCCCTTTTTCAGTAAAATGTGCTGATACTCCTGTTTTCTTGTTGAAGTTTCAAATGGTACTTTTCTTGTGTTCTGTCTCTTCTACCTATCCTAGCCTACATGGGCATTTAATCAAGTATACACATAATAACATGCTGAATGTAGCTATTCTTCATAGTTCGATTTTTTTGGCATATCAATGGATGGTGTACTGTAATCCCATAGATGTCATTGATGCAGTTCATACAGTTAAAGCATTGTCAAGTTCCCCTGGTGGGATTAGCATCTTCAGATTTATTATAAAGAGCTAATATAACCAGAAAGAAGATCTTGTCAGGTGTTTGCTAAAGGTTTTACAATACCTTAATTCGGTCCCTTGGTTTTGAGGAATGCTAACTATCTTAATCGGCAAGAGACCTGCCTCAAATTTTTTAGGAGAATTTAAGAAAGCAGCTGGCATTAGGCAGATAGTAGGCCCATTTGATTCACCATGGGAGCCCTGACTTCATAGTTCCACAGGTGGGTCTTGTCCCCAGAAACAGTGGTGGACATTTTTTGACAAATCTACTATTTATCATACATGAAGGGCAATTCTGTGAATGATTATACAATGATGCCTGCTCAGTCACCTACGTTTGGTTTGATGAGGCAACAGACATGGTCCAGAGAGCTGGAAAAAAGGGCTCTCATCACCATAGCAGACATAAAAACAGCCTTCAGATTGATACCAGCACACCCTGAAACCTTTCACCTCTTTGGTGTCCAATGGGTAAGCATCTTTTAGTTTGATAAGTGCATGTTCATAGGCTGCTTAGACCCATGTGCATAGTTCAACACCTTCCAGTAGTGGGATCTGTGTAAGGTACATCCTGCTCGGTCAAAAACTAATTATAGTGATGATCCTGTTCATTGGCACAGACGTGTCATAGCAATACCAGCTGGCCTTGCTGTCTTTTCTAACTGTGGCTTCTGATTTATGATACCACTGACTCCTTGAAAGAGTGAGGTTACTGGTCCCTTTGCAGTGTTTCTGGAATGCATGCCGTAGAACCCATAACTCAGGGACCTTGGGGAAGTATTGCTTACCCTGGACACACAGGTTCACTTCAGCAAGTTTTTTTACATATTCTTCAGGGTTTTAGCATCCAGGAACATGGGATCCCTGATTTAATTAAAGGCTAATATTATGCTATATGAGCTAGGCAGTGAGGGAAGAGCCATGCCAGGAAATATGCACATCCCACAGTGAAAACCCATCACTCCAAAATGCATGGGTAAGTTAACCACATGACATACCTTACTCCTTTGAGAAGCTCTGAGAGTCTGGGCTGTTCTGAACACAGAAATTCAGATAATAGGGCCCCTATTGAAGTACCCATCATGTATGACATGCTAGGCTGTGTTAGTGCGGCACCCAATCAGCTTATGAAGTGGTATTGTTCTCAGCTGCCTTTGCTTTAGCATTCTTTGGAGCCTTCAGGTGCAGTGACATGGTGGCCAAGTGCAATTCTGATGACACATTTCAGGCCCTATGAATAATCAACATCAAACTTTTGTATTCACCTTGAAGGCATATTGCTGAAAAACTGACATAGACTGGTTCATTGGCACCACTGGAGAACCTGGCACATTACATCATGGCGTTACTGAACGCTTTTTTGGAATTGTGTCTTATTGGGGTATACTAGAGTTTATGTCATGGTGATACCAAAACATTAATGCATCACCATTTCATTCGGATGTGTTCGTGTCCAGCCACCCTGATAGAGATTACTCCACGCATTTTTTCAGCATGGGGATGTAAAGTCAGCTTTCAAGGCCGGCCTTCCCTCTGATAGTATTATGAAATTAGCAGGTGGGGTTGTGACAGATAAAAGCTGTATATCAAACCCTAGATGAACAATCATGTTATGTGCTTGTGCAAATCATGCATTGGTCTGCTTCTGTAAATGGCCCACCACAGGCATTATATGTGGAATGGATATGTGTGTTTTGGTATGTTGTATATTGAAACCTACCTAATTGCCATGCTGTGTGAAAATATATCAGATTACAAGATACTGCTTGTACATAAAATAAATTGCAATCTTTGGAATTGTGTTTTGTTAGTCTGTATTTATTGTTGGTTGCCCGGTTGAGAAGCCCAAAGTGCTTTGTTCATGCATATCATGTTAGTGATTAAAACCAATACATTTGATTAAATTTGCCACAGGACTTTCATTTCTTAAGAGGGTGAAGAGTATGGGTCACTGGGCACGTATTCGTGAAAGGGAGCACAGAGGGCTGAGTAGGGTATGAAATCACTTAGAGCCATATTTACAAGCCCCTATCACCACCACAACATCACTTTCAGTGATGTTGTGATGACGATAGGGGCCTCACCTTATTTACAAGGCAGCGTTAAGCCACTTAACGTGGCTTAACGCTGCCTTGTAAATAAGGCACACTTTCACGCTGTATTTAGCATGAAAGGAGAGGGCAATGGGTATTGTGGTGGGCGTTCCACCGCAACACCCATTGATTTTGACGATGCCCCCTATTTACAAGGGCAATGTAAATAGGAGGCAGTGCCAAAATTAAGACCAGGGAAAACCTGGTCTTAAACAGGCGAAACAAGGAGAATGCTTCATTTCTCCTTGTTTTTGCTGTTTCCATGTGTGCTGCCTTGTGCAGCACACATAGAAACAGCAAATTGCCTATGATTGTTTAAGTGCACGAAGGTCCCCCTTCCTGCACATAAGTAATAATTTTTCAAAAAACGACGTTTTGCAACTTCTATGTGTGCTGCATTAAGCAGCACACATATACGTTACAAAACAGCATTTAAAGATTGTTTATTTGCAGGAAGGGGGACCTTCCTGCACATGAACAATCTTCCCCCCAATGCTAGGCAGCTGAACTCAGCGCCAGTGCTAGGGGTAACGGTGGGGTGCGCTGCATTCTTGTGAATACGGCACATCCCTGCATTTTCAGAATGGAGAAGCGTGGCGTTAGCAATGTTAGCCTAACGGCACGCTTCTCAATTCTGCTGTAAATATGCCCCTTAGTTTTCCAAACACTTTGATAACATGGTTGGGGTCTCCCAGCATGCATTGGGCTAATCTGGTCAACATATTTCTCCGCATTATCTTTAAACAGGGTAGGCTGCAAATGTTTTGCTGATACATTAGTGGGTTAATGATTTAAACTCCACAGGAAGGGGCCTCAGTCAAAGCCCATATCAGCAAATGGTTTGGCCCCTGCAAGATATTATGGTAAAAAATCATAAGCCGTAGACATTGACATAGGGCTGGATCTGATTCAGGCTGGTGTGTCAATGTTATAATGTGGCTACACACCCTTGCATCAGTATAGTGGTGCAATCGCATTCTATGGTTATGGATTGTTGTTTAGAATGTGGCTGTGTGTGGCTCAATGCTCTGGCAGTTGCCTGCTGACTGGGGATAATGGCACCGCATATTGAGAGTACCTGTAACTTTAAACAAAGCCAAGTCAACTTAACCTGGAGCCTTGTGTGATTACTTTATTTCTGGCAAAGATTTGTTGTACAGCAGGCAAGGACTCTCTCCCAACATGGATGCAAAGAACATGCAGTGATGTACCAAGTACTGGTAGGCCCAGTGTGTGCCTTTTCAGCTGCAGAAATGTGACAGGCGTTGTGGCACTGTGTAAAGCGTGACAAGTGCAGCATCAATAGTACTGTGAGTGCTGAACTGTGTATGCCGACGTAATTTACCACTGTTCCGCTGTGTCTAGTGCTGCCATCTCATTTGGAAGTGCATGACTGTTTGGGGAGACAGTAATTTTACTCCTGACAAGTGCGGCATCGATAGTGCTGTGAACGCTGAGTGTGTATGACGACAAAGTTGACCGCGGGCCGCTTTACCTAGTGATGCTGTCTCTTTTGAAATAGGTGTGCGACTGTTTGGGGAGACAGTGATTCTACAGCGCAGCTACCGATCGTTAAGCACATGTGTTTGAACCATTATTTCAACTTTGTGGCCGGTACGCATATAGAGGCCCAGCCACCAATGACATTATCTTATCTGTGCGTTTCTTGAAATCAGCTCGAGCACCCAGTGTGCCATTGTCTTTGCACGCACACTTTCAAGGCAGCGCTTACGTGGTCAGGGCATTCATCGCCAAAGACGTCTCTATGGTTATCGAGAAGGTTTCTTGTTGAAGGATCTCCTTCAGCACCCGTGCGACACCTTGTGGATGTTTGTAGGTGTTTCAGCAATGCAGCTGTGTTTACGGTATCGCGAAGGACTTAACATGGATTTTGACGGCAAGAGAAAAGCTCAACTTAATGAGCAACTGGTTGGCATGTCAGTATCAAGGGAGGTTCATTACAGAAGAAATATTGAGAGAATACAACATATTTTTTTTTTCCTCTTTCTATTTACAGGAAAACCGAGAAAACCTCATGTCTATCAAGGAAGTGGCCCAAAAATGGGTCACTCGGGTCATAAGGACCACCTCTATGCCTTCCCAAATAATGAAGAGTCAGTCAGACAGTAGAGAATACAAACCAAAGATATTTATTTATAATCACAGCTGGGGAGCCCGGTCTGACCAGCCTCATGAAAAGACCGTCGAGGGACTGACTTTCTCAAGCATAGAGGGAAAGATTATAGGTCCTAGCATGAGTACAAGACACACCCACCCAGTAACTTTCCACAGAGAGCAGCTTAGAACAAAGGGGCACACAGAGGTGAGCTAAGAGTCTGAGACCGGGCACACACTATCTGTGTGCCAAGGTCATTCTGTCTTCCTTGACAGCAGAGTCAGGGGAGCAAGCTTCTATTTCATGAGAGAGATGTGCAGAAATACAAAACAATGTATTCATTAGTTCAGTGAGGCCCAACCTTGAGACACAGAAAATTCAGCACGGCTACTACTTGCAGAGCCAGGGAACAATTAATTGCAAACATGGCCTAGAATTGGCGGCTAAGTATAAAATGGCGCCGCAAAGGCTAACTTAACCATCATTACATATGGTAGCACAGATCAGACTTTTAATTTAATTCTAACAGACCCCCGTTTTAGCCTTAGATATGTCATTTTATACTATGAAGTGGAACATCTCTATTCACATGAACAATATTAATACTCAGAACTGTTCAAATGTTCGTCATTAAGCAGGGAAACTGTAAGAGACATGTTGACCTAAAAAAAAAGTATCTACATCAACGCTCATCAACCCTTCGATCTCTTTCTGAAGCATGATCTTAGCATTTGGATTGCATGGATATCCTTTGCTTAGGAGTCGGTGTACTTACAGAGCAGGCACAACGAGCTGGGAGTCTATGTATATAGGAGCATATTCTTTGCGTTAGCAACCCTTTTGGCTAAGGGCAGAAACCTACTTTCACGTTGTAGCTGATAGAATGTATGATACATAGACGAGGCGACAAATACAGTGGGGAAAAAGAAAAGAAAGACAACATTTGCAAACCATTCCTCACGGAGGTCAAGTATGAACTTGTGATCCACGGGCGAAGTGAACATTATTATTCAGGATCTAAGACGGGCCTGTCATGTTCAGTCTGTAAGTGAAGTCATATGTGTTCTCACCCACCTTAATTTCCCCCGCCCCTGGATACAAAAACGAACTGTCATATTAACTATCATGATAGACATCTGCCCAATGTACACATTCATTTGTAGTGCGGAAATCAATAAATGTCATATCTGGGACTGGAGAACAGAATTGAAGGAACACAAATGTGAACACTTGTATTATCAGTTTATGTCCTCCGGTGCTCCCCTATGCGAGGAGCCAAAGTAACAAACATGTTCACAAGAGAAACAGGTGCTGTATGAACTTGGGAGTGCACAGGATACTTTTCATTCAGGGAGTAGGATGTCCCTAACACTATTATTAGCACAATAACAACTATGGATGCAACTTGTACTTTCTATGTACCGACCCCGCCCTAGACAAGGAGGTGCAAAGGGCTATTTTCCTCATCAATTGGGTGACCAAACGGATACATGGTGATTGGGAGAGAAATGCAACACAATGGAATTGGTGACCAAGGGACAAGAAGATGGGCAAAAACTCTTCTTTCCAGTGTCTTTCAGAGAGCCATCACTGGCAGGCTCCTATTGTTCATCTGGCGTAAGCGCTATTGAGCACCGGCGGTGGAGCTGTTCATCTAGCTCGGATCCAGATCCCACGTTGCAGGGCAAGGTATTTCTTTCTTTAGAATCACAGTCCATTTGCCCAGTTCGTTGACTGTCCAAACAATGCACCAATCTCTCTTTTCCTACTCTATCGCTGGTACCTTAGACAGGGTACCTGCACCCTATTCTTCATCCATGAAGTCCATCCCTACTAATCCAACTTTCCCTTGGTGCACTGTTCCTCCGTCGGGTGTATATTGTACCTTGTCACTCCAGGCACAGGGGGGTCAAACTCAAGGGGGACCAAGGGGAAGTGTCTCAAACACAGGCGAGCCCTCAGGCTGGGGCTCAATGGGCTGGGACTCAGGCACAAGTAGACCAACAGGCTGGGGCTCCTGGATAGCCCCTCTCTCTTTTTTGTTTTCGGTGGTACTGCTTCGTCCAGCACCTCTTTGCTCTGCAGCTTCGCCTCAGTCAAATTCATGGATGTTCCATAACAAGCAGCCAGGCTGTGCATCGCGTCTGGACCCCTGTGACTGCAAGGTGTCCCGGACCTATTAATAGATAGAATGTAAACTTTCAATTAACTGGCAAGGATAAAACTTTATATAATTAATTGTTTTCTCTCCCAACACCAAGTAGTGGGGTAAGTCTTTAATTCATTTACTAATCTCTGACAGAACAGTCCGGACATACTTTGAATTATTGCATCTGTCCATTCCTATATTATTCATCTGAAAAACCTCCAAAAAGAAAATGTGTGGTGCAAAATTATTGGGGGCATACAGGTACCCTTCCTAGTAATGTGCATCATGTGCACCATACAGTACACAGGCTGAGCAATGTCTCATCATGACCACAGGAACTACATATGCATCTGGCAGCATTCTTCTTTCTTCCCTGGCCTATTAATTCACAATCCCTGCTACTCAGGCTAACTGATAAAGGACTCATGAAGTCTCTGCGACTGTATGTAGTGTAGCTGGTAACATGAGCAATAGTGGTGGTGCCACCTGGGATTTAGACAAGAGCCATCGACATATTGTTCCCCTTGAGGGTCAGATAAGGGAACATCAGTCTAGACTACCCATCCTTTCATCTCCATTTCAATTCCAATTCCATCAATTTACAGAAGGGAGGGGCAATAACATGGCTGGCTTCAAGGTGACACATTTTTCATCATGGCAATTTTTGCGAACAGTGTTATTTTATAGCTGGTTAGACATGCACTGGTGAGGTGCTGTGTCTCTGTTTATTCAAGGGCATGTTCACTGCATGGAGTACCATATCTGTGAAATTAGTGGCTAAAGCGAGTCCAACCGATTGTCTTATGGAAATGGCCACTGTCATGACCGTTCCTAGACAGCTCAGGAGGGCTCTTGTGGTAGCATCAAAGACAAAAAGCGCACAACAAGCCGTCTTGTGTACTTACAACACAAAACAGCACACAATATATATATATACCAAGCACAGAAGCCAAAGGAAAACGCAGTTTGTTAGTTGCCCAAAAAACTGTTTCATGCACCTCATGCAATGTGTTAGTACGCCAAGGAGCTAATCTCCTACCCCCCTTCGACAGTAGGTGACCTAAGCAGGTGACCTCCTATCGACAGTACTTACCCTCTTTTTTTTTTTAAAGCATACTCCCTGGCCATTCAAAGCTAAATGCAAACAATTTGATAGAAATGGACGTCTCTAGTCTATAGGTACTCTTCCTTTCAGTCGGGGTAAGGGGATACACACTTTAGATAATCCCCTGCTCACCCCCTTGGTAGCTTGGCCCGAGCAGACAGGCGTATCCCAAAGGCAATGTTTAAAGTATTTGTACCAACACTCACAGTAACACAATGAAAACACCACAAAAGGACACCATACCAAATGCACATCCTCTTTCTCTGTCACACTGAAACAAGACTGTCAATCCGCAAAAAGACAGAAACACACAGAAAAGTTGAACAAGAAAATAGCCACTTTCTAAAAGTGCCAGTTGCTAACACAGACTTTAAAACCCATCCTTACTAAAATGTGCGTTATCAAATTCTGAGTCCAGGGATACCAGACTCCAATTTTCTACCTTATCCCTATGGGAAGATATGCTTGTAAAATTTTACAACGCATTCCCCATTCTGTCCTTTGGGCAAGATAGCCTTTCAATAGTGAAAAACGAAATGGGCAGTATGTCACTATCAGGACATGTTACACACACCAGTACATGTCCTACCTTTCACATACACTGCACCCTGCCTAGGGTGGTACCTTGGGCCTACCATAGGGGTGTCCTATGTACAAACTACGCGCAGGCACTGCGGTGGCAGGCCTGAAGCATCCTTTCCGGGCTGCTCATGTGGGTGGCAAAATCAGCGCTGCAAGCCCACTAGTAGCAATTTATTTACCAGCCTTGGCACACTCAGTGCACCTCACTAGGGATCTACTAGTAAAACAAAATACGCAAAGCAGGGAGAACCAAGCACAATATCATGTTACACAGGGAGCACCTGCACTGCGACACTGACCAGCAGCGGCAAAATGCCCAAAGCATCTGAACCAGCAAAAACGAAATCCAGCACATCATCTAAAACATAGGAGGTAGACACTCCTTTTGGAGTAGCTGAGCGCTATATAAACTTTTTCATTCATTCATTCATTCATTCAGAGCAAGAAAAGTCAGGGAAAACCATGCCAAGGATGCCATGTCTAACACTAGTTAACTGTACAGTCCCTACAACTTTGCTGTGTATCTGAAACGATGAGCAAGTAACTACCCTTTCTAAACCTCTGCACAGATACTCTGCCTCTCTGAATAGTACCAAAAAAAAAAAATGCAGCGGAGCCTAAGACTCCTACCAGTCAATGCGAATCCGGACAAAGACCTATTATGAAAATAATACCGCCAAAGAATGTTTTTTAAATCAGTGATAGAAAAATATTGAGCAGCAGAAAGAACCATTAACAGAAGCATAGCGATTGCCAGAGCAGCAGACAACTGGAGAACCACATTTCTGTTAACTTCACACAATGCAGTCACAAATTGTAAACACAAGCAAAACAGGGGTTCTATTACAAATATGAACAGTCTTTTCCTCAATCATGCCTCTCTCAACCACATCTGGCATCATGCATAACAAGGCTCGCAGAATCTGTAGCAATCCCAGCTCTGCATCACCTGTTGCCCACAAAGTGGATGGCACATCCGCAAAACTCAGGGGGGGGAAACAAACACTACTCACTACTTAGATTAAGGCCCATCATCAGACATTCACCTGCCTGAGAGCACTAATAATAGGATGCCAAACCCATCACATGCTCACCACAACTAGACATTAACTGAAATGAAAAATTCACAGTAAAATGGACCAATAATCAGAGCAAGAGAGCGCAAAATATGTGCTACAACTAATGCGTCTGAAACACCCACCAAAACACTCATAACACTGTGCTATGTTAAATACGTAACAGAAAAAGGCAATGTAGACCAAATACTTCCAAATGCCTACAACCATGTTGCTAGTGCAAACCAAAAAAAACAGTAAAAACGAATCTGCAAACAAACAATCAAATCCCCCTTTTAAGACACAAATCCTGCCCACTATAATCTAGGAACACCTTCAAGTCATGTTAAAAGAAATCAGCGTCAAACCCTCTCACATTTTCCTTTGGTGACAAACCGTCATCTCACCCCCGTCCCTTTTCACGGAGGGATAAGGGAACCCAAAGGCATGACAATGCGGCCCAGCAAAATAAGTATCCCTGTTGGCATCACACAAAATCTGTAGCACAGCAGTTTGGAAATCCTGCTCCTAGAAACCAACCAATATAGCCATCATATTCCTAAAGACAATGTGTTGGCCAAAAAGACTCATTTTTTTATCACATTCCACACACCTTCCACACGAATTAGCTATTACCCTCCTTCCTTCCTTTCCCTCTTCAGATCACATGTACAAACCCACACGTTCCTCCAATTTCATCCAGTCTCTGGGAGTAGCAACAGAAGTAACAGACATTATCATCACAGTTGGCTGTGGCACAAGCATGAGCGTTAGCTGAAAAGGACACTGGGGTAATACGCGTGTCAGGGTACTAACAGTTATAATAGGGGAAGACACATGTGCCATAGCCAACACAGCCTGAACGTCATAGCATGGGTAGAAACAGCAAAAATGGAAGAACAGCTGAATATTTACAGCAATAAAATCAGGGGTATATTTGCAAACTGTCATTTCTGAAAACAATGCTATGAATGTCTCCTGCTGGGCCCTTTTAAACTGTACATACTCATCAGGAATCTGATGTTTAACATCATCTGGTGCACAGTAATCTGTGCCTCTTTTTTTTTTTATTCGCCAAAAACTAATATTTTCCTGTCAGTCCTAAGTCACAAGCAACCAATTGGTAACCTTTTCTCAAATGAACCTATTGTTGCTGCAACTTTCTCTAAAACGTCCCTGCAAACAACTTTCCTGAGCAAGCCCTCTCTGTACCATCATATTTTTCCCTCCTAAATCCGTCCAGCTTCTCACTTCTCTGGCTGCTCTGCGTCTCCCTGCCCGATGAGCCCCCTCCTTGGGAATTCCTTTCTTATCTCAAGGCCGAAGGCCAGAACAAACTGAATTCACGAGCTATGTGATTCAGCCTTCCCACTACACTTTCAAAATGCCTTTTATTCAGCACAAATACACGCTGCCTTGAATGTTGAAAACACATTTTTCAAATTAAATGCACATTCTATAATGAGGTCAAATCTAAATTCAACACACTCAAATCGATCATGAATTAATTACTTGAGCAATCCTTACACTTCCCATCAGACTAAAAAAACATCAGCATCTGAGCAGGTCTCATTCATTCAATTTTTTTTACTTGCTTGCCACTTTTCAAATTCAACTTCATGTCTGTAGCTCAAAACAGCTTTTGTCCTTTTGCAATGTGCAAAGCAAAATGTAAAATCTGGGTGCCATCAGTACACCCCTGCTTTTCTCTCTCATCATTTATTTTTTATCATCACAGCATGCTCTTTAACTGTCTATTTCACATTCTCCCCCATTACGCATTCCTTTGTCCTTTCTCAAACCATTCATCCTATGCAAAAAAAACGGCTGATCTTCTTCCACTCATGCATCTGCAGAACAACAATGACAACAAGAAACTAATTCCAGGCACTTTCAAAAAGGAGCCAAATTCATTATTTTGCCTGGCAAAGCAATTGCAAGTGCCTTTTTTTTTATTTTTATAAAAGACAGTCCTCAGACCGTACCAAAAACAAACTGATGGTGCACCATATTCACAAAACACACTCACAGACAAAAGAGCTCTCAAGAGCAGTCCTCAGACTGCGCCATGGCAAGTCAGTCCTCAGACTGAACCAAAACAAGTCAGGCTCTAGCCTGAACCATAACAAGTCAGTCCACAGACTGCACCAAAACCAAGACAGTCCAGAGACTGCACCAAGACAAGTAGATAGGCTCTCGCCCCAGACCTTTTCAAGAGTAAACCAAATTTCCAGTTGGCCTGGCAGATTGTTCGCAAACAGCCCCAGACCTTTTCAAGAGTGGGCCAAATTTCCAGTTGGCCTGGTAGACTGTTCACAAACACTCTGTATCTTTTAAGGGTCCGCAAACCCACCAAGATCAAGACAAGACAGTCCGGAGACTGTACCAGACACAGCCCGTATGCTCGTGCCATACAACCATGGCGCCACATTTTCCAAGAATTCAAATCACTCACCTGGTGCACTCAGGTCGAGCAATATTATTCTCCACTGCTGACTCTTTGGACCAAACGGTCAAATCCAAGGTTCCGCTTTCTCAGGACCCCAGCCGGTGACCACTAGACGAGGAGTCGCCCGATCAGATGGGTGGGGCAGCCAAGAGAACCGGGCTCTTATCGTGTGGGGATCCCCGATCCGCCCGACCGACCGGACGCAACCCCGACCCTACAACCCGATTACGGGCGAGTTGGGTCATCTTGCGGAGTCCCTATTCGGGTGCCAACTGAAGGAAGTGGCCCAAAAATGGGTCACTCGGGTCATAAGGACCACCTCTATGCCTTCCCAAATAATGAAGAGTCAGTCAGACAGTAGAGAATACAAACCAAAGATATTTATTTATAATCATAGCTGTGGAGCCCGGTCTGACCAGCCTCATGTAAAGACCGTTGAGGGACTGACTTTCTCAAGCATAGAGGGAAAGATTATAGGTCCTAGCATGAGTACAAGACACACCCAACCAGTAACTTTCCACAGAGAGCAGCGTAGAACAAAGGGGCACACAGAGATGAGCTAAGAGTCTGAGACCGGGCACACACTATCTGTGTGCCAAGGTCATTCTGTCTGCCTTGACAGCAGATTCAGGGGAGCAAGCTTCTATTTCATGAGAGAGATGTGCAGAAATACAAAACAATATATTCCTTAGTTCAGTGAGGCCCAACCTTGAGACACAGAAAATTCAACACGGCTACTACTTGCAGAGCCAGGGAACAATTAATTGCAAACATGGCCTAGAATTGGCGGCTAAGTATAAAATGGTGCCGCAAAGGCTAACTTAACCATCATTACATATGGTAGCACAGATCAGACTTTTAATTTAATTCTAACATCTATTTATAACAATTTTTCCTGTGTTGTACAATATAGTGTGATATGGCCTATCATTGAAAAGAGATTTCATCGATACGTACACCACCGCATTTTCTGGCACAACCAGGAGCACTGTCAATAGAGTGGGTGGATATGTTTGATAAGTATTTGGAAGCACTAGAAGGTTTAGAATTTAGTTCTAATAGGAAAAGAGCATATTGCGAAGTTCGTTGGAGAATAAAGGACAACATGTGTTTAAATACGTACCTAAAGCCATAAATCACTCTGGAAGGGCCATTGAGGATGTGTATGTAGAAGCAAGAAAGAGGTTGGAGTTAAGGTTTGCTAAGTTCACCAATGTGGTTATGCAAAGATACAAATTTTAAATTCAACCACAAAGGTCCGGAACAACAATGTACAAGTTTATAACACGTTACGGTAATTCTCGGTTAAGTGCACATTTGGGGCCTTGACTGGTGAGATGATCAGTGATCAGTTGATTGTTCAGTGCAGGAGTCGTAAGATGCAAGAGGGCTGCCATGGACCCTCCTTTAAAAGATGCAGTAGAAATAGCCAAGGATGTGGAAGAATATGATTACTGCATGAAGTAGATGGAAAGGAAGGATGTTAAAGGGTCTGGGGAGGTATCGTTGCTGGATAGTGAGGTTGCTGTTGCATCCAAATGACCAGCCAAGAATGTATCAAAGCAAGTAGTGGCAATAGAACCTTTACCAAACGTTGCAACAGGTGTGGCAGTACCTATCACTCATCTGATTCTAGGAATTGTTATGCTTTGGGAAAGGAGTGTAGAAAGTGTGAACGCAAAGGTCACTTTGTCAGGATGTGCAGGGATAAAGATTTTGGAAAAGGAAAAGTGACAATGGTGATGGAAGAAAGCCCAGGGGTGTTTGTGGAGGCTTCCACAGAAAGGGTTTTGTGTTTCAATGAGGGTTGTGAGACACATGGATCTATGGGTAGAACATGCAGGCCTAAGGCTGAATTTGCTATCAGGAACAAAATTGTGAAACTGATGGTGGATTCAGATTCATTGTATACCGTCGTTCCTAAGAAAATGTTGATACACGAATGGCCATCAGTTTGTTTGTTACCAAAAGATATGAACCTGGGTGGGTACCAAAGAGAACAAATTGATATAATTGGGTACATGCACACGGACATTATGCTTCAAAGACAGATGAATGAGGGGCAAAGTGTATGTGGCAGAATATGGACCCTAAACTGTAATGACTTGGGGAGCAGAAAAACAATGGGCCGGATATACAGAACTAACTTAAGACAAAATCCTAAACTTACTACCATTTTGGTATTCACAGAAGGCACTTACTCATTTTGGTATTCACAGAAGGCACTTACTTACTCATTTTGAGTAACTTACTC
Source organism: Calotriton arnoldi (assembly GCA_963921515.1). Classification (NCBI taxonomy): domain Eukaryota; kingdom Metazoa; phylum Chordata; class Amphibia; order Caudata; family Salamandridae; genus Calotriton; species Calotriton arnoldi. Next base: position 1,330,075 of record CAWUFW010003497.1, read on the forward strand.
ATTTTGAGTAACATTCATTTTGAATAACTTGCTCATTTTGGTATTCACAGAAGGCACTTACTCATTGATGAGTAAGTGCCTTCTGTGAATACCAAATGAGTAAGTTACTCATTTTGAGTAACTTACTCATTTTGAGTAACTTACTCATTTTGAGTATTCACAGAAGGCACTTACTCATCAATGAGTAAGTGCCTTCTGTGAATACTAAAATGAGTAAATTACTCAAAATGAGTAAGTTACTCAAAATAAGTAAGTAAGTGCCTTCTGTGAATACCAAAATGAGTAAGTGCCTTCTGTGAATACCAAAATGGTAGTAAGTTTAGGATTTTGTCTTAAGTTAGTTCTGTGAATCGGGCCCGATGACTTTAGGCCCAGATCTCTATACTGGGGTGAATGTATGACATTGTTCTGCATTCTGTCCATCAATTGTTGTTTTTGCATTTGTCACCCCGAGTGGGACAGGTATGCCCAGACATGGGTCCCATGCTCTCCATGCCACTGGAGTCAAGCTATCCTGACTGGTGAGGGGTGAAGCCCCGAAGCCAGTCCTAGGATGCTTGTTTCCAGTCCAGGGAGGACCTGGCCTGGCAGTTTGGGCTGGACTGTTCCCAATGGGTCCGGGGTCAAGACTGATTTGCATATGGCTGGGTTCAAACTGGAATGGCATTTAGAGCAAAAAAATGATGGATTTAGGCCCATATCTCTGTACTGGGGTGGATGTATGACATTGTTTTGCATTCTGTCCAACAATTGTTGTTTTTGCATTTGTCACCCCGCGTACAACGCGTATGCACAGACGTGGGTCCTGTGCTCTCCATGCCACTGGAGTCAAGCCATCCTGGCTGATGAGGGGTGAAACCCTGAAACTGGTCCTAGGATGCTTGTTTCCAGTCCAGGTAGGACCTGGCCTGGCAGTTCAGGCTGGACTGTTCCCATGGGTGCAGGGAAAAGACTGATGTGCATATGGCTGGGTTCAAACTGGAATGGCATGGGGAGCGAAAAAACAATGGATTTGGGCCCAGATCTATGTACTGGGGTGAATGTATGACATTGTTCTGCATTCTGTCCATCAACTGTTGTTTTTGCATTTGTCACCTCGAGTGGGACGGATATGCCCAGACGTGGGTGCCGTGCTCTCCATGCCACTGGAGACAAGCTATCCTGGCTGATGAGGGTGGGACCCTGAAACCGGTCCTAGGATGCTTGTTTCCAGTCCAGGGAGGACCTGGCCTGGCAGTTCGGCCTGGACTGTTCCCAATGGGTCCGGGGTCAAGACTGATTTGCATATGGCTGGGTTCAAACTGGAATGGCATTTAGAGCAAAGAAATGATGGATTTAGGCCCATATCTCTGTACTGGGGTGGATGTATGACATTGTTTTGCATTCTGTTCAACAATTGTTGTTTTTGCATTTGTCACCCCGCTTACAACGCGTATGCACAGACGTGGGTCCTGTGCTCTCCATGCCACTGGAGTCAAGCCATCCTGGCTGATGAGGGGTGAAACCCTGAAACTGGTCCTAGGATGCTTGTTTCCAGTCCAGGGAGGACCTGGCCTGCCAGTTCAGGCTGGACTGTTCCCATCGGGTGCAGGGACAAGACTGATGTGCATATGGCTGGGTTCAAACTGGAATGGCATGGGGAGCGAAAAAACAATGGATTTAGGCCCAGATCTATGTACTGGGGTGAATGTATGACATTGTTCTGCATTCTGTCCATCAACTGTTGTTTTTGCATTTGTCACCCTGAGTGGGACGGATATGCCCAGACGTGGGTGCCGTGCTCTCCATGCCACTGGAGACAAGCTATCCTGGCTGATGAGGGTGGGACCCTGAAACCGGTCCTAGGATGCTTGTTTCCAGTCCAGGGAGGACCAGGCCTGGCAGTTCGGGCTGGACTGTTCCCATTGGGTCCAGGGTCAAGACTGATTTGCATATGGCTTATGGCTGGGTTCAAACTGGAATAGCATGGGGAGCAAAAAAGCAATGGATTTAGGCCCAGATCTCTGTACTGGGGTGAATCTATGACATAATTCTTCATTCTGTCCATCAATTGTTGTTTTTGCATTTGTTACCCTGAGTGGGACGGGTATGCCCAGATGTGGGTCCTGTGCTCTCCATGCCACTAGAGTCAAGCTACCCTGGCTGATGAGGGGTGAAACCCCGAAACCGGTCCTAGGATGCTTGGTTCCAGTCCAGGGAGGACCTGGCCTGGCAGTTCGGGCTGGACTGTTCCCATTGGGTGTAGGGTCAAGACTGATTTACCTATGGCTGGGTTCAAACTGGAATGGCATGGGGAGCAAGAAAATGATGGGTTTAGGCCCAGATCTTGGTACGGGGGTGAATGTATGACATTGTTCTGCATTGTGTCCATCAATTGTTGTTTTTGCACCAATTTTGAGGTGGCATCATCATCATGATTTGCACATTAATATTAATCCTCGAGCTCCCTCGCAGGTTATGACTGTGGAGGATACATCATTGGAAGTGATTCTACAGGGGGTGGAAAGTGCTTTAAAAAATGGTTGATTTACAAGGCTATGTTCAATTAAATATAATTGAGACAAGGGGCCATACTAGTACAACATAAAGTAAGAAGAGTACCCATTCTGGTTAGAGAGGAAGTGAAGAAACTGCTGAGTGAAAAGCTTGAGAGTGGGGTGATAGAACCGGTTGAGGCATCAGATTGGATATCACCTGTGGTTATCACAAAGATGAAAGATGGTATATTAAGATTATGTGTTGATTTAAGAATTGTTAAATCAAAATATTGTAATGAATAGCTTCCCGTTGCCTAAAATCAATTAACTTATTTTGTGACTAAAAGGGTCAAAGGTTTTCACTAAACTTGATCTTAAACATGCATATCATAAGATATGTATGCACAGCAAGTCCAGGCCCTTGACAGCATTCATTGAAGGCACTTATCAGTTTACCAGGATGCCATTTGGTATATCCCCAGCTGCTAGTGTCTTCCAGAGGATGATGAGTGAGGTTTTTAAGGGTCTGCACAATATCATTGACTTCAAGATAATATTTTGGTGTTTGGTGATACTGTGGATGACCATAATGTCACTTTGAAGTTGGCTTTAGACCATCTCCCCAACTCTGGTTTGGCATTGAGAGAAGAAAAATGCCAATTTTTGGTAGAAGAGATTGAATATCTTGGGCATACTTTGACTGATGGAGTCAAACTTAAAAGAGATTTGTTGATAATTAAAGCAGGACCACCCCTAAAGACAAAGAGCAGTTACATTCTTTCCAGGGACTCAGAAAGTACTACTCTAAATTTGTAAAAACCGTTTGCAGCAACACAGAGAATTTGAACATACTCATGCGTAAAGATATGGGCTTTGAGTGGGAGGATGACCAACCAAAGTGTTTCAGCAAATCAAAGATGAAGTGTGCAGTGCTAACATACTGTTGCCCTACAATACTAAAACAAAAACAATCATAATAGCGGATGCCATTGTCACGAGCATAGGAGCTGTTTTGATGCAAATGCATGGATCTGTAGAGCGGACTGTCGCCTTTGCGTTGTGCACCTGAACTTTTACTGAGTCACACTATGCTGTTCTTGAAAGAGAGCCACTGGCAGCAACATGGGATTTGAAGTATTACAGCACATATGTATGGAGTTGTCACATCCTACTACGTACCGATCATAAACCATTCCTGAAAATTCTACCACCAGGGGAATTTGGAAAGTTTCAGCAAGATTAGTAAGATTAGCCTTCCGTCTGCAAGAGTACAATTATTGCATTGAATATATTCCTTGCTGGAAAAATGTCCAGGCCGATTGTCTTTCTCGTTTACCACTTGATTGGGAAAGGGTGGATGGAAAAGGAGTAGCTCGCAGTGAAGGGGAAGGAGCTGTAGCGAGTGTTGGTGATGTGGTACAGTGGAGTAAATCTGCAGTGAATGAAGCTGAATGGTCTTGTGCCATGAGTAATGACAATGTGTGAAAGTGCGTGATTGAGTTGATAAGGAAGGCGGGAAGGAGAGAGAATGCACTACCCAGCACTGTGCGACCTTATGTGAAAATAGTGGATGAGCTTTCTGAACGTGATGGTAAGTTGCTGATGTGGGGTGACAAATTTGTCCCACCCAATGGGGTGCGTAAAAGACTTTTTGAAATTGCTCAAGAGGGACATTTTGGTTAGACTAATTTAAAAAAAAATACGAATTGGATTTTGGTGGCCAGCAATGGACAGTGATGTTGAGAAGTGGGTGGAGCATTGTACTGCATGTAAAGAAGGCGAGAAGATATTTAAAGTGGGTGTGCAATCAGATTTAGGCAGTATTTGTGATCCAGGGAGTGCCTGGCATAATTTGTGTGTGGATTTTATTGGACCCATGTTGTCTTTAAGTTGTGGAAGGAGTTTTGCCATGGTGTTGGTTACCGTCCATTCTAAATGATTGGTGGTCAAGTTTTGTCTGAGATCTCTACCAAAACTGCTATAAGAACTTTGCAGGAAGTATTTCATGAAGAAGGGTTCCCTGTTGTTCAGTTACCGAAAAGGGCACACATGTGACCTCGGCTGAAATGAGAGATTTTCGGCAGTCGTGTGGTATAGGACATTCACATACTGCACTGTACAATTCCTGTGGGAATGACATTGTGGAAAGGGCTAATCGCATGATTAAAGGGGCCCTGCAAATTGCTGAAGTCAACGGTTTAGATGTGGAGGTCACAATTTCTGATCTGGCGCGGGCATATTGCACGACAGAGAACACAGTTGCTGGAAATACTCCCTTTAGTTTGATGAGGGGCAGAAAAAACATTTCCAAACTCAATACCTCATGGATGCAAGTTTGAATAATGGCAAGAGTGGTGAGGGTGACAAAGCTCAAACTAAGCTGAGTAATGCTATAATTTTGCCTGGTGATTGGGTCAAGATTAAATCGGGATGTGTAAAGAAAGGTTTGAGTAAGTTTCTATGAGCTCTTATGGTGAAAGAGGTACAAAAGTGGCATGTGGTTCTGTTAAATTGTGAATACTGGAACTTGAGAAGGGTGGCCAAATATTGCCCTCAACAGTGTGGAAGGGAGGAAGATAGTGGTTATGGTTGTAGTGGTACTTGTTAATGAGAGATGAGGAGGTGGTGAGACCAAGTGGCTTCAATCGTCGGTTTGAAAGTAGTGATTGTTCCAGGTTAGGTATTAATTCCAGCTCCAACATTTGGTATTAGTAGGATTCTGAGACCAAGAAGACCACCCATGTATTTGCATGATTATATTCGATGAAGTTTATTAGTCTGTGGTACCTAGTATTCACTCATATAATAACATGTTTGTGTTCTATGCAGTTTTATCAGTCCGTTGACTGTTACTGTACATCATGTGCCAATTGGCACTGCAGGCAATCACTTTGTTGTTCTTGCTCTGCTTGGAATTTGTATTGTATTATTGTATTTTCAATGTAATTTATAAGCTTTATTTCATACATAACTTGGTTTCTTTCTTCATCCCATTTACCTTTTTCTTAAAAGTTGTGTTCATATATTCTGGGGTAACAGAAGGGGACATGTTATAATGTGGCTACACACCATCAGTATAGTGATGCAAGTGCATTCTATGGTTATGGATTGTTGTTTAGAATGTGACTGTGTGTGGTTCCATGCTCCAGCACGTATTGAGAGTACTTGTAACTTCAAATATAGCCAAGTCAACTTAACCTGGAGCCTTGTGTGATTACTTCAGTCAACAATACAGAACTTTGAGGATAACAGGGACTTGGGCTCCATAAGACACAACCACATCATTGTCAAAGTGAATGTATACTTTGTGGATGATGTGGTTCATTTAATTGCCATTGGGTCCAATATTTTCCAATTGCATTTATAAGACTGATTGTGCTGCTATATTTTCATTATTGAGAGGTCATGCGTGACAGGTAATAGGGGACTTCAGTACCCTTGAATGCCTCTCCCTGAGGCTTTGGGAAGCTACAGAGTGAGCCAGCAGTATTCATATTCAAACTTAACCAAGAAACAGTGTCCAAAAGGTGGGCGTAGTCATAATGCATCTGGACGAATCTGCATTGGACCTTGTTTGAAAGCAATAATTTCTCTGTGTCCTGTGGGATGTTTGCAAGCCTGAGCAGCTGGGGGCTGTCCTTGAATATTCACCCTATGTTCACCTGGACTTTGGTTTCCAGAAATGGGTTAGCCCCTTGTAAGCGAGTTGAAATATTCCATAAATTGGGATGCTGAAATGTAGCCATGGTGATTGTTGGTTAATCAAGCGGCTAGCAGCCAGCTTAGGCGGTTTCATCACTGGCTGCCCTATATTCATCCAAAAGTTGTTTCTTTACCAAGTGACGGCTGCTGCGGTACAGAAGTGGTTGGGCAGCGAGGGAGGGCCTGGGGGGCAGATGGATAAAAAAAGAAAAAAAATACTTACCTGCCGGCTGCTGCCTCTCCTCCGTCCTCTTCTGTTCCTGTCAACTCTCTCCAGCACACAGACTTCCAGACTCCCCTTAGCCAATCACAACACTGCTGTCATGCTGGTAATAGTGATTGGTTTGAGTGGCCTGTTTTGCCACTCAGACAGTGCCTCTGAGCCTGGGAAATGTTAAGTGTGCATGCTGGTCCTAAGACGGCCGGCCAAACCGACATGTGCATTTATGATGCCCACAACTCCTCCTCCCTGCTTGTCACAGCAGCCCAGTCCCACCCATCCCTAGACTGGCTCAGACTCAGTACTGAAAAATAAAATGATAATATCATTGTGCTATTATCATTTTATTTTTTCCTTTTTGCACTGCTCAGAGAGGAGTTGTACAACGCTCCTCCACCTTAATGGAGGAGCCGCCGCTGCCTTTACCTGGTTTAATAGAACAGCGACATAAATATTGTCCAACAAAATGGTGTCCTTTTTCGGACATGAATGTCCCTGCATGGTGTAGTCATGTTCCTCTGCTCTGAGTACTCAACTGCTTGGATCTGTTATCCTGTGCTTTTTGGACCTGTGGTCATGATAATCTATCCTGGACACAGACTTTAGGCCTGCCCTTTGACATGAGTAAGGTCTCGGGCCTGTGTTGTGCCCAGGAGGGTGAACCAAGCATGCCCTCATTTACAGAGAGTGTGCTACTGTCCCTGTCTTGGGTTTAGCACACAGTGTGCCATGTTTTGAAAGTACATAGTAGAAACCAGAACTTTTTGTCTGTGTCACTCTGTGTCACTAGAGCGGAGGTCTACTGGCCCACTCGTATAAAGATCTGATTCGGCATTTCTCCAACTCAGTAAAAAATGAACTGTGAGAAACTGAGTACAAGCATGTTAGAGGGGAGATCTTCAACTAAGCCATAATCACATGAATACCTTGTCCTGCAGATGGAAGGAACTGCCTCAGCCAGAAGTGGGTATTGTGGGAGACAGAGGATAGATGTGCAGGCAGCTCTACCTAACTGTTCAGGGCACTAACCTTTGTTGTCACTATGTTTATGTGCAGTGTTCCATTCCAGTGCTAAACTACTTTTCTTTCTTGAAAGTCAAATACTGGGTTGTACATTCTTTTTTGCACTGCTATAATATTCTTGAGCTGTGAGGTGAAGCCCCCCACACTGCCCCCTGAAAGGTTTATGACTGCTCACCATCACACCACTGAGATTCAAGCGCTGAACAGATTTACTTGGCCAGTTGCAGAGCCATAATAGGGTGGACCTTGGTACATCAGAGGCAAACAATCCAAAACCCCACGGTTGTAGACCCTGCTTGTCCCGTGGCCCTGACAGTCCTCATTTGCTATTGATGGAGCAGGATTTCGCAAAAGAAGCCTGCTCAACCGAACCATCCTTTAATATGGACTAACAGTAAGTAGTGTTAAACAACTAATGTGCACATTTACACTACACGTGGGAAGACTGCTTTATAAAATGCATGAACTAACTAGAACTAATGCGTAAATAACCGGAAATGTAATAATTTTGTGTTTTGAATGAATTTAAGAGGTTTGCATGGCAAGGCCGCAGGTGTTTCCCGTAAAAGCATGGCGTGTGTTGCTGTATACTAATGAATAATGCCGCTTTTCTGCTTAAACTATGCTAGACTAACCGTTAACATAAAGTAGAGTTAAGATGGGGTAAACCGTGAAAAATTACATTATCACATAATTAATAATGTTCGATTATTCTGTTCTTTTAGTAATGGACCAGTTCTCCATGATGATTAAGTTAGCCACAGTAAGGGCGGGTGAACAAGAGAGCGAGTGGGAACCATGTGACTACATGACTGAACTGCTGAGCAAAGCTGAAAAAACCATGACCTGGTGAAGGACATGAACATTGACAAGCGGCCAACGCCAGTGTCATCATGGGAAAGGAACCCGAAGTTGTTGAATTTAATAAATTGTTAAAAAGTTGATACATATGTTCTCATGGGAGAGAAGAGGTATTGATGACTGTATAAAAAATGTTTAGAACAAGGGTGTAGTCAAAATTAGATGATTTCATAGTGGGGTGACACTCCACCCCTAGAATCCCACCAATCCCTTAACTAGAAAATGTGAAATTAGCAATTATTATGGGACGGACATGTTCTTTTAGGGTATAAGAATAGGTACTTTATGGGTGTGGTTTAGGCAGCCGATGGTGTGGTGTGCGGGCTTCAAGGGTCACGTAGGCTGAGAGAGGGAAGCGTCACTGTTTTCGTCGGTGAGCTGAGAGGCCTAGATGTTCCTGTCCTGTCCCTGTCCTGGTTCCTAAGTCTTTGATCCCTGACTCTTGGTTCAGGGGTCCCTCACTACCGCCTAGGCCTGGGTGGTGGTTTTCCCTTACAGATCCTCCGGGTTTGTATTCAATCTACTTAGCATTGTAGAAATGATATCTTTCCCAGCTGTTTCTTTGATATGTATACCTTTTGTCTCTTCATCTATCCCCTCCGCAATCGTTTTGGTTTTTAAGAGATCGATTATTGTGTATCTAATGTCTCTTCATCTATCCACTCTGTGCAACGTATATATTTGAATGATATTTCCGATGTTATTGTGATTAGTTTGTTATTCTCTCCCATGAGGTCTCCAGTATTTGAGTTTATGGATATGATCGCTATAAGTTTTATTATTGCTAGATACAATTATTAAATCACACTGAGAGTTTGGGGTCATTTAATCAGGTTTCTAAAGGTTAATCTTTATTTCAGAGAAATTACCATTGCCATCAACTCTTCAACTAATTGGTCCATCGACCAAGTAGATGAAAAGTCGAATAAAATTACAGGATGTTTAAATTTTGTGTATAAATGACAGAAATAGGTTGAAGAAAAAGTTAACAAACTTGACACCAGCGCATCAGGGATTTTTGGGTGAATGAGTATGTGCCAATGTATGATGTTATTGAATAATTATCCCTGATCATTTATTTGGGTTCGCGCTGGATCACTATGTGGAAGCTAACTTTAGATAACAATGGTGGCATCCATTTTGTATAATTTGACATTGTGATAATTCAATGATGATGGGAATTATATACAAATATAATAATTGCTTGATATCATGTGACAGCCTTAAATAAGAGTTAGAACTTTGCTTTTAGTAAGCTGCCTGTAATGCGACACATTGCAAGGCTTGCACACAGAGTACATTTCCATGTTATTACATTTCTGCCTGCTTGCATTAGCAACAGGCCCTGTAGGCCTCAAAAGTGCATTCAGCCACATCAGCTAATGTAGACCATTGTGATTGCATTTGGGCGTAAATGTAATAGTTAACTATCTGGCTTTAGATACAGGGGACCTTTCATGTGCACATAGGGTGATTTCCAACGTATTCTTGTGTAACAATGCACTGTAAGTTTCCGAGCACAAAATGTTTCTTCACCACTGGCCGGGACATGAGGGCCTAGACATGACCTGTTACGCAGACAAATTATAATGAAATGTTGTGGTTTGTGACTATAAATGCTTGTGTTTTACTTCTGCTTATTCGAGCACTCAGCACCCATCTGAGGCTCCCGTGCACGTTAAATAAATTCTCTATATTTTACTCAGGTTGTTGTGACAGAGTTATGATTTTGGGTTCTACAGATCTTTTTAGTTTCCACAACTATAGTTCTATTTTTTCCACTTGAATGAAATATGTGAGTTGGATGCTTAATTATGGGATAGCAATGCTATATATATTGCAACATACAGGGCAATGTCGGGAAAAGCAAATCCACAGACCTACCCGTGTCTGTGGTAAGCACTTAATCGCATCATGATGCAGCGGAGAGGTTGTGCATAACATCTGCTATCTTCACGTATTGAAAGTGTGCTAGCCCGTATTCTTTACAGAATCCTTTCTTTTCATTAATAGAATTGTCTAATAGCAGTAAATCACTCATGGGGCCAAATCCGAAATATGTGAATCTAAAAGATATATCCAGTGGCGTAACTGAAACTTGGGGGCCCCTCTGCAAAGTGCATGGAGGGGCCCCCACGCTCTGGGCCCAGTCAAGAGCTCTCAGGTCTGCCCGTGCAGGGTACTCGGACTCCCTGGAGCTCGACCCTCCCCCTTGTACTGCGGGGGCTACTGTTATGCCACTGGATATATCTGGGCTCCCTGGAACATTGTGAATTCTAAACTGAGATACAAATGTCATCAAATGGCCGCTAACACGCTATTACCTAGCGCAGCAAATGAATGTGAATGAGAAAACAGTAGTATGACTTCGGTCCTCACCATCGTTTGTAAATTGTATCATGAAAATAATAAAAAAAAATATATATATATTTTCGAATAAAAAAACTGGGATGCATCACGCACAAGTTCTTCTTTTGTTTATCTTTCGTCTTTGGAATGAAAATTCAGGGGCATATTATCAAGGGCTTTATCGCCGCTTTAGCGGCACTTTTTGCCGCTAAAGCCGGCGATATTTTTATCGCCCTATTAGCAAGCTGTCGCTAACAGCTGTTAGCGACAGCTTTTAGGCGATAAGCGACCGGGTTAGGTGCCACTTTGCATGCCAGCGATATTTATCGCTAATGACATGCAAAGTAGGCGTTCCCAACCTGGCAGCGACTGGAAATAGTCGCTAACATCGCTATCGCCTATTAGGGAGGCCAGCAAGGCGATAAAGAAACCAGCGCTAAACACTATTAGCGCTTGTTTTTTACACCTGGTCCAAACCTGACTTAGCCATGTAATCCAATGGGAGGTGGATTACATGGCTAAATCCCCCTTGCCCTATCAGCAAGCTATCGCTGGTCACAGTGCGATTATCGCTGGATTTCCAGCGATAATCGCACTGTTTTCCAGCGACAGCAGGGGTTTCTATCGCATTGGAGATAAGCGTTGCTGATAGCACGCTATCTCCGCGATAGAAACCGGCGATAGCCGGCGATAATTATCCTGGCGCTAAATGCGCTTAGCGATAATTATCGCCGGTTATTGCTAATAGGCCCCTTAGTTGTAACATCGATCATTTGCTTCAATTGTCACGCACTTTATAAGGCAACCTGAAAGTCATACATAGTGGGACTTCCTTTAAAAGGAATGTTGTTCAGCAAATTCAAGAAAAATGCACCCATCCGCTAAGTCTAAATACACTGGTAATTGAATCCGACCAGGCCACTGGCTATAATCCTCGCCGGGAAAATAGCTCTATGCAGCAGGTATGCACACGCCCATCATTATGTCAGCAGTAACACTCTGTCCTTGTGTTTCTAGTAAAACACACAATGCAGGCCAAAAACAACTCGTGAGCTGCTTGTAACAGCTTGCATGTCCTTTGACAGGAAGAACACGACAGGACAAGTCTTTGTTATTTTCAACATTATGTAATGATTTATTTATTGCCTCGGTTTAGTTGTGTTCCATTTATTTCATAGAATAGAATATGAGAACATTGCTTGTCACTGTTAGAAGGAAAGAAGCAGACGTTGATATCTTCAGAAAACATTGAAGTATAGTCTTCACAGTGTTCCGACATTTTTTTTTTACAACAGTGACATCTGGGCTTTTAAAATAGTGTTTTCTTTTATCTAGCAGAGCTGTTAAAATAGATCGCTAGTTTTATAGTATGTGCTCCTCTCTAAGTGCAGGGAAGCATGTTTCCTCTGTGTTGCTCACGGGTTTAGCTCAGGGACAGATGCAGAAGGAGATAACAATCCAATTAAATTCATTGTAAACCATTAATGATCTGATTTTACAGCTCCTATCGGCATACATGATATTGAACAGACAATTGTTTATGAATAACTTGTCTTTGTTTTTCTGCATTCACAGCAAATTAAATATGTTAAAAAGCATTACCTTCCAGCCAGCAAAACATAATTCTCCCAAAAGCAGATACAAACTGACTTTACTGGGATTGTGTGCTGCAATCAAAAGCAGGATCGCACTTCGGTAATGTAAATGAAGTTTAAAATAACTGAGTAATGACTGAGGTACTAGGTGGTGTCATTACTCAGATGCCCCATTTCTTGTTCTGCTACCTGCTTCAGGGAGGAGGATTCTACTCCTGAGCATAGGAATTTGAATTGCACAGATAGTGCTTCCCTGCCTCAGGACCCACGTCTATAATACGGCATGAGCACAGAGGCAAAAGGGGGTCCTCGTTTGCATGAGGCCACATCACCGTGCAAATGAGGTAATGCCTCCTTGAGATTGTGCTGGCGCTACATGCACCCTGTATTAAAAAGGAGTCGCCCCTTCTGTAATACCAAAGTGCCCAGGGGTTGAGGAAGTGAGTGCGCACAACCTTTCCAATCATTGGGCCTTTGTGTATTTCAACCATTTGATCTCAAACAAATCACCTCTATTTGGAAAGCAGAAACAGTGATGGGGGACGCAAGGAAGAATGGGAGTAATAAAGATTACTGCTAACTAATGAAGACAATATTCACTCAACACCGTCCTTATCCCAGTTCTATGTGTCAGTGGAGTAAATGCTCTGGGCTATATATTCATCATGATGTTTGCCCCATGGACTTAGACCCACTTCCAGACATAAAAACACAACACTGTTTCCATCAATAAATAATGCAGACAAAGTCCAAACTCATTAACACATCTCAATCAATATGGTGTCAGGACCCCGGGACTGAAAAAAAGTACTGCAATGTCTGAAATGTGAACATCACAAAAGCTGCCTAGAAAGTTGCCAATGCAAAGGAGAGTACCAATGATCCAGGTTGGATAGCACCACACCATCTGAATGCAATAATAAGGGATCCAGAAGTGAGTCTGATAAAGTCCAAGGAAACAAAGCATAGGTTTTTGATTGAACATTACGGACCAGAAAAAGTAGGTCGATCCTAGCTAAGCTCCTATAACAAGTGACATAGGGGTACCACACCCATGAATGGAAGTGGGAAAAGAAATCATTACACAACTTATGTCACCTGGAAAAACTCAGAGTATCTTTGGAAAGAGAAAGAACCCAATGTTAACACCAAATCAATGCCCACCAACAGAGAGATCTGCAGTGCAAAGACCCCAGCACCCAACTAGAATAACTCTGCTACAACTTGATTTTCAGGGACTCAATAGAAAAGCAAACTACCCTCGTAGCACTTGAAGGTCTGGGTCATTGCCAATTTACAGTAGAACCACAGACAATCAAACTGAAAATTTGTAGAAAACATTGGACCATCCCCAAAGATGTCCTGAAGGGAGAGAGATGTAATTCCTGCAAAAATAGATTCAACAATTGTCCACATATCCTCCAGTGAAAAAACAACAGGGGACAGGAAATAAAGTACACTGTAGGAGAGCAGCCAAAACTGTGAAGGTCTGTCTGATAAATAAACAGGCCACAAATCATTAGGACCTACCAAGAGGCAAATGCCATAGCGGACGAGGCAGCACGAGAAGTGCCAATCCACTAATACCAGCATCCCCAGTCAAAAAATGTGTGTACTACTAACTGGCTCCAAAACCTCACATGTTTGACATTTGTTGTGAAATCAGGGGAAACATGAGACACAGCAAGCTACTGCCATGGATCAGAACACAGCAAAGTGCTGATGTCACATGTCCCATCCATGTAAGCCCACTGGAAAGCTACTAGAGCTGCAGCCATGGATAGGGGATCTGAGGTATAGCAATAATGGTTTCTACTGTGACAGGACATGATGAACCTGTTGATTCAAGTGCAAAAGAGTTTCTACTGTCACAGGACATGATGAACCAGTTGATTCAAGTGCAAAAGAGTGCTTAGAAAACACAAACAGCTCCTTTAATTCCAAGAGCACAAAAGATGATAAAGGCTGACAGATAAGACCAAAAAACTGAATTGCCCAGTTGCCAGTGTCCAAGCACCATGATCCCCTGCACCTAGGTACACATACATGCATTGGATGATTGTTGCAATAGAAAACGATAATCAGGGAAAAATGCAGTCATCCACGCTAGTGTCAGGAAAACAGCTCGTGTTGGAACTGAATCAATCTCTGATGTGGTGCAGATTTAGGCTGGACTATTAGTGCTAAGAACAAATAGAGAATGACTTTGAGGACCCTGACATTGTGTCTTTAAAGAAGCTTCTCAGCTCACCTCCACCATTGATGAGCGACTGAGCAGAAACTCAGAAAGTGCTGATGAAAAAATTGGACTGGCCTCAAAAGGAATTCCAGGAGAGATATCGAAGAAAATAAATCTCTATGACGATAACCTTGGGAGAATCCAGGGTCAGAGATTTGAGGAAGAATGTACTACATAAAGTTCTAAAACACCCTGCAATTCATCATCACCCAGCAACCTTTGCTGAGATGCAGGACAAAATCACTATTAAGTTTCCACCCTGGTCCTCTTCAGGGAGAAATGGGTGGAAAATAAAATTACTATCTGGATGAAGGACCTGGGGTGATATTACAGAATTTTATGGTATACCACATGTAAACACCACTTTTGACCAGGACACAGAAAGTCATTAACCCAGTCAATCACCGATAATTCCATTGTGCAGCCTTAGCTGGACACACCCAGCACTGCCTCTGGATTGTCCTTTTACAGGGGTAATAAAAACACAATACAGCAACCTGGAGCCCCTGGTTGGATGATATTGCCTTTCCAAGATGCTGGAGACAGGGTAAGTCGCAGATGCAGTATCACTGAGATCATCACGCTAAATTCTAGTGTGTCCTCAGTGCTCACTCGAGGTGGCATAGAGATTACCTGAATTTGTTCAGCCTCTCCTCAAGGTACATCATTTTTGGGTACTTAGAGTTTGGACACTGCAGCTCAAACTATTTGGTCCCAAACACTGTGTAGATTAGATTCACTCGGTCCTGACAAATTGCCCATTGATCTTTACCGACTTCACAACGGCAAGAAACATTTTGATCTTTTAAACTATTTGGTACCAGGGATCATTGCCTCTACTGGTGACTATCACCTTTTAATTGGACAAGCAAACACGCCAAATAAACCCCTTTCTTAGGGGCATATTCTCAAGGAGCTATCGTCGAAGTTATCGGCACTTCATCGCAGCCAAATCTGCAATAAATGTATCTCCCCATTCCCAAGCTGATGCTAACAGCCCATAACACCAGTTTACCTGCGATAGCAGTCGCAAAAACATCGCCACAGATGACCCCGGCAACTAACTCTAATGATATGCAGAGTAGGCGTTCCCATGCAAAAAGCAGCGACAACACCACTCCACAACATTCTCAACGACCAGCCAGATCGGCAATAAGATCACAAAACATGTGCTAAGGCACATTAGCAGCAGGAAACTAACACCTGCTCCTACCTGGTGTAAAGTCGGACGGCAACCGGCACCAGACAAGGGAGCACAGCCCATAGCCACACATGAAGAACAACAGATGCCCTGGAGCAACCGATCATGCAACCAGGAGCCCCAATAGGTCAACAACACCCACCGCCACCAACCCAGGACCCCCTCCCACCCCCCCCGGGCCCTACCCCGGGCACCCCCCACATCCCCCCCCTCCTTTGGACAAAGATATTGCACCTCAACTCCACAAAATCATGAACCAAACAAATCGCCTGAAGTCGCACAATCACAACACCCAACATACATGTGTGGTCAGAAAAAGGGAAATCATACATCCATATCATAATATCCAAACAATACGTTTATTACAGAAGAAACCAAAAATAACAAATCTGAAGAGGCATGGCGGGTCGTCTCAGGACATTCTGTAAGTCACAGCCTGCAAAACAGAAATCTGGATCAGAAGGTGTGCCATGCGCCCATCAAAGTACAGAGAGAGAGAGCGAAAGAGAACGAACGAGAGAAAAGAGAGAGGGAGAGAGAAAGAGAGGGAGAGAGAAAGAGAGGGTGAGAGAGTGCCGACACTGCGGACCTAGGACTCACTGCTCACCTGCTGCCACCGGTGTGTCTCCAACCATGTGCCGGTATTCACAGCAGTCCCCCAGGTCCCTCATCTGAAACAGTTTCCAGAGACATGAATGGCAGAGTCCATACAGTTGCACACGCCAGCATCGCTTCCCCGCCCCTGCACACACAGCCTGCTGCACCCCAGCCCCTCCCGCCGCCCAGCGGTGATTGCCCGCCCCTGCGCCTCACTGCTCACCTTCCACCACCGGCGTGTCTCCAAGAGGGCCCACCATGTTCCGGAGGGATCTCCAAGCCCGGTGCCCGTGACCATGGCACCCTCCACATCATGCAGCCCCGCATCGCGGGCTCACCAGGTCACACACATGATTCTGGGTCTTGATTTCGCAATGGCAGAGACCACATCAGTGCACACGGCATCATCGCAGGCTGCACACCCGCTCAGCACTTTAGGTGCCCCTATCTCACTGCACCGCAGGACACCGTCCCGTGGCGGTGTGCCTGTGCCTGCCGCAGTGTATCCGGTGTCACCAAGTCTGTGCACCGCTAGCCATGGACCATTAATGATTGAGTCCCGTGGTGCGGACGCCATCATGTCACCCCCGGCAACTGGGCAATACGAGGTGGCAGGGCCCTAGGCCCTCATGCATACATGAGAACTACACGGAGACACCCAGTCAGACAGAGTGGAAATGGCTTCCAACACATGCGCCAGGCCCTTTTTATTGGCAGGGTCACATATCCTGTGACGCCTGTGCTGGATGGGTGTGGTGTGGGTGTAGACCATCCGTGAGGGAGTGGCTGTGGCATGCTGACAACTAGACCTGTGAGCTGCAGATCCCAACAGTGAAGACCTGGGACATGTAGCGTTTTCATCCCCCCTGTGTGCGTAATTAGAGTGGGCTGTCCTGGCGTATGCCAGTTCCAGCGTAAGGGTGTGAACAATGACCAAGGGGCTCTGGGCGTGGTTCCGTCCTGGGCTGGACAAGGAAGTGACTAATGGATGTGTCTCTGTTGTAGTGTCGGCGCCACCCGGACCGCAATCGGCAATGTGTCACCCTGTGACAAAAGTCCCACAACATGGGCAACATGGACGTAAGGGGGAATCACTGACCCTACATTCATCCATACTTCCACACTTGAAAGATCATAGACATGACACATCTGTGTGAATATGAATGTTTATTGCACATTCAAGGGAGTGTTGTAGCTGGAGCAGTACAGGGCCATGCCAACCCCACTTCACATTGTCGGCCCGTGGAGGGCCAGCCAGAGTCCTTCAGGGAATGACAGGTACATCAGGAGAGGAGGACTTCAGTCCGCAGTCTGATAGCTCTGTCATTGGTGACCAAACAGAATATGGCAGACAATGTCGAGGTCCAAGGTGAGTGTCGCAGAGTGCATCGGGGACAGTGGAAGGCGATGATGCAGAGTGCAGAACCAAGCAGAAACAGGCCACATGGCGGAGATGAATGCTACTGCGTCCTCCTGACCACAATGGCAGATTCATCCGCATCTTCGTCCTCTGCTGTTGCATGTGCCTCACATGTGGGTGGTGGTGTTCTGTCTCCAGCACTGTGTGGCACTGACACATTAGGGGCCGGAGATGTGGATGGGGTGGTAGCAGCAGCATGCATCAGCGCCAGGCCTTGTGGCAGCAATGCCATGAGGAGGGTCTTCAGGGCATTGAGGGACCCAGCTACCTCTCGCTGGTGTGCAGTCGTGGCAGCCGCTCTTTCCGCCTGCGTCCGCTCCATGTTCTCCATGATCCTCCGCATGTGTCCCAACTCCCGGGCGAGATCGCTGGAGGCACTCTGACTAGACATTCGTTCTTGTCGCAGAGTCAGGACTCTAGCGATGTC
Source organism: Calotriton arnoldi (assembly GCA_963921515.1). Classification (NCBI taxonomy): domain Eukaryota; kingdom Metazoa; phylum Chordata; class Amphibia; order Caudata; family Salamandridae; genus Calotriton; species Calotriton arnoldi. The sequence continues at coordinate 1,348,186 of CAWUFW010003497.1, forward strand.
AGCCATGGTTCGCTGGAGAGCATGGAGCAGACTGTGGGTGTCCGTTAGGGACTGTGAGTGGTCCCTGATGGGACTTAGACACCCACGTATGGCGTCTAGTTTGGCTGCCATGCGGTCGAACCCCACCTGCACCTGTTCAGCCAGCTTCTCCTGGCGTTGGAAGGCCATGTGTTCGTCGTGGGAGTCCTGGGAGGCAGCCGTGGTGGTGGGTGCTGCCTGCTGTGTGTGCTGTGCAGGGGGTGGGTTCTCCTCGTGGCAGCTGGGCTGCCCTGATCCTGGAAGTGGGCTGCGGAGGCTCTCCACGAGCTGTTGGAGGGCGTCGGAGTTGAAGGTGTGGTGGTCCTCTCCGTCATCAGAGAAGAGAGGTTTGGACTGCTCTGCAGGAGGTGTTGGATTTCCCCCTGCAATGTGAAGGGGAGATGCAGTTTAACATTGTGTTCACATGTATGTTGATGCATTGTACATGTTTACATTCAGACTGCATGACAGTGTACATTGTGACTGTTTGGGGGAGCTGCCTATTTGATGTGGGACAGTGGACATTCCGACTACATCACGGATGTGTGTTTGTACTTGTACATTGTCAACTCACATTTCCTGCAGTGAGTGCCAAATGTGATTGGCCAGTTTCTACGCACATGTGGCACCAGTTGTGTCCTCTGTTCTGTTGTGGACGTGTTACGGTTTGTACCACATCGTTCTCAATGTTGATGTGCTCTGCATGTAATGTGTGTGTGCCGCATTTTGGGGAGTCGCCCCTGCAGCTCTGATTTAGCTGCCCTTCTCCCTTTCATGCGGTGTGCCTCTGGGTTCTGTGCTTATGCAGTGCTGAGATGTTGCATACCTGTGTGCATTGGTCTCTTGGTGGGAGTTGTGGGTCTGGGGCATGGTTTGTCCGCATATGTGCTATGCTTCATTGTGCATGTGTGCCATTGTGCCCATCTCCCCCGTCCCCCAGTCCCTGGTGGTTACTCACCCTGTTGCTGTTGTGTCCGGTCATGTTGAGCAGTGTCCGGTCCCCCAACTCCTGCCACTGTCTCCCCACTGATGACTGTGGACACCATTTCCTCCATCTCGTCCAGCTCCTCCTGTGGCGCTGAACTCCCACCTCCAGTCTGCATTGCTGCCTTCCGGTTGTTTGCGAGTTTCAGCATGGTTTTGCTCTTCACATCATTCCAGCGCCTCTTGACCTTGTCCATTGTCCTCTTCAGCACTCCGACTGCATTCACCTTGTCCACGATGGTCTGCCATATTCCATTTTTAGTTGCCAGTGACACAGTGGAGGTGACGAACAGTGATTGATGGTGTTTAATCACCTCCGTTATCAGGATCCTGTTTTCCTGCGGACTGAACCACTTCTTCCTACTCTTCTTGTCCTTGCCCTTCCCTGACCCCGAGGTCCCTGGCTGTTCCTCCGGGGGGCTTGTGGGGTTCTGGTTGTCCTCTGTACTCGCTCCGGATGCCTCCACTGTGCTTCGCTGTTGTTTGGCTTTTGTTGGTATGTTTTTTTTCTACTTTTATAGTGCATTTTCCCGCATGACGCGTGGGAATTGCAGGCCTGTGGCTGGTTTTCGTAGATTCTTGTATCGCGATTGGCGTCATCGCTACTATTTTCGCGTTGGGGTTTTGCGTTTTTGCGGTGTCGCGTTGTTTTTAATGCGTTCATTTGACGCGTTGTCATGTGACTATCGCATGGTACCGCCGTGTTGTGAATACCACGTTGACACGGAGTTGTTTTCCTGCGATAGACTGCGATGTGAAGGGTTGCGTTAAGCTACACTTGCGGTGGTTATCACACGTTCTTGGGAATATGCCCCTTAGAGTATTGCTTAGTCTATTTTAAAGGCACTATTCACTACACACTCATATTCACATTTTTCTCAATCTACACCTAGTGCCCTCTACCTTCACTTTACAAACAGCCTTGAGACAAAAGATCTCTGATAATGAACCCCCTTGAGCATCGGCCCAACAAGGTGCCAGTCCGATGATGAAGCATGATACCCTTCTGGGAGTGTGAGGGCCCTAGTTCCAAAAAGGAACCATCCCTCTGGTTCCTATTTTTCTGACCTGATACCTCCCTTCCTAGGAACTGTATACCGTTAATTGTTATGAATTGCCTTGGAGCATGTATTCTGGAACCTAATGCTCTCCTGGTCCCCCTCTTTTGTGATTGGTTGCCTTCTGTTGACCAAAGCACAACTGTTAAACCCAGAATAGGCATAAGTATCCAGTCCCAGGCTGAATGCAATGAGTAGGGCAGCATGGGTTGTGTATGCCCTTAATTATGTAATGCTATTTGCAGAACCTCTTTGTGCTCATCCAAACCAAGGTGCATTGTAATAAACAATGTTCAACAACAAAAATTTTGCGACATCTGCCAATCAGACCAAGGAACAGAACTGTTGCTGGGCCACCTAGAAACATCAGCTGTACAGTAGAAAATCCTCAAAGATAACAGTAGAGCAGAACTTGATTGGTGACCCAAAGTCTGCCAACCTCATCTCAGATCTTTGTTTTTGGATGCCCCTACTCCAACAGCCTCCACCCTAGCTAAAATTGCATCTATGAAATGTAGCTCACCAAATGACCTTCTGAAACATTTTGAAACTATTTCCAAATCTTAATATCACATTACTGATATTTACAATCCATTTCTTTCCTCTGGTTTTGTTCCTAGTATGTATACCCTTCTTTAAAAATAAAACATATGCCTATCCTATAGTTTTTCTATTACACTTTCTGTGTTCTCCGTTGCATGTCCCTAATAACTGACTCTTTAGGTAACAGAGAACTATCATCTTATTTGGAGCGAAACCTGTTTCTAGAAATGGCACTTGCTGGTTTCCAGGCAGCCCATGGAAATGAAGCTGTCTGACCAGCTTCTTTAGATTATCTTTGACTGATTCTTGATCTCAGTGGTCTGCAACTTTCACCCTTTTGGATTTCTTTGCAGCATTTGATTCAGTCTTCTACACAATGTGCTGGTTCAAATAATTTTTGACAAAAAGCAATGTCATTAGCACTGTAATAGTCCTCCTTTCAATCAGTAGCTTGTGAAGTCCCCAAGACATCCACTTTGGACCGGACTCTTTCAAAACATAGATGACCTCTGGGGATTAGATGATGAAATCTCATTCTCTAATAGTTGTCCTTTAAGCTGATGAAACCCAAATACCATTTATGTATTTTATTTATTTACTAGTAGCGCTTTATAGGCCAAACCAGACTTAAACACTTTATATATTGCCTATTTGCATAGTTACATAAACTTTCTGAAGGCATATGTAATGGAATCATAATAGTACAAGATATCCTATGTGCACACATTATTAAAGTAGATAAAGTCTAGGAATAGCCCAGAGGGAAAATGGAAAGTGTTAGAAATTGGGTTGTTGGTTGACTGGGGTATGAGCCCTTGTCAGCAGCAACCACAATCCTAGTCAGGGTAAGAGGCAGGCAAACCGTAAATTAACCTGTGTTCACCCTCTGGTAGCTTGGCACAGAGCAGTCAGGCTTAACTTTAGAGGCAATATGTAAAGTATTTGTACAACACTTCAAACAGTAAAACACAGAGAGAATCCACACTAGGCTAGAACAATAGAACTTAGTTTAATAAAAAACAAGAACAAAACTACAAAAATCCAATTAGTAGAGCTAGAGATATTGAATTTCAAAGTTTTTAAGTAAAATAGCACTAAGGACCAAAAAGAGTTACTGGGGACATATGGTCATGCTGGACCGGGACAAAGTCACAAGTTCAGGACGACTGGGATGGAGCGTGGGTCAGCTACAGGGACGCAGTAAGGCCCGCTGAACAAACCCTCCCTTTCAAGTAGCTTAGATGTCAGAGACTGCCTTGTGAATTATTCAGTTAGTGTGATTAACCTCAAGGGCTTTATTGGTTGCAGAGTTTCTTCAGTGGAGGATGCCCTTGATAGAGTCCCTCTTGAGCTCCTGTTGTACTGGAATCCACTGAACAAAGTACCTTAAATCCTGGTTGCAGAGCATTGCATGGATCGTATCAAAGATGTGTCATTCAGCAGAGGCAATGCATTGGTTCCAAGATGCGACGAGGCTGCTGTGCAAGGTCCTGATACATCAACGTCGAGGATCCTGTTGACCGGGCTTGTGGTGCAAAGTCCGGGTTCAAGGATGAGAGGCACAGCAGAAGCGATGTATCAATTCCGTTGAGTGCTGGAGCTGCTATGCTGAGTTTCAGCATCATTGCTGAAGCTGCAGCCGATAAAGGATGTGAGGAGCTTGCGCCAGATAAAGAGTTGTGCAGTGGCAGTTCCGAAGGTGATGCGTCGGTCCTAGGGTGAGAGAGGCAGCAGTGATGTGAATCTTTGCGACAGGTCTAATCCACAGAGCAGTGGCAATGCATCCGTTCTGCTCCAGGATGCACTGCTCAGCCAAGAAGATGCATCAGTTCTGCTCAGGGATGCAACGCTCAGCAGAGAGGATGCATCCGTTCTGCTCACATGCACCTTAGGCCCACTTCCAAGGGCCCAGGACTGGGATGGCACCACTTGGAAGGGTCAACTCACAGCTGACAGAGTCCAGGTGCAGGAGCAGTATGGTTGGAAGTCTTTTATGTCCCTGAGACTTCAGATCAGGTGGACAGCCAACTAGCCATTGGAATCACTCTGGCTTCTTGGGTCAAGTCCTTCTCACCCAGACAAAGGGCAGCAGGTCAGCACAGCAAAGCAGGAGTCCAGCAGAGAGAAGTCCAGCAGCACAGTACTTCTTCAGCAGCGCAGCAGTCTTTCTTCCTGGCAGAGTATTCATAGGATGGTGGATATCAAGAAAAACTAGCTCACACTTTAGAAGCTAGATGTCCATGTGTGGGAAAACCATTTGTTTTTTATGAACACCCTCACCCACCAAGCTAGTTGGTGGCATGCTTCATCATCGGGTCCCACCCAAGGTGCCGAATACACCTCTGATGTGCTTCAACGCCTGATTTACAGCGGAGCTGGTTTTTAGTGTGGTAGGTGCAGAGTGGTGCTATAGTGGTGAAGTTTAAAAACTGTCCATTGGGTCCCTTTTAACTAAAGGTAAATATTTTAATGGTGGGCCCTGTGGCAGTGCTAAAAAGGGTGGCGGATATGTGTAGAGATTAGATTATATCTCTAATATCCTGTAATAAAAGGTCAGGTCTACATGTTTCAGCCAGGCAGCAACGTTTGCTGGCTTTCTTCAGGACCTATGTGTTAGTGTTTAAGTGAGTGAACGTGATGGTCAGGTGTGGTTTATGTGACCAATGGTGGTGCCGCACACGTAAAGGTGCGGTGATGAGGGAGGATGTGTCCTCCTACAGTTTTTAATTATTAAGACATTAGGGGACACACCACATGAGTCTTGTACACTCAGGGATCCCCTGTCTCGCTAACAGACTCGAACGGTTGAATCTATCTTCACTGCCTATACTGCAAACGACAACCACTCCCCCGAATGACGTCACGTCGTCCAGCGCCGTGACGCACACACTGACAATCACGGCCGATACCTGGCGGGAGAATACAGATATAAATGCCGGCTTTCCCGAGCTCATCAACATCGACGGAATCCCGAGCAGCAGGCCGAAGCAGGTATGGGAAGCGGGCAGACGACCTTGATGAAGTAAGCAGTGATTTTTGGTTCCGTAATCCCGACTCAAATCTGAAGGATCCCACTGGGACTGGGAACACCTTCACTAACGGGTAACTTTTTCTTTCCCATCATACTCTCAGGGTGTGACTATAGGTCCTGCCCCCTCGCGGGATTCATGTTGCTCGTGATGAAAAACTCATCGTAAGCATTCTTTTCATAACTCAATGAAACCGCCTTAGTTATGAATATACTCACAGTAGCGCATATAATTCGGTACTATTGAGCGGTTATGCACAAGCGCCACCTCCTGCTTCACTTTCGCATTATTCCGCACAGCGACCGGACACGGCGCCTAAAATGTCACAACAATTTTGTGCGAATACCAGGAGCGACTTTATTATTTGTTCATGTGTATGTACGTTTTGTCTGTTTTTCTATTTACAGATTTTAAGCAACTTTAGGAGGACACATCCTCCCTCATCACCACACCTTAGCGTGTGCGGCACCACCATTGTCACATAAACCACACCTGACCATCACGTTCATTCACTTAAACACTAACACATAGGTCCTGAACGTTGCTGCCTGGCTGAAACATGGGTAGTACGCTGCTCGGTATGCATGATTGTTTCCTTTGTAACCCCTATCGAGACTCAGATAGCGGGACACACTACCTCCGCGCCTCGACACCTAACTCTATCGGGGCCTCCCCTGAACCTTGGACCATCGTGACAGGTGGTAAGACAACGTTTGCACTACCTTCAAGACACAGGTCCTTAGTGATTTACCCTTCTTTTTACACTTACAGGACACTAGTCTTTACAGTGTCATCACCTGCTGGAAGATGTAGATGAGTATTAATGACCACAATGGAGTGAGTTCAAGAATGTGATGGCACTTGTTTAATTGTAATCCGTCGCCTGACATGTCTGTGACAGCATGCCAACATTTAGCATGCTTACTTCACCGTTGAGTGCTGCATGGGCATGTTTTTAACCGTCTGAGTGCCATTAATTGATGTTGTTACTCTCTCTTTTAATTTCTTACAGGTTGCAGTGACAGGTACCACACTGTTTAGGGTACTGGTTGTGGTCTCGCACTTTTACATACCGACCACGTTTGATGAGTGTAGAATTATTGTTACTGGTCCTGACGAATTGCCGTCCATCAGACAAATAGGCAAGAAACATGTTGACCAACATACGCGGTACCCTGTAACATTATTTCAGGGGCGCGTCACACATACTTTTAACTAGGAGAGGAGCCACACTCATTAAAATTGTTCTGACTGGACCCCTACCTCCTATTTTAACCTCACTTTCTATTATATCTATACTCACCAGGCCCCTCACACGCACTGCACCATACGGCAAGGAACAAAAGATCTTTGCCAAAGAGCCCCTTCATGGGTGCCCGTCCGGTATTGCAGCGCCGACCCGACGAGGAGCAGACCCAATGATGAAGCATGACACCTAGCGGGCTGGGTGTGTGAGGGTCTAATTCCGATAAGAGGAATTCCCTCCTCTTACTGGAGTTCACTTTTTCACAACCTGTTTTTGATTGTCAGGAACTGCATACCTCTCTTGTTTTGTTGCACTAATGTAAGTGGACACCTTGCACCAGTCCAGACAACCCTTATGGTGATTTAGGAGGTCTTGGACAACCTTAGAAAGCTATCCAAGTGGTAGCTGTGGAGAGCAGCCTTCAGGTTTAGTCTTGAAGGAGTGTAATGCAGCTTGTTTTACCAGAATGCAATCTTATAGTATAGATTAAATGAAAAGAACCACACCAAGTATTTATAAAAATATTTATTTATTATATAGTACTCTCTAGTATGTTCCAATATCTGCAACACGGAGATAAACACAATGCACACAATACTTTAGCAAATAACACAGTAAATAGGGCAAAATACACAGTGACCCCAGGAGGGACCAAACCATATACTAAGAAAGTGGCATAAGAACCAGGACTCGAGTCAAGACTGTGTTGAGAGGACTTAGAATTGCTGATTACCCACAGAACCTCCCAAGGTAAGTAGATAGGGACCCCACGGAGAGCGTGTGCAGTGTGTGAACACAACTGCGCGCTCCGTGACAAGTCTATGTGCAAGTCGCGGTTGGATTTTTAAAGATTAAGGACCCTTCCTAGTGGACCCTGAAGAAACCCCATGGAAGACAGAAGGTTGGAGAGCTACCCCCCCGTGGATACCCTAGTACCCACTTTTACCTACACCAGGGAAGCAGGGTGCCTACATGTGAAGTGGTGTCTGAAACCACCGTAGAACCCAATGGAGGACTTCAGGAAAGTGCTGCTGCTCTAAGAGGAGAAAGTGTTCGTGGGAATCCAAATGTGGATTCTTGAAGAGGAGTACCTGAAAGCAGAGGGGACAGAGTCTATGCCACTAAGGAGTGACCCGGAGACTTGGAAGACGAATGCCCTCCGATGTCGGGTGCTTCAGGGAGGATGACGATGACCTTGACTCTGCAGCTGTGAGGACCAGGCGATGCTGAGGAAGACCAAGAGCCATGCACGTGCTGTCCCACGAAGGATGTTGAGTGCTGAGGGGTCATGTTCGGTGGGAGCACAAACAAGCCTTGGCAAAGGCAAGCCAAGCAGGAATCAAAGAAGGTGCAAAGTTGGGGCCAGCAAGGTCCAGGGGACTCACCACAAGCAGGGAGTCAGGGTAGGCCCCGAGCAAACTGGGGAGTCCAGAAGTAACAAGTGTGACCCTCAAGTGGACCCACAGGCCAGTAGCACTGGAGTCGCGAGAGGACCTCAAGCAGCTCGCCAAAAGATGCAGGCCACGATGCACACGATGCGGTGTGGCTGAAGATTCTGGTCACTGGAGTGCTAGAGGTTGGGGCTACTTGGAGCCTGAAGATTTTCTTGCAAAGATGCCAACAAGCATTTGCAACTGCAAATTGGATGGGGTACTCAGAAGTTCGGTTAGTGCAACCCCTATGAGGGATACTGGCCTCAAACTTGGTGAGAGGGTAGAGCAGGCCCCAGGAGCTGTGGAAAACCACCACCTGTGTTGCAGAGCCCACAGAGTCCGGAGGAGCTCAGGATCTGCAGACTGTTTGACTTAGTTGCGGTGCCAGTGAATGCAGGGAGTGACTCCTGCACTCCAAGGAGATTACTCGGTTGTCTTTGATGCTTCACAGGCCTTGGAAGGTTCCTGTATGATGCACAGGCACAGACGATGCAGCAGACTGGAAGGGAGATGAAGTCCGGCCCAAACGAAGTCCAGCGAACTCCAGAGTGCCCAGACGGTAGAAGTGCAATGGTGTCCGATCTGAATCTTATCCCACGACGAATCTAGGGACTTACACCCAGGTAAGCCCTTAAGTACCCTAGGGAAAGGGTTGGGAAGATTCAAGGGACACTCCTGGGGAGGGTCTGGACAGGGGGAGGTTACACACATGTTCTTTGTCCAGTTTCGCATCAGAGTGGAGCCAACGGCTCCCAGAACTGGTTTGAAGTGGACTATGCACAGGGACACCAAATGTGCCCCTTATGCAGACTTTCAGGCGCTGGCAAGCACACCCACCCGGTCCCAATACACTAAATCCTGTCTGGGAGGTGGTCACACCCCCTGTGAAAGGATGCCTATTGTTCCACCTTCCTCTGCTCGAGCATGTCTCAGCAGCAGGAGGGCAGAAATGTGTCTCTGGTCAGCAGCAACCATTTTGTGCTGTCCGGGACTAGAAGGTTGGTACCGGGAACACTGAGAGCCTAACGGAGGGCTCTTCCAGTGCGTGGAATCATACCTCCCACACTGTTTATGGTGTGGGAGTATAGAGTCAACATGTTTGATACCAAACATGATAGGATTTGTTGCAGCTGTTTTCGAGATGGTCATCGTGTAATTACGTGGTGCCCCTGTATATAGTATATGGCTGCTTCACTGACAACCTGGGAGAATGGACTCCGTAGGCTGCAGGGGTGCCCTGCTCATGCAGGGGCACCCTCTCACTTAGAATAAAGCACCCAGCCTTCAGGATTGCAAAGGCCTGCTTTAGGGGTAACTTATAGGTTTTAAGTGCAGTGACACTTAGATATAGTAAACCTATATCGTTAGTAAGTGATGCAAGCACTCAACTTACACAGGCTGCAACGGCAGGCCTGTAGTTCCATTTTGAATGGTCTCTCATGGGTGGCATAATACATGCTGCAGACGGTGGAGACCTCTGTGGTACCTATGCCCTGGGTACAAGTGTACCATATACTAGGGACTAACAAGGGTGCCCCAGTATCCAATGTGGGATGTACCTAAGTACTGAACAAACCAATTTAGGAGAAAGCAGATAGACTGGGGTCCTGATTAGCAGGATCTAAGTCAGGCTAGTCAAAAACAGCATCACATCAAGGAAAAAGTGGGGGTAACTAGAGAAGTAGATCCTACTTTCCTACAACCCCCAAACGTAAGGAGATGAGAGCAACCTTTCCTAGTTGAGTCCTCATTTTCTAAGTGGAAATATCTGGAAAGTCCATCTGCATTGGCATGGTTACTCCCAGGTCTATGTTCCACTGTATAGTCCATCCCTTGTAGGAAATGGACAACCTCAAACGTTTGGGGTTTTCACCCTTCATCTGTTTAAGCCATAAGAGGGGCTTATGGTCTGTCTGAACAATGAAGTGAGTGCCAAACAAGTATGGCCTCAGCTTCTTCAGGGCCCAGACCATTGCAAAGGCTTTCCTCTCAATGGCTGACCAACGTTTCTCTCTGGGGGTCAACCTTCTGCTGATAAAAGCTACTTGTTGATCCTGGCCCTCTGCATTAGGTTGTGACAACACAGCCCCTACCCCCAACTCAGATGCATCTGTTTGGACAATGAATTGTTTAGAGTAGTCAGGACTCTGCAGAATGGGAGCAGTGCACATGGCCTGCTTGAGGTCATTAAAGCCTTCTGACAGCTAACTGTCCACTGCACTTTCTTGGGGATTTTCTTAGATGTCAGATAATTCAAAGGAGTCACTATGGACCCATACCCTTTGACAGATCTTCTGTAGTACCCAGTCAGGCCCAAGAATGCTCTGACCTGAGTCTGGGTAGTTGGAGCAACCCATTCCATTATGGTCTGGATTTTGCTTTTAAGGGGTTGAACGTGGCCTCCACCCACAAGGTGGCCCAGGTACACAACCTTTCTCTGCCCTATCTGGCACTTAGTAGCCTTGATAGTGAGGCCTGCTTTTTGCAGAGCCTCCAAAACATTCTTTAGGTGGACCAGGTGATCCTCCCAGGTGGAGCTTAAGACAGCTATATCATCAAGATATGCTGCACTATAGGCTTCCAGGCCTGTGAAAACTTTATTCACCAACATTTGGAATGTGGCAGGTGCATTCTTCAAGCCATAGGGCATCACAACAAATTGATAATGCCAACTAGGGGTCTAAAATGCTGTTTTTGGTTTCGCATCCTCAGCTAGTCCGATTTGCCAATAGCCAGCAGTAAGGTCAAATGTGCTTAAGAGCTTGGCTGAGGCCAAAGTGTCAATAAGTTCATCTGCCCTTGAAATTGGATGAGCATCAGTCCTAGTGACTGCATTGAGTCCCCTGTAGTCAACACAGAACCTCATCTCTCTCTTTCCACTCTTGGTTTGAGATTGTGGTACCAGGACTACTGGACTAGCCCCAGGGCTATCTGAGGGCTCAATTACTCCCAATTCAAGCATCTTTTAGACCTCTGTCCTGATGCAATCTCTGACATGGTCAGGCTGCCTGTAAATCTTATTTTTAACAGGTTGAGTCTCACCTGTGTCTACTTCATGGGTACACCAGGTGGTTTGACTGGTTTGTCAAAGAAAACATATGCCTATATTGATTGAGGACCTTCCTGCAATCAGTCTGCTGCTGGTCAGTGAGGCTGCCTGCCAAGGCTACACCATCTACTGACCCATCATCAGGGTTTTGTGAGAGGAGATCAGGGAGAGGGTCACTCTCTTCCTCCTGTCCCTCAACAGCTTGCTGTCTGAGGGGTTCAAGAGAGGGGCAGGTTTGCTTCTCCAAACTCAAGTCTGCCCTGGAAGGGCCCCCTGCCCCCAAGAACTCAACCTGATCAGGCTCAAACTCATCTGGGGTAGTTCCTTCACAGGGACTACGATCATCTCTCTCAAGAGACTGATCCTCACTCTGAGTTTGGGGGAAGACACAGCCTTACCCCTCCTGCTCCTTCTCTTGGAAGGCACCTGGTGTATTGTTCCAGGATCCAGGGCCTGTTCAGTGGATGTCAGTTTGGCTTGTGACCTAGTCACAGCAAACACATCTGCAGAGATGCCCAACATTGCTGCAGGAGTCCTAAATTCCACTTCAGCCCAGGCTGAAGTTTCCAAATCATTGCCCAACAAACAATCTACTGGTAGGTCTGAACTTAACACAACCTTTTTATGTCCAGTTACCCCTCCCCAGCTGAAATTAACAACAGCCAAGGAGTGGGCAGTCCTGACATTGTTAGGATTGGTCACTTGGTACATTTCTACAAGTATGATATGGTCAGGAGACACAGGTTTCTCTGCCAACATGGTGACACTGGCCCCTGTGTCCCTGTAGGCCATGGCCTCTGTTCCATTGATCAAAGGCTGTTGTCTGTATTTGAGCAGGTTACTGGGACTGACAAGTAAGGTGGCAAGATCTATGCCCCATCACAATTTAGTACAGCCTGAGCTGGAGTGCTGACTAAGCCAGAACCTAACTCATAGCCCAAGGTTAACCCTACTAATCTCTTGCTCCCTGTACTACTACTTGTACCTGTGCTAGGGGGGCAGTTGCCTTAGGGGCAGTGGTAGTAGGAGTAGTCTTCTTGGCTTTTGGACAATCAACATCTTTTGTCCAATGGGTTTTGACCTTACAAAAGTAACACCAAGGTTTCTTTTTGGCTTTCTTGTTGGATTGTGACTCCCCCCCAGATGCAGGTTTTTGGGGCCCTTGAGAAGGCTCTTTCTTGTCTTTGCCCTTGTCCCCACCCTTATCTTGAGTTTTTGAAGAATCTTGCTTCTTCTGGTCACCACTATTGTTCTGGTTTTTCTGCTTGACCCTGGTTCTGACCCACTTATCTGCCTTCTTTCCCAATTCTTGGGGAGAAGTCAGATCTGAGTCCACCAGACTGTTCCTTAATTCTAGGGACACTGTTGCTGCCACCATGGGACTCTAGTCCCAATTTCTTCCTTGCCTTCTGGACTTCTAGGTACTCTCTTTCAAGGGCAAACTGCTCTTTCCTGAGCCTAAGCCTAGCTTTCTCAAGTTCAAGCATTTGGTACTCCCTAACCAAAGAGTTCCCCCTTTACTAGAAATGGAGGTCCCTACTGACTGTCTAGAAGTATTGGATTCGGCAGAGGAGGATCTAGTCCTCCTTGGTCTACTCTGCACCTTCCCAGGAAGATCAAAGGGAGCATCCCCTTGGCCCTCTGTGTTCTCCTCTGGGAGGTCTGAATTGTCCAGGTGGAAGTCTTCAGGCTCCACCTGGTCAGGGTTAGATTCTAGGTCAAAGAGGGGGTCCCCTCCTGACCTATCTTCAGTCCCCTGTCCACTCATTCTGTCCTGTTCATCTGACCCACATGCTTACCTTAGGTCATCTAACAGTACCACCTCTACCAGGCGTTGAGTGTTGGCACTTCTCCCTGTCTTCAGCTTCCTAGAGGCACACAGTGCTTTCAGTTCTTGGAACGAAAGTTCACTGTATCTAGTAGGCAGAGAGCCACTGGCATAACGGTCCCAATACACTAAATCCTGTCTGGGAGGTAGTCACACCTCCCTGTGACAGGTGGTCTATTTTTCCACCTTCCTCTGCTCAAGCTTGGCTCAGCAGCAGGAGGGCAGAAATGTGTCTCTGATCGGCAGCAACTGTTTTGTGCTGTTCAGGACTAGAAGGTTGGCACCGGGAACACTGAGAGCCTAACGGAGGGCTCTTCCAGTGCTTGGAATCATACCTCCACACCGTTTACGGTGTGGGGGTATGATTCCAACATGTTTGATACCAAACATGATAGGATTCATTGCAGCCGTTTTCAAGATGGTCATCGCGTATTTACGCGGTGCCCCTCTATATAGTATATGGCTGTTTCACTGACAACCCGGGAGAATGTACTCCGTAGGCTGCAGGGGTGTCCTGCTCATGCAGGGGCACCCTATCACTGAGAACCAAGCACCCTGCCTTCAGGATTGCAAAGGCCTGCTATAGGGGTAACTTATAGGTTTTAAGTTCAGTGACCCTTTGATATAGTAAAATTATATCTTTAGTAAGTGGTGCAAGCACCAACATACACAGGCTGCAATGGCAGGCCTGTAGTTCCATTTTGAATATTCTCTCTTGGGTGGCATAATACATTCTGAAGCCCATGGGAGACCTCTGGGGTAGCTATGCCCTGGGTACATGGGTACCATATACTAGCGACAGACAAGGATACCCCCAGTATCCAATCTGGGATGTACCTAAGTACTGAACAAACCAACTTAGGGAAAAACAGATAGACTGGGGTCCTGATTAGCAGGATCTCAGTCAGACTAGTCAAAAACAGCATCACATCAAGCAAAAAGTGGGGGTAGCCATAGAAGTAGATCCTACTTTTTACATTTCAGTAAAAGATTTGTTTTAATTTTTTTCCTTCGTGAAAGAAATAATGTCTATTAGGAACTTGTCTGGGATCCATAGAGCTTGTTTCCATGAGATACTTATCTGAGTTGCTCAGTTTCCGGGTGAGATACTCTATAGTTCTCGTGTGAAGAGGCTTTTGCTTCTACTGGGAGCACTTTGAGTGTCATCAAAAGAGGTGTAATATGATCATATTTCCTGTCACAGTGATCAGTCTTGTTAGTACATGTGGGGCTGATTTAATTTGAAAGTTGGTAGGTACATCTTGGGAATTTAAGTAAGCAGGTATTGTGTTACTTTCTTGAAATCTTTTGTTTGATTTAGGGTTTTAGCATATCTCTGAGAAGTCTTACTGAGCGCAGTGCCCCTCTGGATAAATAAAACATATGTGAGATGGCAGGTTAGGCTTCTTTTTAGATTGAAACCTTGGGATTTTGCGCATTCTATAGTAACTCACACTGTAATACTGTTGAGTCATTTTTGAATAGTAATAGAACTATTAAGAGCCTCAATCAATAGGGTTTCTATTTTGCTGTATTTAGTTTGAGATGGTGTTGTATAATCTAAGATGAAATGTTTATGAGAAAACCATTGTGCTATACAGTGAGGATATTTCTTATAAAGCTGAATGTCATCACTGTGGAAGTGGTATGCAATTTTTGAGTCTTTAAATACAGAGGCAAGACGTTCCATGTATAAATTAAGTAGTGTGGGTGCAAGTAAAGAGGCCTGAGGGACCCCTGATTACAGAAAGGTATAAATATTTTAAGTTGTTTTCACGGTCGGAAGTAAATGAGCTGAGGAATCTTCCCAATAAACCCATTATTTTTTGGGGTATTCGGGAAGGTGAAGTGGGTTATTGGGTTAAATGCTATTAAAAATCTAGGAGAATTAGGAGACAGGAGACGCCTCTGCTTTGACTAAGTGTAAAGCATCATCAACTATCAATATAGTGTCTGACTCCTAGCTACAGTTGTCCTGAAAACTGATTGACACTCACATAACAATCATTGTCTCTGGTAAAGTGTGTAAACACAGTTGTAACACAGTATTCAAACACTTTCTCTATGAATGGTACATTTGACTCGAGGTGAAAATCATTCAAATCCTAGGAGCCTTCATGTGATTAGAAGTTAAGTAAATTTGCCAATTTTAAGGCAAACATGGACCTATTCATAGACTAATGAGACTTTGCTGAGAGCTGATTTATTTTAGGATACAAGTGTTTACAGGTGCTTAGAAACTAGATAAATGTCTTGTTTTGGTAATAGGGTTTTATCGTGGGTGACTTCTCAAATAGGGGACTGAATTATGTTTGGCTTTGATACCTCTATTAGTTAGGTTGATCTTCTTAGTGTCTGTTCACAGGGTTCGATTGTTCCACTGAGGGTTTCATTAAGAGAGATCTCTATCTTTTTCATCTTTTTTGACAAAGTCGGTCCTAGAGTGCCAGATTCATGTCAGATTTTTAAGATAACTACATTTATTTAAATGGGGATATGCTAAACGTCTGGCATGGATCTGGCCCTCCAGGACTGACTTTGGAGAACCCTGTCTTAGATTATAATCATAGCACAGGAGCAGGATTCTGTTTCACTTTTTCAAATTATTGTTTATTGTGGGTTTTGGCTTGTTTAATTTCTAGTCTAGTCGAAATTCATTGGGAATCCAAAATGTGCTTTTGACTTTTTTCTTTACACAATTCTCTAGGTTCTCCGATGGAGGATTTTGCTTCCACATATGTACTTTGGCTGTTAGTGCTCTTCTTTAGTCATGTAGTTGTTTAGAGAACAATTGAGATGATCTTTTAGGTTTCAATTTATTTTTGCTTTATGTCTCCAAGATATCCATAATGTCAGATAAGGTTTCAATGTATGCACTCTGATCATGTAGACCAGTTTATCAGGTATGATAGCTTGAAGAGAGGAAGCGACTCTGTACTCCAAGTTAGGGATATTGATATTTGTGCAATCTCTCACCCAATGTTTAGGCATTCTCATGTCACCTTTGGTATTGGTTGATTTTGAGGAAAAGGCCAATATGATCAAGAAGTGGTCCGACCATTCAATAGGAATTAGTTTGGCAAATTGGAAACTCTGTAAAACATAATGGATGTACCGTCCACCATATTACAGGTACAATGGGGGTATAATGCACTTCTAATATGACAGACAGGGCATCTGTTGCATTGATGACGGAGTGTTCCAACAGCTAAACTCTGAATAAGGACCTTTGTCTTAGTCATACAATCAGATACGGAGCCTTTCAAATGTGTTGGTGATGAGCATACTTCAAGAGGTCATTGTTACTTAGCCAGGAGGATAATTGTATGACAGCAGATTTCCCAAGTTAGGTTAAGTTAATTCAGGGAGGTGATACTGTCTGAAGAGATCATTTTTGTGATTAACTGAGTGAACTGCTCCACAAATGTTATGTTATGGAATTTGATCAGTTCAGGATATCTACCGTCTGCCCTTCGATTGTTGGTAATCAATTGTTTTTTAGACTTCTACATGCAATGTAGTCTTTATGAATCAATGTTATGCTTCAGGTTAATTTTCCTAATCTGTCAAGCCTGATGACTTTTAAGTCTGAGGAAGAAAATGTGTGGTGGGGTGAGCATTCCCATCTTTGAGATGTGTCATTCAGTCAAGTCTCAGTCATAACTGGTAGTGTCAAATTTTTATGATGGAATCAGATCTACAGCCCCCAGGCTTAGCCACCTGTCTGCTGTAATGTAAAATGCAATTTCAGGAAGCCTTTGTATGGTCATGCAGGGCAGACAGCTTAGTATTGATTAGATTGTTCTGGTGCACACAATTCCCATGTTGTTTCAGGAGAACATTTCTGGTGTTCATAATAGTTTTGTATATTAGAGCATTTTCAAGGGTTGTTTGGTGGCTGAATAAAATTGTTTGAATGTTGCCTGACATAGATGCTGTTTCCAAAATATAACCCCATTGGAGTTAATAATAGATAAAATACTCCTAAATGCGGCAATATTCTTGTAAATGATATTTAGGACACAATATTTATGGCAGTTGATCTCTCTGCATCACACAATCATGGATATGGATATGGTTTGGATAACCAGCTAGACCATGGTAGAAGGGGAAGCGTAAACACAAGAAGATGATGGATGGAGCGCTGAAACTTTTCAGACACTCACCCCCAGTCACAGATCTGAGTTGAAACCATCATCATTCTTTAGCTCACTTCGCCACCACAGTTCAGACCCAGCCATATGCAAATCAGTCTTAACCCTGTTCTTCATGGTAACAGTCCAGCCCGACCTGCCAAGCCAGGTCTTTCCTGGATCGGAAACAAACATCCTGGGACAAATTTCGGGGTAACACCCCTCAGCAGCCAGGCTAGCTTGAATCCAGTGGCAAAGTGAGCAAGGGACCCACATCTGGGCATACCCAGCCAACTTAGGGTTAACAAAGCAAACACAAGGAGATGATGGACAAAGCGCTGAATCTTTTCAGACACTTACCCCAGTCACAGATCTGGGTTGAATCCATCATCATTCTTTAGCTCACTTCACCACCCCAGTTGAGACCCAGCCATATGCAAATCAGTCTTTACCCTGTTTCTCATGGGAACAGTCCAGCCCGAACTGCCAAGCCGGGTCTTCCCTGGACCGGAAACAAGTATCCTGGGACCGGATTCAGGGTAACACCCCTCATCAGCCAGGTTAGCTTGAATCTAGTGGCAACATGAGCAAGGGAACCACGTCTGAGCATACCCTGCCAACTTAGGGCGAACAAAGCAAACACAGGGAGATGATGGACGGAGCACTGAAACTTTTTAGACACTGAGCCTAATTGACAGATCTGGGTTGAATCCATCATTATTCTTTAGCTCACCTCATCACCTCAGTTCAGACCAAGCCATTTGCAAGTCAGTCTTGACCTTGTTCCTCATGGGAACAGTGCAGCCAATCTGCCAAGGCAGGTCTTTCCTGGACCGGAAACAAGCACCCTTGGACCGGTTTTGGGGTAACATGCCTCATCAGCCAGGCTAGCTTGAATCCAGTTGCAAAGTAAGCAAGGGACCCACATCTGGGCATACCCTGCCTACCTAGAGTGAACAAAGCAAACACAAGGAGATGATGGATGAAGCACTGAAACTTTTTAGACACTCACCCCCAGTCACAGATCTGGGTTGAATCCATCATCATTCTTTAGCTCACTTCACCACCCCAGTTGAGACCCAGCCATATGCAAATTAGTCTTGACCCTGTTCCTCATGGGAACAGTCCAGCCCGAACTGCCAAGCCGGGTCTTCTCTGGACCGGAAACAAGCATCCTGGGACCGGTTTCAGGGTAACACCCCTCATCAGCCAGGCTAGCTTGAATCTAGTGGCAACATGAGCAAGGGAACCACGTCTGAGCATACCATGCCAACTTAGGGCGAACAAAGCAAACACAGGGAGATGATGGACGGAGCACTGAAACTTTTTAGACACTCAGCCTAAGTAACAGATCTGGGTTGAATCCATCATCATTCTTTAGCTCACTTTGCCACCTCAGTTCAGACCAAGCCATATGCAAATCAGTCTTGGCCTTGTTCCTCATGGGAACAGTGCAGCCAAACTGCAAAGCCAGGTCTTCCCTGGACCGGAAACAAGCATCCTGGGACCGACTTTGAGGTAACACCCGTGATCAGCCAGGCTAGCTCGAATCCAGTGGCAAAGTAAGCAAGTGACCCATGTCTGGGCATACCCTGCCAACTTAGGGCGAACAAAGCAAACACAAGGAGACGATGGACGGAGCACTGAAACTTTTCAGACACTCACCCCCAGTCACAGATCTGGGTTGAATACATCATCATTCTTGAGCTCACTTCATCACCCCAGTTCAGGTCCAGCCATAAGCAAATCAGTCTTGACCCTGTTCCTCATGGGAACAGTCCAACCAGATCTGCTAAGCCAGGTCTTCCCTGGACCAGAAACAAGCATCCTGGGACCGGTTTTGGTTTAACACCCCTCATCAGTCAGCCTAACTTGAACTCAGTGGTAAAGTGAGCAAGGGACCCACGTCTGGGCATGCCCTGTCAACTTAGGGTGAACAAGGCAAGCACAAGGATATGATGGACAGAGCGCTGAAACTTTTTAGACACTCACCCCCAGTCTCAGAACTGGGTTGAATCCATCATCATTCTTTAGCTCACTTCGCCACCCCGGTTAAGACCCAGCCATATGCAAATCAGTCTTGACCCTGTTCCTCATGGGGACAGTCCAGCCCAAACTGCCGAGCCAGGTCTTCCCTGGACCGGAAACAAGCATCCTGGGACCGGTTTCGGGGTGACACCCCTCATCAACCAGGGAAGCTTGAATTCAGTGGCAACGTGAGCAAGTGACCCACGTCTGGGCATACCCTGCCAACTTAGGGCAAACAAAGCAAACACAAAGAGATGATGGACGGAGCGCTAAAACTTTTCAGACACTCACCCCCAGTCACAGATCTGGGTTGAATCCATCATCATTCTTTAGCTCACTTTGCCACCCAAGTTCAGACTGAGCCATATGTAAATCAGTCTAGACCCTGTTCCTCATGGGAACAGTCCAGCCTAAAATGACAATCCAGGTCTTTCCTGGACTAGAAACAAGGATCCTGGGACCCATTTCGGGGTAACACCCCTCATCAGCCAGGCTAGCTTGAATCCAGTGGCAAAGTGAGCAAGGGACCCACATCTGGCCATACCCTGCCAACTTAGGGCAAACAAAGCAAACACAAGGAGATGATGGACGGAGCACTGAAACTTTTTAAGACAGTCACCCCCAGTCAAAGATATGGGTTGAGTCCATCATCATTCTTTAGCTCACTTCCCCACCCCAGTTCAGACCCAGCCATATGCAAATCAGTTTTGACCCTGTTCCTCATGGGAACAGTCCAGCCCGAACTGCCAAGCCAGGTCTTCCCTGGACCGGAAACAAGCACCCTTGGACCAGTTTCGGGGTAACATACCTCATCAGCCAGGCTAGCTTGAATCCAGTTGCAAAGTAAGCAAGGGACCCACATCTGGGCATACCCTGCCTACTTAGGGCGAACAAAGCAAACACAAGGAGATGATGGATGAAGCACTGAATCTTTTCAGACACTCAACCCTAGTCACAGATCTGGGTTTAATCCATCATCATTCTTTAGCTCACTTCGCCACCCCAGTTCAGACCCAGCCATATGCAAATCAGTCTTGACCCTGTTTCTCATGGGAACAGTCCAGCCCGAACTGCCAAGCAAGGTCTTCCCTGGACCGGAAATAAGCAAACAAGGGGAAGGGTTGCATTGATGCAACTTAACTCTCTTGCTGTCAAGGAGCGGCATGACCCACCGTGTGCCTCATTCAAATACAGTTTTTTTAGGCAACCACAAATACAATCACAGCCCTCGTTTATTTGGTTGTCTACAGGGCCGGACTGGGAACCGAAACCGGCCCTGGCAAACAGCTCGGCTGCCCCCCCTGGGGGGGGGGAGGGCCGAGCTTGTTCCTAGGCCCGGTTTCGGCTGATTTAGTTACCGGGGGCTGATATTGCAGGCCCCTGGTTTCAAAAAACGGCCCCCAACCTAGCGGCCCACCGGGGAAACGCCCGGTGCCCGCTGCGGCCAGTCCGGCCCTGGTTGTCTATCATCCAGAACAGAAATGTCTTTCTTCTTTCCAATTCAAACAACTGGCTCTGATCCAACTCTTTCAACCCATTCTTGACTGAGATGTAATTTTGGGTGATCCAAACATATGGGCAAATGACTCTTATTACAGCTAGAACAATATGGAAGACAAGGATTGCCTTAGTCTTACTCAATTGGACCCTAAAGTAATCAATGAGAGAGGCCATAGTCTGGACCTAATGTTCACCCTGATTCTTGTTCTGCAAATGTCATGTCGCCTGGACAAATTCTTCATTGATAGCGAAATAGGCAGTAGCTAATCAATTAAATGTCTTGTGGCCAGCATAAGAGGAACAACATTGTCCTGGTTCACCTCATTTCTACAAAACCACACCCATCAAGTCAAATGGTTACTTTCCACTCTAGTATGGCTGACATCAGGGCTTAGGTCTGTCACCATGATTATATAATGCTCTTATGGCATCCCTGCTCACAACAATGACTTCAGCAACATTGTATGTCATATGCATGCATTGGACACTCAGTTCTGCCTCAACCTTGAAGGTGAGTCTTCAGCCTTCCCTAATTGCCCTACTGTCTTTCCCATGTTCATCATTAGAAGCAGAACAATTAACTAAGCAGTGAAAACATTGGCATCCTACTCACAAGCCCTGTAAACCCGATCTCCTTTCCTGTACCCTGGCCATACTAACGGGACACTTCCCCATTCCAAGTGAATATGGCAAATATTTTTTGTGTGCTTTCTGAATATGATCTTTACTTTACCCCAATACAATGTGGTTTACAAATCAGCATTCCATCACTTAGCCCGCTAAAAGGTGTTCTCCTGATATTCCACAACTCTCTAAAAATCTCCCTAAACCTTACAATAGCAATGTACCACAGGGACTATTGAAATTGTTTATATGCTGAACTCCCCAGAATATCTCGCTCAAAACTCGAGACCCCAAAATGAATTGGTTTTCCTGTAGCTTGGTTTGAAACAACATGATCATATCAGACCAGAAATGAAAGGCCTCCACTGTCTTCCAATAAAATAAAGAGCAGACTTCAAAACACTCTGCATCTCACATAAGGCCCTACGTGATCACTTTCCCAATTATACTGAAAATTGATTGCCCATTGGCATCTTTAAAGACAGGTAAAAACAAAATGTAACTGCAGTTTGCAGTTGAGGCTGCTAATGGTGTGTAAATAACAAACACAGCTCTTCCAGGTCTAAGAAGGTGGTAGATCACACAAAATGTAATTCTATTTTTTTTTAAATCATCTTTAAACCTTTTAGTTCCCAAATTTCAATGGTTTAAAAAACACTGCCTATTGATCATGGTGCTTGTGCTCCACCAAACTTTAATGACCCCAATAATCTCCTACATGATGGTCCTACAAACATGCCTTACACTGGAACTCCTTGCTCACTGTCTTACAACAGTGCTTGTTTGCCAAAGGCTGATAATACCTTGCATGTGCCTGTATTTTGTGTCTCTTGCGGTGTTCTATAATTGTGTTGTTGTTTACACCTATCAAATCACGCTACACTACATAACCACCTATATACAGTGAGGTGCTCACTGCCATTGTAATATCATACTCAATTCTAATGGTATCATATGACCACTGCAAAACTCCACAATACATGTTGTAGCAGGATGCGATCAAAGTACATTATGACAGTGACAGAAAATGTATCCCTTTGTTTCTGAAACTGAGGGTCTTGTTATATCTGTCTTTTGATATGTGTTGTGTATTCTGACTTGACTTTGACGTGCTTTTATGCTTTTCTGGGAGTTGTTGGGCATGCAGAGGCTGTCCCCTGTTTTCTCTATGATGTTAGACATCACTAGAGGTTCCTTTTTTCTGTGGTGCCCCCTGGATGGGCCGATACCCACTTCTAATGCAAACAGTCTATTTGCAGAAAGCATTGAAATTGCTGTATCAAAATATGTTTGACGTCTTTCTCTTCCCTCTGTTTAGTCTGTTTGGCTTTCAAATTACCAATACTCTTTACCATTAAGAAAGTCTTTTGTAGGGTGATGTGTTTGATGATCTTGGAAAATGTATTGCTTTAATAGTTCCCTGGATGGGTATCCCTATCTCAGATTTCTGCACCCAGGAGAGCACAATCCAGAGTGTGCAAATGGAAACACATATGTATGTTTCAAAGTCCGTAAATTGGAATTTAATTGTTTTATCAAATTAATTCCACTATATTTTACTTGCTGAAAACGTGTGGAAAATAGAACAGAATCAAATAGCATTTGTGAAATTAGTGCATGAAAGAATTGTGATCTACTTTAATCTTTGCGTATGTAAAACAAAAAATTTGCAGCAAGGCTGTAATCAAGACCTTAATTCGTTTTTGAAAAGCTTTTACAGTGGTTGGTTGTGATTTCTTAATATAATAGTTATACCAACTTTGAAGTAAATGTCAAGGAATACTGTGGGCCTGATTTAGAATTTGACAGACATAAATGCCATGAGGCAGAGTTCAAGAGGAAAGAGGGCATTGCCTCCGCCATCGTGAAAGACTACCATCTGTCAAATTTAGAGATATAGGCCAACCTAGCAGTCATCTCTGTACAGTGAAAGAAATCACCTTCAAATTTTAGTGGATGTCTTCTGTCACTTTTGAAAACATTTAGCATTTTTTGTTTTTTCAAAAAATAACGCCCAAAGTGTGAGTTTGTTTCAGGAAACAAAAAATAATCACCTCCACGCACTGGGAGTTTTCTTCCAATTTTCTCACTGCCAGATTGTTCCTGGCTGTGACAGACAGGAAACAAAAAAACATTACACTGTCCATCTTAAATATCGCAGTGTGAGATGTCAGGCCCCTTTGCCCCTTCACTTACCTGCAGTCTGCCACGCCGTCCTCACGGTGAGCTCCACCGATTCCTGGAACCCTGCCAAAAGAAAGAAAGAGTTAAAACGTTTGTGGACGGCGGCAGCAAGTGCACTAAAGGAAAGATGTCTATTTAAACCAGGAGGTAGGGCTAAAATATGGAGGGACCAATCTGAGATCTACATGCGGATTGAAAAGATGGCCTCGGGCCCGGAAGGACAGGCAAGCTGGAAAGAAGAGGAAACAGGAGACGGAGAGAGTGAATTGGACCCTGGGGAGAGACGTTCTAGCCCAGATGTGCTGGAACACAGGAAGGCCTCTGCAGAGCAGTACGCGGTGGGAGGATGCTGTCCTCATGGAGAAGCGGAAGCCGACACACCTTGGAAGAAGCGGAAGAGGAGGAGACTCTCGAGACCTGGTGCGAGGACTGGTGGTCTGCCCTGGAAGATGCTGGCGAGCCACCACAACTCAGGAGAGTTGCAGCGTAGTAGCTGAGTCCCGGGGGGACACCAGAGTCAGGGAATGCTGTTTGGTAGACGGAGGGTGGGAGTTGCACGGTTTGTAGGGGCTGTGATTTATTTACTTTGTATTCATGGTGTTTTCCTCATGCTGCTATATATATTGCTTGGCACTACAAATCACAGAAGCCACTGGGCATCACTAATACACTGTGAGGGTGGATTGCAGGAAGCCTATTCCAAGTAACTGGCCTGGAGTGTATTGTGTAGGCAACAGCACAAAGACGCTAACCAAGTCATTTGTCCCATAAATCCCAACCACGACTAACCCATTAAATCTGATAGGGGCAGTAGAGTCCTTGGGAGAGGATGGAGAGGTTATTCGTCCTTTTCCCTTATTATGTTAATTACTTTCCTTTTTTTCCACCTTCGTTTCCCTATCTTGAGCACCAAAGGGCATGATGATAGGTTATCATTACCCTCATCTCGTATTCATCCTTACTGCTGTTTTCTTTCTCTGAGATTCTGAATTCCACACCACTCTTCAAATACCTAAGAAAGAGAAAGAAAATAGTAATAACCAATCATCCCTTCCTGGAGACGCAACATCCTCGTTGTTTATTTTCTATACACCAAAATTGAAATAAAAGACACTATTGATAAACAAACTGTTGTAGCTTATGACAGGTAGCCATGTAGAGTTTTGTAGTTTTCTTTATTAGTTCCAAGTTGCTATATACAACAGTCTTCAAGCCAGGTGTATCAATTACGCCAGCCCTTACTGCAGCCTGTTCTGGTCAAGGACCAGCCCCACCAGGAGCAGCCTCCTTGCTGCTCAACCCATCTCCAACTGTCACCACTCATCCACACAGGCACCCAAGCATTCCATTCATCACAGTCACACCAACATTCCAATACCATCTCTCACTCTGGCTGAGCAGCTGGGAGACAGCTAGGCTGGGTAGCATACAATAACACTAAGAGGATATGACATTATCCCCTTCCTTTTAAAAGAAAACTGAAAGTGTGAAATAAACATGGGAATAACTATAAACAAAACAAGCAAACATATAGAAAGAGAAAAAGTTCAAACTCAGGGAAGCAAAACTAAATACAACTTCTCAAGGAAACCTGGAGGAAAAGGAAAATATTGGCAAGCAAGAATAAAACATTGACAGGCAATATCCCCATCCTTCCCAATAAATAATTTCAAAAATGTAGTAAAGGGTGGACCACACCCCAAGACAAACACCCAAAGCCAAAACAGGCAAAAGGGTGAAACTATCACGTAAGGGACAGAACTCAAAAGACCAACCCAGGGTAGGGTGAGATGAAACACACGTGTAGCACAAGGTGAACTACACAGAGTGTACACACGGTGAGGCGCGAGGCGACTTACACAGAACAACACGTGAAGCACAGGGCGACTTACACAGAACAACACGTGAGGCGCAGGGCGACTTACATAAACAAAAAGGTACCCCCAAATACTGCTAGGTCCAAGAGGAGGGGGAATGCAATAATCAAGAAAGAAAACCTCTGATCTGACCTATATTACTTTTCAAAGCGACCTCAAAGGGTTCGAACTTAGCAACCAGCTCAAGGAAAAAGACAATTAAGGTAGTTTATACAAAAAATACATATATCTTTATTAATTTTTAAAGCATGAGTTAATCATAAAAATACATCTCATATACAATTGTCCTAATGGTCACATTAAACAATGATGAATTCATACACCTAAATATCTAACATAGTTATAATAAGATGACAACATTTGAACAATCAGTGTGCGTTAGAAAGCCACTAGCAGATGCCTTATTTCACATAATAGTAAGATCTTCATCTATGGCTAGGGACAACTAGTAAAATCTTAAGAGCAACAATTATTTACAAAAATATATACAATCAAAACACCCCACGCTTCATCATACTACTGCTTTCTCACCTCAGATAAACCCAAACATCCTAACATTCATACACAAACTCAATATACTCTCAATTGAGATCCTAAAAACTATAACAGGGACAGATATGAGCGGAAAACAAAGCCACGCTCAGAAAAGTAATTATATCCGTCTCTGCAGGAACTCTCCATATATATGGTGATGGTCTACGCGCGTTTCGGTGGAATTCACAATGGCACCACCTTCCTCAGGACCAAAACATATTCATAAGCATCACAATTGAGATGAGCGAGGGGCATTTTCTGAGCGTGGCTTTGTTTTCCGCTCATATCTGTCCCTGTTATAGTTTTTAGGATCTCAATTGAGAGTATATTGAGTTTGTGTATGAATGTTAGGATGTTTGGGTTTATCTGAGGTGAGAAAGCAGTAGTATGATGAAGCGTGGGGTGTTTTGATTGTATATATTTTTTGTAAATAATTGTTGCTCTTAAGATTTTACTAGTTGTCCCTAGCCATAGATGAAGATCTTACTATTATGTGAAAGAAGGCTTCTGCTAGTGGCTTTCTAACGCACACTGATTGTTCAAATGTTGTCATCTTATTATAACTATGTTAGATATTTAGGTGTATGAATTCATCATTGTTTAATGTGACCATTAGGACAATTGTATATGAGATGTATTTTTATGATTAACTCATGCTTTAAAAATTAATAAAGATATATGTATTTTTTGTATAAACTACCTTAATTGTCTTTTTCCTTGAGCTGGTTGCTAAGTTCGAACCCTTTGAGGTCGCTTTGAAAAGTAATATAGGTCAGATCAGAGGTTTTCTTTCTTGAGCAGGGCGACTTACACACACAACACTAACCAGTGATACGCGGGGCAACTTACACACAAGACAGAAAAACGTGAGGCGCAGGGCGACTTACACACAAAACCACAACATGTGAGGAGCAGGGTGACTTACACACAAGACAACAGGAGATGATGCGAAAGGCGACTTATACACAGACAAGAAGTGACATGTAGCGCACGACTTAACCACATCACAAAATGACATAGAAAAACAGCAAAACATAGAGGTGTGGAACCACCCACCTAGACATAGGACCTCCCGTGCGTAAGGGAACCTAAACTGTGGTGTAACCACCCGAGGAGAAAAACTAGAAGCTCCCTAAAGAAAGGGTAGCAAAACACTTTTTCTATGAAATTTCCTTTTACCCACACTGTAACTAATATGTTATTAAGCAATTCTTCTTGTGAGCGTGGTCTCACACATTTCCAAAGGCAGAATGTATACTGTCACAACCAAATCATTAACATCACAATATCAGAATGATGTGAGAGATGTCTTACAAATTTGCAAAGGCAGACTGTTTATCTACACAAAAAAACAATACCCAAATGTTCATCAAGACTGTGGTGAAAATAATCAGAAGACATAGTCTGGTGACAGCTATTGCGTGGAATCCGGCATACAAAAGAACGCACATGTAGCAGTGTCAACCAAAATGTACACACAAAACGTAAAGATAAGACCAATTCTCCGGCACCTTGCATACCTCTGTGAAATTTGTGGATGTGTCTCGACTGTGCGGAAGCGTTCTGTAATAGACATGCACCCGATGCCAAAGTAAAAGAGAAAAGAGTACCTGTAGCTTTCCGGTGGAAAAACAAAACGTTAGTAAACCCAAACAGGAGGCACAGATCCGCAGTCCACTTGGATCCAGTGACGTCACCGGTCACGTTCTTATATCTCTAAACTTTATTGAGAAAAAAAAACACAACGTGGTTGGCAAAAACGAATACACATGCTGGATACCACAGAACACTACGATGTTCCAGTGCTTCCGTGGTGCCTCCAAACCCATGATGGCGGCACATATGTGATGGCTCACTGCACGTTTATGCTGCAGGGAGTGCACCATCAGCCCTGAAGTGTGTAGAAAGAAAGACGTAGTCCCGAGGAGATTCCACGCGACACAGAAGATGCAGGTAAGCTTGCACGCACAGTGCCAGACTCGTTATGATTTGAAATACTGCACGCGCTTAGTGTATGCGTGCTAAACAGAGCTTATGCCTCGTTTTAAATGGCAATGGGGCGGTAGAACAGACCCAACCATTCTCAGCTGTAGGAAAACAATTATAATCCTAAAATGTCTCACCACTGTTGACCTCACACGCTACCATTTCAAACTGCCTCTGCAGCGGTTGAACTGCCACCGGTGCTCCACCTCACATTCCGCTGGCTGATGACCAATGTGATAAAAAAAACAATGTCCTAAATCATGTAAACACGACCCAGTAGAAAGCAGACATCACATCTCCCATGCGTAAGCTGAAAACGGCACGTGCTCTCATTTTTAAAACGTAAAGCTGAACATGTCAAGGGGTTGCTCGAGACAAGATTTGTCAGTAACCATGTTGAAGCTGTGTGGCCCCTTGGACGTCCTCGCATTGTAACTTGCCTCAAACAAAGTAAAACACAGTACAATTTTCCACTCGTTGCAGTGTGTGGAAACGTCCCAATCCAGTGCACACACAATGAAAATGTAAAAGGTCATCAGTGATATCCATAAAGATGACTTTAGTGAACATAAGCTGGTGTTTTCATCAAGTAATCCACTCTTTGTAGATCTCAGCAAAACGATGTGGCAGTAGTGAGCCTTACACCACGTACTCACTAGCATCAAAGACCTTTTTGTAAGTCCAATGGAGCATGTCCAGGCTGGGGCTGTCCGTTGGTAAGGACATCAGTGGGTTGGGCCATCCATTGACAAAGACAGTGGTGGGCTGGCTTGCCTGTAGCTCCAAACTTGGCGCTTTATTCTTTGTTTCTTTGTTTCTTTAGTTTCTCCATATCCATAGCATAGACAGCGTTTAGTGCACAGGGTACTCCATCACATTTGTGGGGCATAAGTTCTGACTAAATATCTGATGTTTCTGTCAAACCTTCCAAGGAAGAACATTTATATAGATAGCAGTATTTTTTGTGAAATTTGTTCTTTCGCAATTGCAGTAGTGTTGTCTTATTTCTTGTAATTTTGAAACATTTCAGTCCTTCTGCCTAATATTTAAAGAAAGGTCAATTGCTGCCCATGGAAATTTTTCTATAGTACTTGCATCCTATGAAATTTGGGACCAAGAGATGTAATAATGACACATAGCCCATTGCTACTGTGAATTCAGCAAAATAAATTCTTAGAATTTTTTCCAATTACATATTCCACATCAGACACATTCCAAACAACTTTTAGCACACAGTCAGATGATTCCATCTTCCATCTTCCATTTTCAATTCTGTTAAGATTGCATAGCTATACATTATTAATATACCTTTTTAGTAGTTTGCTGCATGTAATAGCATTCCATTTCACTTCTTGCATGTATACGTTTTTAATAGAAATGGGGTCTCTAGTTGGCAGAGTTTTGTACCCTGTCCAACTAGGGACCACCACTCTAGTCAGAGTAAGTCAGATAGACACTCTAAATGAACCTGTGCTCACCCACTCGTAACTTGGCACAGAGCGGCTTAACTTAAGAGGCAGTGTGTAAGATATTTGTGTAATACTTTAATAACAGTAACTCAATGAAAACTCCACAAAAAGGACTCCATACAGGTTTAGAAAAACAGTAGATACATTTATGTAGAAACTACAACCTTAAAAGAAGGGATTAGCGGGTTTCGTTTTATAGCCTTTACGGTAATTACACCAGAGTTCTATGATGCAATTTTCACTTTGCAGGTAGGAATAATCAGAGTTCAGCCCTCCTTCAGGGAGGTATGCGAGTGATTTGTTTAGCTATCCCATAAGGCTAGCAGTGCTAGCGTGTGTCAAAAATGTCTGGGTTCCTCTGCTGTGTAACATGTTTGTCGCCAAAGAAATGTTGTCCCCAAGCACTAGCAGTGCGTACTTGACAAGCATGTGAAAAAGTCAGTGCACCTCTACCCAGGGTTTTACAGTCCCTCCGGGGACTCGATAACATTAAGACAAGGGAATTAATCCAATGTTGGATGCACTGTGCGCTTCTATGAGGAGATCTATGGCCCCGCCTTGGATTCACTCTGGGGTTGTTAGTCCTTTAGTGTTTCAGCAGCACAGAGGTCAGCAAGCAGCAGGGTAGCACTAGCCAGCAGGGCAACAATTCCTTGAAACAGCCAGCAGAGCAAGGGGGGCAATCCTTCAGCACAGCCACCTTTACTCCAGCGTACTTTCTTCTGGGTCCAGTAGTGTACTAATTTGATAGGGCCAGAGCCCTCATACTTATATCCCAAAATGCCTTTGATGTAGGGATGACTTCAAAGGGGCCTTCAGAAGTGCTCAAGGGTCCCTTCAGCCCAGTCCTGGCTCCAGACTACTGAGTGAGACCAGGACACAGCCTATTTAAATGTAAGTGTGAACAACCTCTCCCACTCTCAGCCCAGGAAGGCTATCAGTATGTACATGAATACAGATGTATCCCCTGGCACACCCAACTCTTCCTGTGTTTGTGGCTCTCTAGAGAGTATGCACAACAGTGTAGCTGTGACCCTGGACAGACGTGGATTGGAGACAGGCTGCAGGCCCACAGAGCAAAGTTAAGAGCAGACTACTTTCTTAAGTTGGAATTTCTAAAATAGTAGTGATACATCAAGCTTTACCATTAAAAAAGATTTATCATTACTATTCAAATCATACCAAACATGAGAGAGTTACTCCTTTCTGATCAGTAATTACCACTTAAAAAGAATATAAGGGAATTCCCAATGCTGGGCTATGGAAGGAGTAGGCCTCAAAGCAGGGTAAAATGAATTTAGCTGTTTGTCACTGCCAGGGCATATACAACTTAAAAATACATGTCCTGCCTTTTAGTTACACAGGACCCTGCCCTCAGGGGTGGCTGATGTGTAATAAAAGGGAAGTTTGAGGCTTGGCAAGAGGTTTTAAATGCCAAGACGAAGTGGCAGTAAGCTGCACATACAGGCCTTGCAATGATAGGCCTGAGACAGGTTTGAAAGGCTACTTGAGTGGGTGGCACAACCAGTGCTGCAGGCCCACTAGTAACATTTAAAGTATAGTCTCTGGGTATATGGGGTACTACTTTACAAGGGACTTAAAGTAAACTAAATATGCCAATCAGTTATATACCAATGCCACCATGATTTGGCAGAGAGCACATGCACTTTAGCACTCATTAGCAGGAGTAAAGTGCCGAGAGTCCTAAAGCCAACAAAAATAAGGTCAGATAAAGAGGCGGAGGAGGACAAAACGTTTGGGGTAACCTGAAGAGGGCCATTTCCAACAGTTTTTCACCAAACTTTTAATGAATACCAGATATTAGAAGAGTAATCTGAATGCAACTGTCGGCTAAATGTACAAACCATTTTTACAATTCTGAAACACTCGGTTTCAGAGTAAGCAACCATAAAAAATCCCTTTTTTAAGTACTTATGTTGTTTTAGAATTAAACTATTAGCAACTCCTAAAGTGTGAATGTGACTCCATGCCAATTTGGTATTTGAATGGGGCATGTGGTATGGCGTCCATTCCAAATACTGAATCACTATACATATATTAATATTTAGTTACTGAAATCTAATTTTAAAGCATTGCAAAATTAGAGACACCTGAGTTACAGTAGTAAGCCATTCGCAAATGGAAGTCCCTTTACCCTTTGTGAATGTTAAAAAGAAAATCACTAGAGAGTAGGCAGTGATCGCCTAAACTATAAAACAAGATTTAAAGAAGCTCCATCTTCTTTACAGAAAATGGCTACATTAAAAACAAAATTACATTATTAACAGGCGTGGCGGTACAGGTAAGAGTGATGGAGCGGGGCGGGGGAAGTCGACAGATGACGGAATAGGAAAAATAAAATAAATAAATAGAATCACTTACCTTGCGCTGGTTGCGGCGAGCACAAGGTAAGTGGTTTTACTTATTTATTTATTTTATTTTCCCTATCGTGTCATCTGTCGACTTCCCCCCATGCCCGACCCGCCCCTGCCCCACCCCACCACTCTTACCTGTATCGGCCGCACCTGCTTATTAAATAGTTTATCAAAGACATGGTGGTCTGCTGACCCCCAATTGGTGTGTGTCTTAATTTGCAACCTACTTCATTAATATTCATGAAGCAGGTCGGATTATGACTCACTTCGAATTGGAATTTTAGGAACTGACCTATCAGTACACAGGTCGGTTCATAAAAGTCTTTTCTGTCCTCAAATTGTGACCAGTTGTTTGTGACCAGTAATTTGTATATCCGGCCTTTTATTTTCTATTCTTGCTTATGTTTTGGTTATGCCGTGTTGACAGATTCTGGCATTTTTTGTAAATGCAGAGGTTTCATAGCGGATATCACAGTAAATTGCTTTGTTAGTAAATGATGTTTAAGGAACATCCTGAGATCTGTAGAATATTTATTTGCTCATTTATCACTTTCTAATGAAATTCTGAGTAGTACAAAAATAATTAGACTGTCTGGATGCATTAATGTTTAGTTTATGACAGCGCGTTTGAAGAACCATGAATAGCTTGAGCAATTGCAGCATGCTTAACAAAAATGTATATTTTTAAAGCAAAAATGATAATGTACAAATGTGACTTCAGTCAAGAAACGAGCTAGAAAATCAAACTGACCCCCACTTTGAGGCAAACCTCTGATGAGTCACCGGGACCGATTCAGTAAGGGACTTGCGTGATAAAGTTACGAGTGCGGAGTCTTCACACTCGGGGTGGAATCTCCGCACAACACACTCTCTGCCGTGTGCCATGCGGAGCATCCTCCCTGAGTGCAAAGATTCCACCATAAGTGCAAAGACTATTCCGTCATGAGTGCAAAGACTATGCCACGAGTGCAGATATGCTGCACTGAGTGCAGAGACTCCACACTCGTAACCGTACTACACTTAAGTCCCTTTGTAAATTGAGCCCAGAGTGAGCAAAGAAAATCCAACACTTTCAATTGTAGTTCCCTTTACATCCACTTTTAAGTCCATAAATCCTGCCACCCTTCCACCCATCAATTATCCTTTCGCCTTTCCACCTTTCAATCCATCCATTATTTTAACCATCCATTGAAAATCCATCCATCCTTACGTATATTCATCAATCCATTTACCAATCCATTCACCTTTTCACCTTTCCAGTGTTCAGTACATCCATCCATCCATTCATCTATGCAACTCATCCATCCATCCTTCCATCCAATGACCATTTACTTCACACATAGATCTATCATCCTTTGACTGTTTCAAACCTTCATCATTTTACTCTTGTGTTCATATTCCATTCGCCTACCCATCTTGCCATCAATCCTTTCAACCTTTCTTCCACCCTTTCACCAACTGACCTTATCACCCTTCTATCCATCCTTTCAACCATCAATGTTTGCCTTCCCTTTGTTTTTCTATTCACCCACCATTCCTCTCGCTCTGCCTTTCATCTTTCCCTTCTTCCATTGTAGTGTAGCTCCTATTTCCCTAATAGGCTCTGCGCATTGGAATAATATATCCTATAGGTTTGAAATAGGACTAAGGTCGGTATGTCCCTATCGAGTATATTAAACTTAATTACTTGTGCCAGCTAGCTCAGAGGCCACAAGAAACTTCTTGACGACAAGAAGGGAGTAGTTTCTGGCAGCCGCAAAACATGACCACTGTGTTTCCCTTTAGAATCAGAACGTGTCCCAGAGTCGTGGAAACAATAGATAACTATTTCACACAGCTCAGTCGTGCATGCTTAGTTTTCCTCAAAGTTACATAAAGAGAACAGACGGGTGTTTCAATAAAAGATTTATTGAACAGTCTTGTTTCTGGTGTAAGTCAAATGTGCTGTTACGATCACAAGACAGTATGCGAGATAAATAATGTACAGAGGGAGCAGTAGAAATAAATAATACTGCGTTAGCATTATCTTTTTAGCATATATGCATTTACATAAAATGACACAGCCTAAAAATGCGAGTACTCATACGATGCGTTTCTAACCTAGTTCTACCCCAATGTACCTAACCTGTCCTAGGTGTAGGGAGAAGTATGAAGTAGGTGAAGTATTCCTTACTATAGTATACTAAGAGTATGTTAAGCCTAGTATGCCTAGTATGCCAAGAGTCTCTCTAGGTCCTTGTCTGCTCCATACCTGAAGAATGAGAGAGGTAGGAATCTCTTTGCCAGACTCGAACTCCAACACCCCGCAAGGGAAGTTAGATCACTGGAAGCTGGACTCTCTGCGTGCAGGAATGACAGCGTCTTCTCAGTGCGTCCGGCCGGGAAACGGGCTCCTCTGAAGTCGAGGTCTCCTCTGATTTACAGGGGTTTGGGAAGCTATATTTATACCTGAAAATGTTAGCATTGACGTGAGTCGGACAGCGGAAGACGTCAGGAATGAACCCCTAAGGAATAATGGTTCATGCATAATATATGAGTCCTTGAAGAAATCAATAGTCCTGGGCTAGGGAAAGTCCCGCTGCCTAAGGGTCTGTTTTTCATGAACTCGTTGTGACGTTAGGGTGGACGGATGTCGGAGACCATGCCTGTATTTGGAGTGCACGGTTTATGCCTAAATAAGGACTGGGATTTTATGCCTATATAAGGGCAGGGCGAATTGTGCCTACATAAGGACATGATTCTGGAAAGCCCGTTTATGGACACCCTAGGAAGTATACAACACCCACTCCTCTTTCGTGTGTTCGATAGTAGTAAAAATGCTAAACATTTAAAATGCTAAACATTAAAATGGAGTACTGCATATTAAAATATTTCCTAAAAGCATTAAAAAACATATGAAAATGCAAAAGGTACTGTACAATATTAAGCAATGCTTTTCATTTCCAGCATAAAGTTCGAAATAAATGCAATTGGAAAAAAATATAAAAAGCAATATTTACATATGACGAAAAATGATCGATAAGTTGTTCAAAATCAAAGTCATTTCCTGTCATGAAAATTAAATGAACTGATTTAGACACACAAGATGACTAAGTGTCCGTGGAAGTACCGCAAAGTCCGTATTATAAGGCTAGTTCTACTGTAAGCAGATTGAAGTGCCATTTTCGTTCGGAAAAATGGGACAAAAGTTCAATTTTGGTAGAGTTCCAAGTTTTTTGAAAAAATGAAGGCCAAATTGTTACTGCAGCCCTGGAACACTGTATGCGGAATCAGAGTCAGTTTGCGGGTCTGGTGTAAACATGAGATCATCTATTTCTATAGACAAAACATCATCCACTGTAGTCGGTGTTAGTTGGAACACCTCGTGAAGAAGATTAACTGCACAGAGATGTGAAGCATCGCTCTCAGCATAGATCGCCGCATCAATGTTCGCGTCCGTTGTTACCTGTAGATCTTTCTCGTACCTCAGCAGCAGCCGGAAGCATCTGTGAGATCTCAATGAATGCTGACATCAGGATTGGGAGCCTCTGGGGACAACACAGAGCATGGGCCGTTATCGGGACCAGCAAAGTATCGACGTCCTTTGGCGTAGCTGATGGATATGTTAGACAGGTGTCCAACACGCATTCTTCACCGCATAGCAGGCATCGTAGAACAGGTAAGATGCAATCTTGCCAGATTGGTCGGAATGACAGGAACCAAGTTGTATTAAGGTCCCGTAGAGCGAGTCATGCCCAATAGCTGTACTATTCGCTCACGGCACTTTCTTTCAAGGAGAGCTTTCTCCATTTCGCTCGGAGTGATGTCTGCGAATAGGCTGGCCATAGCGCAATAGCAGGAAGAGAAATAGAATTCCGGCAACAAGTGCTAGAATTAATGGTATGCCACCAAACACCGAATGTGCAAAGTTCGGGATGATTCCGAGTATTGCCTGGAAAGGTGCTAACAGACCGGAGCAGACGCTCTTAAATACATGTACAATTCCTGTTGTATCAGACATGTTAAAGATACGTGATATAATTTCTACGAAATGTATAGGGCAGTTTGTACGTATTAAAGTCTGTATCTCAGCCGAAGTCCTTGCTACTTGTAGATCATAGGTTTCTTTGGCCGGGGTCAAAGGCACTGTTTGCTGTAAAAGCATGGCTTTCATTCTGCTCAAAGTATCAAATCTTATAAAAGAGACGTTCAGCGAAGGCCACAAAGGCGACTCCCTGACTGTGTCTATTGGGGAAACAATACTTGCATACAGCAAGTGACCCTGGAGTTGACCGTTACTAGATATGGGATGCCTGGCAACATTTCGCAGCAACTCTGATCATTCAACATGAGGTAACTCCCGTTAGAAAGTTGTCCAAACGTTGGATTAATCACAGCAGCTGGTGTACCCTGCTGATGGCAAGACAAATTTGCCACAGAACCATTACAAACCCCGTGTAAAGAAATGTCCTGACATATAAGTGAACCGGTAAGGGCATGTTTACAGTTAGTACCGCTCAAAAACACTTCACGCTCCCCACTCCAACATCTATGTGTATACGGTAAATCCCAAGATGTCTTAATGTATTCCTTACCCAACCTTTCATATTTGCCTGCTTGCATTTGTCTGAGGCAATACTGAAACTGAAAAGTAGTCACAGGTAATGTTATTTTGCCATGAATAACCCATTCTGTAGCTGGTTTGTCTGCTACTGTGAACGGTAATTTCTCCAGTTTTTCAATGCTTAGCACTGTATACCTTGCTCCTCTTTGTGCCAGTTCGATCTGTTTATCAGTTAGATTGTATTCTGCAAACAGAGACGACGTGTTGATGAAACGCCAAGGCACATAGCCCGCTCGCAAAGATTGCAGCGTCCAGCTCAATGACACTATAGAACGTAATTGAGATTGACCTTGTTGTAACATCGCCAAATCTTGTTCTAGAATGTCGATAGCACAGGATACAATGCCATCCAATGAATAAATTCTGGAGGACAAAGTTGTTAACCCATTGTCGACCACAGAGAGTGTTTTCTCTAAATTAATACGATCAAGTTCACGTATTCGTTCTGCGGCCTCCATCTGTGACACTTTCCATGCTTCGTTATAAGCAGCATAAATGCCGGCATATATGAAACGTTTTTGACGCAGTTTTCTTGGTCCAAGCAAGAATTCCCTAAGATCTGCGTCGTCCGCAAGTAAGGATAAGTGTTGTTTCACATCCTGTAGTGTAGATCTATGCAGCCAATCGAGGCATAATTTTCCTACACTGTATGTTGTTACTACCCCCGGATGTTGTCTTTGGACATATCTTGGGTCTGGCCTATGCATAGTAAAGCCCTGAGTTTTATTCAGGAATCTTTCCTGACAGTTGTTTGTGTCTGTGGGCCAGATCAACCATTTCTTCCAATCAGGATTAGATCTGTTGAGTTGTAGTATATTGTCAACTGTCACCACTGCCTTTGTATCATTATAACTGGCAGGTGCTGGCACAGAAGGTGTTTTCATGTCTTTGATCTTGGCTAATCCAAGACAAGATGTTTGTTGGACGGTTTCATTCAAAAACAGTATTTGTTCAGGGATGATGCAGGCTCTAAATAAAGCTTCTAT
The DNA here is from genome assembly GCA_963921515.1 of Calotriton arnoldi. NCBI lineage: Eukaryota > Metazoa > Chordata > Amphibia > Caudata > Salamandridae > Calotriton > Calotriton arnoldi. The sequence continues at coordinate 1,385,673 of CAWUFW010003497.1, forward strand.
ACCCTGTACTTGCCAATCTTTACTACCCCAGACGGTTTTTGTCTCTATTGTGTCTTTCCATAAGTCAAAACCCTGTGTAGACAGTTGGGCAATAAATGCAGCAGAGTAAATCTGTTTTGTATTAGTTAACATAATTTTCAGACCTGTTTTGTTTACACTTCTATAGTAAAACGTTTCTGGGTCAGATGTATTGTAACCTGAAAAACTTACTAGCAAATGTTCTTGAACTACCTTTTGGTGGTGTAGGACAATGTTCCCATTGGTTAACCCCTTCGATGCGCATGACGAGCTGAGCTCGTCACGACCGCACCCGCGATCGGAATGTCCAGCACACGAGCGGAATTCCGATCGCGGTCAAGGGGTTAAACATAAACACATTTCTTGGATATGCTGTTTTATACAAATAATGATGACCATAGTGGTTATAACAATACAGTTGTTCATAGTCTGATGAACCCTCTAAATATTCATTTTTAGAAAATGCAGCAGATTTTTCTAGATCAAACATTATGTCATTCACAGTCTCTAAGTCCCAATCATCTGAATAGGTAGTAGACGTTATTAAATCACTTAGTGAAATTTTAAACAAATGTGGAATGTTCAATTGTTCATTCGGACCGAAGATATCATAATCTGTTTTGTCCCACACTATACCATCCTGTATAGGAACAGCTGTGATGTTCACTGATGACAAGTCTCTTGCTTCACGATGGGAAGATTTATGTGGTTTCAAAAGCACATTCACGTCTTTTCCTTCAATGTTCACATGGATGTATCTGCCACTTATAAGCACGCTTACAGTTGTTACCAAAGCTAGCCAGAGCAGGAAAACAAATAGTCCAGATGTAATCCAGAGTTCAATCCATGGAGAAACCAGATAAGTCTTTTTCAGAAAGTGAATAAAGTCTTGCACTTGCTGCTTGAGTTGGAATGATGCTGGCGTTGTTTCAGGTTCGCTTGGATCCTCTGAGAACGTATCAAAGTCAATGAAATAGCCAGAAGCAGTTCTGTCAATTGTTGGAATTGCATCAGGATTTGTTGAAATCATCGGAGACAGTTCAGCACGTGTCACGTTGGTGTAGACAGGTGTATTTGGACGAACTGTTACTTGGTTGTCAAGAGGGACGAGTTCCATAGCTTGGTTGCTTAGTCCTCCATCTGTTACAGCTGAATTCTCGATAGTTATCAGTCTTTCAGTCTGAACCTCTTGGATAGTAGCGAGAGGAGTGCGTCTGCTACTAGGTCGGAGTCCACGAGGCCTACTGTTCAGTATTGGCCACATACTGTGGTTTGATGAGGTCGATGCACACAAATCTTTTCTCCTTTCTTCCAGCAAGGGCGGCAGAAGTACTGTTCTTGTTCCTTGAACTGCTAGAACAGGTACTGGTTGTCTGTAAGAAGGTCCAAATTCCTTCTTATCCGCTATTTTTCTCTGACTAGATCCCCAACTTTTGGAATCCAGACAGGCCTTGCTGGGACCGCCGATGTTTCCCCAGTGGTGGTTGGCTGTAGGAATACGTTGCTTTGTTTCGTTCTTAGTTGATTTAGTTCCTGTAAAACAGCCAAACGATCTTTGATATCAAATGGTTTACTTTCCACCACTGTGCCTACGTGTTCAAGGTCTGGTACCCACATTCTTGTCCCAAATAGGACCTCATATGGAGTGACCCCCCCTAGAGAACTTCTTGGCAGATTGTTAAGTGCGCGCTGTACGCTATTGAGGTGTTTGACCCACCCATCACCCGAACCTAATACCCTAGCTGTTATAGACTGCTTTATGTCCCGGTTTTTCCTTTCCACAACAGAATTTCCCTCAGGATGGAATGGAGAGGAGTACCGCAATGCAACGCCCAGACTGGCCATGGCTTCTTTGTAAGCCCCAGAGCTAAACGCAGGACCCTGGTCAGAATGTAGCGTGCCTATTGCGTATGTGCCGATAAAGACTCGCAAATCTTTTATAACAGTTCGAGCGTCAGCCGAGCGCTGAGGCTATAACCATAGGAACCTAGATTCAGTATTTGTGGGAATGCCTTTGTCCAGTGGGACGCAGGCGAGTAGATAGCCTAATGCTGTCTAACAGTGGTGTCTGTACTTGGCTGCCGGATTCGCAGCATGGTGTCTGGTGGCTCTCTCGCTGTAATTTACAGTCTAAGCAGTTATTGATGAATATGTGAATGTGTGTATTCATTCCAGGCCATCAGTACATCTCTTTTAACGTCAAAATAGTTTTAGAGATCCATTGATGTGACAGACCCTCCCCCAAATGTGTTTCATAAATCAAGGCTGCTCTGCGTTCCATGTTTGGAATTACCCTATCCCCCACTCCAGGGATTCGAGCAAAAGGAACGTTGTTCGCATCAATTACATAAGAGTACTTGAGTGGAAACTTTTTGGGTAACGCTGCACTGCTGCCTTTGCTCGAAGCATTGACAGCCAACATTATCTCACCGTCTATTTTTGTTTTTGAACGAGTGATCGCAGCTACGGAAGCCGTCTGAACAGCCCCCTTTGCGGCTTCGTCAGCCAATGAATTCCCTGCAACGTGAACGCCATCACGTTGATGACTCAGTGTGTGAATCACGTGAGCCTTTGGTAGTTCGTTTTTCAACTGAACTACTTGTTCCCAAAGCAATTTATGCTTTATTGTGCCACCTTTCGCATCTTTGAAACCCTTTTCAAGCCAGGTTCGTATATAGTCATTATACGACTGAACACAGTAAAAGGAATCGCACACTATCAGTGTGGGGAATTCTCGATCCGTACTCTCAAGTGCCAGTTTGAATGCCTGTAGTTCAGCTCGCTGAGCTGTGCAATCTCCTAGGGATTGAGTTTTTGTGACCATAGGTCTGAAGATGCCATTTCGCATGCGACCTTTAACGATAGCACACGCTGCACTGTAAGCTTGCTTACTCCCTGTTGCGGGTTGTGCGGATCCGTCAGTGTAAATTATAAATTCATACTGATCGAGAGGCAGAATCTCAGTGGGCAGAGGACATTCTTGTTCATATTGCAGGAATGCTTGAGTTTTTAAATCTGGATCAAAAACATATTCAACATCAGTTGCAGCAAGAGAATTAACCCATTGTATCCATCTCGGATGTAATGCTTTAGCATTTGGAATGCTTGCTTTTGTGACCGCTTCTAAAGCTGGTACTGGGGTTACGACAATAATGCGTTTCCCTTGTGCTAGGGCTCTTTCTTTTGCTACAGCGGTTTGAACTGCTGTTAGAATGTTTTCAGTAGAACTGAAGCGCATTTCCGCTTGTGTGTACAAATGTGATTTGTATGCGATTGGTATTTTCTCACCCTCATTGAAGGTTAAGTAGGTGAATCCACATTGACCCGAAATTATTAGAATCACCAAATTTCTTTGACTTACACGTGTTTGTAAGTGATTTGTTGCTAACATGTTAGCTTGGAGTGAACGCAAAATTTCTGTGTGTTCCTGTGTCCAGTTTTTGATTGAAAAATCAGGTTTGATTAATGCGTAGAGAGGTATAACCCTTTCCACGTAATTTAGAATGTATGTTCTGCCAAAATTGAGGAAACCCAGAATGGATTGTAAGTTTTTTAGCATCTTTGGAGGTTGGAGCAGCTCACATTTCTCTAGAAAGTTAGCTGCCAAGCTCTTGCCTTCACTTGAAAGCTCATATCCTAGAAATAGGACATTGAGATGGGCAATTCGGGACTTTTTAAAGTTGAACTTGTAGCCCTCAGAGGCGAATCCCAATATAATGGTGCTCACCCTGTTCAAGTGTTTTTCCAGGTCATCGTCTGTCAGATAGATGTCATCGACATAGGACAATGCCTCATTGTCATAAATTTGTAGTAACTCCGTTACCCTCGCTGAGAATAAACCTGGGCTGTTCTTGAACCCTTGTGGGAGTCGACAAAAGTGACGCTGGGTCCCCATTTTGGAGAATGCTGTTAAGTACCTGCTTTCAGGTGCTAAATTTTGACAAAAGAAACCATTTGAGATGTCTAATGTTGTTTTGTATTTTTTACGCACAATGTTATTCATTAATGCTGTGCTATGTGCATTTTGCACTGCAAAAGTTTTAGAACAAGTGTTTAAGTGTCTGTAGTCCAAAACTAGACGATATGTATTGTCTGGTTTGGAGACCGGAAACAAAGGATTGTTCATTGAGGAGGTGCATGTTTCAATCACCCCTTGATATTCAAGTTGATCTAAGATCTCCCTGACCTGTTTTATAGCTTCTTGCTTTATAGGATACTGCCTTTGTGCAGTTGGTTCATGTTTCAGATGTATTTTATGGTGAGGCGAGTCCTCATCCCATCCCACATGATTTTTATATAATGCTGGGGCCTCGGCCACTGCCCATTTCCTGGCATATGTATATCTTAGATGCATTGGTTTATGGTTGGAGAAGGCAGGCATAATAATGTCCTCGCCATGTGGGCACTCCCTGACAAATTGTGGTGACCAGTCTTTTTCTGCTAGAAGTATGTCATAGCCCTTTGATAGTCTTTCCCAAAAGAGTGCTTTCACCTGTCTAGGTTTGTCTCCCTCCATCCGGAGTGTTATGTCATATAACGTTTGTGGAGTACTAACCCTGGTGTCTACAGTCTCTACTGTAATATACTCATTCAAGTCCACTATCTCCAGAAGTTCCTTCAGGTTCTGGCGAGCTATTGTGACTTCTGCTGCACTGTCCAGCATTGTCTGAGCCCATTCTCCGTTCTTGAGTTGTGTTCTCAGTATTCTCGGCATGTCTTATCTTTAGACCTGCTACCTTCTTTTTGGAGAATTGAGGTTTTGCTTTAAGTTTTGGAGCGTGTTTGTCGTCTTTCGATTTCACGCGTTCTTCTCTATGTTCTGTTCGTCCTCTTCTTTCCGAAGTCTGTGATGAGATCTGAAAGGGACGAGAGGAACGTGTATCAGTATCTTGATACCTATCAGGTTTTCTCAAATTATCCCTATTCCTGAGGTTATACCTCCTTTCAGAGGGCTTCTTTTGAGGAGACCTACCTCGGGATTGAGAACGTTTCTCGTTTGAATTTTGTTTATTAGTCTCCCACTTCTTTTTAGAAGATGTAGGAGTTTGTTTAATTGAGTCCTTCTCAGGACTTTCAGATAGTTTCGGTTTAACTGGTCTCCCACCCAAACTATCTCTGCCTAATTCTGCATAAGATTGTTCTATTATTCTGGGTAGCTCTGTTTGATGTTCTGTAACATCAAATTCCCTTAATTTTTGTCGGATTGCCACTGCTGCTGCCTCCCCTTTAATATTAGATAATATTATTGTTGAGACCTGGTCGAAATTTTTCAGTAATTTCATACCTAAATTTAAAGCAGGCTCTGCCCCGTATTCGTTTTGAATTTGTTTTAGGACATCGGGTATTACCGCAATTGACGGAATGCCGTGTGTTTTAGTGTAGATGGCAGCAAAGACTGAGCCCCAAGTGGTGCAGTCTTCCAGTTGTGGTGTGATCCCCATTGGTAAACTGATTGTCAGTATCCTGTGTTTCTCATGCGGGCTAGTATTTGGAAATACTGCTTCGATTTGAGTAATTTTTGAGCTATCCAAAATGGAATTTGCTCACGTTTAGTGGGCATTTTACCCATGACTGCGTATAGAGTCTGTGGTGTAATTTTTAGAGTGTTCCCCTGGTGAGGGGTTTGATTTGGAATTGTTAATGGTGGTTGGACTGTGAAAGTCCGCATGACATATTGGACCAATTGTCTGTAGATTTTGATTAACTCTGTGAGTTGAGTAAGTAGTTCCTCGTCTGACATTATTTGTATGTCGGGATGAGGTGTGTAGCCGGCTAGAATCGGCCATGTTGCTCCTGGTCTACCTAGTGGACCGAGCCTGGTAATGTTTCTGTGATGTTTTAGGGCGCCTTTAAACCAGAGCTGATGCTCTTGGTATGTTAATCGAATCTCAATATCCTCGAAAGGAATGTATTCCTCTGGTGGTTCATCTTCTTTGTAGAAGTGAAACATGTGTGTTACTGGATTGGATTCAGGAAATATTACCCATGAATAGAATACCTCTGTCTGAAAGGATTCATGTGCCTCTATCACGAAAACTGCTCTACCTCCTCTCGGTGGTAGGTCATGTTTTATAAGTTTTAGAGTAATGGCTCTCCTTAAGTTTGGAGCGATGTCAATGACACCCTCCTCGGTTTCATTTAAACCTGTGATGTTATAAAATGCTGCTTGGGCTGGATCAGCCGCAGCTCCACCGTTTCCGGCGGCTTCATCCCCTGTTAAGGACATTGTTTTTTGTGAAAAATGTAGAACAAATTTCAAGGAAACAAAGATAAGGTGCACAATATTTTGGGACACTGTATCCTTCAACGTTGAGCAAACCAAACAGCTAATATATAGGGTACTGCCCTATGTAGCCGTGGTGGATACTTAACCCTGCCCACTCCAGACGTCTTTTGGAGTATATGGGTAGGGGTCTCTGAGAGAAAAAGAAGAAGCACGGCTGAGTTACTCAGTATCTAACGTTGAATTACTGCCTTACCAAACCGTTGGGCGCCATGTAGTGTAGCTCCTATTTCCCTAATAGGCTCTGTGCATTGGAATAATATATCCTATAGGTTTGACATAGGACTAAGGTCGGTATGTCCCTATCGAGTATATTAAACTTAATTACTTGTGCCAGCTAGCTCAGAGGCCACTAGAAACTTCTTGACGACAAGAAGGGAGTAGTTTCTGGCAGCCGCAAAACATGATCACTGTGTTTCCCTTTAGAATCAGAACGTGTCCCAGAGTCGTGGAAACAATAGATAACTATTTCACTCAGCTCAGTCGTGCATGCTTAGTTTTCCTCAAAGTTACACAGAGAGAACAGACGGGCGTTTCAATAAAAGATTTATTGAACAGTCTTGTTTCTGGTGTAAGTCAAATGTGCTGTTACGATCACAAGACAGTATGCGAGATAAATAATGTACTGAGTGAGCAGTAGAAATAAATAATACTGCGTTGCATTATCTTTTTAGCATATATGCATTTACATAAAATGACACAGCCTAAAAATGCGAGTACTCATACGATGCGTTTCTAACCTAGTTCTACCCCAATGTACCTAACCTGTCCTAGGTGTAGGGAGAAGTATGAAGTAGGTGAAGTATTCCTTACTATAGTATACTAAGAGTATGTTAAGCCTAGTATGCCTAGTATGCCAAGAGTCTCTCTAGGTTCTTGTCTGCTCCATACCTGAAGAATGAGAGAGGTAGGAATCTCTTTGCCAGACTCGAACTCCAACACCCCGCAAGGGAAGTTAGATCACTGGAAGCTGGACTCTCTGCGTGCAGGAATGACAGCGTCTTCTCAGTGCGTCCGGCCGGGAAACGGGCTCCTCTGAAGTCGAGGTCTCCTCTGATTTACAGGGTTTTTGGAAGGTATATTTATACCTGAAAATGTTAGCATTGACGTGAGTCGGACAGCGGAAGACGTCAGGAATGAACCCCTAAGGAATAATGGTTCATGCATAATATGAGTCCTTGAAGAAATCAATAGTCCTGGGCTAGGGAAAGTCCCGCTGCCTAAGGGTCTGTTTTTTCATGAACTCATTGTGACGTTAGGGTGGACGGATGTCGGAGACCATGCCTGTATTTGGAGTGCACGGTTTATGCCTAAATAAGGACTGGGATTTTATGCCTATATAAGGGCAGGGCGAATTGTGCCTATATAAGGACATGATTCTGGAAAGCCCGTTTATGGACACCCTAGGAAGTATACAACACCATATTTCCTACCTTTTTTGCACCTTTCACTACTTTATTCTTTTCTTCCTTCTCCCCTTCCTCCTGTTCAGTGTCTGACTACCACAATTCGTTCTTTTCACACATAATAATTTCTTACTTGCCATTCTCTCTACAAAACAATGTTCTGATACATCTGTACTTTTTTCTGTGCTTTTATCATTTTTTGCTCTCTCTCTACTGAACTTCACCCATGTAGCAGCGCTGGCACCCCACCTCTTAGCCCTGCCTATCTATTCCCTTAGTGTTCAACAAGCTTGTCTGCAGACTTGCAGTGGATAATCTAAAAACTAATCAACTTTTACTGGCTACCCCCTCTTAAGCTGCTAACACTGGGGGCTCACAACACACTGCCTTCAGTATAAGCCCCAAGTGTAACAGCTGTTTAATATGTTTTTTCAATTTTCCGCTACACTTTTCATACCCACACCATTTGGTGTAGAGGAATGGTTTTCCCTGGCGTCCTACAGAATTGTGGGATAGATAAATGCCCACCCATCACGCTTTTCCTTTCCAAATGTAGTGCAATTGTTGCCCACCAATACACATCTGCTGCAAGGACAAGCACTTCATAATCTTAAAAAGACTAAAAAAGTAAGAGAAGCTATACGGCACAATACTGAATTAAAATTGCTAATAACATGAAAGTGTCAGCGCGCTAAACTGCCTCTGATGTACTTACCTAGCCCACTCGCAATTTCGAGGAGTGCAGTCGCTATCAGACTTTGGTGCTCCCTGCTGGACCTGTCTCCCTTTTGTTATTGTGAGCTCTAGTCACAGTGCACAGAAAGAAAAGAGTTCTGCTCAAAGAATGACACACAAGGGTCTCAAGTTTAAAGATTTACTCAAATTAAGAAAGTAACAATGCATAAGCAGGGCAATCAATTAGGAATATCGGAGCATATAGGTTCAAGAAGAAATGAGAAGTCAAAGAACTCAATAGAGGTGTGTTATCGCAAATTCAGCATAGACTCGTCTTCACATAATGGGGAAAGGGTCTCTTCCATACGTGGAGAAATCTCAGTCTTTCAAACGACTTTAAACACAGGATTTCATACATTTACTACATTGGTACCTGGTAACCAGAGATTATTTTACCAATGAGGGGCAAGCAAAGAGAAACATTTAATACAGAATCCTTTTGGAGATTCTCTCATCATTCTACCACATTGGTTTGGGTGTTTCACAGCTTCCCCACATAGAAAATTAAATGTTACATAGTATGTTATTCAGTCTGGGACAGTCGGTTCGTCCTTGGAAAGTTACCTTTCATCCGACCTGGCTGAGAAAGTCTCCGTCTTATAATACTAAAGCCTGAATAAACAGCAGAAACAATCATGTGGAGTACGGCAATGACATCCAAAATGGACGACAGAAGCTAAGTTGTCCTAGGTTGTTTAAAACTACTTTTGGAGTTCTACACATGAACATTCTTTGACAGTCTGGTACTCGGATCTCTTGTTGGGAGATACTGACCCGCTGTTCGCGTGGTAGCCACTCCCCCTCCATTTCCAGGACGCCGACTCCGACGAGAAGCAGGAGACGCTGCAAAGCGGCGAGATGGCCGCGGCTGATTTTCTGTACGAGAGAGGGAGCTATTAAGGATCCGGCGCTGTATATGTGAATTTTTTTGTGTGACATCAAGAATATTGAGCTAACGCTGGCAGGCTAATTTCTTCCTCTGGGTGGCAGGAGGCAGCAGGAGGGGGCTGGTGAAGGATAAAATATCAACAGCAGACTTTCATAGAACAAACCGGCTGGAGAAAACCATTAGCTGCTCTGGGACCCTTGCTGAGCTGTTCTGGGCTCTGGGACAAAAACGGAGGAGATAAGGTGCATTAAGGACGCATTTTTTTAATCAAAGAAATAGGAGGATCATTTTTTTGGATTGGGTAGTTTCCCCTCCCAATATTCAAGCAGGCTTGCTACCTCGGAGACCCACTTCTACGGCACCATCGGGGGACCACCAGGTTTCTCTCCAAGGGGTAAGTGCATGTGCTCCGCTGCCTGTCTGTGCATGGGATTTTTGTGCTACTTGGCAGAGGGTCGCTGGGGGAGTTCTAGGCGCTAGAGCCTTCTTTCTCTCTTTCTGGTATTGCCGACAATCCATCTCGAGAAAGCAGTAGAAAACTTTCGGGACTCTCAATATGCGAAATTTCTCCAGCAATACAGCTGGACTAATCGTGCAGCAACTTTAAGGAAAGATTTGGGTCTGTCTATAGAAAACTCTGAGATGGGCTCTGCAGAGCTCTCCCTGACACATCATTCGGGGGGAGCCTCCGCTAATTTAGACACGAGTATCAGTCCTGATCCTGTTGTCTCTCCTGGGGCTGGTCCCTTAACTGCGCAAAGCTCGGAGGATCCAGACGCGATGACTCCCGGGGACGTCGCTGAAGCTGGTAAATCGAAGGAACTTAAAAAATACCCTCTATTTTTTAAAGCAAAATCTGGGTTAACCTCTGACATAGAGGGGGTTGAGAGTGTTCCACCTTCAGCTGAACTGCCTGCAAACTCCATAAAGGGGGCGTCTCTCTGCAGTGACAGCGTTGTTCTTTTACAACCTCATGTACAATCCTCCCCGTGAAGGAGCTTATCGAATCTACTCGTTCTCGAGGACGGTGGGCAGGCTGTCCCTGAGAACATAGTATCTTCTGCAGCTTCTGCTATAACATCTCTAGCGCAATCTAAGGCTGAGTCTGAATCTATGCTGGAAAATCCTTCTCAGGATGACAGATCTTTTTCGCTGCAATGGGACGCTAAGAGCCTCCTCAACTTAATTTTGGATGAGATTAGAGAACTCAAAGCTTCTCCGTCCATGGAAATTGCTGCCATCCATGCCCGTCTCTCTAAAATCGAAGCTAACATGGCTCGGGTTCCAGCGCGACTTCATGAGGTGGCGACTAGAATCTCGCAGTTGGAGGACAGGTCGCTATTATGAACTACAAAGTTGCGGCTTATCAGAGCCAAAAATCTGCAATAGAGCTCACATTTGAAGAACTAGAGAATCACTCTAGGCGCTCTAATCTTCATATTCTTGACATCCCGGAAGGCCTCGAGGGGCAGCAGACACCACAACGGGTTGATTCGTTCATTAAAAAAAAATGTCCTCCCGGAATTCAATGGGGATCTTACCATTATGAGGGCCCACTGGGTACCTGTGCATTTTCCCCCTAACGCTAAATTCCTGCGGACAATCCTTGTGAACTTTGGGGATTATAGGGTTAGGGAACAAATTCTATCTAAGGCCATAAGGCAGAGACAGTTCACCTCCTCGGAGGTCCCATTATGTCGTAATTTCTCTGACATGTATGCCTTCGCAGCTAAAAGGCGGAAAGAGTTTGTTAAAATGTTGCACCTATTTAAAGAACAGGGGGCAGAGGCAATGATTGAACAGCAAAGCAAACTAAAAGTGCGTGTTAAAGGTATATTTCATGTATTTTGTAATATCCCTGAAGCACAGGAACTACTGCAACAAATTTCTTCAAGCAAGTCCTAGATCTCTTAGCTTAGGGCCTTATAGTTGCTGTTACAATCTGCTCTGCATTTACTTTTTTGTCTGCTTCTCTATCTTTTTTTTTGATTCTGGCTTTTCTATTTTTACTATTTCTCGTGCATAGTATTGTGGGGTTCACGTCCTGGATGAGGGGGGGAGGGGTTTCTAGGCCGTGTGCACCTGGCACAAGGTCAAGGTGACAGTTTTGGGGTGTTGGGTAAGCCTGTCAGGCATGAGCAGGGATGGTGCACTGCTCACCGCAGCTTTTTTGGGGAGGGGGGATCACGGGGGATGAATGGGCAGTAAGAGGAGAAAAAAGAGATTCATTTGTAAATTCTAGATTCATCCAAATTTTACTTATAAATCTATATCCTGTTTGGGCAAGTGGGGGAGCTACGTTAGATCCTGCGCCCCTCCAGCATACCTTAGCCCATCTTGGGTCCCCTTTAGGATCATACCGTGTAGTGTGTTAATGGGTAATAAGGAAATCCTTAAGGTGGTTTCTTTTAACGTAAACGGACTCAATAATAAAAAGAAATTGCGGGCTATTGAATCATGGATTAAGACAGAAAATCCAGCTATTATTTTAATTCAAGAATCTCATATAGCAGAGGTGAAGCTAGCAGAGTTTTCAATGTTTAGGTCCTGGGCAACATACCGGGGCTTCTCCTCTTCCTCCGCATCACATCGCGGCACGGTGATTTTCTTGGGCAAAAAACTTCAAGCCAAGGTGGTTAATTTTATAAGTGATCAGAGAGGTAGGTGGTGTTGGGCGACCTGTAAATTGGGGAATAGATTTTTAACCTTTGCTAGCATCTATGCCCCAGTAGAGGATAATCCGGCTCCATATGAAGAGTTTTTTCAATCCCTAATTCAAACTCCCGGGAAAGTGATTATAGGGGGAGATTTCAATTTTCTAGCGAATCCAAAAATTGATTCCTCAGTCATTTCTAAAAATCAATTAAAACCTAAAACCTGCAGAATTATTCAAAATTATAGGAAAACTGGATATAATCGACCCCTGTAGGGCTGTATTCCCGACTAAGATTGCATATACCTGCTTTTCGGGCAGATTTCACACCTCCTCATGCATTGACTTCTTTCTTGTTTCTAAGTCCTTGATTTTTAGTCAGCAGAAATTCCTTCCTAATGGCTTTTCAGATCATGCAATGCTCATCTTAGAGCTCGAGTTGGGTAAGATCTCGGTTCATTCTAAGAGATGGACTCTGAATAGGCAATATCTATTGGAAGAAAGTTGGGTTCTACTCTGTCAAACAGAGATAAAGGACTTTCTCATCAGAAATCACGGGACGGCTCCTCCCCATATTGTCTGGGACTCTCTGAAGGCTTATATTCGGGGCCTAGCTATTGTGATGGATGCTGAAAGTTTTAGAAAAAAGAAGGAAATAAAGCAAAATTTAGAACAGGAGGTGCAGAGGTGCTACAATATTTTTCTCGGTAAGCCCTCGGCCCCTAATCAAAGAAAACTCGATCAGGCCAAATGGGATCTCTCCGAAGCTTATTATGCAGATTGTGAAACATTTATTAGCAACCATAGGCAAAAGGTTTATAAAGAGAGCAATTTTACCAGAAGTTCCTTGCATGGCAGGCCAGGGAGCAGGCCGCAAGTAACGGGATTAATATTTTGAGGTGTCCTGTAACTGGTACCCGATGTAAAGATCCAGTGATGATAAGGGGTATAATACTTCAACACTATAAAAATATCTATGGTCAGTGATCTCGGCTCTCATTTTGTCACGGCTTGACTATTGCAACGGACTATATCTGAATGCTCAAAAACAATTTATTAATAAGCTTCAGATCGTTCAGAATGCGGCATCCAGATTGCTATCGGGGACTCCAAAGTTTGCCTCTGTTAAGGAAGAGATCAAACAGCTGCACTGGCTCCCTGTCAGACACAGAATATGCTTCAAAGCACTATGCACCGTTTTTAAAGCCCTTAGGGGCAAAGGCCCGGATTACCTGCAACGCAAAATACAATGGTACACTCCTAGGAGACTGTTACGGTCAACAGGGACTATGCTAGTCACAGTCCGTTCTTTCAAAAAAGCTGGCTGGGGAGGCAGAAGCTTTATTAACTGTGCGTCCAAATCCTGGAACGAGCTTCCCCTGCAGCTGAGGAACGCTGCAGATCTCCTCTCTTTTAGGAAGGGGCTGAAGACCTGGCTTTTTAACCAATAAACCCTCCGGCCATCTTTTCTAGCAGGCAGTGCTCAGCGCTCGGACACCCTAGGGTAACCGTGCGCTTTACAAATACAATTAACATAACATAACATAACAACAACAATCCATTGATAAGGCATCCCTGGACAAGTTTCTCCAGGAACAGAAAATTCCAGTACTTTCTGAGGCCGATAAAAGTAAAATGATGCACCCTTTCTCAAGAGAAGAGCTGGGGGACATCATAAAAAACCTTAAAAACGGCAAAGCATGTGGACCAGATGGTCTCCCAGCTGTGTTTTTTAAAACTTTTTCAGATGTTGTTTTAGAATATTTGTTGCTGGTTGCTAATTCAATCTTAGAGGGAGGCCCGATTCCGCCTTCATTTAAAAAAGGGAACGTAGTTAGTTTTTAAAAAGGGAAAAGACTGCGAAGACCCCAATTGATACCACCCAATTACACTTTGAAACTCTGACTACAAGATTATCACCAAACTTTTAGCCAATAGATTCAATATTATAGCCCCAACTCTGATACACTCCTGTTAAAGTTTGACGGAGATCGCTGTTAGCATGAGCTGAATCCATTTTGTTTTTGGCAGCCATTTTGATTTACCATGTGCTCGCCATGTGCTTTGTCCGTCTTTGCTGTTGCCTACACTTGTGCTCTGCTGAAGAGACTGTTTATATTTAGCTCCTGCAGCACTGAGCATGCTCAGAAAAGCCTGTACTTCTCATGCACCTGTCCTAGTTTTGTAAATGTCAGGTTGTTTCAAGTGGTGTAAGCAACTCATTGCTCCTCCTACTCTGTTGACTGAGCATTTTCTGTATGACTATATATGTGAATAGCTATTCTTGTATGTGCTTGTACCACCCCTTTTTGCTCCTGTGTGGGTATAAAAGACCCACAGTCTCAGTACTTCTTGTGCTACCTCATACACCACCCAAGGGTCTTGTATAGATGTAGTTCCGCTCATGAGGTTTAATAAACTTGTTTCTTGATATTACAGCTTCCGTGCCAAACTCTATTTATTGGTCTGAGGACTAGTGCGCAAAGAAGGGCGAACCCTAGCACCAGTGGTCCCTGGAGAGGTCCGCTTTACAAATTGGCGCGTCAACGTGGGGCTCATCGGCGACTCGGATGCCCAAAGGAGTGGTCTCGACGGAGGATTGGAATCTCGTGGTGGATGTACACTGCGTGAGGTGACCCTTGTCTTGGCAGACCAACGCAGTTTTTCCGCTCTTCCCGAGTCGACCCTCCAGGTGGTGCCGGTCCCCGACTGAGATCCCTTTTGGCGTTTGTCTGGCAGAGACCGTTTGGTCGATTCAGAGCTTGGCAGCTGGAGGTTGGAGACTTTTGTTTGGTAAGGTCGCTAGATGCGACGCTTTTAGTTTTGATTGGCCAATATATCAGTTTTGTTTGGGTATATATAAATTGCAATTTATATAGGCAGGTAATGTGGAGATTTTTTTCTCTAAATTTTGAATTCTTGAACGGTACAAGTGGTGTTAAGTGCCATTTTTTTTAAATAATATTATATATTCTATAATATTTTCAGCATGCCTGTTTCAAGCACGCTTCGTAGAATGTGTTGCTTTCTTGGAGGTACCAATATGGATCTAGAACGAAGTCAGCCAGCTCCCCCTGAGGGGACACCAAATAGATATATGTACATAAAAAACGGTATTTCTTCCATAATGTATTGCACACTATGGAATAAATACACCAAAAGGGATCCTGATCTGCGATGGCCAATAAATGGGTCATTTGATCTTAGAAAGATTCAGTATATGGAACAATGTGTGTTTAAGCGCAAAAGTAGACAAGATATGTTTGACTGTGTACGAATGTGGGAGAAAGAAGCGAATGAGAGAGTGAGGAAAGCGCAAGCTTTAGTAGAAAAAGAACAGCGCAAAACTATTTACGCGAAAGCGCAGGAACTGAAAAATAAAGAATTAAAGGAAATTAAGGAGAAAGAGGATAGGGAGCGTTGATTACAAGTAAATGGCCAATACCCTGTCCGCCGCCCTTTCTATCCTCTGCTTAATCAACCTCAGGATGATTCAATTTTGTTAGATCGATCCCCGCCTCCTTATGTTTTTCCCTCTGCCCCCGAGAATGATTCTGATGATGATCAATCCTCTGAAGACCAGAAAGGGACAGATTTAGAGAGTAAACGACAAACTCGCTTCTTTCTTGTCTGCTGACCGTTCAGCCACTCTTAGATCAGCTGCTCGTAAAGCAGCTCGTGGTACTGCCTCTGCTCCAGATATCATAGCAAATATTCAGCAATGGCCAGAATCAGAGCAGTTGTATTTTACCGAGTCGTTTACTGGAGAAGTAATTGAAAGTTTTAGGAAACATTCCAAAGAATTAGAGCCTGTTGATATAAAAACTAATCATAAACAATTGAGTGACGGTCTTTTTCTCCATTCTCAGGTGGCTGACTTAATTAGACGCGTGGTTAAATTACGAACTGATGCCTTCCGTTTGTGAGAGGAGAAACAGGCAGCTGCTACAGTTGAACAAACAGTCCAGACCCCCGTGCTCCATGATCACGATCCAGGGACAGATAAGGATATTGTAGTTCATGGGAAACCAATGCGTGAAGCTGCGCCTTTATATGTCCCTCCTAGGGGTGCGGGAACAAGTAATAATAAAGATTCCACTGATGCGAAGGGATATTTTGTTTATAATTGGGTTTATACTCCTTGGAGTAGAGCGGATGTCATGGCTCTTAAAGCTGCTTTGCCTGACCCGCGGAAAAATCCGGCTGCTTTTTATGAAGAAGTTGAAGGAGCTATTAGTTCTTGCACTATGACTTTGCCTGATATTGATATGTTTTTTGGGCTTATTTTACCTCCTGATATGTGGAGATCTATTCGTAAAGTAGATGATCATACCGCTTTTGGAGATATTTGGAAGGAAATAGAGAGAAAAGATGCAGAAAGAGAGCCTGCGCAGAAACCGATACAAGAGATATTAGACCTTCCAAAGGCTATCATAACTAAATTGAAAACTCTTATACCTCCCAAAAAGATAGATTGGACTATGTTAGCATCCTGTAAGCAAAAGGCGGATGAGTCAGTTTCTGATTTTTTTACACATTTTGAGGAGACATTCCATGACTTTAGTTTTCGGTTTCGGGAGGCTATCGCATGGTACCGCCGTGTTGTGAATTCCACGTTGACACAGGGTTATTTTCCCACGATAGACTGCGATGTGTAAAGTTGCGTTAACATTTTTTTGAGATGTTTAGCACACGTTCTTGTGAATATACCCCTAAGAGAGAATTTAAGGTCAAGCCTAGTTCAAAATGTCACTGGTGCTTAATAATCATCAGGTCTCCCTGCATATATATCCTTCATTAAGGAGATAGGACTATATGAATGTAAGCCATCACCACTGGGAAATTGTTGAACAGTTCATATTTATTTATCATTATGGTTTTCAGTATGTGGATCAAAATAACTCGAGCGGGGGAGGAGTGACATAGATGTACAGATGACTTCATTTACACGTGAAAAAAGCAATCCCTTAAACAAAAGCACTTGTTATAATCCAAACATAAAGAAACACGGAAATAAATTGAAAGGAACATTAAGCGACCTTAATTGCAGCTCTTACAGCTCTGAATGATAAATGGCTTTGGTGGTTGTGCTCTGCTGAAACACCACTTTACTGATAAGATCTGTCTCAGACGTCACCCAGACAGAAATGAAAACAGCCTCAGTGGGCTCGTTACAATGTAGATGTCTTGAGCAGCTCGAGGTTCCCTGCAACTGTGATGCGACAGAGAGCTTTCCAACCACCCCCGTGTGTCTGGAAATGTGGCACAGAAATGAAATGAAGTAGCAGAGAGAGCAGCTGATTCACAGCTCAAGGTTCTCTCAAAGAAGAAGGAATTGTTTGCTCTACTGTTCAGTAAGAGGCTGTGTATAAAAGTGCCTGGCTTTTGCCATATTAACATTTGATTACATCAACAACTATTCTGCATATGCAACTAACAGGCAACCATATGTAAGGCAATGCTTCCAGTTCAACTTTAAATATTAAGAAAGAAAGACTGCAGGCAAACCAGGCTTGGCA
This sequence comes from Calotriton arnoldi, assembly GCA_963921515.1. Lineage (NCBI taxonomy): Eukaryota > Metazoa > Chordata > Amphibia > Caudata > Salamandridae > Calotriton > Calotriton arnoldi. The sequence continues at coordinate 1,403,176 of CAWUFW010003497.1, forward strand.
CTGATGTAAGCTACTTTTCCAGAAGAAGTAAAGTGCCATCACTCACAGAGCAAGACAAACAATTTCTGAAGTGGGTTAACCCTTTGCCGCATACTGTATACTGTGGTAGATGGAAGAAAATATGAATGAAGGTTGAACAGATCAATGGATGAAGATGGCTTATCAAAAGTCCCTCTATGTATATTTATGAGTCTTATTAGGTTTTAAGATTTATCTCAAACCATTGATACTTGCCAGATAGCTAAAGTTGCATATAGACCAGACATAAAAAAGGACTTTCATTTATTTACCTTTCCAACACAGAACACATAAATGCTTTTCTGGTTGCTTGCTACCCAAAACAGTTATTTTATTTGTATGTTGTCAGGCCCCTGCAGAAATGATGTAATTACATTTACCTCTGTGCATTTACACAACATAGAACCATGCACATGAGCAAACAGGCTCCCAAGAGCTCAGGTGAATTTCTGTGAGCAAAGTACAGATTGGTACATAGCGAATCCCATAATAAGCAATTTAGTAGTAGGGGTGATGGTTCTCCGGGACCATTCATGCTCCCCCCACTACATGCTGCAGTCAAAGGCAGTCATAAGTAACCTGGAACTTATCCAGTGAGTGGATTGAGTGTGCATGCAGGCAGCATGTCAGTTTCCTTGTGGACAGGTGAATGGTATTTGCCAAAGTACATTATATATCCCAGCATTTGTGTGCAGAACTGAAACCACCCTCATAGTATGGAGAACATTGCAGCTGTTGGTGACAGACCAGATGCACCCGTTTCTGTTGCAAAGTGCTTTCTCACACATACATTGGCAATGTTTACTTACGTGGGTGAATGTACTATTTATTTCATAATCCAGTGCACAGTGCAGGGTTGCACAAGACACAGGGGTCGATTCCGATCCCGGTCGGAGGCGCACCTAATACCATTCGGCCGGGAAAAAAGCCAGGCGAATGCCTGTTTCCCGACCGATTCGCACATACGTCCGAACGAGCAAGTACGGTGCGCACAACTGCCCAAATCCCGACCCAGTCGTACTCACCCAATACAGGTCCAGTTCTCCGACCGATGCGGATCCGGAAACGCAGAATCGAGTCACACGGAAGCCAAAATGCAGCCCCGTCCGGCCGGACAAGTACGATGCGCTATCCGTACGCGCCGAACCCGTCGCTATGCACGGCACGTCAAAGCATCCGGGAGAGGCGTACATAAGCTCCGATTCGCGCCACAAGATGATCCACGGCTACGAGACGAACACGCCAGCGACGAGGCGAAGCAAAGAGAAAGACGAACGAGACGAACCAACCATGAATCCCATCGCGCAGGTCCTACCAATACTCTACATCTATTACCGGAACAGGCACGGACGCGTACGGTGCAGAAGGTAAGTAAGACACCAACCACAAAAACAAACTACACGTACCCGACATATCACACACACACAGAGGGATGCAGAAATTACTTACACCAGCAACAGCAGCACCATAGGGGCGGGATGGACATCACCAATGCCACATATACACATAGGGGCCTGGATGCCAACAATTAACACCACCCCTACCCAGGGGGTGCTAGATGCCTGTCACTCCTACCACCTCTACCCATGGGGGGCTGGATGCCCACCACCACTACCACCCCTACTCAGGGGGTGCCAGATGCCTACCACTACTACCACCTCTACCCATGGGGGGCTGGATGCCTACCACTACCACCACCTCTACCCATGGGGGGCTGGATGGCTGTCGCTACTACCACCTCTACCCATGGGTGCCAGATGTCTACCACTACTACCACCTCTACCCATGGGGGGCTGGATGCCCACCACCACTACCACCCCTACTCAGGGGGTGCCAGTTGCCTACCACTACTACCACCTCTACCCATGGGGGGCAGGATGCCTGTCACTACTACCACCTCTACCCATGGGGGGCAGGATGCCTGTCACTACTATCACCTCTACCCATGGGGGCAGGATGCCTACCACCACTACCACCTCTACCCATGGGGGGGCTGGATGCCTACCACTACTACCACCTCTACCCATGGGGGGCTGTATGCCTGTCACTACTACCACCTCTACCCATGGGGGGCTGGATGCCTGTCACTACTACCATCCCTACTCAGGGGGTGCCAGATGCCTACCACTACTACCACCTCTACCCATGGGGGGCTGGATGCCTACCACTACTACCACCTCTACCCATGGGGGGCTGGATGGCTGTCGCTACTACCACCTCTATCCATGGGTGCCAGATGCCTACCACTACTACCACCTCTACCCATGGGTGGCTGGATGACCACCACCACTACCACCCCTACTCAGGGGGTGCCAGATGCCTACCACTACTACCACCTCTACCCATGGGGGGCAGGATGCCTGTAACTACTACCACCTCTACCCAAGGGGGCAGGATGCCTGTCACTACTACCACCTCTACTCATGGGGGGCAGGATGCCTACCACCACTACCACCTCTACCCATGGGGGCTGGATGCCTACCACTACTACCACCTCTACCCATGGGGGCTGGATGCCTGTCACTACTACCACCTCTACCCATGGGGGGCTGGATGCCTGTCACTACTACCACCCCTACTCAGGGGGTGCCAGATGCCTACCACTACTACCACCTCTACACATGGGGGCTGGATGCCTACCACTTCTACCACCTCTACCCATGGGGGCTGGATGCCTGTCACTACTACCACCTCTACCCATGGGGGCTGGATGCCTACCACTACTACCACCTCTACCCATGGGGGCTGGATGCCTACCACTACTACCACCTCTACCCATGGGGGCTGGATGCCTGTCACTACTACCACCTCTACCCATGGGGGCAGGATGCCTGTCACTACTACCACCTCTACCCATGGGGGCTGGATGCCTGTCACTACTACCATCTCTACCCATGGGGGGCAGGATGCCTACCACCACTACCACCTCTACCCATGGGGGGCTGGATGCCTGTCACTACTACCACCTCTACCCATGGGGGCTGGATGCCTACCACTACTACCACCTCTACCCATGGGTGCCAGATGCCTACCACTACTACCACCCCTACCCATGGGGGGCTGGATGCCTGTCACTACTACCACCCCTACTCAGGGGGTGCCAGATGCCTACCACTACTACCACCTCTACCCATGGGGGGCAGGATGCCTACCACCACCAACACCCCCACTCACAGGATGGCTAATGCATGACACAACAAGCACACACCAACATAAGGAATGCAACAAAAAGACATCCCCCCCCAACACCATGACAAGCGGGTGTAGACTGTGTCAAATGCCTACAACACTGAACATGACTTTGAACATTCAATGTGACCCCCTATCACATGTGTCACACATAAATGTGTGTGGCCCCCACAATGCAAGCAGACCATGACCACTGTGGCAATGGGGTCCAACCCCCATCATCACAGTGACCAAAAGGTAAGTGTGGGGTCCATAGCTGAAGCACATTTTGAACATTGTGGCAATGGGGTCCAACCCCCATCATCACAGTGACCAAAAGGTAAGTGTGGGGTCCATAGCTGAAGCACATTTTGCACATTGTGCCAATGGGGTATAAACCCCCATCATCACAGTGACCATAAGGTCAGTGTGGGGTCCATACCTGAAGCACATTTTAAACATTGTGGCAATGGGGTCCAACCCCCATCATCACAGTGACCAAAAGGTAAGTGTGGGGTCCATAGCTGAAGCACATTTTGCACATTGTGGCAATGGGGTCTAAACCCCCATCATCACAGTGACCAAAAGGTAAGTGTGGGGTCCATAGCTGAAGCACATTTTGCACATAGTGGCAATGGGGTATAAACCCCCATCATCACAGTGACCAAAATGTAAGTGTTGACATTGAAAAAGCTGCAACTGCCAAACTGCATGGATGATTCCTGGTCACAGAACAACAAACACATCAGTGACAAAGTAGTGCTTGTGTCCCATAGCAACATAGATTGGGGGAGGCAAACAGTGCAGTGCAAATAAGACATACCTTTGGCCATGTGCAGACAAACATCACCCATGGGGGCTGACACTGTCAACATCCATCAATGACACAATGACAGAAGTGACCATCATAATGCAGACCCACATATTTGCACCAATGGGCACACTAATGTAGATACCCTGTGGATACTGTAGATGTGAGGTGAACAAATAACATACCATGGCAGCAATGGGACACACAAACAATGATCATTGTGCTGACTGATGACCTTGGAGTCCCAGGGACAGCAGGTGAAATCCACCAAACAACATACAGCCAATAGCACACTAAAGATATGCCAATGCAGTGGTGCAGATGCACAAACAGGCAGACCCACACTGCACATCAAACACAATGGGTGAGGGGGGGGGTGCAGTGACCCCAGGCAACCACACAACACATGATGAGGCCTCAATACCAATTACACAGATGCACATACAGTGCCACACAAAAGTAACTCATGGATCCAAATCCCCTATGTGGGCAATCAGGTATTGTTAGAAGAGAGGGAGCACAAATTACACATGTCACACAAGCTTGTAGGAACAGCAACTAACACAGCAAGAGACAGACCCACCACAGCACTACCCCCAGGGACCCCATATTGTGCTGACACTAGCCTGCATGATAATCCCACTGTGATGACAATGTTAGATGTCGTTCACACTGTGAACCCCAGCCATGTGTCCTGAGCAACTAACTACCATCACACCTACACAAGCTCCAATAAATCAGCACGGCCTGCCAGCCAAGGCCAATATGGAGGTAGGGGTCTGGCCGTACAACAACTCACTTTTGCACACACTCAACACCACCCACCCTGATCTCCACCAATGTGCAGCAGTGAAGCTCACATGGACTGGTGACATTGCACATGCACCCATGACAATACCAGGGGTGGTGGTGGGAACTAAGGTGCAGAAACCCATCACACATGGCCAGTCAACAAGACTTGTCAATGTCTGACACACAGCACAGTATGCTGTACATGGGCATGATGTGAAATCCACCACAATCAATGGGATCCTGGCCATAGTCACACACCAATGAAGAAGCCAAGGTGACACACGAAGAACACACGTACACAACTACCAACATTGCAGCTCTGACCCTGAGGAGTGGCAGCTGTCACACACACAACGTGTCACAATCACTGTAAGCTAACACAAACTGTAAATCACATTACTCGTGTAAACAACAAGTGCCAAGGGGAATCCTGAATGTGTCCCATCTGCGTTTGCCTGCATCCCCAGCACTGACAACAAAGACAACCTGGGATGACAACCTCATGCACATTAGTTTGCCATGCACCCACATCAGAGAGAAAGCAGGTCCAAGATGCTGGATGAACACAGAACAACTCAGCAAGCATCACAAACAGGAACATCCCTAGGGACACAGCCTGTGTAGGAAAAGAGACGGGAACACGCACAGACATGCTTACACAACACAGGCCCACGCAATGTCACCAGATTATACACTGCCATGAGGGCACACCACTCCTGTGGAAGGTCCGCTGTGCCAAACCTTGTCTGTGCACGACCCAAAGATGTCAGCAGAACACTCCGTCAGTGAGTCAACAACCACAACACACAGAAGGCTCTGCTCACATCAGCCTGGGTACGGGGGTGTCACGTCAGTCATCTGCACACACACCAAACACGTGTCAAGCAAGTTGCACTGTATACACAGATGAGTCCTTCGACATTGATGTGCAAAACTGCATGTCCAGTGGAGCTGGGCACACAGTCAGGGAAATTGGAACATTGAACAGTGGTAAGCCCACCAGATGTGCATCAGTGTAAGACAAAGATGTTCATTTACTAATGCAAAAAGGACATCCCTGTGTCAAATGCTGAACATTACACCCTCAGACTGTAGCAAAGGATGCCATAGATCCAGAATACAACAGGACACATATCCTATGGACCACATGGAGTCCATCACTGCAACACTTCATCGTCCTGATGTGAACACTATTACAACTGCAAATGCAGGATGCTACTCATCCACATCATGTACATCAAAAGAAAACCCAAAAGTAAACAAAAAGAGGCTTTATTCAGCAAATTTCAGGGTAAAAACGGAAGTCCCAAAAAAACTAAGGCCAATGGCCAGTCCAAAATCACTGTACCAACAGGGTGAAAAGTGACAACTGGTCACACATTGCTTGCCTGCACTGGTACGGTTGGGGGACATCACCCTTGGAGGGGCATACAAGGGGCAGGCCAGGCACCGCAGGGACAGGATCAGGGGATGGCAGAGTGAGGCAGTGAAGGGGTGGTGGGTGCAGGAGTGTCACCGGCAACTGCAGTGGAGGTGTCTGACTCAGGGGGGGCCGGCACCACCGTGGTACACAAGTCAGTTGGTGTGGGTGCCGCAACCACTGCAGTGGGCTGGACTGATGTAGTGGACTGGGTACCCACTGCAGTGCCCGAGTCAGACGTGGTGGTTGTGGTCTCCACTGCAGTGCATGACTCCAAGGGAGTGGAAGGGTGGGCAGATGAGGTGGGCAGGACAGAGGGGGGACCCGGTCCCCACAACAGTGCCACTAACAGGCAGAGCGTCTGGATTGGGGGTGGAAGAGCAAGTGGCAGGGGGAGGGCCTAAGCAGTCTGGGGATGCGGTATCGGTGTGTGGGGGAACCTGGGGCAGGGTGTGGCGGGGGAACCTGTGCAGTGGTGGCCTGGGGGATGGAGGAGAGAGACTGGGCGCTGGAGCTGCGTGGTGGTGGTGGTGGGGTCTTGCTCTTCCTGCTCCGGGGGACTTCCAAATGGGCTCCTGTGTCTGCCTGCGCCTGGGGAGGGTGTCCGGGGGCGAGGGGCACTCCTCTCTGTGTGGGTGGACTTCCTTTTCCCCTGGTGTGCTGGGTCAGCAGGAATGGTGGGGAAGAGGCCGAGGTCACACAGGAAGACCTGCTGTGTAGGTGGGGTAGCAGGCGAGGCAAGGGAAGGGGTCTTGGAGGGAGAGGATTTGGAGGACTGCGGAGTGAATGTGGATGCCTGTGTGTGTGTGTGTTCCCCATCCCCTGTGTCTGTGGTATCAGTTCTCTGAGGATGCTTGTGTGCACGTCTTGCCTTACTCTTGGGTGTGTCTGTGCTGCTCGTGTCTGTGTGTGTGGATGATTGTGCAGGTGTGCATGTGCTTTGGACAGGTAGGGGGGCAGGAAGTGTGGATGGGGCAGAGGTGGGAGGGGTGAGGGACTGTTGGAGGAGGGACACTGCTGCCGTCAGGGAGGAGTCCATGGACCTATTGCTCCTCTGTAGGGCAGACATACCCGTCGAGATGCCCTCCATGAACGACACCAGCTGTGTCAACAGAGTGGTGTGTGCATGGAGGACACTCAGCATTGCTGTCTGCCCTACATGGAGCTGCCGAAGGAGGTACACAGACTCCTCACTCAGGGCAGCAGGGGACACAGGGGCAGGGGTGCGGTGCCTGGCACGAAGGAGACACGCTCCCGAGCACGGGAGCCTCCACAGACCTCAGGAATGGGAGCCGATGGGAGGGCGGTGGTGGTAGTGGTGGTGGTGGTGGCGGGGCCAGACAGACTAGCTGGCCTTTGGTGGCTGCCGAGACCCGCCTCCACAAGGGAGTCATCCTCTGAGCTGCTGTGGTCCCCAGCTGAGGTGGATGGTGCTGAGGACTCCTCGGTGTGGCTCCCCTCGCCCTCCGTGCCACTGGGTCCCTCTGACCACTCGTCCAATGCTGACCCAGTCTGGCTCCGCTGCTCCTCCTGGTCCGTGGAGCTGTCCCCTCCTGTGGCTGTGGATGTATCTGCAAACAATTAGGGAAACAGACAAACATCAGTCACCTGCACTGACCGCACACACCACAGTAAGTACAGCACATTACAGAGCAAGCCCTGGCATCCTTAGTTGAACATTGCCTAAAGTCCTCACACAGATTCGGGAAGCCAATTGTCAGTCTGATGGTCAACCATGGGACTCACACCCCTCCTGCCCTTGCACCCATCTGTCTGGTGCCTGTCTGATGGTAAGACCCCAGTGTGGACACATGCACCACCTACACAGTTGTTGGACATTGCAGGGAACACGGTGAAGCATGTGAACATGCACACATCACATCTCTTGCCACTGAGTCAGTGCAGGTGTCCGGATAAAGGGATGGCCTGATTCTAATTAGAAATGCATGTGATGCATACCAGCACCAGACACCATGATGCACCCATGTCCGGATAGTCAATACCACAATGGGGTGCATGTTGCACATGTCACTCCCCTGCAGGATCAGTCCCAGGAAGTTGAATGCCATGACACAGGAATGCGTGCAAAGTCATACATTACTGTCTCAAGTCACATGGCCATGGCAGCCAGACAACAACAGTCTGCACTGTGTCACAATCCGAGGGCATGGGGAATGCAAGTTATGTGACTGACAAGTGCACATGTCCATCCCCCAAAAACCACATCATCTGTACTAGTATTTGTCCACGTCATACCAACTGGACCTATGGGGGACATGAAACACAACTCTCTGAACATGAGCACCTCACAGTGTGCTGTGAATGAAAATACAGCTGCTTGAAAGTCACAGTCGCAAACACCTGTGTGCACAGTCAAGTGATCAGACACCTATTAGTCACAGAAGTATCGTCTATCATGGTCACATCTCAGATGGCATGCTGAGCCCCAAACGATGAACATACCAGTAATCCTGACAACGAAGACCCAGCACAATGAGACAGAGGCAGACACCTGAGGGTACATTTCACTGACCACAACATGCCAGATGATACACGGGAGTGGGAGTACAGAGTGTATTGTATGCACTGGAGTAGGCATGACTGTCCAGCTCCACCTGTATGAGGGATGAGTCCTGGACAGTAGGCAGGTGGCTAAGCATGTGTGACACACTGGATACACATACTCCTGAGGCCCAAATATTGTTCCCACCAGCAGCATGGGTGTGTGCCACATTCCCCAGGGACATGTGGTGAGTCAGAGCAGCAAGCGGACCACATATCAAAGTTACACGCAGATCACATGTCAGAACTTAGGCATTGTGTAAGCAATTGACCCACCCATGAATTGCACAACATAGTCACGGGAACAAATGCTGTCCCCCACCTTGAGCAAAGCAAAATGCAATGACACAGTCCCCAAATTAGACAATTTCCTGACTATAAGGGCCACACATATGCGTATCAGAGGAGAAGTGGGCATGTAACAAATGAGGGACATGGGTCCTGGACCACATGACTGATGTACTGTGGAAGTTTAACCAGGCCAGAGGAGGGCACATAGCATGGCAGAAAAAGTGCACAGTGCAGTCATGGACTCACCCCCTCCTTGCTGCTGTCTGTCCTTCAGCTGCCCATCCAGGTCAGGGAAGACCACCGCCAGGATCCGGAGCATGTGGGGGGTCAGGGTCCGGTGTCTGCCCCTCCTGCGAGGAGGCGACAGCTTCAGCTGGACCCTTGCGATCCTCCGGGTCCAGCCTCGAAGGTCCTGCCACCTCTTTTGGCAGTTGTGGATCCTGCGCCTATAGACCCCCACGGATCTTACTTTCCAGGCGATGGTCAGCCAGATTTCCTGCTTCTGGTGGGCATCAACCTGTGAGGATGACAAAGTGAAAAGGCCATTACTACACATGCAACATATACGTGCATCACACAGTTGGATATACATGTCTCAATCACAGGGGCATATGATGTACACAGGCAGTGCAACAATGGCTATGAACAGTTTGCCAGCAGTCACTACATGGTATCATTGCTTGGGAAGTAAACCTGGTTGGAATGCACTGTTACTGCACTGTACCAGTTCTGTGCATGTGACTACACACTTTGGGGTGTGACAACTACTCAATGGGCATGCTAGCCAGTGGTGTGCACACTGAAAGCCCTGCTAGTCAGACAACATGCACAATTAGTGAGGCAGTGGACAGCACACTCACCTGCTCCCCTGGTGTCCCATACAGCTTGCTGTACTGTGGAAGGAGGCTGTCCAGCAGGGCCTGGTTCTCCTCAAGGCTGAAGGCTGGGGCTCTCTCCACAGTACGTGCCATTGCAGGAGCCAGAGGATGCATAAACAGCAGCAGTGTTGGTGGCAGATGTCGTCCTGGAGCATGTAGTGCAGGCAAGTGAGCTCTCAGGGGAACAGCCAACATTATATGTGTGCTGCAGAGGCAGATACTGTCCCATGTGTGCAAAGTGATAGGTCCAAGTCGTTTGCATCTTCTGAATTTGACCTATCCATGGAATTGCAGCACTAATACACGCCCACAGCATCCTTCAAATCTTCAACTTCATGACACCCATGATTTTGCAACATTGTTGTGGCTGGCCAACTGAATTCACTGCATCAGACTCGTTGGAGCTTCGAAAATGCGTCCGTTGCCATGCCAGGCCCCAGCCAATGTGTGCGCACCGTTCTGTCCATTGCTGTACAACGCGTACCAGGCATACAACGCGTACCCGATCACACACAATGCAATGGGCCGGCCGGGCACACCGATCGGTCCATTGCTCTACAACGCGTACCAGGCATACAACACGTACCCGCTCACATACAATGCAATGGGCCGGCCGGGCACACCGATTGGTCCATTGCTCTACAACGCGTACCCGCTCACATACAATGCAATGGGCCGGCCGGGCACACCGATCGGTCCATTGCTCTACAACGCGTACCCGCTCACATACAATGCAATGGGCCGGCCGGGCACACCGATCGGTCCATTGCTCTACAACACGTCCCTGGACAGGTCACACGCATATGTCACCATGCTGGTCACTGGTGAACCTATGCCAGCCACATTTACTTTCCAGGGACTCAGGGGCACACCTACAACACCACACCCAGTCCACACTGTCTATGAGGCATGTGTGGCAGCATAACCTTATCTGTGTATGGGGGTGAACATGTGGATTTTGGGGTGGCACTTGGGGGCAGACACACCCAGGCTGTGCACGTGTTAATGGGGACAGGGTCCTTTGTGTGTTGTGCACCTGACCACTGTGGTGTGCAACTTTTCATTTCTGAGCATGTGTCATGGTCACATTTCCAGGTTGTGTATGTGTATGACATGTCACATACCCCCAGGCTCACATGTGGGAAGGCATGTACATCACAGGGTGGCCTATTCCAACAATAGTGATGTCCCTCCACAGTCTGTGTGCATGTTGTGTATCACATGTCTCTGACTCCATGTGCACAATGGGAGACAGTCTCCACATCCACGTGGTTTGTGCATGAACTTTGATGGTGTGTGTGTGTGTGTCACAGATGTCCATGTCTGTCCTGCAGAGGCTACAGGGGCCACTACCTGTGGGTGTCATGTTTGTTTTTCTGACGTGTACATGATACGCCATGTCATGCCAGTGTCCATGTGGCAAGACAGGCTCCCTGGGAATCTACCTGTCAATGAGCTGTGATGCCTGTGGAGCATCTGTTGACATGTCACTGTGGTATGTGTGTGGAACGTGAGAGCAGTTAATGGGTACTGTGACACATCCTAATGGTGTCCCATAGCACACCCTGGAACCTGTTGTCAACACTTGTTGAACAGAGATGTTAGATGATGTCCATGTAGGTGCCATATATGTCCAAACGGGACGACACACACATCAAGTACTTGTGTATGTTGATGATGTATCATGTGAAATTGAGTATGGTGAACGGCACATAGGTGGGGTGACTGACAATCTTGCTTTCTTCACCTATGCACTGCAGGGCTCCTGCTGTCCATCGACCATTCCCAGACCTGGCAACGATGGTGGAACGTGACAGCATCCGACGGTACCGCTTCACCAGGCAGCTGATTGAGGATTTGGCAGTGCGGTTGGCCCCACATTTGCAGCCTGGCCGGCCGTATCCTACAGCGCTGACCCCCAAGGTGAAGGTGATGGCAGCCCTACACTTCTTTGCCACCGGTACCTTTCAACACACTGTGGCAACTACTGGTGGGATGTCACAGACTATGTTCAGCCGTGTGCTACGCGATGTTTTGGGGGCAATGTTGAGATACCTCAACCAGTACATCTATTTCCCAACACGTCAACGACTCACTGACGTCAATAGTGACTTCTATGCCCTGGGGAGGATGCCACATGTAATTGGCTCCATTGATGGGACACATGTGTCTTTGATACCACCACAAGCACATGAGCAGGCATACCGCAACCGTAAACATTACCATTCGATCAATGCTCTGGTGGTATGTCTTGCAGATATGACCATCTCCAATGTGTGTGCCCGTTTCCCCGGTTCTGCACACGATGCCTACGTGATGAGGAGTAGTCGCATCCCGAGGATGATGTCACAGATGCCGAACCAGCGTGCCTGGCTTGTTGGTGTGTACTGACTTTGTACCATTGTGTTTGTTCTGCTGTGTTGTTTTCCGCACACATTTTCAAATCGGCTAATGTGCAATTGTCTGTCTGTAGGTGACTCGGGATACCCCAACATGCCGTGGTTGCTGACACCCCTCAGGAACCCTGTGACACCAGCCCAGATGCGCTACAATGAGGCACATGGTCGGACGAGGAGGGTGATTGAGCGGACCTTTGGTCTCCTGAAGAGCCGCTTCCGCTGCCTGGACAAGACAGGAGGGGCCCTCCCATATGCCCCAGCAAAGGTGTGCAAGATTGTCATCGTCTGCTGCATGCTACACTACCTGGCAGTGCGGAAGGAGTTGCCTCTCATCCTGGATGACGATGACCAACGTCCGCCACCTGTGGAAGATCCTGGCCTGGGTCACCATGCCAGTGAAGATGATGATGATGATGGTGGTGATGTCCGCACACAGCTCATCACCAACTTCTTCAGCTGAATGTGAGTCTCCAGAGGGTTGTGATGTCAATGATTTGAGTTTGCATGATATGTGTGTGTGGTGCTCTGGTGCTGTTTGAGTGTGCCCATGTGCTACTTGACTGGATGCGTGCAGCGATGTGTCCTTGCAGGTGGTCTGTACTGCCCAACAGTGTTGACATGCTAACTTGGTTTTGTGTAGTTATCTCGTGACATGTATTAGACATGAGTATTGCCGTTCTGTGCTGTTCTTCATTGTTTTTGACTGTGTGTCATGTCTGTCCTTCACAGGGTGCTGCCGGAGTTGTCTGATCAACTTGGATCCCCTGAATCCATGATTCAACTTCCAAGGTGGAAGCAGTCGTTTCCCTACAGGTGATGTGCCACACACCCCTGGACTTTCTATCTTCTGTTCTTTTGACTTTGTGGCCACAGCCAGGTTGGATTAGCTTGCATTTGTAGTGGAAACAACATGTTGCAAATGTGTAATAAACCTGTGCTTCACTTTGGGATGTGCGTTGTCTGTAGTCACACATCTGACTGACATTTGCTTACTGCACCTGTAGTCTAGTTCACAGTGACTGTGAATAGGTGGCGTGTCTGTGCATTCCACTGTATTTAGTTGCAACATCAGTATAGGTGATGAGTCTGATGGCCCTGGTGTGTATGTGTTGTGTGGCCCTAGTGGTGTGTCTCCCTCATATGTGTCACGTCGCCATGACTGACATGACGGGCTTGGACTTGCTGTAGCAGTTAGCATGCACAGTGTCATTTAGCAGATCACCATCTACATGACAAAAACCACGTTGGAATCACAACAGAGGCAGATATGGTGTATTGGTGAGTTTATTTACATACAGGTGTGAGGATGGTGCACAGGATGGTGGGTGCTTGGAATCCAAAGTAATTGGAATCCAAAGTTCCCATGTGTATTGGAAGTCTTGGTAGCTGACATGTCCAGAGTAAAGTCCACAGTCATCTGATGAATTTGGCCAACTAGAGCTCCCCATGTCATGTGGGAGAGTTGGGTTGGCTTCGACAGGGCGTGCAGTTTGCACACAGAGGAAAAGTTCCAGAACAGGTGTTGGCTTCCTGGGGGATGTAGATGGCCATCGGACTTTCAGTTTGGCCTCTTTGGACGGCCCCTCTTCTTGGGGGGGGGCCTCAGGTGCAGGCTGCGGCGGTGCAGGGGACTCTCTCCCAGAGTCCTCCTCCCTCCCTGTGGCATTTGCAGTTGTTTCAGCAGCAGTTGTTGTGGGCACACAGGGAGGTGAGGCCATGTTGGTGCTGATCTGGCGGAGGCATGTGAGTATGTCCCTATGCACCGCTGTCAGTTGTTCCAATGTGTCCCACTTGGACTCCATGCCAGACATGTGTGTCTCGACACGTGACATGTGTGTCTCGACATGTGACATGTGTGTGTCGACACGGGACATGTGGGAGTCCAAGCGGGCATGATGGGCAGCCTGCTGCTGTTGTATGTCCTTGAGGATCCCCACTACCTGGCTGACCTCTCCGGTGCTAGTCTGGTACGCATCCGCGATGCATGCCAGTTGTGGGTCATCATGCAGTCCAGACCCCTCTGCAAAGAGCAACCTATGTCTACCACCCCTCCCACCACCCCTGGCGACACGTGCAGGACCTGCGGTGGCCCGCACAGGTGACCGTGAGCCCACTTGGGTGTTGTTCCTGGGCTCGTTGTCACCAGCTCCAGTTTGGGCCTGGCTCCCTGCGCTGTTGTCATCTGTGGTCCTTGGTCTGTCCGTGTTGGCAGGGGTGGCCTGTGTGTTGGCAGTTGTTGGAGGGGTGGGTGCAGGGGGTGCAGATGTTGGTCCTGCTGGTGCTGCATGATGACTCACACCGGAGGGTCCAGCTGGTTCGTCGCCATCTGAGGAGTGCAGTGGCTGATCCACACCAGTGAGCTCAGTGTTCCCCGGAGCCTGGGACAGGGACTCCTCCTCGTCTGCTGCTGTGTCCCCATCATCACCTGTTTTGGGGAGAGACACAGATTGTATGTTATGTTTCTACTGGCATCAATTGTTCAAACACCTGACAGTTGTGACTGTACCTCTGGATGTGGGCCAGGACATTGCATTCTCCTAAATTGTGACCGTCAGAGAGTGATATTGGTGTAGCACATTGTCCTGCCAACCTGTGGCATGTCAATGTGTATGTTGAGGTGTGTGCATGACCAGCATTGGTGGTATTTGGTTGCCATCCAGGCCTCCTTCTCCCCCAGCCCAGTTATCACACCATGAAGCGTGCTTCCATTGGAGGGAGTGCAAGTTGTCTTTCAGGATGTCAGTCAGTGGTGTCCTGCTGTTGGTTGTTGCACAGTTCCCAGCAGGGCCTTGTGCTCCCCCCAGCAGTTCCCAGTGTCAGCCATCTTGTGAGTCCTTTTCCACTCCCTGTGATGTGAGCATGGTTGAGAGTGGTGTTGATGGGCCAATTGTGAGGGTGAGCAATATCTGTGCCTACAACTCCCATCATGCTATTGCCTCCACCCCCCTTCCCAGCATGGCCATCCTTCCTTCCTTTTGACTCTGCTTCCCTGTGGGGTGGGGTGCCTGTGCTGACAGGATGGCTGGGAGTGTTGTCCTGGCAGTTGTTTGGCTAGAAGTCCCAAGAGTGTCCCTGTGCTTCACACAGCATGACCCAGGGTGGTGGTTCTTTGTGGGATCTTCAGTTAGGATGTGAGGCATTGCATTCTCCCAGGTGCGTTATGTGGAGTTAGTGTTGAGGGGGTGTGTGAGGGGAGGTCCTTGTAACTATGGTCATAGCTGTGAGTCCTCCTTCCCACCCAGCCAGATATCCCACCATGGAACGTGCTTCCATTGCAGGGAGTGGAAGTTGTCTTTCAGGATGTCAGTCAGTGGTGTCCTGCTGTTGGTTGTTGCACAGTTCCCAGCAGGGCCTTGTGCTCCCCACAGCAGTACCCAGTGTCAGCCATCTTGTCAGTTGTTTTCCACTCCCTGTGATGTGAGCATGGTTCAGAGTGGTGTTGATGGGCCAATTGTGGGTGTGACCAATATCTGTGCCTACAACTCCCATCCTGCTATTGCCTCCATCCCCCTTCCCAGCATGCCCATCCTTCCTTCCTTTTGGATGGACTTCAGTGTGTGTGAGTGTGACAGCAATGGCAAGATGGCTGACAGTGTGGTCCTGTTGTTTGTTGGTGCCCAGTTCCCAGCAGGGCCTTGTGCTCCCCACAGCTGTGGCCAGTGTCAGACATCTTTGAAGTGGCTTTTGACTCCCTGTGAGGTGTGCATGCTTCAGTGCTAACTTGCTGGGCCATGTGGGTGTGAGATGTTGATCTGTGACTACCACTCCCATCATGCTATTGCCTACACCCCCTTCCCAGCATGCCCATCCTTCCTTCCTTTTGAGTGGACTTCAGTGTGTGTGAGTGTGACAGCAATGGCAAGATGGCTGACAGTGTGTTCCTGTTGTTTGTTGGTGCCCAGTTCCCAGCAGGGCCTTGTGCTCCCCACAGCAGTAGCCAGTGTCAGCCATCTTGTCAGTTGTTTTCCACTCCCTGTGATGTGAGCATGGTTCAGAGTGGTGTTGATGGGCCAATTGTGGGTGTGACCAATATCTGTGACTACCACTCCCATCATGCTATTGGCTACACTGACTTGACCAGCATACACAGAATTCCTTCCTTTCAGTGAGCTTCCCTGTGAGGTGGTGTTCTAGAGGTGGGTAAATATCTGGGAGTATTTGTTGGTTCTATTTGTGCCACTGCCTTGCTGTATTTGTTGTTAGGTTTGTACATGTCATGACACAGTTACATATCACTATGGGATGGCAGGTATTGTGTTTGCCTGACTAGCATTCACATCTTGGGATGGATATCTTTTGGTTGGTGTGTATTTGCTAAGTGTGCATGGTTTGCCTATCCCCTTGACTGTGATGTGTGTGTGTAATCACACCATATTGTGTATATTAGTTGTGTACTCACCAGGCTCTGGGATGTCTGTTAGTCCGTATACGCTCACTGGTGGTAGGATGGCCCGCACCTTCTCCTCCCAGGGCCTAAGGTATACTGGTTTTGCAGGAGGGCCACTGCCGGTGTGCTGGCTGAGGAGGTAGTCCTTTTTGAGTAGGTCCCTGACCCTCCTGCGCACATCATACCACCTGTTCTGGATGTCTTCCTTTGTGCGCAAACATGGTGATTGTGCGTTGACCCTGTCGACGATCCTCGCCCACATCTTGGTTTTCTGCGTCACGGGGGTCTGTTGTACCAATGTACCAAACAACTGTGGCTCTACCCTCAGGATCTCGTCTACCAGGATTTCCAATTCACCATCTAGGAACTTATGGTTCTTCTTTGGGGGCATGGTGATGGGTGGTGGTGGTGATTGATGTGTGTGTGTGTGCAAGTGGGGGTGTGTGAGTGTAGGTTTAGCTGGGTGTGTGTGAGGGTGCTATTTGTAGGTGTGGTAATGGTGTGTGGCTTGTGTGATGTATGAGCTGTGAGTGTGTCTGTGGTTGCTGTGTGATGGTGTTCTGTCTGGCAGGTCAGTGGAATTTGCAAGGGATCATGGTCGGGATTTGTGGCCTTTATGTAGGTGGAGTTGGAGGTGTGTCCTTGTTCCATTTTTTTTTCCTCCCTGTATTTATTGGCTTAGTGGTTGCTTGTTTGGCCATTTTTTTTCTAATTTTTCCTTGGTGTTTTTGGTGCATGTAGGAGTCGTTCTTGTGTCCGAGTAGGACGCTGCAGTTGTCTGGTGCGATCTTGTCCGACTCGTTCCCGCTGTGTGTCAGCTAGGTTTCATATGCGGCGTACGAGTCGGTCGCGTAGTATTGGGTTACTTCGGCTGGGTTTTGTGTGCGTGTCGGTCGTACGGCTTGTGCTCCGGGCGAGTCGGTCGTGTTTTGCACGCACAGCATCGTACTACGCGGGTCGGAGTTCGCGGGTACGTTTCGTTCGGGTTCAATCCGAGTGCGTGTCGGTCGGTTCGTTTCGCGTGATTTCCCGGCCGGATGCCTTGTTTCCGTCCGGCTCGGTCGGTCGTTTTGTATTCCGTCCGAGTCTGTCGGATTTCACATGCATTTAATCGTACTACCCGGGTCGTGCGGCGCCGGTCCGAGTCGGTCGGACTAAATTCCCGTACCGAGTCGGTCGGTACGTTTTCCGGCCCGAATCGGAATCGGCCCCACAGTGTTTTGTATGCTTTGCAAAACTGGCGGCTTACTACTATTTATCTTCAGGACGGAAGTACAACCGACAATAAGGACCGTAATCATAGGGATTTAGCCCTGAAGAAGTCACTGTGTACTTCATGGTTGCGACGAAACACGTGTTGGCTAGGCTAAGACTCTGTACTAAGGAACGCACAACAAGGACAATAAATCCTGGAACCAGACAGAGCAGTGGATGAACAGTGTTTCTTTCTTTCCTACACTCATTACTGTACTAACTTAAATCTATGTACCACTAGCGTGTGCAGGGGACCTTGGAGTTCCAGGTCTCAAAATGTGTCCAATCCGACATGTGCACTTCAGGCCTAGAACCCAGCACTTCGTTTGTGAGGCAGGGGAACACAACACAGCCCCTCTGGCAGCCTTTGAAGCATTGTGTTCACCTGCTCCGGCCAATTGCTGGTTTGCTTTCATGCAGTTTTAAGTTTTAAAGCTGCATAACAGCAAATCCTTGGTTGGTTTGAGAAGTCCGCCCTCGCGAGCCCATGCTTTCCAGGAAGCGCAGGGGCAGGATGATTAAGGGCATAACCAATCACACTGTGGTTTTATTTCAAAGCCACATTGATTGGTAATACCGTCACATGACCTACCAGGGGAGAAAGTGAGAGCCCGGCAGCCAGCCCTGCGCTCTACGCTGAGTGGGAGGAGGAGGGGTCTCAGGACTGAAGATTTGACTCCTGTTCCCTGACAAATCTGCCCGCGCATACAAAGGCAGAAATGCTGCTGTATAATCGTGTGTTCCCTCCCTCGGACCACCATGCACTCTTAACATGTGAGTAGCACTCCTTTTTTAGTTTTGTATGTAGCGCTGTATGTATTATTATTACTATACTCATCCTTACGAGATCAAGCTTTAGACCGCAATTCACCTGGGGCCCACTGAAGCCTGACTATGTAAGGGGGAGAGGAGTAGGCATAGGCTGGGGCACCCAAAGGTGCACATTAAACACAAGGCAAGCAAGATGCTGCAAGCCCCGTGCCATCGTGATAAGTGTAGTGACTGTATTCCATAGGGGGGCACTGAGTGGACTCCACAGGGGAGGGATTGACATGGCCCACCACTTTCAAACGACACCGACCACCACTGTCACATACAGGTAGGTATTTTGGGAAATTGCATAATGTAATAAATGTGTGTGGTGTTGGTGTTTCCTGGGAGTCATTGTATGATATGGGTCATCAGTGTGTGAGAAGATGTTCAGTCCCTGGGTCTGAATGACGATTGCCAGAGGAGTCATGTACAAGTACAAGTGAGTGAGGCTGAGTGAAATTATTTGCACAACTCTGCAGATGAGCACCTTGGGTTCTGAGGAAATGGAGTGTGCATGAGCTGTTGCATAATTCCAAGTATGACAGCGGCTATCCCTTTTAGAGATGGTTCTCAGTACCTACTGTTCGGGACTCTGGAGATGTGTGTAATAGGAACCAACTGTTTGCATTCCACACAAACAAGTAAAGTATGGTAAATATTTGCCCTCATCCATTCCTGCTGTGTAGCAAGGTTGCCTGCTGTGTAGAGTAGTGTAGATGTTGGTCAAATATGGCCTCTGGGCAACAATATAGCTCAAATTGCATGCATGACAGTCCAGCAAGCCAGATTGGTGTGTTGTACTGTGTGAAAGGCAGAGTGCAGGATTATATGTGATCAATTACAAATACCATTACATGGTCAGTGCTGTGGGCTACCTGATGGCTAGAGGGAATGCAGGCGCCCTGGTGACACGCAGCAATGTTCTCAGCACTGGTGTCAATAAATTAATGTAACATCACTGTAGCCAAAAATATGATAAGAAAATCAATATGTGAAATGGGGCCTTAAACTGCACTCGCCCTTTCAGGCAGGGCATGCCAGCTAGCTGCCTGGCTGCATTGTATTGTGTGTCATTACACAAACGAGCCCCCTTGTCAAACAGTGTTTATGTGAACAATGTAAATGTATTGCCATGTGAAAAGAAACAATATTGTTACATGCCCACATTTTCTTGTAGTAACATATATTCCACATATCTTTGTGTACTTGACAGTGAATAATAACAACAACAGTTTGCTTCTCACCTAAATCACTTATATGTACACCTATCAAGGATCATTACTGACATATGTCTATCTAATCGCAGAGGGACAAACAATACCTCCTGTGCAGAGCTGCCTGTCCTTGATTACCAACCTGTTGGTGATACCATTCTGCCCCCCCCCCCCGGAAGGACGGCGACACCTTCCAACAACTCCTGAGCTCCATTGAATCTCTTTCTCTGGCCTTGGCAAGGGAAGATAGCATTGCAGGGTCTCCAGAGAAACCGTTACCCACAGGACTTGCCCCATCTAGCAGTCCAATTCCAGCTGAGGACTCCTAGGACCCCCAAATTATATTCCAGTGGCGAGTGGTAGGAGTCCAGCAGCGAATGGCTGATGAGGTGTGGGTGGGGGTGGGGACCCTAGTGCAGTGGTTCTCAACCTTTTGACTTCTGTGGAGCCCCACTTAATCATTACTGGAACTCAGGGACTCCCACTGAATCATTACTGGAAGCCAGGGACCCCGGTTTAAGCACTGTTGATGATTTGAACCGCAAAACAATACACAAAATATACAGGAAAAAAATCATAAAATACATAGACAATGACACATTTTATTTAATTCACAAACACACATAAATATAAAAACTAAATTTTAATAGAGATGTTGGAGCTTTTCTAAATTCAATTTAGGCCTCTCATCGTCCATGCTATATTCTGTTTGATGCATCTGCATTGCTACCACAAATCAATCTGAGGACACTAATTACATTTTTAGCCTCCAATTTCAAATTCCTTCACATTTACAGGATGTTTTAAAATTTTCAGCTGTATTTTTAATTTCTTTATTAATAGACACTTCATTAATCTGTTAGCATTTTATAATTTTCTAAGTAGTCACGGACCCCATGTGGAGGCTTTGTGGACCCCCTGACAAGGCTTTGGAGACCTCCTGGGGACCCAGACCACAGGTTGAGAACCACTGCCCTAGCGGGTACCCTAGAAGGAGTCCGTGGGTGTCTGAGTCCTAATAAGGATATGACTAAGGCAATTATAGACAGCTGCACTTGGCTCCATGGGATGGATGAGTCCTTAGCTGACATGGCTGGTGTCATGATGCAGAGGGAACAACAACAGCCCTCTACATCTGACACCAGTGAAAGTGTAAGCTGGGCCGGGGGCAATCGGTAACATAATGGAATACATGGAACGCAAATTGGACTCCTTTATGTCAACAATGGGTGCCCTCAACAGCAACATTGTTTCTATGTTGGCTACCCACTAGATCCTTGCCAGTGATGTCCAGGCTGCCTTACTGGCACTGATGAATGTTGGTGGGGACAGGGGAGCCACATCTTTTGCCCCTGATGTCTGTGTGCCTCAGATGCCTCCTATACAAACACCACCAACTGCAAGGGAGACACAACATTCATCAGAGGAGGAAGATGCAGTCTTCACCAGTTTCTACTATCAATCTGCCGATGACATTTGTCAGTGCCTCCTGGCCAGTTTCATAGTGGTCCTTTATTTATCATCATGCCATCTCCTTTGTCACCTGGTACTGGACTTTTTGTTTGTGCCCATGCTGATCTTATCCACTCATAGACTTTGAAACAACCATGCCTTCCCTAGTGGCAATCGGATCTCCTCACTGAAATTCTCCTTACCTCCACATGTCACATGATATGTCTCCTGTTAGACCTGGCATCCTTGGCGTGGGTCTCCCTTCCATTTTTTGATGATGCCTCCAATGTTATTGATCTGTTTTTGCTGGTTTAGATTCTTTGGGCACTGTGCCACTGCTATTCAGTGCCACAGTGCAAGTGCTCCCTATTGTAAATTGATGTACCACCAGCTCCCCCTGTATTCCCTTGCTGGGAATTTGGACCTTCTGACACACTTGCGTGTCTCTGGGTGCTGGAAGCGCGACTCAACACGAAGAAGCATGTCGCCGCAGCCGCTGAGTCTCGCATCGCCGGAGAAGAGTGTCGACGTCGCATCAGACGCCGGCGCATTCCCGAAGAAGCGCGCCGCATCCTTCGAAGCGCCTCGCAGCACCAGAGAAGAGCATCGACCTCGCATCAGATGCTGACGCATCGCAACACGAGGCGCGCCCCGCATCCCAGGAGAAGATCGTCGACCTCGCATCAGACGCCATCGCATCGCCAGCGAAGCGTGTCGCAATGCCTGTCGCGGCTCCAAAGACTCATCAAAATCGCCGCACGGCCATCGGCCGTGCACGCATCACCTCTTCGTTGTCGCAACCTCAAGAAGACGCCACTTTGTTTCTTTTGCACCAGATCTTCAACGCATCACCGTCCTTGCGTGTAAGGGACTACTGCATCACCTTCCCTGCAACACTTTTCGTTGCCATGCGTTACGCATCTTAAGGTACATTGAACTCAAAGTGTCGCATTTCCAATTTAAGAGATTTAAGCTAATTCTACCATCTTTAAAGTGCAGTATTGTGGATTATTTTTGTCGTTTATGGTCTTGTGGTAAATCTATATAAAAGATACTTATTCTTATAATACAACCTGTGTGGTGTCCATTTGTAGTGTTGTCACTGGATTACTGTATGTGTTCACAAATGCTTTACACACTGCCTCTGAACTAAGCCTGTCTGCTCGTGCCAAGCTACCAAGAGGGTGAGCAGGGGTTATTTCAGGAGTGTACCCCCTTACCCTGACTAGACGCAAGGGTCCCTATTTGGACAAAGGTACCTACCTCTGCCAACTAGAGACCCCCAGTTCTAACATTGGTGGTCAGCGGTGGGGATTCTGGACTTGCATTTGTGACTCATGCACAGTGATTGGTGAACACTACCTAGTGAGTGCAGACCATAACGCAACCACATACTTTTGGTAGATATTCTTTTTTGGGACTTTCTATTTTTGCTAAAAACTGCCAAGTTTAATCACCATGGATACAGCAGCATCCATAGTATCTGTTGATAATGATTGGGAGGAGGAGAAACTGGAATGCTACACCGTTAACCAGCTCAAGCACTTCTGCAGGAAGTTCAAAGTTTCTATGACCGGAATCACCAGGGAGGATGATTTCCAAAAGGCGCTGAGGGCCTGGGTTGAAGCAAGGAATACCCCTGAGAATGAGGAGGGGGCTGAGAATGCAGATGAGCAGTTGGATGGGCCAGTGGGTCCAGGGGAGAGGAGAGCATCTTCCCCCATAGGTAGCAGTGTTTCTGCCCGAGGTCTGTCCCCAGAAGAGCTGGAGGACAGAGAAAAGAGTAGGATGCATGAGATGGAGCTGACCAAGCTCAAGTTCAAGGGGCAGTTGGAATTTGAATTGCAATCTAGAAAGTTGGCCCTAGAAGAGAAAAGAATGGATCATGACCATGAAAAAGTTGGAGGGAGATGGAGTTTAGAACCAAGAAGTTAGAGATCACTCCCTCTGGTGGCAGCACACCGTCAGTGCCTGTTGAGGCTAGGGTGTATATTCCTAAGGATGTGGTTAAGGAGTTTTTTAAAAATGATGATATTGGGCAATGGTTCAAGGCCTATGAGGTAACCATGACTTCCCACCGGGTCCCTGAGAAGGATTGGGGAGCGGGGTTGTGGGGTCGGTTCCTTAGTGAGGGGCGGGATACTTTGTTGGACTTGCCCTCTGAAGTCTATAATTCCTACAGCCACATGAAGAATGCCTTGATGACCAGGTATGGGTTGACTCCTGAACTCTATAGGCAGAGGTTCAGGAACTGTAAGAAGATTGAAGGCAGTACCTGGGTTGAATATGTGACCTTTTTTTGCAGAGTCTTGGATGGTTGGGTAAAGGGTAGCAAAGCAAATGATTTTCAGGCGCTCTTTGATTTGATTGCATGGGAGCACTTGTCCAGTAATTGTTTTCCTGAGCTATGCCAGCATCTGATTGACAGTAGGTTGACTAACCCTAGGCAGCTTGCTGAGGAGGCGGACCGCTGGGTGAGCACCCGGGTCCACAAGGGTCACGTGGGAGACTCTGCCAAGGGTGGGCAGGGTCCCCAGCAGAGGAGTGGGGGGGACAAGGGCAAACAGAGGGAGTTCCAGAGAGGGCCACAAAGTAAACCCCAAGGGAAAGGTTCCCAGCCTCCCCCTGAGAATAAGCACGGGGCTCCGACAGGTCCACCTGTTCATAGGGGACCCCTGATGTGCTACAAGTGTGGTGCCCTAGGCCACAAGGCCAATGATCCCCGTTGCCCTTTGTTTGGAAAGCCAGCACCACCTGGTGCAGTACCCCGGCAGTTGGCTAGTGTAGCCCTGGGGGAGGAGATGGGTGCCCAAGGTGGGCGGGATCCCGTAGTATTGTCCCTTGTCTCATTAGGGGACTCTGAGATGGTCCCTAGGACCCAACTGCCTGAGAACACTAAGAAGTACAGGCAGTGGGTGACCATCAATGGCCATAGGGTGGAGGTTCTGAGAGACACAGGAGCCAGTGTGACAGCTGTCAAGTGTCACCTGGTGTCTAAAGAGCAGGTGGACCCTGATACATTCTACCCAGTTGTTGCTGCTGACAACACAGAGAGCCACTGCAAGGTGGCTCAGGTTCCCTTTGAGTGGGGGGCGTCTCTGGTACTCTTCAAGTAGCTGTGAGGCCAGCCATGCCTGTTGACTGTTTGTTAGGGAACGCTTTGGAGAGCTCCCCTTGGGCTAAGGTGGAGCGGAGTGCTCATTTGGAGATGTTGGGCTTGCCTGATTGGGCGTATGTGACCACCCGGTCCATGGCAGCCAGAGGTGTTCAAGAGGACCTGGAGCCTGAGAGGGAGGCCCAGGTGCCTGCCGGAGAGAGAAGAGGCAGGGGGCGTGGGAAACCGGCCCCCGAAGTTCCCATGGTCCAGGAGGAGGCAGACCCTGAGGGGGATGCCATGGAGCCTACAGGGGAACAGGTAGCTGAACTGGGGGACCTGCCTGAGCTGACCCATTGGCAGCAAGATGGAGGACCCTCCATGGAGGAGTTCTGCGAGGAGCAGAACACGTGCCCTTCTCTCGTGGGTCTGAGGCAACAGGCCACAGACCAGGCAGCAGGTGATCAGTCTGGATCACATTGGATCTACTGGGAGAATGGTCTCCTGTATAGCGAGCCTAAGGTTGTTGAGCCTGGGTCAGCCCGTGTGCTGGTGGTACCCCAGCGCTTCAGAGCCTTCCTACTGGGTTTGGCTCATGATGTGCCTTTAGCTGGACATCTGGGGCAGGACAAGACCTTTGAAAGGCTTGTCACCCATTTCTTTTGGCCCCAGATGCGCAGGAGTGCCGCCACTCACTGCAGGACCTGTCAGACTTGCCAGGCAAGTGGAAAGAGTGGGAGGAAGCAGAAGGCTCCTCTCCAGCCATTCCCTGTGGTCAGCACCCCCTTTGAACGGGTGGGTATTGACATTGTGGGGCCATTGGACCCCAAGACAGCCATGGGCAACAGGTTCATCCTGGTCTTGGTGGACCATGCCAGGTGGTGTCTGACAGAGGTATTAACTTTATATCCAAGTATATGAAGTCCCTGTGGCAGGAGTGCGGTGCAACATACAAGTTCACCACTCCTTACCACCCCGAAGGAAATGGGTTGGTTGAGAGATTCAACCGGACCCTGAAGGGCATGATTATGGGTCTGGAAGAACCCATGAGGCGTAAGTGGGACGTCCTCTTGCCATGCCTTCTTTTTGCATACCGTGAGGTGCCACAGAAGTCTCTAGGGTTCAGCCCTTTGAGCTTCTGTATGGTCACCCAGTGAGAGGACCTCTGAGTTTGGTCAAGGAAGGCTGGGAGCAATCTCCCAGGAAACCTCCCCAGGATGTATATAGCTACATGCTGGC
This sequence comes from Calotriton arnoldi, assembly GCA_963921515.1. Lineage (NCBI taxonomy): Eukaryota > Metazoa > Chordata > Amphibia > Caudata > Salamandridae > Calotriton > Calotriton arnoldi. Next base: position 1,428,968 of record CAWUFW010003497.1, read on the forward strand.
CCTCAGGAACCAAACTAGGCATTTCAGGCAACTTGCTGAGGCAAATCTGGAAGCCAGCCAGGAGGAAATGAAGCTGTGGTACGACCAGAATGCCACTCTGGTGAAGCTTCAACCTGGTCAGAAAGTGTGGGTCATGGCCCCAGTGGAGCCCTGTGCACTCCAGGATAAGTGGACCGGACCCTTTGAGGTGGTGGAGCGCAAGAGTCCTGTTACCTACTTGGTGGACATGCGGTCTCCCAGGAACCCCTTGCGGGTCCTGCACGTCAACCGCCTGAAGCCCCACTTGGAGAGGTCCCAAGTGGGCATGCTCTTAGCTACAGATGCTGGGATGGAGGAGGAGACCGAGCCTCTTCCTGACCTCCTGTCAGCCCAAGAGCAAGATGGATCAGTGGAGGGTGTGAACCTCTCTCCTCCCTGACACCTGAGCAGCAAGGTGACTGTCGCCAACTGTTGGGGCAGTTTCCTGACCTGTTCTCCCTGGTTCCTAGTGTCACTGACTGGTGCGTCCATGATGTGGACACTGGGGACAGTCTTCCTGTCAAGCACAAGGCTTACAGGGTGACTGACAGGGTGAGAGCTTGCATCAAGGAGGAGGTCTCCAAGATGTTTGCATTGGGGGTAATTGAGTCCTCTCACAGCCCTTGGGCCAGCCCAGTGGTCTTGGTCCCAAAGGCTGCCGCGCCTGGTACCACACCCGAACTCCAGTTCTGTGTGGACTACCGAGGACTCAATTCCGTCACCAGGACTGACGCACACCCCATCCCCAGAGCTGATGAGCTCATAGATCGGTTAGGGGCTGCCCGGTACCTCAGTACGTTTGACTTAACGTCTGGGTACTGGCAGATCGCCTTGACTGATGGGGCCAAAGAGAGGTCAGCATTCTCCACACCAGATGGGCACTACCAATTCCGGGTGATGCCCTTTGGGATGAAGAATGCCCCTGCCACCTTTCTGAGGTTGGTCAACCAGGTGTTGGTTGGACTGGAAGAGTTCAGTGCCGCCTACCTGGATGACATCGCAGTATTCAGCGCCAGTTGGGAAGAACATCTACGCCACCTCTGGGAAGTGTTGATGGCGCTGCGGAGGGCAGGCCTCACGATCAAGGCGAGTAAGTGCCAGATCGGGCAGGGTTCCGTGGTGTACTTGGGACACCAGGTTGGGAGCGGCCAGGTGGCGCCCCTACAGCCCAAGATTGATACCATTCTGGCTTGGGAGCCCCCAAGACTCCAGACAGCGGTGAGAGCCTTCCTAGGACTCACCGGGTATTACAGGAGATTTGTCAAGGGTATGGCAGCATGGTTGCACCCTTGACAGAGCTGACTTCCAGGAAGCAGCCCAAGAGAGTGATTTGGACTGACACCTGTCAACAAGCTTTGACACCTTGAAGACAGCCATGTGCACGGCGCCCGTGCTCCTGGCACCCAACTTCTCCAAATAGTTTATCGTTCAGACAGACGCTTCAGAGCATGGTGTGGGGGCTGTTTTGTCACAGATGAATGAGGAGGGCCTAGACCAACCTGTAGCCTTCCTTAGCAGGAGGTTACTTCCACGGGAACAGAGGTGGAGTGCTATTGAGCGTGAGGCATTTGCTGTGGTCTGGGCGCTGAAGAAGCTGAGACCATACCTGTTTGGGACTCACTTCCGGGTTCAGACAGACCACAGGCCCCTCAGATGGTTGATGCAGATGAGGGGTGAGAATCCAAAGCTGTTGAGGTGGTCCATTTCCCTACAGGGGATGGACTTCACGGTGGAACACCGCACTGGTACAGAACACGCCAATGTTGATGGTCTGTCCAGATTTTTCCGCCTTAGTGAAGAGAACTCCCTAGAGGTAGGATAGTTCTCCCCACATTTCAGCTGGAGGGGACATGTGTTAGACCTGGCATCTTTGGCGTGGGTCTCCCTTCCATTTTTTGATGATGCCTCCAATGTTATTGATCTGTTTTTGCTGGTTTAGATGCTTTGGGCACTGTGCCACTGCTATTCAGTGCCACAGTGCAAGTGCTCCCTATTGTAAATTGAGGTATGTATTAGAGACTCCATGATTGGATGATTGGTTTACTTGTCAGTCCCTAGTACAGTGCACTGAGTGTGCCCAGGGCTTGTAAATCCAATGCCGCTGGTGGGCTTGCAGCACTGGTTGTGCCACCCACAGAAGCAGCTTGTAAAATGTGTCTCAGGCCTGCCATTGCAGAGCCTGTGTGCAGCCTAGGGCTGCCATGTCGACTTGGTGAGTGCACCCACTTACCAGGCCCTAAACTTTCCCTTTACTGCATGTTGGTCACCCCCAAAGTAGGCCCTAGGCCAGGGTGCATTGTAAGTATAAGTTAGGACATGCCCTGGTGTGTGTGGCATGTCCTAATAGTGAATTACAGCCATTTTCGTTGTTCACTATTGCAAGGCTACCTGTTCCCCATAGGCCAGAATGGGCAGTTTGATTATTACACCTTATAAGCCTAACTGACCCAGGGAACATGGTAGAAAAACGAATTTAGTATGCCTGAACTCAGGATGATAAAATACATCTTTTAGTGAAGTTGGTTTTAACATTCTGTGTTTGAAAATACCACTTTTAGAAAGTAGGTATTTTCTTGCCTAACTAATCAAGCCTGCCTCTGCTAGGTTGTGTATTCCTTGTCTGGGTTTGTGAGTGACAGGGGATGGGGGGCTCCAGGCGACAGGGTGAGTCAGCACAGGGCTGAATAGAGAGATCTGCATCCAGAGTGGAGGGAGGAGTTGCACCTGGGTCTGAATAGGGCTGTACCTGCCTTCCTCAATGCTGGCTCCACCTCCTGCCGGGCGGCTGAGCACTCTGCCCCACATTCTGAAAGGAAAGAAGGAGTCCTGTAAACAAAGTGCTCCAGGACTGACCAGAACTGGTTTTGGACTAGGCAGAGGCCTCTCTGCCTTCAGAGAACAAAGAGAAAAGGTGTATAAAAAGGGGACCAAGACCCCTAGGAAATTAGATCACTTTTGGGAAACAAGAAGAAACCTTTGCTGAGGAGCGGAACCAAGAAGAAACTGAGGAGAAGACTATCCCTAAGCTGAGAGGGATCTGCCTGCAGTGGTTGCCTGACTGCCAAAGAAAGGAGAAGGGAACTTTGTGTGTACTTTCATCAACTTGTGAAGGATCTCCAAGGGCTTGATTTTAGAGCTTGCCTCCTGCTGAAGTCTCAGGGACAACAGACTTCACCCACCAGCTCCCCCTGTATTCCCTTGCTGGGAATTTGGACCTTCTGACACACTTGCGTGTCTCTGGGAGCTGGAAGCGCGACTCAACACGAAGAAGCGTGTCGCCGCAGCCGCTGAGTCTCGCATCGCCGGAGAAGAGTGTCGACGTCGCATCAGACGCCGGCGCATCCCCGAAGAAGCGCGCTGCATCCTTTGAAGGGCCTCGCAGCACCGGAGACAAGTGTCGCCGTCACATCAGACGCCGTTGCATACCCGGGGCAGAGCATCGACCTCGCATCAGACGCCGACACATCGCAACACGAGGCACGCCCCGCATCCCAGGAAAAGATCGTCGACCTCGCATCAGACGCCGTCGCATCGCCAGGGAAGCGTGTCGCAGGGCCTGTCGCGGCTCCAAAGACTCATCGAAATCGCCGTACGGCTGTCGGGCGTGAACGCATCACCTCTTCGTTGTCGCAACCTCAAGAAGACGCCACTTTGTTTCTTTTGCACCAGATCTTCAATGCATTACCGTCCTTGCGTGTAAGGGACTACCGCATCACCTTCCCTGCAACACTTTTCGTTGCCGTGCGTTACACATCTTAAGGTACATTGAACTCAAAGTGTCGCATTTCCATTTTAAGAGACTCAAGCTAATTCTACCATCTTTAAAGTGCAGTATTGTGGATTATTTTTGTTGTTTATGGTCTTGTGGTAAATCTATATAAAAGATACTTATTTTTATAATACAACCTGTGTGGTGTCCATTTGTAGTGTTGTCACTGGATTACTGTATGTGTTCACAAATGCTTTACACACTGCCTCTGAACTAAGCCTGTCTGCTCGTGCCAAGCTACCAAGAGGGTGAGCAGGGGTTATTTCAGGAGTGTACCCCCTTACCCTGACTAGAAGCAAGGGTCCCTATTTGGACAAAGGTACCTACCTCTGCCAACTAGAGACCCCCAGTTCTAACATCTCCCAAATGAACTCTGTCTGGTCAACCATGCTTTCAATATCAGTTAGTGTTGGCCAAAACTGGAAAATAGGACTCCTGTAAAAGATTGTGAGGGACCAACAATCTTCAATAAAAATATCTGCCGTACATAGCTGAAAGGACTACATATACCATGGTGGAAGAGTACATTCATACCCCACTTGTTTGCATAACAATAAAAGTGAGAGATAAGCTATTTCACATGCTGTTTTTGGATATGCACTTACACCAAGTTAAACCCCTTCAATGGTATAATGAGCAATTTATTTTCTCCTAATATAATGTCAGTGTGTAACATCAAGTTGCAGTCACTTGACTGATACACAGTGAAAATCTGATCCTAATTATACTAATACTTATCACCTATAAACGGGGAAATGTGAGGCCATAACACTGTTCCACTCATCCCTATAAATGTCACGCAGTCAATATGACAACTTTATCATCCTAAAATGATAACCTCACTGTTATAAATCTGAATGGTTGTACCAATAATAGGTAGATATTCATGCCCATATTCCTTACGAATTAGCATCATACCTGTGCCACCCGAGGTGGAACAAAGACAACCCAATACCTTGAATGCCAGTAACCAAGAAATACAAGGGTTCCATGTTGGGGACCTGTGTCAACTTATAATTGGTCAAGAAATGCTCCACTGGGATAAGTAACTAAAATGAATTCCTCTGCCCTTGAGAGGCCTAATATGCGTTGATTGTGAGTGCAAACACACATTACATCTCTTGTACATTGTACATACATTTAGCCTACATTTGCCATATCATGTAATCAGAAACAACGCAACATCTCCCAAGGGGAAGAGTTAATGGGAGATATATGGGCATGAAACTTTGAAAATAGTTGACCTTAGTGAGCTGCATGATGTCACACACTTAGCAAGTAGTCAATGGAAATGATTATGGACAGACTTCAGGCAGGTGTGACTACTTACACAATTAGTAACCTATCAACAGCAATGACCCCCTTGCACAATGGGGCAAGGGTGTGTGCGGTACTACAAGGCAACTGTGTGTGCTCCAGCACAGCCAGGGAGCAGCAATCTGTAGTGACAAAACTATCCTACCAGCTGTCCTATCATTTTTGCACAGGGTGCAACAGTAGCAGACTACCTGTGTTGTGGTGTATGAAAAATCATCAACTGAGCCCCACTTATAGTGTTTAAAGTATGGAAAAAGGGACCATAAATTACTCAAAAGTGAGGTACTCAAACAGTTGTCCATAGGCCTCTGATAAAGCTATATATACCTTCATAGAGCGCTGGTCAATAGCTACATCACATACTCAACTCAACAAGCACATTGGTACCAACTCTTACATATGAACTGATGGTGAACTAGTGAAATCAGAAAAAAAGAAAATGTATCAAAACTATTATAATTACTATCTACACCTGCCTAGCCTACAATAACTAACCTAACACTAGCCTAAAGTACCTAACTTATCTTAAACTATCTAAACTCATCTCAAACTATCTAAACTGATCTTAAATTATCTAAACTTATCATAAACTATCTTAACTTATCTTAAAATATACTAACGACTATACACACATGAAAAGTTAAGCATCAACCTCCACCCCCCTTAATACACATAGATCAGCACAATACAGATAGCAACCACATCCTAATCATATGTTACCTATACATGTAATCCTAAACAAATACTTTTTTGGGGTATTCTTTTTTATGATTTGTATTGTTTTTTTTTTAAACACACTAAACATCAACCCCCATCCACTTAAAGACCTAACAGTATAAAACAAGCTCAAAACTACTCCCTACTAAAATATCTAAAGAATAACGCTATACCTAAACTGAACCATAAAACAATATGTCAAAAACAGGGAAAGGGAATGTCCAGATGGAGAGTCTAAATTTGTGCACTAATGTGTTCGTTCACCTCCTGTGAAGTCAACATAATCTCACGGAGATTGGCATGTTCCTTTTTGATGGCATGCAGCCTTCTGTTAATCTCCTGCAACTCCTTAAGGATCTGGTACTGTAACGAAGATCCACTGGCAGGTGTGGGACTCATGGGATGTGTGGTTGGCAGCTGTGAGGCAGTAGATGGTCCTGCTGTGGCCTATGTTTGGTCTGGCTGTTGTTGGCCACCCTCCAGATGTTTGGGCCCACTGGATTATGTTGTGTCCACCTGCCTTCCAGCATTCCATGTCCCCGTTACCTTGGCCCTCTCATACAGCACCTGCATCTTGAGGAATTCCTTTGTTACTTGGCAGATGTGGCGGTAGCATTCCATCTTCAATGTGTGGTCTTTAACTTCGTCAGCTGTCATGTTAACCAGCTCAAGTTGCAAATGTACTTGATGTTTGTCAAAATAGCCTGACATTGTCATGCAATCATTTGACAGTCCAGACCAATACCAAATATTGAGATAGAGATATGGCCAACATACCTTCAGTAGAAAGACATCTCCTCATCTTAAAAGGCAAAGTGAGTCAAGTGCGGTCAGTGTAGGTGTACAATATGGAAATTTAGTCACAAAATGATGACAACCATATCATTCATAACAGTAAGTCACACTCATGATGATGATGTCAATAGGAAATAGGTCACATGGTCCAGATATATATACTCTTTGTGTTGGTACTGCATCATTCAAGTGGGTTGAAATTTGCTCAATAACATATGTGAAGGGTGATAAGATAAGCAAGTCGAGGTAGTGTGCTTCAGCATTGCATGACTCATCTGGAATTATATAAGGCAGCGCCCACTGCTGTATTGACTTACTCAATGTCAGATAGCCAATACATAGATGGAAGGTGGTTGGCTACTTCCTGAAAGACATAACTGTACTACACTTTACCAATTTACCCTCACACAGATAGCAGGAAATCTGACATACAGCTTCTGGTATGCAGGTGGAGCAATACCAGGATGACCTTTAAACAATCAAATGTCTGTACACTCATTCTCCCCAGGCTGCTTTCCTCAGTGCACAATTTAAATGAAACAATGCATTTTAGGAGTATGTATATGAATGCTGGAGTACTCATCTGTACAACATCTTTGTGGGGTGTAGTGCAGGGAACCATGCACCATGATGCAAGTGTGACTGTGTTGGTGCCAGCCAGTATAACGTACACCACTAGTAGGTGAGCAGTGTATTGGACTGTATGCTGCTAACACAGTGCATCCCTCAATGTAAATTTTTACACAGTGCAGCAACATGACTTCATGCTTTGCATTGTATGAATGCCTCACAGAAATGAAGCATAGGGGATATATCGGCCATGAGTTTGACATTTCAATACCAAATCAAGTGTAGCTGGCCACACCATGCCAATGAGACTGCATCCATGCATTGAAGCATATGGGCACTCCATAGGTTTTACAGCAAGGATATTTGCACAATGTGCTCCAAAATATACACATTGCATTGAGATATGAATCTTGACATCCATTTTAGACCTGCAGAGCCGCATGACCAGAACCCTTGCCAGGTAGACATCTACACTCACAATGTGCATCAGTCAGGCAGTTTGGTAATGTTATGTACAACACCATGGTTCAATAGAGTAGCAGGCCTACGTCCTTACAGACTCCAGGACATCAATGTAATTGTTACACTGTCACTCTATTTCACATAGGTATGGCATGGACTACTCTGAGGGAGGTTCAAGGACCCATGAAGCCGGATTACAACAGCCATACCTCAGATTAAGTCAAGTAAATGATGATTCAAAAATAATAATAATGTACTAACAGCCTTACAGAAACACACGTTGAGATGTCACTTGTCGTATCACAACAAAATGCGTAGCATTTATTATAGGAGTAATGGTTTGCTTTTTATGGCTACTCTGCTGACACTGTCCTACATGATTTAACAATTTGGCTTTTGATTTGACACACAGCTCCAGGGACAGGTATGGGTCACCAAACATTTTAAATGTTGATCAACATGAATCTCTACCCACACCTATAGTCATTCACACTGAAAATATGTAGCAGGAGATGTTAAATGTGTGCAGCATGTTTGAGCATAGTATGATACAAGATGGAGCAATATATGTGGTATTTTGACACACATATTCTCAAATTCAGATTTCATGATGCCATCATGTTTACACTTGGTAACACTGTCTGGGTAAATTTTTCACCTCATCATCACCAGTTTTATACTCAAATATGGACAAAGGCAAATAAAATATGTCCAGACAAGCTTAGCATACCTCATTCCATTTGCTGATGCATCTGTTTAAACTTTAGGGCATAATTACTAAACTTTCACGCAATGCAGGACAGATTAAAAATTTGCTGCGCTGCCTTGCGTGAAAGGGAGAGGGCAGAAATACTCCATATTTACAGAGATATGGAGCATTTCTGATCTCTCTTTGTGCTGGCACACTTCAGGCAGCCTGGTGCCAGTGCAGGCACCCTTGCGCCATGATGCAAGGGTGTCTGCGTTGCAAGGAGAATTGTTTCTGTGCAGGAAGGTATACCTTCCTGGACAAGAACAATTTCTCAAGGCATTTTCCACTTTTGTATACGTGCTGCACATTGCAGCACTCATAGAAAGAAGAAATAACAAGGAGAAAAAAGTATTTTTCTCCTTGTTAAGCCATGCTCTGGGAGGCCTAGCGATTTCACGCAATCCCAGGTTTACAAACCTTAGTACCCACCCATGGAACACTTCCCAGAATGAAATGTAATGCAATGCAGCACAAGCCGTTGCATCGTGTTACATTTTTTCAACAATGTCAAGTAAGGCAGAGCAAATCGGCCCTTGCATGGCTTTGTAAATATCTACTAGCATTTTGCATCATGGATGAGCCACTAAAGTGGTCAAACATGACGCAAAATGTAAGTAATATGGCCCATTTTTGGTAATGTTTGGGTCATGTGTTGTATGACAAATTTTGATTGTGTTGAACATCTGCAGCTTTAGTGCCAGATATTGGTTCATGTGCCAAATGCATCAAAACAGTAGATAAGCAAACATCACCGCAGCTGTTTGAAGGTGATTGATACATCCCCATACGCATCACAATGTTACAGCTATCATGGATCGCACATAAACCTTACAGAGCTACAATCATGTACTCATTACACTTACTGGTAGGATTGGGATCCCGGAAGGTGTCAACCTCTCCCCTGGTGTATGGGGCAAGTCCACCAACAAGACAAAGATTAGAACAACGCTTTGTAAATAGTGAAGCTACACACAGTCTAAATTCCATTATAAGTACTATGACATCCCAGTGATTTGGATTATTCAACACGCTTAATATATATATGTATATATTGTATAAATATGGGATGCAGCTAGTCGCCTTGCATGCTGACATGGCTGGATGTTGACACTCAGAGATATCTAACATCACATGCCTGAAGATTGCCTCAGGCATGTGATGTTTTCTTTACTGCTGGGCAGCATCAGCTCAGGCCCCCTTGCACCATGACACAAGGGGGTAATCATCAGGCCTAGGCAGACCAAAGTAATGCTGCAATGAGAAAGGACAGGTATATACCATATGTAACATTCTAAGGACCATATCAGACTTTTCATGGCGCTGGTGCACAAAGAGCTGATTAGCGGCAATGCATGCTACCTTGCAACATGCTGCAAAGTTGCATGCCTTGAAAGAAGTTTTATATTGGTTTGTTCTGGAAGGGTCACCTTCCTGCACAAATACAATTCCTGTAGGCATTTTCATCTGTCTACATGCGCTGCACAATACATCACACATAAAAAGGTTAACATAATAGGATGTTTGGATCATTCGCTGCTCAAGCACATATGTGAGGTCAGGTAGTTCTTCCAAATCCATGCGTGTTCAATGTAAACAACAAGCCATTGAACAGCCCACTTGGGCAGAGTATAGCAATTGCATTGGATTACACTGGATTTATGTACCCACCACATTTAATTGTCTGCCCCTTATCTGTTTACACTTTTGCATAAATGAGATAGTAACATGATTACATGCAGATGGTACATACATACATACCTACAGGGCCTCCAACCTCCAGTCCAAGGATGTCAACCAGATCCGTGCAACAATATCAGCCCAGCGATATTTCAACTAGTGTATGGTGCGCTCAACCCCAAATAAGTTGCACATGTGCCAATGCACCCTCTTCCAGAGGTCCTTCCGGTCCTTTGGGGGGGAGTAGTTCTGGCGGACCCTACCCCCCAATGCCAGCATATTGGTATTGGGCAGGTAATGCACGAGGAGCCAAAGGACGCCTCCAACCTCTCTCTCATTGTAATTTTTCACCCTACCCTTTCCTAAAATGACCTAAACCCTACTATGCCCCCTACAACCCAAACAAACGCCCCTTAACCTAATCCCTACCCCAATATATAGAATCCCTAAATAGACAAAACTATGAAAATACAATATACAACAACAAGACACAATGTGATGCCCTGAAAACGGTCCCAGTATGCTTGTTTTCCGGTCCAGGGAGGACCTGGCCTGGCAGTTTGGGATGGACTGTTCCAATAGGGAACAGGGTCAAGGCTAATTTGCAAATGGCTGGGTCCAAACTCGAATTACGTGGTGAGCAAAATAACGATGGATTAAACCCAGATATGTGACTGGGGGAGAATGTTTGACAATATTCAACATTCCGTCCATATGTTTGCGTTGTGTTACCAGGGTATACACCTGGATGTCTCCCACAGTCCTATGTACATGTAAAGATTGATCCTGGGGCATATGGCTCACTCTATTTTGTTCCCTATTCTGTCCAATCTCTCTATTCCTGCAATGTGTCGGGAACCCTTCCTTGTGATGTGTCACGGATGCAGCACACACTTCAGCACAGAGACAGGCTGGTTCCCCCATACTCCAGTGAATGCCCCACCTAGATTGTAAATTTGCTGGACTTTCAAACTTTCTATGATATAATTGAAATATTCCTCATGTTTTGACCAGGCAGCCATGTCTAACGCACAAAGGTCCTTCAGGTAATGTAGTGCCACAGCCACTTCTGCACTCAAGGGTATGTGTATGACCCAGGTTGTGTGGTGCTTGCACAACGCAACATGGTACATGGGCATACCCATGCAACTCCCATGGTTTTAGATGCATTCCCAGACTTACCAAACCTGGAAATGCACCAGAAAGTGCAACCTTCCCAGGAGTGGTGGTTACAAAGAGTAATACATGTAATTATCCTCCTTACTTCTTCTTTCAACATGTGCTGCATTCTGCAGCACATGTAGATGGTGAAATATTGCTCTCAGGATTTGTTGCTTTGCAGGAAACCGCACCTTTATGCACAAATACATTCCTGCATGCAACACAACCACCCTTGCACTGCCTGCTCATGTAAAGCGCTCTGATTCCTTCGGGTTGAGTTCGCGCTATATAAACCTCCCCCCAAAAAAAAATGGCCATTGCTGAATTCAGAATTGTGTCTAAGTTTTAGACATGTATACCTTTCCAGTTCACCAATAGGTTTCTTATCTGTTTCCCCCTCAAAATGCAAGTAGGTTCAAACTGCAAAAAAAAATTAAATAGGAAAGATGGACTACCAGTTCGAAAAATTCAAAAACTTTGGTAAAAAATTATCTTTTTTCACAACTCTGCTTTTTCCTGAAAATTGGAATAGTGGTGCTTTTTTGTTGTTTGTTGATATATATTTTTATTTGGCAAATATAGCCATAAACAAATGCCACAATACAACATACAATTAAAATGCGAATTATACAAACAGTGCAACCATAGAAACTGTATAAAACTCAATAAAATGCTAATAAAATATACAATGGGAGCTATGCCACTCTATAAAAAAACTCTTAATTCATCGCCAAATAGGAAAAGGGTCACATATGCATTAAATATACATTTCTACATCCATACGGACTTCCAAGGATCAAAAATATTCTCAGGTCATGGGTAAAGTCGTATTTCTACCCCATACCCATTTCAGATTATATTACCAATTCATTCAGCGACTCCTGTATTGCAATTAAAAATCTTCCTATTGCACATGTCTCATTTAAAAATCTCATATTTATCAATAGACTAAGTGCTTGATCCCTACTATCAGTTTTATATGCAATAAAAAGAGGTTTTAAAAATTATTTCCGTTCTTCTAAGAACCACAAACAATCCATCAAAATATGTGGGCCACTGCATTTTACTTGCAATCCACATGTGCACAGACCCTGTTCGTTCGTCATTGCAGATTTTATCTTCCAATCAGCGTTACATGGGTTCAGGCCATCTCTAAATTTCAATATTATATTTCTAAGCTTCGGGTTAGGCATGGCCTCGATATAGGGGAACATATGATCGTTAGTCGACACCAAGAACTGGGTGGACGATTGCTCTCCAAGTAACATAAGTCTTCTTCTCGGGCCTTAGTATTAATAATGGCAGGTAGCACCTGCTTGGGAATCTGCTGCCCTGATTTCCATTGATAGTGGTGCTTTTAAAACAGCAAAACGTTTGTTGATCCCATTTTTAGGAACAACTTATGCTTTCCTGCACAGCACTTGTTTTGTCATTTTCCAACGAACAGCTAAATTTTGCCTAGTTACCTTTAGCGGAAAAAATTTAAGAAGGCTTCAGCACAGAGTGCACTAAACATGAGAAAAGGGCTTAGCACTAGGTTGTGAATAGCCTCAGTAGCTAAGGGCTTACACCACCTGACCTTAGCAATATTTATTTGTGGTGAATAATTTTACAAATAATAGCAGAATTGTCTTCGTTTGTGTCAGTTACTGTTTTTACATTTATACTTGATCTACTGCTTTTTTGTGTGGTTTATATCATATCAAGAAACACCTGGTGGGATGAAAGAAAGCTATTGGTAGCAGAGTGTTTGCTGTTCCCGTGTGAAGCAGAAAAACATCTGCATAATAAAATCGCATCGCTGCAGAATCAATTACATGGCGTGTGAGTTTGTTTTGAAATGCAAACATTCAATTAAATGTGTGGGTGATATTTACTGAGCAAGCGGTATCTCATTTACACATAAACATGCCAATGAAATTAAAACAGGTCACTTTAATATCATAGACAAAACAACCCATAAGAAAGAACTTCATTAAACCAAAGCAAACACCCAATTAGATTTGGAGTACTGCCCTTGCTTTCTGTTTGCACGGTGACTATGATTTGTATTCTGTTTGCCCAGTGAGCGATGCTTCCTCAAAGAGTAACAAACAAAGCTGCAACTTGAAAACTCGCATGCTAGACAGGATGAAAGGCTTTCGATAAATGAAAGCTTCTGTTTTCATTCAGCCTTTTGGGATCGTACGACGTCTCTACATCTTTGCTACTTTATTTACTTTAGGATTTCTTGTGGCTTACCCTTCGTATGAACCAAAAGAGAGTTGAAAAAGTTTTTTTACCCCCTAAAAAGTATGCACCATGCTTCTCTTGGATCAACAATGCTACAAAAAGTTTGTGGATTTTTAAAAATGTTTTATTACCTGCATTCTAAAGTTGTGTGCGGTATTTTGGGACTCTTTAAAGTGACCCTAAAACTAAGACGAAGGAAAGTTAAAAGGCCTATTCTGATAAAAGTAATTGTTTAACAAATAGCCGCTCTTCATGTTCCAAGGCGTTTGTCCCTTAATGAAAAACAGCTAGCTCATCACTGCCTTATGCTGAAAAACATCTGTATCTAGTACTCACCTAAGGGAAAATTTACTAACACATTGCTTCAGGTTTGCATCACAAAACAGACGCAAACCTGGTGCAAAGTGTTGTTTTGGGATTTACTTTGATTTGCGTTGGAAAGTTGCCTAAAGTAAGGCAAAGTAGCGCTATGTACTACATTGTGCTACTTTGAATCAAGGGGACGTTCCACTGGTGATATATTGGTGCTCCTATGCAACCACCTATGGGTTTTGGTCGTAGATCCCTATCTATTAGCATTTGTAGACGGGGTTTGGGCCAAAAAATTGCTCGCCCTTGAGGCAGGGGAAACAGTGAAGCAAGTTTAAAAAGTCTTGAAACCTCCCCAACTTTTAATGTGTGCTGCACTGTACAGCATGCTACATAGTGGAAACGTTTTAAAGCATTTTGAACTGGAAGGGACACATTGCAGTACAAAAGATATGCTTGACAGGACGCACACACCCTTGTTCTATGGTGCAAGGGTGTGCATTGCAGCCTAAAGTGCACCAGCCAATGGAAGAGAAAAACAACATCATATCTTAGTAGGTATGGCACTGTTTTTCTCTCTCTCTTTGACACAATGTAGCACAGCAACTTTGGAATTGGGTCTGGAATTACTGATCCACTAGTATGCTTTTTCAGGTATATAAAGCACCTTCCTTCACGTGGATCATCAATTTCATTTCATTCACCCATCTATTCCTGCCCTATCCAGTAGCATTTGAGTCAACTGAGGATCTATGTGGAAGGGGCAGAGTATGATGTCACACATAACTCACTATCTGTGGCCATTGACTCTAGAATACCTGCTCAGTTCCCAAGACCATAAAAGTTCAAAGAGCATGAACATGCCTTAATTAACATCAGTATTGATATATTATGTGATTATAAATCTATATTAGTGTATACATTGAAATATTCTCAAATGGAGAAAGAGAATGTTGGCTGCAGAAGAAAAAAGGCATCCCTTTAAAGGGCGGTTCCACTCATCCACTAGAGGTGGCATACTTCATCATTGAGGAACCTCCTCGCACTATTAAACCTAGTCATGGTGCGGGCAACAACCCTCTTGCTGCAAGGGAGGAGCTCAGGGATGTTTTCTATGTAAGAGGGGTTGTTACTACAACCCAATGTGAGCTAACAAGATGTGGTGAGGGGTGCAGTGCTAGTGATAAGGTGAATTAAAACTAGCTACAGGGTTTACCACATGTCTTTATTCAGGCTACCATGTGCTAGGATTAAAAACAGGGGATACGACTGGAACCATTAGATCCAGTCGTACTATACTCAGATCGACATGTTTCAGCCAATGACCTCGTAAGTGTTGTGGCTTTCGTCATGATCCAATATGAGCAACTGCTGTAAATAATGATATATTCAGAAAAAAGTGTAGAAATGTGGTATATTTATTTGATACAAAATCAGGGATCCAAGGCTCAGGAAGGTGGATTCACTGGTGGTACCTGTAAGGGGACACAAGCAACATACCAAGCAAGTTTTGAGAATTCAGAGATTTTTAAACAGATCTCAGCCAACTATCATTACATTGCTAATTCAATAGATCAGACACAGTTATTACACACATGTGTTCAAGAGAGAGAAAAAATTCTCCCAACGACCACCCACATGAGACTCTGTCCATGGGTGTCTCCTGGATCAAAGAGATCAATTTATTAGACTCCATGAGGGGATGTCTAAAAAGAAGCACTTACCTGCAATTGTCATGTGTAGTGTCTCAGCTGTCCTTAGTATAGATGCTCAAAACGCAGGCGCGTCTCCAACCTGTCTAGTAAAGGTGGGGACGTTAAAAACATATGCAGGGGAAGAGTGTAGCAACAAGCATAGTTAAAATGGAGACCAGAACCCCTCCTAAATGGTAGAAAGCAGAAGAGTGAAAATTGTAGTCTAAAAATGGGAGTAATGTCTCCCTTAGGTATAGATAGTGCATAGTATAGTGTGGATGTCATTATCCATGGCTAGTTGTGTCAGCAAAAAAACATCTTAATGCATAACAAAGTTTTATAGAAGCGAAAAACATTGAAAGCCACGTCAGAGCAAGAGCGGACTGATTTTTTGCTACGGTTCAAATACTCATCATCAGATAGAGATGAGTGGTCCAGTGACTCTGACTCAAGTGCTGATAACCCCCAATCCGACACCCAGAATAGGGGGCAAAGGAGATGGCGTGGAACTCAATCAAGGCCCCCAATGAGCAAATGGTGGCCCCCGAACCCATGGGCCTACCCCCCTTTTCAACCATTCGGATCAGCACCTCAGGGAACCATGATGGGCTTCCAACCTCCATCGTATCCAAGTTATAATCTGTCTTTTTTAGGACAGGGTCAAGGACGATTCAGAACAAGAAGAAGACAACATGTGCACTGGAGTCCACCAATATCCCCCCGCAACACACAGACCATGACCAAAACAATGGCACAACCAGGATCTAGCAAAGATCCGCCTAGTGGTAAATTTAAGTCAACAAATACTAATGGAGGACGAGAAACAAGTGCTAAACTGAGGTCTTGGATTCGTGCCAACGCACGTTGGTGACCTTTTTCAGATACACCAGGAACTACTCCAGTTCTTTCGCAAAATCAGACTCAAATTCGTTTTTTTCTGACATACTAACAGTCGTCACAGAGATGCCCACCATGAACACCAATTTGAGCAAAAAATCTACGTTCAACACATCTTCCATTCTTCTACCGGCAGAGGTAGCCACTTTCGAGAAAGCAGTCTTGAATGACATCAATTCAAAGAAGACACACGCACCTCCGGTCTACGATAACCTGCCTAAGAAAGAGCAAATAGCTTTATGAACTTTGAGTGAGAACAAATCTATTGTAATAAAACATGCTGATAAAGGAGGAGCCACGGTAATCATGGACACCACTTCCTATTGGATGGAATGCCTAAGACAACTGGGGGTGGCCACATAATATTACCTCTTAAAAAGCAACCCTACCAACAGATTATCCTCAACCATAACAGCAATGGTAAACGAGGCACTAGACAGTGAGTAAATAACGCCAAAAGAGGCCGAGTTTCTGAAAACGAACGAGCCCATCACCCAATATTTCGACGTCCTCCTCAAAATCCACAAGACACAAAGACTACCACCAGGGAGGCCCATCATCTCAGGGATTGGTTCGATCTTCGATCCATTATCTCAATTTGTGGGTCACTTTCTGAGACCTCTAGTCACCCAGATGCCAACAAACCTACAAGATACTAAAGACATTCTCCTTCTACTAAGGGATACAACTTTTGAAAAAGAAACAGACTTTTTGATTTCATTTGATGTCGAATCACTGTATACCTGTATCTCACAGGGTGACACCATGACCACTGTGGAAGGCCTCCTACGCACCAGCAATCTGGATACCATCACCCCATCACCTTCATTATGAAGTGTGCAACTGTGGCCATGAAGGAGAACTTTTTTCAATTTGAAGAACGCCTGTACCTCCAATCGTTGGGGACTTCAATGGGCAGCACTTTTGCCCCTAGTCTGGCCAATCTTTATAGGCACGCATTCAAAAGTGATGAAGTTTTGGCAGAACAGAATCTACACCGCTCCCATATTATTCTATGGAAGTGCTACATTGACAACATCCTGATGATCTGGCGTGGAGACGCCACCTCTATTGAACTATTCCCTGCTTGGCTCAACACTCAGAACACATTCTTGCGGTTCACTTGTGAGTACAGCAAAGAATGTCTGCCCTTCCTCGATCTCCTCATCGTTCTCTGTGCTGGCCACCTGGAAACAAAACTATACCAGAAGCCCATGGCCCGTAATGCTTTATTGCCTTACACTAGCTACCATCCCAAGGCTTTACGTGACAACTTGCCATTCGGCCAGTTTTTGAGACTTAGACGGAACTGCACCAGCACAGAGAAGTACAAAGCGCATGCTACAAATTTGAGGTACAACCTCCTTGACAGCCATTACCCACTATCCTTGGTTAAGAAGTCCGCCAAGAGAGCACCGAACAATAACCAGGAGGCTTTGTTAGACTGTCCATCAGACAAAGAACCTGTTGACAGATTGGTATGTGTACACACCTTTTGCTCTTTGTCAGACCAGGTCAAAAAAGTGATACACAAGAATTGGCACATCTTAACAAGGGTAAACAATGCCTACAGAAAACTTTATTTGCCTTTAAAAGGAGTTGCAATCTAAAAGACAGACTTTTACACACAAGACCTAAACCCACACTAAACAGCAGACAGAATACCCTCTGGGGTCTCCCTCCCGGGCAAGGAAACATCTGTGTGGATCGTGCAGGGCATGTCCACAGACCTATCGAACCATCGATATTGGAACTGATAAGCCTTGGGTGTTGAAACAACACACTAACTGTAACAGCGAGAGACTAATATATCCCATTTGACAAAAACTCTACTTAGAATTGAACAGAGATGGGTGTTTAAGTTGGGCACTGCCGAAAGGGGACTTAATGATGAAGTGCCTTGGGTGTCTCTGACATGACTTGTCCTTTCACAGCAAGCAGATATACCATTGCAAAAAGATGAGGTCCATACACTCTAAAGACCGAATAGGTAGATTCTTTCATTCTACACTATTGGGATATCTAGTACATTACATATTAATCTTAACTAGATTCCTTTTAGTCTCCCCATCATTTCCAGTTGACGCCGTTCTGAGCTACACCACTAGTTCCCAGTATGCCCCATAATCCAACAGCGGGGTCGGCCGTTCAATGGATGCTCATGTTCTCAAGTATTGCTAACAACATTTACACCTGTTGAAAGTGACGGCACAATATATATTATATAGTTTTTTATATTCAGACTACATTCCCCAGAATGCTACACTAAGGCACTAATGCACAAGGTCGAGATTGCATCATCACTAAAGCCAGAGGAAACTCCCCACTGTCTCCAGTCGACATCACTTGAGGTTAGATGACTCAAAACAGGAAGACTACCAGTCCGGACACACCCCGCGGCCGTACCGGAAGCATTCGACAAATGGGTCAACCCTGAGTATAAGATACTCGCGAGTTCCTGCTGCTCCTCGGTGCTCCTGTCCTTCGTAAAGGCCAGCATCACCTCCACCTGATTCATTGATTTGAGTTTTTTCCCCCATACACATGACGGCAGGCAATACAGGTCGTCCTCCCACGTGTGGCTGCACCCTGCCCCGTTAATTTAGTCCGTACAGTGTAATTGCAGGGCAGCAGTTTTTTTTACTGCACTTTCCCACATCATCATTACTTTGACGTGGCTTGGACTCGTTTACAACATACGGCACTTTGGGCACACATGCAATGATCATATCCTGTGGCTGCGAGAGTCCTACACAAACGTTTTCCAGCTCACTTCTGTCGGCTCTCACGGCCATGCAAAAAATCAGTCCGCTCTTGCTCCAATGAGGCTTTCACTGTTTTTCCCTTGTATAGAGCTTTGCTATGCATTTAGATGTTTTTTTGCAGACACCACTATCCATTGATAATTACATACACCCTATACTATGCACAATCTATACCTAATTTTCACTCTTCTGCTTTCTACTATTTAGGAGGGTTTCTGGTCTCCATTTTAACTATGCTTGTTGCTACACTCTTACCCTACATATGTTTTTAAGGTCCCCACCTTTACTAGACAGGTTGGAGACGCGCCTGCGTTTTGAGCATCTATACTAAGGACAGCTGAGGCACTACACCTGACAATTGCAGGTAAGTGCTTCTTTTTAGACATCCCATCATGGAGTCTAATAAATTGATCTCTTTGATCCAGGAGACACCCATGGACAGAGTCTCATGTGGGTGGTCGTTGGGAGACTTTTTTCTCTCTCTTAAACACATGTATGTAATAACTGTGTCTTATCAATTGAATTAGCAATATCATGATAGCTGGCTGAGATCTGTTTAAAAATCTCTGAATTCTTAAAAGTTGCTTGCTATGTTGCTTGTGTCCCCTTACAGGTACCACCAGTGAATCCACCTTCCTGATCCTTTATTCACTCATTTTGTATCAAATCAATATACCGCAATTCTACACTTTTTCTGAATATATCACTTCTTTCTGAATACATCACTATTTACAGCAGTAGCTCATATTAGATCCTGAAGAAAGCCACAACACTTACTAGGACATTGGCTAAAACATGTCGATCTGAGTATAGTACGACTGGATCTGATGGTTCCAGTCATATCCCCTGTTTTTAATCCTAGCACATGGTAGCCTGAATAAAGAAATGCGGTAAACCCTGTAGCTAGTTTTAATTCACCTTATCACTAGCACTGCCCCCCTCACCACATCTTGCTAGCTCGCATTGCGTTTTAGTAACAACCCCTCTTACATACAAAACATCCCTGAGCTCCTCCCTCACAGCGAGGGGATTGTAGCCCGCACCATGACTAGGTTTCATGGTGTGAGGAGGTTCCCCAATGATGAAGCATACCACCTCTGGTGGGTGAGGGAAACCATCCTTTAAAGGGATGTCTTTTTTCTTCTGCAGGCAACAGTCTCTTTCTCTGTCAGACCCGAGGGCTCATGTGTGGTTTGTTGATTATATTACGGGAGGTTGCCCTCGCCGGTCTTTAAACCTCCTCTGGCCCCCCTTCTTTGTGTACCACACCATATTCCCAAATTAGCCATGAAACAACCTACACTAGCAAGTACCTTAAGGCTGTGGAAATCTTCATCATGACTTTGTTCAGTGGCTCCATAAACCGGCTGTAGCACAAGCTCCCATAGAAAAAAGGGAGAAACTGTTGGGGCAGGGATTAACAGGGGGGGAGCATAGGTATCCCCTCGGCTCCCAATCGTAGGCTGCAGGATGAAGGGGCCCCAATGTTGCTTTCCGACAGGCTTTCCATGTCAGAAAGCCCGACATGGAAAGTGTGTCAGAAACCAACATCGTAATCCCTATGGACGGAGGATACGCCGTCCATAGGGATTACGTGCCGGTCTCTGACTGGCCGACGGGCTCCTTGAGCCCGTCGGATTCCAGCTGCAATGACCGGCTGGTTTCAGTTTCAACCGCCTGCATTGTAATGCGGCGATCGAAACTAAAACCGCGATGAGGCTGTAAAAGCCTCTGACCTGCGGTCAGAGGATTTCCGACCCTCATTGTAATGAGGGAATAGTTAATCTAATTTTTTTGTTTCAAATATGTGAATAGGACATGACCAGAGCAGTATATGACCATGAAGTCATCCATGGTGACAATAGAAATAGAGTACAAAGCTCACAAATCTCATCTCAGACGTTTTGCATGGATATCAGAGATTGCTAGAGATTTATTTGGACAAAAATATATGACCATTTGTGCCTTGAGAAAGCCCTTTGTGGGATAAAAGGCATAGGCTGGAAATTGGGTGTAAAAAATGTTTTCATCCATGTTTCCTTTGGATTGAAATGAACAATGAAGAAATACATATCAGACTAAATACAAGACCTCTGGAAAATATTATTCTTTTGATGGACTAGTATATGAGCTATGCTGAGTGTACACAAACCTGTTTAATGTAATATATATTTATATGTATTAAGGTTATTTATTTTAAATGTATGTATATTTTCATCATTTTTTAAATTATTTTTTGCAGCTATATGTTAGTGTCTGCGTTTGTATTTTATTTGCACATGTAATTATTTAAATCATTGTATATATATATAAGTAGTTTACATTAGTGAATATAGTTTTATTTATCATGTTTAGTAATTAATGTTGAATTTTTGGGTTTTTGGAATTGGTAAAAAAAAATTTATTTGATGGATTCGTTTTTATTTAGAAGTTGAAAATTATTATCATTTTTTAAATTATTTTGACAATATGTTTGAGGTCAATATTGTTATAATCAATATTTTTTGTATTCTTTTTCGAAATGTTTATGTGTTAGTAATATTTTGGTATACTTTATGTTGATAGTATGGTATTTCAGATATTTTTAATAGTGATATTTTGTTTTGATATTTTTGTTAATTTATGTTAAGTGTATTTGTATAGTGCAGAATGCACCCAGGTAGGTATCCTGGCTCCAAAGCAAGAGCTGTACTGCGGGAACCAGGGGGTGGGGCCAGGTGCAAAACCAGGTCTTCAGTTTGTTGTGAAATTCAAAAACTGTGGAGGAGGCTCTAATGGGCAGGGGCAACTAAGTCCAGGTTTAGGAGTGAGGTAGAAGAAGGCACGAGGTAGGAAAAGGCATGTGTCTGGCAAGCTTGTGGAAAATTTATATGGTTGTTGAGGTACGAGGGGCCAATGTTGTGTAAGGCTTTACAAGTGTGTGTGAGGAGTTTGAAGAGTGCTCATTTGTGGATTGGGAGCCAGTGAAGCTCTTTGAGGTGCAGGGTGATGTGAGTGTGGGGTGAGAGGGTGAGGGTGAACCTGGCTGCTAAGTTTTGTATGATCTGGAGTCTTCTGGTTAGATGAGCATTGATACCTGCATAGAGTGCATTGCCGTAGTCCAGCTTGCTGTTGATGAGGGCTTGGATGACGGCTCTGCGAGTGTTGGTGTGGAAGAATTTGAAGATTCTCTTGAGCATCTTGGGGCAGATTTACAAGTCCCTTGCGACATCTTTACGACACCGTTGTGTCACTTATGTGACGCAGCGGCACCGTAAACAATGCGCCACTATGCAACAGATTTACAACGTGACGCATCTAGTGAGATGCGCCACGTTGTAAAGCCCTACACTACATTATACATGCGTCAGGTATAATGTATGCAGGGTGGGCGTTCCGTCGCAAGGAAGCCCCATAAAAGTGACGCAGTGAAACCTACAAGATTTCACTGAGTCACTTTTACGTCCCCGCTGCGTCAAAACCTTATGCTTGCTTGTAGTAGGCGTAAGGAGTGACGCAGCATTGCAAGTATAGGATGCCCCTGAGCAGTGCTGGAGTTGCGTCGCTCTTGCGACACGACTCCAGCACTGCCTCACCTCTACTCTGACAGATGCATCACGCATCTGTCTCTCCTTGCACCACGGTGCGCCGCATTGTAAATGCTGGGCATCCATGGTGGAGCAAGGGGTTCCTAACGTCACGCAAAATAACTGGCGCATCCCTGCTGATCTGTAAATCTGCCCCCTTGAGTGTATGGAAGCAGGAGACAGAGACTGCCTTCTCTTGGCTGGCAATGGAGAGTTTGTTATTGAGGTTCTTTGCATGGGTTGCCGAAGAGGGGTGCTGGTCCGAGTTCAGCAGCTTCCTGGTAGAGATAAAGAGCAAGTTCTCTTTACTGAAGATTACTACTTCTGTCTTGCCTGTGTCGAGCTTGAGGCAGTTGTTTTTTGTTCTTTTTGTTTCTATTTATAGTGATGATATTTTGGTAAACAATATTGTTTGGTGATATTGTGTTGAATCAATGTTTTGGTGGCCGATATTGTGTCTTATTACCGCTTGAGAAATCAAACCCAATAAGAAAATAGACAGCCCATAGCAATAATAGATGGTACACAGCAGATGTTTTAACTGAGGAACTTCTCCACAATGACTTAAAGCAGGAAAACACTATCAGTCTCTACTCAAAGAGTAGGCTGTCATCTTAGACCAGTACTGGAAGTAAACTGGAAATATTTAACTTTCAGGGAAGGTCATTACAACGCAGGCATAGTGCAATTCAGAACACTTGGATGGAGGTCTGCTGGCTCATGCGTGCCTTCATTACCAGAAAATGCAATTTTTCACTAGGGCTCGCAAGCTAATTCCTGCACATTAATATCTTTAAGGCGGGACCTTGCCAAAATTTCCTTGATGGTGCAAGGGTTTTGAGTATCCCTCACACTTCCAAGAGAGAGGCTGGTCACAGTTCAATACAAAAATTGGGCTGTGACCAGAAAGCTAAAAGAATCAGTCCCAAAACTTTCTTGAATGCAACAGCATCAATAATAAGACCCTTTTTTATGGAGAAAAAAACTGGTTTAGTACAGATGTTTGGCCCTATACACTGGGTATCTATCAACATCTCAGCAGAATTTACTGAAGTTTGATATTTGTGTTGATGATGAACTATCTTTCATTTATAAAGTCAGGGTAGCAACCAAGGATAGTCATTTCAGGATGCGTGCTCTGCGCTACATTGTACATTTTTTATCATCTATAAAACATAAAGTAGCGGTTGGAGCCACAATCCTATCATAGCTAGATTATTGGAATGGTCTACACCTAGAGCTAACTAATGGCCATCTCAGCAGCCTTCAATGAATGAAATTGGAAGTGCAATGTTGATAATTAAGAGCAACTACAGAAAGCACATTACCCCAACATTGGCTTGGCTCCAATGGTTATCAGCACACTCGTGCTTCAAATACAATGTGTGAGAAATTGGGCTGTTGGTTGAGGAGGGTGTGAACCCTTCTCAATCAACAGCCACAGTTCCTGTCAGGGTACCACAAAACCACCTAAGGTCACTAACTTAACCTGTGCCTAATCCTTCGGTAGCTTGCCACAAAAGCAGGCAGAATTAACATAGAGGCAATGTGTAAAGTATTGATGGAGTACACAAACAGTAATGGAGTGAAAACACAACATAGGAAAATCCCAAACCAATTTAGAAAAATACAGTAAATTAAAAAAAAAAAAATTCACACCAAAAAGACAAACATCAATCAGTCTTACTGGAGTTATGATTTTTTACAGATTATATAAAATAGCGCCTAAAAGGTCAAAGTGCCAACAGCAGGCATCTAGTCGTGAAAGGCCAATGCAAAGTTTATGGTCGACCGCGATGGACTGCAGGTACACAAGGTAGATTGGGCCCGGTCTCTATGTACCTTTGGGCTTAAAAGAAATTTGTAAGAAAAAATGTCTGAGAAGGTAAAGTACAGCGGGGCAAGGCAGCCGGCTGTGTCTGAGGAGGAATCGTAGTCATCAGGGAGCCACTGGACAAAGTTGCGATGAAGATTCCTACGTTTCAGACATTGGGCCTGATTACGAGTGCGGCAGTCTTCTGACCGCCGCACTCATAGTGGCGCAGCAGTGGAGGTTCACCATCTGCCAGATTACGATTTTCAAAGTCGTACTGGCGATGGACCACCGGCTGCGCCAGGGAGCAGTTGATCCCTGGCGGTGGCGGAGCTGCGCCACAATGTAAAATGTGCCTGTGCCGCTGAGCATAATTTGAGTTCCTGCACTGCCGGCAATTTCATGGTGGGAGCCCTGCCATGAAAAGGCTGGTAGTGCAGGAACAAAGTGGGTCCTACAGGGCCCCCATGCCCTCTGCCATGGGGATACAGTCAGGGGGGCACAACATGTGCCCCCTGTCTGTATTCCCCCAAAGTTCCTGCACGGCATGGACGGTGGAGCTGGAACTTTTCTGCCGTTCCCATTACAGTGCCTGTTTTCCAGGCACCGCCATGGGAAAGGCAAAGGACCATCCGCCTTACGCAAGTTCAACTTGTAATAAGGTGGGCCGTCCTTGCACAGCTTTGGCGCAGCTGAGCAGGCAGAGAACCGGCGCAACTGCACCAAAGTTGTAATCAGCCCTTAGTTCCTTTTCTGGAAGTTGAAAATCTCTAAAGGGATGAAGCTGCAGGCTGTAGCCAATGAGGGCCCCACGAGGCCAGATTCTCCTCTTGCTAGGAGTCGCTAAACAGGATTTGCTTCTGCAAAGAAGAGCATAGCAGAAGCTGCCGAAAAGTCAGGCTGACTAGTGATAATCCTTGGGCGTATTGACAAGCAGGTAGGTTCCGTTCTCCTCTCGGTTCTCTGGGCACCTTTTGGGCAAGTTCTGACTTTGGGCTATCTGGGCTCTTTAGCACCATTTCCAAGGGTTCACAACTAGAGAGGCACTACTTGGAGGGTCAGGACTCACTCAGGCAGGTCCAGGTGTGGATTCATGATGTCTGGAGCCTTTTCTGTTCCTCAGACTCTGATCAGGAGGCCAGTCTACTAACCCTTGAAGTCACTGTGGAAGCCCTGGGTTTAAGTAGAAGAGCAGGCCTCAAGCAGCAGAGCAGACCTCTGCGGGCTTAGAGCAGGCTTCAGGCCCCAGAGCAGTCCTTCTTGGTGCAGAAAAGCAGCCTTCTGAAGTACACAGCAGGCCACAACAGCAACCAGGCCTCCGAGAGTCCTGCTGCATGTCCAGAAAGTGAACTAAAGAGTGGATCTGAGGGTCTCCTTTTTATACCTGGTGCCACTTTGAATTAGGAGAAACTTCCGAAAGCTTCCCCCATACGTAAGTATCTGGAATTTCCTGCCTCCCTTCCCTGGTTGCAGTTTGTCTGCAGGAAAAATAGGCTAGTGTGAAGTTCTTTGTGTGGATTTGAGACAGAGTCTTTTGCAGTGCAACTGAGACTGCTCACAGCTCCGCCCTTCCATCCTGCCTGAGATGGTCCATTCAGGCACACCTAGTCCCTTTTATTGTTTAGCTGTCTGAGAGGAATATACAAAGGCCAGCTACCACTCACACCTAGTCATGTGACCCAGGAACCAAGCACCAAATAGTTAGGACAAAAAAATGCTAACTTTCTAAAATGGAATTATGACTTAAAATTCTACTTTACCATTTAAAGGGATTTTGATTCACAATACCTCAGACACCAAACATGACTTTTCTACCTGCTCCTAATCAAAAGTTATCACTTTTTATACGTAGTAAGGTAAGCCAATGTTATCTTACGGGAGAGTGAAGCTTCACAGTAGTGAAATATTTATCAGAAGTTTTCCACTACCAGGACATGTAAAGCTTAAAAGTACATATCCAGCTTTGAAATACCCTACACCCTGCCCTATAGGCTGTTTAGGGCCTACCTTAGGAGTAACACATATATTAAAAAGAGAGTTTTAGGCTTGACAAAAGGGTTATTTTCGCAGATCATTTTGGCAGTTTAAAAGTAACAGCAGGCTGCAAAATCTCATGTGGGACATATTTTAGGGGCTACTTAAGTGGATGGCACAATAAGTGCTGCAGGCCCACTAGTAGAATATATGTAACAAGGACAACCCTCTATACCCACAGGACCAGATCAATACTTAATATTAAAACAGTAGCCACGTGGGATTCATTCAAAAGGAAAACCTAGTCTGTGCATTAGATGTGTCCACAATCTAATTAATATCATGATTGTTTACTATATAATTTTGAAAAAAGGAGCACAAGACAACCTTAGTTTCTATCAAAAAAGCTTTTCAAAAACAGGAGGGTAACATGTGTCCTAATTTTTAATTCACTTGTTCCTTAATTCTTTTAGTGCTGTAATCACTCAATTCAATTTCTTGTCAACCAAGTCTTTTTCCTTCTCCTTTTTTTTCCTTAAGAATGAGTCCTCAAACGTGTCAATTTTATTTTTAGATCCTTTATTCAATCCCAAAAATTTCTTTATGGCAGATCCAGCCAACGCGTTTCATCTCTTATAGGGACTTCATCAGGGTCTAAAAAGATTTTATACATAGTCAATTCAATTCATGGGCTAACACTTTTACATTTAAGTACTGTACATTTTTTTATTCATTTTTACTTTTTCTCTTTTTCTCATTATTTTTTCTTTTACAATTTTTCTCTTTTTCCTTTTTTTGACCTTTAGATAAAAACCATTCAAACTTTGTAAATATTTCAACAATCCCATTTTTTTGCCAATTAATCCAGGATTACCTAGTATATACAATGTCACTTTCCCTTATCAGAATGGGACTCATTCTTGTCTAATCCTCTATTTCTTGGGTTTTGTGTCAGGTGATTACAGCTAATGAATTTCTCTATATTTATTGTCCTTCACTATAATTCTCCTATATCTTTACAAATTCGTAAATACATTCTGAGAGGACCAATTTTTTACTTACAGTTATCTCGAGCTTCACTTCCTACGTTTTACATTTCTGCATCCTTTTTAAATAAGTTAAATTGAGTTGTGGGATTGAATGGTATCTAACTGATCTTCAAATATTACTAACTCTGCTAGAAGCTTCCAAATTAGGTAAGGAAAGTTCCTGCACTGTAGGTCTGGGGAAGATCGGCTGTAACTTGCAAGACAGAAGGCATTTGCTCATTCTGTGTTAGGTTAATTCATGGCACTATTTAAATGTTATTTTCTTGCCCTCATCTTGTCAGACCAAGGCAAACCTTTCTTAGCAATACATATCCTAATCATATCACCTAGCTGGCAGTAGTACTATACATTTTACCTCTCAGTAGAAGACTAATTGCATTATGGGAAAAGATCAGTGGTGTAGCAAAGATCGCCCCAGGTGGCATGAGTTTTGGGGGTGGCTGCCTCCCCTCCTCTTACCTGCGGAACGAACAAAGGAATCGCCAGCACCCCCACCCCGCGCTCTTAACCCGAAGCCGTCGGGTGGCAAAAGCAGGGTCCGCCACAGCAAAACGTCTAGCTATGCCACTGGAAAAGATTAATCTAAAAATTAAGCCAGAAATATACATTTGATACTGAGAAAAAGTACTTACACATTCACAGTACTTATAGGAAATATGTGAGGAAAGCAGTGCATTAATATGGTTGTGTGACCTCCCCATGTAATACACTCACGATACTGACTTGGGTCCAGTCAGGCTTGTTTGCTAAACCATATCTCAACCCTGGGTAGTTGTGGCTTTGAGCAGTCAGGCTTAAGCAAAGGAACATGTGTAAAGCAATTATAAGTACCAAAACAACAACATGAGAAAGTCAGACAAAACAAAAATAATCTGACACCAATTTATAAAAGTAATTCTTTACTTTATGAATTTTTATACCCCAAAACGTAAATTGCAGCTTTTTACTAAAAACACAAACAAGCACAGTTAGCAGAAACCTTTCAAGAGTTGTGTTTGAGTACTTTGGGTGACTAATTTCAGCAGGGAGCATGTCAAGCAGGCCACTAAAGCCTTGTAGGACAGTTACCTTGTCACCAAAGCAATCTCCAGCCCAGGTCCAGACTTTATGGGTGAATCAATCAGCATTTGTAGAGCATGGCACTGTCACCCCTTGGGGTATCTGGGTGTTGGGGAGTGAGGTCTCAGTTGAAACACCAGGTCTTGAGGAAATGGCAAGAAGAGGAAAGAAACAAGCAGTAACAGGCAAAACAGATGGCAGAAAAATGAGCGAGCAGAAAAGGCAAAACAGAGGGCAGAAAAACAAACAGGAAAGGCAAAACAGAGGGCAAAAAAAGCCATAGACTTCAATGGAGTGGTCCTGATGCAAGGGAAACAGGATGCTGAGGATGCTATGTGGGGCTGTGGATGCTCTGCAGTTGATGGGGGGCTTCTTTGGCCACAGGAGTTGATGTCCCTTTGAAGTACTGGTCTCCAATCACAGCAAAACGAGTGGTTCCATTTGGTGGAGGGTAGTGTCCTTCTTGTGTACAAAACTGCATTCCAAAGACTCTTCCAGGCCCAGTGGACTCAGGTGCAACTTTTGAGTGTCGGGACTCAGTCTCTTGGACTGCACGTCGGTGTTCTGTGACGATCAAGCAATTGTGGCTACTGACTTCCAAGGCAGGCTACTTCTGCTTTTGTGGCCCTGTAGCTATGACAGGAAGTCAGCCAACTGACTGTTGCAGTTCACCTCTTCCATCTGGGGTTCGGGGATGACTTTTTCATGAGCCAGGTACCACTGGCACAGTCCTCTCTCTGCTAGCCCCAGAAGCAGCAGATGAAGTCCAGCTGTTGGTGCAGCCTCTCCTGCCAGGTCAGGGGAACAGCAGGGCAGTACTTCTTCCATCCTTTCTCAAGTACAAATCTGATCTGAGACCTTAGTCCCTAGGGTGCCATATTTATACCCAGAAAGTGCCCTTGGGGGATGAAGAGGGTACTAGAAAATGGACTACTAGATATCTTCTTGCCTGATTACGACTTCCTGTGATGTGTGGCATCTAGCTATCCAAGAGTGCAACATTCTGCCCACTTTCAAGATGGCAGGACCCCTCTCTTGGTATGTGGAGCTTGACAGCCCACATTAGAGGTGTGGCTACCTGAACGCCACACGCCCACAGGAAACCCTGTTTGGCAACTGTTTTGCCCTCTCTGTCCACATCGCCAACCTGCCTACCAGAACAAAAGAGTAGCTCCTCATGTGTGTTTCCACCATTTGTCCTTCAGAAGCAGATTCCCCTTTGAAGCTCACATTTTGGGCTTGCACCCTGTGTGGCTTTCTGCCAGGAAGATGTGACACCTCTTCCAAAGGCAGACATCTATTGTTTCCTTTCATGGAAGTCATTTCCACTTCTTCCCAGGATGGCATAAGGCTGTCTTGTGGCCAACATGTGCGAAGGGCCAATGGAAAACATGGGCAAAGAATGTCAGCTTTCTAAAGTTGCTTTATACTTAAAAGTCACATTAAATTTGACTTGGGCAATCTGCAGCACACATAGAAAGAGGAAAATGCCTTTTGAGATTGTTTTTGTGCAGGAATGTATCCCTTCCTGTACAAAAACAATTCTCATTCTAACGCAGGCACCCTTGAACCATTGGTGCTAGGCTGCCTGAAGTGCACCAGTCAATCAATAAATCAATCAATCAGTATTTATATAGCGCAGCTTATTCTTCCAGGGGGTATCCAGGCACTAAGGAGTGGAAAGCCTTAGTTGAAGAGCCAGGTCTTGAGTTCCTTCCTGAAGCCGGCGAGTGAGGGGGGGTATGGAGGTGGAGTGGGAGATCGTTCCAGGACTTGGCGGCAAGGTAGGAGAAAGAACGACCTCTGCTGTGGCTTTGCTGGATGTGGGGGATGTGTGTGAGGGTCTGGTTGGCGGGTGGAAGGTCAGCCAGTGGTTGATGTAGGCAGGTCGGGCATTGTGGAGGGCCTTGTAGGTATGGATTAGCAGCTTGAACTGGCATCTCTTCTGGACTGGGAGCCAGTGGAGGCTTCTGAGGTGGGGGTTGATGATTGTCCGTTTGGAAAGGTCGAGGATCTGTCTGGCTGAGGCATTTTGTATAATCTGTAGTCGTTTGAGGCGATGGGAGGTTGTTCTGGTGTAGAGAGTATTTCCGTAGTCCAATCGGCTGATGATGAGGGCTTGGGTTACTGTTTACCTGGTGTTGACAGGGATCCATCTGAAAATCTTGCGAAGCACATGGAGGGTGTGGAAGGAGGAAGTGGCTACTGCATTGACCTGGTGCTTCATGGAGAGATCGCTGTCCAGAATGATGCCGAGGTTGTGGGTGTGGTTGGTGGTAGTAAGTTTGGGTACGAGTGAGTTGGGACACCATATGTCGTTCAATGGGGAGGTATTCTTCCCAAAGATTAACATTTCCATGTTGTTCGTGTTCAGCTTCAGACAGTTGGAGCTCATCAAGTTTGCAACGTTGGTCATGTCATTCTGGAAGTTAAGTTTGGTGGTGGCGGTGTCTTCCATGAAAGAGAGGATGGGGTGGGTGTTGCCAGTGTATGAGATGATGTTGAGACTGTGGGTGCGGGCGATGTTGGGCAATGGAGTCATGTAGGCATTGAAGATGGTGGGGCTGAGGAAGGATCCTTGAGGGGCTCCAAAGATGATGCTCTTGGGTTCGGATGTGAAGGGCAGTAAGCAGATAATCTGTGTGCGTCCTGTGAGGAAGGAGGTGATCCACTTGAGAGCATTTCCTCTGATGACAATGCGATGAAGTCTGGTAATGAGGGTGTAGTGTGATACGGTGTCGAAGGCCGCTGAGAGATCGAGGAGGATCAGGGCTGCTGTCTTGCAACGGTGGAGGATGGATCTGATGGTTGTGGCTATTAGAGAGGTCTCTGTGCTCTGGTTGGAGTGGAAGCCGGACTGGGTAGTGTCGGTTAGGTTGTTTCCTTCCAGGTAGTCTGTGAGTTGGCACTTCCCTTGGCCGGGAAGGGGAGCAGCGACATGGAGCGGTAGTTGTTGAGCTTGCTGGGGTCTGCAGAGGGTTTCCCTAGGAGGGGGTGGGGGGCAGGGGTAAGTCGTTGCTTAGGAGTTGATGGAGGTCATGATCGCTGTGGTGATTGGCGTGGTGAGCAGTGTCCAGTCAGTGAGGTGGCTGTGGGAGTTGCAGGTGTGCGTCAGGTGGGTTGGATCTGGGTCAAAGTTGCTGTAGATATCTGCTATCTTGTTGTGGAAGTAGTCCACCAGGGAGTCGCAGAGGGCTTAGGAAGGTCAAACGATGGTCTCTGTTGGAGACGGGCAGGAGAATTCTCTGACAATTCTGAAGAGTTCTCTTGTGTGATTGGCCCTAGCTTTCATGAGTGTGGCAAGAGCATCCTTTTTGGCTTCCTTGAAACAATGGTGGTATTTGCAGAGGGCAGATTTGAAAGTGGTGGTGAAGTTTGAGGGGTTTCCTGCTGGTGCTCTCTTGTGGTTTACACTCACGTTTGAAGGGGCAGATTTCAGGGGTGAACCAGCTGGTGTGATTGCAGAGTTTCCTGGTTCTGGCCGTTTCCATATCTGCTATTGTGTTGGTGCAGTTGGAGAGCTAGTCGGAGGAGTTTTGGACAGCTAGCTCCAGTTTACTGGTGGTGTGGGGTCTGGTGGTGTTGGGGGCAGCCATCCATTGGGTCACAGTTATTTTGTTCCATCTGCAGCAAGCAGGGGTGGGGGCATGAGGCGGGTCATGCTTAGACTGTGATGGAGAGGTAGACAATGCTGTGGTTTGCCCAAATAAGTTTGGTGGTGTGGCTGAATTTGATTCTGTCGCTGGCTGTAAAGATAGGGTCCAGGGTGTGTCCTGAGCAGTGTGTGGGGCTGGTGACCAGTTGCTTGAGTCCGATGTTGCTCATGCTGTCCAGAAGTTTGGCAGAGTTGGTGTCAGTGGGGTCACTGAAGTGGAAGTTAAGGCACCGAGGAGCATGTAGTGCTCCATCTCCAACATTCACTCTGGTCAGCTTAACCAATAATCTCCTACATCCCTACCCCTGCAACCAGATTCTACCTGCACCCACTCTCAGAATAATCTGAGCCTCTTCCACACATCTAGTACAGTGGCCTTTGTCACACCTGGCCTGATCACCAACACCTTCAACTAATCTTGGCCCCTGACCCCTGAATACTCACCCGCTATCACCACTGACACATCAAGGACGCTTATCTATGATCAACCCATGACTCTCGCTTACTCAGAACCCCCATACCTGACCCATAATATGGCCCCACTCTCCTCACCACCTCCCATCAACGAGTTCTTGAGCCTCCCACACCCACACGTCAATCAGAAATCCAGCTCCATCCCGTCTCCTTCCCTTGGCTCCCCCCACTCAGGCACTCCCTAACACTGCGAGTCGGAGCTCCCACTCTCCTGGCCCCTTAACTCACATCTCAACCACCTGCTCCCACACCAATCTTGATTCCAAACTCAGTGAGATCTCTCTGGAGCATACAAAGCCTTATTACCATTACTACTGAGCTAGTGAATTATTGCTGTCCCACTAAATTGCTGGTTAAGAATAGACATTCATTTTCACATACCAACAATAAGCAGGCGAGACAGATCTCACCCCCCACTTCCAATGGGTTATCAGCTATTGAATCGTCACCCCCAGTTCACCTGGAGAACTATTCCCCTCCCCAACGCTGCCTCCCTGCCCTTCAGACTGAAAAACTCACTATCAGGCATTGATATCCACACTCACCTGCTCTCCTACAATCCTTTACACAACAAATCCACACAGAGAACCCCGACCCAATCCAAGATCAGTTAACAACTCCAACCTCAAGCAAATTCTCATCACCCAGACTCCCTCCGCTGACAATTCACCCCACCTGATATGTATGCTACTGAACTGCAGATCGGCACCTGAACAGGCTGCTCATCCTTTCTCACAATCTCGACCTCATAGTCCTGAAAGAAACTTGGTTAAATGACTCCTCCACCCCCACTCTTGACATGCTACTACCACCCAGCTACGACATCATTAGATTAGATAGACCATTCAGACCTGGTGGTGGTATAGCTTGTATTTACCGCAACACACTCGTGGTGAAGCAAGCACCAGTTGTCTCTCTCACATCATGCGAATATCTTGGCATCGAAATCTGGACTAAAGATAGACCTAGTTGCAAACTACATGCTTTTTATCACCCTCCTGGAGATAACCTCCCATTCATTGAATATATTATGGAAACAATCACAACTAACACTGGTCTACACTGCCCCCAGATCTTCCTTGGTGACTTCAACCTCCACTGGAATGACCCAAATGACCAAGCAGTGATCAGCCTTAAAACCTGCCTTGCTGACCTCAACCTTATCCAAATCTGCGACAGCCCTACCCACAACATTGGTGCGACCTTGGATCTAGTCATCTCTGAGGCCAGCTACGCTAAACTGGAATTTCTAACTCCATGTGACTTGACAGACCATCGCTGCATAACATTCATCATCATAGAATCGCTGCCTTCAAAAAAGCTGCAAATAAAAAAAATAGACATTGGATAAGGAGCACTAGTAACATTAACCCAAATGATCTGTCATTATCAGCAGTTGCATCCTTCCCTCTGCTGAGGACATGTCAGACGTCAGGTCCTTACTGATCATTACAATAACTCAATGACAACCATCCTTTATGCTATGGCACCCCTCCAACTTAAAAGAATGTCCACCAAAGGCTCCAAACTCTGGTTCAATGGTAGCCTAAATGCTGAAAGACGCAATCTACGATTGGCTGAACAGTCATGGAGACTCTCCCCCTCTCTAGATTGCCTCAAACACCTGAGATCTTTACGAAGTATTTACAACAAACGTATACGTAGCTCCAAAGCAGACTTCTTTAGGAAACAGCTAAATGACTCCAGAAACCAACCAAAAAAACTGTTTGAAATCATCAAATCGCAGTTCAACAGGCAACCCATCCCTCTCCCGGGGTCTAATCTGCAGCCTAACTGTGAAGAACATTCAGCCTTCTTCCTGGTGAAGACAAAAAAGATTGAAAATAACTTACGGGTGGCATTGGATCTCCTTCCAGCTCCTGCACTTAGCAACCCCCACCCGTACGTTTGGCCTGAGCGTCTTACGTACTCCCCCAAAAACAATGCCTTGTGGTGCTCAATTGAAACCTATGATGAAGCTACCATATTAAAAATATTGTCTACTCTCAAACCCTCAAACCACTTCAGTGATCCACTACCCTCGAATCTCTTCAATGAGATTAAAACCTCACTGCTTCCACTTTGGACCAAAATAGTAAATGTATCGCTACATCAAGGCACCATTCCAGAATGCCTCAATTCAGGACAGGTTACCCCCTCTTAAAAAACCGACATCGGACAACAAGGATCTAAATAACTTCCGCCCTATCTCCTCTCTTTCTAAGCTCCTTAAGAAATGTGTCCATATCCAACTACGCAATCACATTGAGAAATTTCAACTCCTGGACCAATATCAATCTGGATTCCGACAGGGACACAGCACTGAATTGGCCATCACGCACATAGTTGATGACGCCTTACAAATGCTTGATCAAAATGAATCCTGTCTGCTAATCCTCCTCGACCTCTCCTCAGCATTTGATATGGTCAAACATGACAGCCTCCTTGATTTACTTGAAAACAGGATGAGGCTCTCTGGTCCGGTACTAGGTTAGTTTGCCTCCCTCTTCCACAACAGATCCCAAAGAATAAAGATAAATCACTCCCTGTCCAATTCCACACCGGTCTCATTAGGGGTTCAGCAGGGTTCCTCTCTCTCACCCACTCTCTTTAACCTGTTCATAGAACCGTTAACTGAAATCCTGAAAGCTACAAGCATCAACTATTGCATGTACACCGACGACTCCAAACTTTACCTGAAAATCTCCTCCTTGGAGGATATAAGATTCCTCAACACAACTCTACAAAAAACTCAAAATTGGCTAACCTGCAAACATCAAACTAAACACTCTTAAAACCGAATTCCTTATAATTTCACGCCCCAAAAATCTCTAGACATCGCTGACTGGTTGAAACATTTAACTGCCCTCAATTGCGTTCCGCATGTCATCGATTACGAGAAATCTCTGGGAATCACACTTGATATGAACCTTAACATGCAGGATCACATCGGCTCAGCCACCAAAGGAACTAATTTTCACCTGAGCATCCTAAGGAAAATCAAACCCTTCCTCCCTGCGGATGACTTCAAAACAGTCGTCCAAGCCCTAGTGATTTCCAGACTAGATAATGGAAATGCTACTCTATGTGGCCTACCCAGAACTAATTTGGCCCCCCTTAGACACCACTTAACGCAGCTGCTAGGCTTGTTAAGGGATCTAAACGCAACACGCACATCACACCCAATTTGAAATCTCTAAACTGGCTCCCCTACGAGGCTAGAAGCCATCTAAATGTTGCCTGTTTAACAAACAAAGCCATTCACTTCAACACCCCGAAATACATTTCACAAAAATTGGAGTTGCCGAATGGCTCTAGTACCTCTAGAAGTGCCTCATTGCTACTACTGAAACTACAGTAATTCAAGAAAAAAAAACATACAATCGTGCCTTCTCTGGTATTGCGCCAAGAATTTGGCATTCCCTACCTTCAGAAATCAGAATTATTCCGCCATCTGCATCGTTCAAAAAGCAAGTGAAAATGCTCTTGATGAAAAATTCTTGCTCTAGCTCCCATTATCTTGACTCTCCGATACTGATAAGTCACTTCCTGACACTATGTCTACTCTGTTGATATCTCTAGTGGACTAGAAGGATTTCTTCATCCAGCCTGGGTACAACCTCATCTGGAACTATTGTTGTGATTGAATTTATTGTGTATTATGGCCTGCCCTACCTCTCCCTCTCACCTTTTTTTAGGTCGAGCCTCGAGTAGCGCGCAAGCGCTGCTTAGAGGCGAAGACTTATTGT
This sequence comes from Calotriton arnoldi, assembly GCA_963921515.1. Classification (NCBI taxonomy): domain Eukaryota; kingdom Metazoa; phylum Chordata; class Amphibia; order Caudata; family Salamandridae; genus Calotriton; species Calotriton arnoldi. The sequence continues at coordinate 1,465,441 of CAWUFW010003497.1, forward strand.
AAGCGAGTTTGAAAAGCAGTCCAAGAAACGCTCGTGCGTCGTGGCTGGCCTTTTGGGATGGGTACGCTGGGCAAACATGTGTTTCCAATTATCGTGCCCAGACGCGGGCGCGATAAGTGGAAACACATGTCTGCCGCGCGTACTCATCCAAAGGCCAGCCACGACGCACAAGCGTTTTGGGACTGCTTTGCAGGCTGCCGCGCTCGCTCGCCCCGCTCCCTGTCCCCGATGCGCCCGTAGTTTCCGGCTTCGCTCCCCTTCTACAGAAACAAAGAACACCTCACTTGTTTACTTAAATCCGGGGCAGATCAATCAGCTATACTAAAGGCGGAACAGCCTCATCTCCTAAACAAAAATCGGAGACAGTACCCTAGCTCCTATAGAGAAACTGATCATATGATGCGGCCCCCACAGAGAGTTATCTGCGAAAGAGCCATCAGATCTGGCAGTGTAATCGTGGGTTTGCCCCTATTTCCTTGGTGCGATCTTTAAAAGCCTTCTCACCCCCTTACTTTTCAGAGTCCGCCTCTTTTCCCCAATCGGACCAGCCAATGTGCGTGTTCTCAGGCCTGAAACTTCCCTCATCGATACTCTGAGACAGCTAGTGATGTTTGCTATTCACTTCGACAGAGCCTCCGCCTCCTCCACCGTACTCTGAGACTGGCAGCTCATTGTTTAGGGATAGACTGCTGTCTGAGTTCTCGGGGCCAGGGTCCTGCCTTCTGTATTCTCAGGCACCTCGCGCATTGTATTCAGGAACCAAATGCAAACGGCTGTTATTTTGTAAAGATTCTCTTTCTGTGTTCATGTACAGACTCCTCGCCTTCCTCGGTATTGTGCCCTCCAGGGCAGACTCACTCAGCCCCACTCTCTTCTGAATGGCGAGCTCGTCACTACCAACCCCTGCTGTGTTCTCCGGGACAGACCCTCGCTTTCGATATTTTCATGTAAAGAGTTGATCCAGCGCAACTCCTAATTCATAACAAGCATTGGCATAGCCAATAGGTCTCGCTTTGGGACCTTATAAGTGTTTAGCCATGCAACAGTTGATGTTGTTGCACCAAGGATATTGTGCTGGATAACTAAACACTTATAAGGTCCCAAAGGCGAGACCTATTGGCTATGCCAATGCTTGTTACTGTTTGGAAGGGCTCCCAGTAGCTCTCCATTCCAGCCTACTTCCCACGACCTCCAGTACTTTTGTTGTGATTGTTGTATGGTTTATTACTGTTCTGATTTACCGGTTCGCTCACCTGCATACATATAAAGCGCTCTGATACCCTTTAGGGTCATGTTCGCGCAATGCAAAAGTCTAAAAATAAATAAATAGAGTCAATTGCCAGGAGGGCGATGAGTTCGGAGATGGCGTCACAGAACCCGGGGCAGGGGCCCAGTGGCCTGTAGGCGAGGGTTCCTCTAATGGCATGTTGGCATTGATTTGGATTTGGAAATTGAGGTGTTCCATGATTGATGAGATGTGGACCTCAATGGTGGTGCTGTGGAGTGTCTCCATGTGGATTATGGTGATGCCTCCTCCCTGTTTGTTGGCTCAGTCTCTGTGTATCATCTTGTAGCCGTGGGTTATTGCGGTTGCAATGTTGGGTGCTGAGGACGGTGTGAGCCAGGTCTCAGGGATGAACATCACGTTGGAGCGTGAGGTGGTGATGGTGTCCCAGATTTCAGTGACATGCTTGCAGAGGGATTGGGCATTGATCAGCGTGCATCCAAGCTATTCCGGAGGGTTGAAGGTTGGCTGTATGTGTGCGATGAGGGTTTTGAAATTGCAGGTGAACCAGCAGCTGTAGCAAGCAAAGGGTCCATCCCTGTGTTTTGGGGAGGTGATAAAGCAGTTGTTGTCATGGCCTCCGGGGCCCAGGGCTAGGAGCTCAAAGGTTGTGTAGAGGTGGATGACAGGAGAGACAGGGTTTCTGGAGCTGAGCGCAATCCAGATGCAGATGGGCACAGATGGGCTTGCCTTTGATGTGCCTTCAGTGCACCAGTGGCAGCCTCCATAAGTAGTCCCGGGAGGGGCTGGCTGGGAGGTGGGGGGCCTGGAAACCAGCGGAGTGTAGGAGCGGGAAAGGGGAAAACAGACACTGGCTGTAGGAAGCTGGCTCTGTATATACTATACCAAAATGAGGTATAGTGTGCACAGAGTCCAGTGGAACACCAAAGGTAGGCAGAGGTAAAAGTAGATAGCACCTTACTCTCTATTTGTGGTAGTGTGGGCGAGCAGTAAGGCTTTATCAGAGGGTAGTGTTAAGTATTTGTTGAACAACTCAGTCAGCAAATGATGTCACACACTCAAAGACTGAACTCAGACCAATTTTGTTTGTATAAAAATATTGTTAAGTTATTTTATTTCTAGAACCAAGCCAAGCCTGGCACAGGTAAGTGAAATAAATGCTTTGCAAAATATTATGCAGTGTTTACAAGTGAATGCAAGTTCAAATGCAGTTGTTTGAAATACAGGTAAGTCAAGGTATTGAAATACTGTACAGATTACTTTTAAGTTACTTTTTAGATTACTTTTTTAGTTACTTTTTCTACTCAGTGTGATAAACCTAGATATCACACTGGGACATTTCCTAGAGAAAAGGTAAGTAAAATCAATGTTGCACAATTGTAATTTTTCAGGTTTCCATACAAATCAACTCCATACAGAACATTTTTCAGAGAAAAACAGTCAATTTATTTATTTTTTATTTAAGTGATTTGTAGAGTGCATAGCTAACCGAGGGCTTCCCAGGGCTAAGAAACTGATACTGAGAGAAGGCTAGAGGAAGGTTAATAATACTGATTGAAAAGCCATGTTTTAATTGACTTCCTGAATGTTGCTTCCTTTGTCAGGAGTCGTGACTCGCGTGGCAATGAGTTCCACAACTTGGGTGCAAGGTGGGTGAAGGATCTGCCTCCCCACCTGGCTCTCTTGATTCTCGTAGTTTTTATCAGACGTTCAGAGCCAGATCTCAGGCTCCTGTTTGGGACATGGAGGGTCAACAGGTTTCTGACTTTACTTGGGCCCATGTTGTTTAGAGCTCTGTGAGTCGTGCAATGAGGCTTGAATTTGATTCTGGCCTCCACGGGAGCCAGTGGAGTGCTTTGAGATGCTTCCTAGCTGACTCCCGGGTTGGGACCTTACACAACAGCCTTGCTGCTGCATTCTGGAGCACCTGGAGTCTATTAATCATGTATTTTGGTGCCCCTAGGAAAAGTGAGTTTCCGTAGTCCAGCCTTGTTGTGACCAGGGAGTGGACTACTGTCTTTCTAAGCTATATAGGAATGCACTCCAAGATTTTGCGGAGCATTCTAAGTAGTCCAAAACATGTGCTTACTACTTTCTTGACTTGTGTGACCATTGTTAGATCCTTGTCGAGCCAAAAAACCAGGCTTTTGATAGACTCCTTCGGAGTGGGAGGGCTGCCAAGGCAGTTGGGCCAATTGATTGAAGGCCTGGGAACTGCCTTGTTCCCGAGGACCATCAGCTCTGTTTTATCCCCGTTCAATTTTAGACAGATGTTTGTCATCCAGTCCACCACCCTTTCCATACAGGGAGCTAAACCATCGGAGTCCCCATTGGCTCTAGGATCTAGGGAAATCATCAATTGGGTGTCATCAGCGTAGGATGTCATGGAGACATCAAACTCTTGCGCTATCCGGGTTAGTGGTTCCATGTAGACATTAAACAGTGTGGGACTCAGCGAGGAGCCCTGAGGCACCCCGCAGGTCAGAGGCATCGTACTGGAGAGGAGGTTGTTTTCCATGACTTGGAAAGTTCTCCCTTCCAAGAACGAAGCCAGCCACTGTAGAGTATTCCCTTGGACACCAATGTCCCTCAGTCTGTTTCGCAGAATGTGGTGGTCCACCGTGTCCAACGCTGCGCTCAAGTCAAGGAGTAATATGGCTGCTGAACTTCCCTGGTCCAGAATCATTTTAAGTTCCTCTACCGCTGTTAATAGTGCTGATTCTGTGCTGTGCTGCACGCGAAATCTCATCTGCGTGGGGTGGAGGCTTTGGTTTGCTTCCAGGAACTCTGTCAGCACTCCATTTACTTGTGTTTTTCCAATAGCTTTCCAACAAGTGGCAGCATTGAGATGGGGCGAAAGTTCCCTAATTGCGTTGGATCTAAATTGGGCTTTTTGAGCAGAGGTCTAAGTATAGCATGCTTCCAAGCCCCTGGTACTATGCCCGACTCAAGAGAGAGGTTCATGATTTTAACTAATGTTGGGAGCAATGTCTTTGAGAATTTTTTGAGGCTATGCGGCGGGGCAGGGTCTAGTGGCGAACCTGATCTCACCTTATCCATTATTGCTTTCACTTCCTCTCTGTGGAATTGGGGAAGTTAGTAATGGTGTGCAGGAGGACAGTCTGTGCCTGCTCTCTTTCCTCCCTTAGGGGTCTTTCTCTCCCAGTCATAAATGAGCTGTAGATGTCCGTGACTTTTGTGAGGATGTAGGTGGCTAGGTTATGACATCTCTCCTCCGATGCGTCAATCGAATATGTATCATGTGCTGGGGAGGTTAAGGCCTTAACTACTGCAAAAAGTTCCTTTGAGGAGTTCTGTGCCTGGCTAATTTTTACCTCAAAGAATTTAGCCTGTGCCTCTTTAATGCTTGTTAGAAATGGGGGTCTCTAGTTGGCAGAGGTAGGTACCTTTGACCAAGTAGGGGCCCTTGCTTCTAGTCAGGGTAAGGGGGCTACACTCCTAAAATAACCCCTGCTCACCCCCTTGGTAGCTTGGCACAAGCAGGCAGGCTTATCTCAGAAGCAGTAGGGTAAAGCATTTGTGAACACATACAGTAATACAGTGAAAACACTACAAATGGACACCACACCAGTTTAGAAAAATAAGTAATCCTTATCTAGACTTAACACAAGACCAAACGACAAAAATCCACAATACAGTGCTCAAAAATATGACTTTCAGATGGTAGAAATAGCTTAGTTCGATGTAGATGGTAAATGCGACACTTTACTCTCAAAGTACCTCGGATGCGTAAACCAATACAAACAAAAGGGTCGCAGGGAAGGCAATGCATCAGTTCCTTGCTTCGGGGGAGGCGGCGCACCTGTTCCTTATTGCAGCGCAGGGGAGGCAATGCGTCTGTTCCTTACCGGAGAGGAGGCAAAGTGTCTGTTTCTTACTGTGATCCGGTGCGATGCGACAAGATGGCGCCTCGATGCGATGCGACGATCCGGTGCGATGCGACAAAATGTCGTCTTTGATGCGATTCGACAACTTGGATGCGATGGAGGCACGCCCGGCGGCTGTGCGGCGAAATCGATGGTTTCTTGAGCCGCGACAGGCCCTGCGACGCGCTTCTCCAGTGATGCGACACGCTCCTTCGGTGATGCGATGGCAAACAGCTGCGGCGGCACGCTTCTTTGGCGATGCGACGGCAACAGATGCAGAGGCGACATGCTTCTTCCTCGTTGTGTCGCGCTTCCAGTGACACGCAGTCTCTAGAGGGCCCAAAACAACAGCAGGCACCTCTCTGCAGGTAGAATTCCCAGCAAGGAAATTCAGGGGGAGCTGGTGGTGAAGACTTGGTGTCCCTGAGACTTCAGAACAGGAGGCAAGCTCAGCTTCAAGCCCTTGGAGATCTTCCTCAAGATGATTAAAGTACACACAAAGTTCCTTTTCTCCTTTCCTTGGCAATAAGTAACCACTGCAGGCCAACCCCAAACAGTCACTAGTGCAGGGGCAGTCTCCTCCTTCAGCTTCCTTGGTTTCTCTCCTTGGCAAAGGTTTGTCTTGATTCCCAGAAGTGATCTAAAGTTCTGGGGTCTGGGCCCCAGTATTTATACTCCAAAATCATTTGTTCTCTGAAGGCAGAGAGTGTCTGTACCCAGCCCAAACCAGTTCTGTCCTCCCTGGTGCAGCTTCCTGGCAGGAGGTGGAGACAGCATTGTTGAAAGCAGACCTGGCCCAGGTAGCTGAAAAGAAATCTCCTCCCCTACTCTCTATTCTATGTAGGCTCAGGCAAGTGAAAGGAAATCTCCTCCCCTACTCTCTATTCAATCCAGGTCCTATTCAGCCCAGCCCTGACTCATCAGACTGCTGGAGCCAAAGCCCTCTCCAGCCCCCTGTCACTCACAAACCAGACATGGAATACACAAACCTAGCAGAGGCATACTGGATGGTTAGGCAAGAAAATACCTACTTTCTAAAAGTGGTATTTTCAAACACAGAATGTAAAAATCACCCACACTAAAAGATGTATTTTAACATTCTGAGTTCAGGCATACTAAACTTTATTTTCCTGTCTTGTTCCCAGGGTCAGTTAGGATTATAAGATGTTATAATCAAACTGCCCATTCAGGCCTATGGGAACAGATAGACTTGCAATAGTGAAAAACGAAATTGGCTGTAATTCACTATCAGGACATGTCACACACACCAGGGCATGTCCTACCTTTCACATAAAATGCACCCTGCCCATAGGGGTACATTGGGCCTACCTTAGGGGTGACTAACATGCAGAAAAGGGAAGGTTTAGGGACTGGCAAGTGGGTGCACTTGCTAAGTCGACATGGCAGTCCCAGACTGCACACAGGCTCTGCAATGGCAGGCCTGAGCCATTTTTTACAAGCTGCTTCTGTGGGTGGCACAATCAGTGCTGCAAGCCCACCAGCAGCATTTGATTTACAGGCCCTGGGCACTCATGGTGCACTGTACTAGGGTCTGACAAGTAAATCAAATAAGCCAATCATGGAGTCACTAATCCATTACAACAATTTACAATAGAGAGCATATGCACTTTAGCACTGATCAGCAGTGAAAAAGTGTCCAGAGTCATAAAACCACCAACAACAAGTCAGAAAATAGGCTAGGAGGAAGGCAAAAAGTTCAGAGATGACCCTGCAAAAAGGGCCAAGTCCAACAATGCTGTTGCGGTATAGTCTGATGGCCCCCTTATACTTGGCTTTGAGTTGTGGATCGTAAATTTTCCTCCAAACCCTTTCAATTTTTTTGCAGTTTTTTTAAGGAGAGTAGTTGGGGATTAAACCATGACGCCGTTTTGGGTCTGGATTTTAATTTATAAGAAGTTTTGAGGGCTATTTTATCCAGTGATTGAGTGATTCGATTTTCCCAACTGATGTAAGCCTCTTCAGCTGTGTCATGTGTCTCGGTGTTCATAGCCACTAGAACATTCCCACAGGCCTCTGTATTCAATTTGGCCCAGTTTCTTTTCTTCGTGTCTACAGAGGGAGGGAGCTTCACCTGCCCCTTTACTCTGTTGCCAAGTTTGAATGGGATGAGGGGATGGTCTGACCAGGGCGCTGGTATTGGCCATGCAACTGAGATGTTAGGGTAATTTGATATTACTAGGTCGAGTACGTGGCCCTTGATGTGTGTGGCGGACATGACCAACTGGGAGAGTTGCAGGCCCTCAATATCTAGCTGCAGCCTTTTGACACTGGTGAGGTTCTGGTCCTCGAAGTGTAGATTTAGGTTCCCTACTATGGTGATATGGGCTATGTTTACCAGAATACTGGCTAGAGAGTCAGGTAGTCTATACAAGAACTCTCCATAGGACCCCGGGGGCCTATATATTAGAAGCCCAGAGAAGGTATATGTTGATGAAAAGGTAATGGAAAATGGGAGGCTTTTGCATCCCCGAATAGGAAGGGAATCAATATTGCAATTAAATTCTCTTTTTAGCACAATGGCAAGTCCACCCCCCACCTGCCCTAGCCGGTCCTGTCTAAGTATTTGATATCCAGGTGGGAGGGCCATTACAATGTCTGGTGTAGAGCTCTCAGTGAGCCAGCTTTCCATGATAAATAGGACATCAAAATTCCCTTCCTCTAGTAGCAGGCAGATTTCGGTTTTGTGTTTGGGCAGTGAACAACAGTTAATTAGACCTAGCCTCCATGCCTGCGCCTCCATGTGCAAACTGGGCATGTCCGTCTTGGTCTTAGCCAGCACTTTAATCTCCTGGTTACAATGTTGGCATACCTGAACTCGTGTTTGCTCACTGCTAAATTGCCAGCCTTTCTCGCAACATGCTTCGTAAGGGGGATTAAGACTATGTAATTGCTTACCAGTGTATGTGATCCGTGGCCGGGGATTAGATCAGGGTCCCTGGCCCCTGGGCCCGTTCGGGCGCGGATGGGCACAGACAGGCTTGCCTTTGCCACGCCTTGGGTGCGGAAGCGGCACGCCCGTTGCGCGCGTCCGCTGCACGCCCGCTGCCCAGCCTTCATTTGAAGCGTGTGGGGTCTAACCACTAGCCTGCTAACCTCTGCTGCTGACTGAGAGTGCACTCTTTGGTAGAGAGGGGTAACTGTACCTCTCCACCGCACTCTATGGTCCCTGCCGGTGCGAGGAATGCACCGCTCTTGCTGTCGGGTCAGGACTTTAAGATTAGTATGAAATACTTTACAGAGGCGCAATGCTGCTATTAATGATTACAAATGCAGGGGGTTCAGTTACAACAAATAAAATATGTGAAAGAAGTCGGGTGTTTTTAAAAGGTTTAAAAATTACATAGACTGCCAGCACTTTAAAAACAAGTCTTTAAACAATGTATGAAACGACGCAGTGCTAGAGGTTCAACACGGGACACCTCTACCTTCAGGAATAGTCTCCGCTGCGCGCCAGGCCTTCATTTGAAGCGTGTGGGGCCTAACCACTAGCCTGCTAACCTCCGCTGCTGACTGAGAGTGCACTCTATGGTAGAGAGGGGTAACTCTACCTCTCTACCCCACTCTATGGTCCCTGCCTCCCTGCCGGAGCGAGGAATGCACCACTCTTGCTGCCCGGTCAGGACTTTAAGGTTAATATAAAAGACTTTACAGAGGCGCAATGCTGCTATTAATGATTACAAATGCGGGGGGTTCAGTTACAACAAATGAAATATGTTAAAGAAGTCAGGTGTTTTTAAAAGGTTTAAAAATGACATACACTGCCCGCACTTTAAAAACAAGTCTTTAAACAATGTATGAAACAACGCAGTGCTAGAGGTTTAACACGGGATACCTCTACCTTCAGGAACAGTCTCCGCCTGTTCCTATGGAGAGAAATTAAGTTAACGGTTACCAGGTAAGTACTCGGTCTTTGGGGTTGAGTTTCTGAGGATAGAACCAGGGTTCCCCCTGGGTCAAGGATGCACTCTTGTTACACCCTCAGCGGCACTAGGGCAGCTGGGTGCAGAGTGCTGAGGCCCAATGTTATCCAATGGGGGATAGGGGGCCTCCGGTTGGTGGCTGCTTATGAGCAGGCCACTGGGTTGTGGGAGCCAAGCTCCTGGTATTAGGCTCAGGGCAAAGGGGATCCGGTTTAGCACACAAAGTGCACCCGCAACGGCTCAGGGGCGGCTGGGTTCAGGGTGCTGTTTTGGCGTCAGGTGCCCTGTTATTTTCGATGGGGATTTTCGGTTTTGGTTTTTAGCTGCAGGCTCGGTCCAGGAAGACAGGTAAGTTGGAGGGCTCGGGGAGGTAGGTGCACCTCGGGTTCTTTTCTCCAGGGCGCAGGGCAACTGGATTCAGGGGTGTCTTTTGAGGTAGGATTTCACCTTACCGGGCCACTCGCAGTTGGGGGGGTCTCCATGCAGAGGCTGCAGGCGACGTCGGGGAGTCCTGGAGGGGTCAACCCATGGTGGACTCGGACTCCGGAGTGCTGGGGGGACCTCACTGGGACCGGTAGGCCACTCGAACTCGGGCCGCAGTGGTGGTTCCAGGCGTCAGTTTTCTTTGTCCTCAGCAGGCTCAGAGTCTGTCTTGGGAGTTTCTTTTGAACAGAGCTGCTGTTCACAGGAGATCCGGTCTTTGTTGAAGGCAGTCAGTCCTCCTAGTGTTCTGGAGGTCGCTGGCTGCAGGACAAGGCGACTTTTGGCGCAGGATCTCTGGATACTGCAGACGGGCCGGTAGGGCTGGGGCCAAGTCAGTTATTTTCTGCAGTCTCCTCTTCTGGGCGTCTTCTTTCGTCCTTCTTCTTCATAGGTTGCGGGAATCTGTCTTCTTGGTTCAGGGCTGCCCCCTAAATACTGTATTTAGGGGGCATTTCAGGGGTCTGGAGGTCAGTAGCCAATGGGCTACTGACCTTAGGGTGACTACACCCTTGGTGTGCTCACCCCACGTGGGGAAGTGGGCACAATCTCTAATCCTGATTGGGGAGTGCCTGCCATCTGCAAGATGGCGGGCACTGAAGAGTGGGCTTCACCTCGCCTCCCCCACCTGAGCAGTGGCGGCTGGTGAAATTTAAAAGTGGTAGGCGTAAGATCAATAAATGACTTTTGCAATGCGAGCGAGCTAGACATTTCTTGGGGGAGTGGTTCTCGCACCAAGAAATGTTTTCAAAATTGGTGTAAAATGGTGTATATATAATAGGAATCTAGTCCAAATATAGGGTCACATGACCACTGATTTTCGTCTTAGTGCACTAATAGCATTGGTATTAGAATTGGGGTAGGGATGTTTCCCAGTTCAGGTATTCAAACGCTAACTTTTTAATAAATTATTTTCAATGAGAGATAAAATCTGATGTACTAAGGTGAAACGCTTCTGCGTGTTAAAGAAATGCACTTTTTTGAATATTGAAGACACCCTATTATATTCTAAAAGAAGCATTTCACCTTAGTATATCAGATTTCATCTCTCCAATGAGAAGTATTTATTTAAATTGAGAGTTATTAAACTTGAACTGAGAGACGTTCTGCCCCTCTTCCGCCGAAGATGGTACTGATCCAAAGCATTTGAAGTGGAAACCATTGCGCATTCTGGAACTCACAGACTTTGAGGTGGCAAATAAACGTGGTACACATCGTGCACCCATTACAAGCAAACTAGATCCAGAATCAGCCCTTCACACAAAAAACGAAACTGCCATCCATTCAGAGGTATCCTTCAAGAAGGGCACTGCCTGCTGCTAACTGCTTTTCGCGTCCGTCCCTCCAGGCAGGATCCAGAACTAAAACAGTTACTCAGCCACACCACCTCCACTCGGGAACAACTATAGTGCATTTAAAACAGAAAGACATTTATTGTATAAAACCGCCATAAGAGAGTTGCTTTAATTATTCATGGCCTGCACTGGTTCATAAATCAGATATCTGAAAAGAGCGACCAGGCCTCACCAAGCTCTTATGTGTCGCAATGTGGTACACTTCGCATTTTGGGGTCTTGGTTGATTCGTGTAGTGGTTAGCTTCCCTTAAGTCGATGCCTCACTCTTTGTTGCTTTAAAAGCACTGCAGAGTCTGCAACAAAATCACAAATAGCGCCGCAACAGTGAACAGACACTGTTCACTTGCTGGTGCGAGCAGAATGAAAACAAATTAAGTGCAGGAGCGGGCACCTACGTCCCAGGCACACAGTTCCACTCTCTGGAAAATTCCAACTTTTTTTGTACTCTGGTGCGGGAGGGGAGTCAGGAGCAGCACATGGCTGAGGATCACAGGATCGGGGCTATGCAGAAACATCAACGTCCCCTGTTGCCGGGTCCGTTAGTCTTCTTCAGAGTGGAGTCATCATGTCGGCTTCGACTTTACAAAAAGTCCAGTGACCCAAACGTGGACAAGGACAAGTGTATGTTAAGGGGCAGGAGGGATAAATAAAGGCAGGGGCTTACCGTGCGTGTTCGAGTGTGGTATTGCCCTGCCCCAGTCCTCGCGCAAAAAGATTCCTGGATCATAGGCACGAGGGAATCACAAGCAGCCTCCTGCAACCCCACCCCTTCCCAGGTCGTCAGAGCGTGGGGTCAGTGAAGCTTACTGACCCCACCTCACCTTATGACGACATGGGAAAGGGTGGGATGGTGATGCAGTCTCAGCAGTGACTGACAAGCAGCCCTGGGAAGTACAGGGCTGATGCCCTGCACGCCCGGACTGCTTCTAAAATATGGCGCTGCTGCGAGTCATAATTGGGTGGTCCAGAGGACCCCCAATAAAAGCAGACCTGGGCTGGCGCTAGGTCAGCCCTACGTAGAAAAAAGAAAACGAAAACTTTGTCAGGCACATGCTCACAAGCGCGCATGTGTCACACTGGAAAATGGCCTGGTTGCCTGACCCTAGAGTGAGTGAGGGTGATGGAAAGGTAGGCACAGAGGAACTGAGTTGTTTTGTTAGGCATGTGGATGGTAATTGCTTTTGCTTTTAGCAATTAAAACATCTGCATGCTTCACAAAATTAGGAGGGCGGAGCCCCGACGCCCTTGCACAGGAACCGCCACTGAACCTGAGGGGTGGGGTTGGCAGAGGTGGGCACACCTTCTGGGCTTGCTAATTTTTTTGCGCCTGTCTTCCCTCCAAAAAGGAGGGGAGACAGGAAGGGGGCCTGCTCCTGCTCCTGATAGCAGGAGAGGCTGGGGGTCCCATTACAAGGCGGCAAGGCCTTTGAAGCTCCCCTGCCACAGATGGCTCTTCCAGGCCTGGGGGAGGTTTGACACCTCCGCCCAGAAAAGGCTTTGTTTCTGGGCTCAGGGAGGGAAGGCTCCCACCCCAGGGGTCCATTAACATGTCTTGTGGTGGCAGGCTGGTGTGTACCAGTCAGGGAACCCACCAGAGGCTGGTTGTTTTTCAGGGGGGCATTTCTAAGATGCCCTCTGAGTGCATGTTTCACTAAATCATGTGCTGAGAAGTTTGATACCAAACTTTCCAGTTTTCAGTAAAGCCATTATGGTGCTTTGGAGTTCGTAATGACAAACTTCCAGCACCATATACTCTTAATGGCATTACTGCACTTACAATGTCTAAGAATTGGCTTAGACACTGTAAGGGTACAGGGCTCATGCACCTGTACCCTCACCACTGGTAGAGTGCGCCCAGCTAGAGGGGTGGCTGACCTATGCCAGGGCAGTGGGTTGTAGGCATGGCACACAGGGATGTGTGCCATGTCGACTCTTCACTTTGTTCAGCACCAAAACACGCAGCCTGCAATGGCAGTGTGTGTGTGTGTAAAGGTACAGGGCCTCTAAGGGTGGCATAATAAGTGTTGCAGCCCTTAGAGGCATTTCCTGGCCACAGTGCCCTTGGTACCCATGGTACCTTTTGCAAGGGACTGACATGTGGCTAGAGAGGTGCCAATTGGGGGTACAAGGTACAGTTTTGGGAAAGAACACAGGCCCTGGAAACCTGATTGGCAGGGACCCAGGGAACATCAAGTCAAAATGCATCAGTAGCAACAGAAACCCAGCTTCCTACACTGGCAGCGAGTGAAATAAAAAAAAATGCACAGCAAGAGTGGCAACAGAACAGTAAATTTAACAATAATACAGTGGGAAAGAAGAGTTATGATAAAGAAAGTGGCAAAACCAGGGGCTACAGCGAGTGATGCTGACGATCAGCAGCAGGCAGCGGAAGGCAGGACTGAAACTTTGGGGGGCCTCGAGGGATGGGGCAGAGGAGACGGCCTTGGTGGGAAACAGTCGGAACAATGCAGGCAGAGCCACGCATGTTCCAACAACGCAAGCGCAACCACACTTGCCTTAACCACACATATGCCTTAACCACGCATATGCAGTGCGGGGTCTAGTTGCTGGTGGGCGGAAGCAGGAAAGATCGCAGAGGGCACGGTGAGGTGAGTGGGGCTGGGGTCGGGTTTTGGGGGTGGGGTAGTTTTTAAGGGGTGGGTGGCGTTTTTAAGGGCTGAGGTGCGAGATTGTTTTCAGGGCTGGGGGGTCGGGGACCTTTTTAGGGCTTGAGGGTTTGGGGTAGTTTTTAGGAGTTAGGGAAGGTCGGGGTACTTTTTATGGCTTGGGGGGGCAGGGAAGATTTTGGGTTCCGGGGAGGAGGTTGGTTTTCAGGAAGGAGGGGGGTAGATTTAGGTCTCAGGACAGGAGCTTGCGGGCCGTTTTAGAGCTTAGAGCAGGGGGCAGGGATCTGGATACTTTTTAGGAATGGCGGCAGGGTAGTTTTTAGGGCTCCGGGGTTTTGGGTAGTTTTCAGGGCTTAGGGGAGGGCGGGGCAGTTTTTCGGGCTTAGGGGTAGGAATGGGGTGGGTTTTCAGGGTGGGGGCAGGGAGCAGGGGGTAAGACTTACCTGATAAGTCTGAACCACGCATATGTCTTTGCCATACATGCCTTAACAATGCATATTTCGTGGTAAAGGCATGCATGGTAAAGGCATATGCGTGGTTAAGACTTGTGTGGTTAAGACTGTGTGGAACCGGCATGCGTGGTAAATGCATGCATGGCTCCCTCACACAACCGGCCTCGGTTCACAGCGCTAATGCAATGGCCAGGGGGAGCGCCGCACTGATAGCTAGAACCACGAGGGGTTTACAAATCATTCTGGAAGCATTTGTGGGTTTTATGGAGGAACTGAACGGGTGTGGGTAAATACCTTATTAAAGGTCAGTGCAATCTCCTATTTGGGATTGATGCTTGACTCAAAATTGAGCTGGAAACCCTTGATACAACCCAAACGTGCTAAGTGTATTATGGCTAATGCAGCAGTTTGGGGTTTTACTTCCAGATTAGGTAGGAAGCCATTGACGGCTTTATTGCAGGTATATGAGGCAAAATGTCTTACTAAAGTTTCAAATGGTAGTGAAATAATTCAGCTACAGATTATGGAAAGCACATTTCTCAGGCGCTTTCTAAGTGTTCATTTATTGTTCATGAGGAACTTGGCACGAGCTATCTTTCAGACACAGTGGCTCTCAGCCCCCTCCTGTGTTGTGTAAACATTTGGACAAGTGCTGTAACTAAATTAAGGAATTTGTGCTGGACTGCATCTCTCTTGATAATGCTCACCGTATACCGTGGGTCAAGTACATCAAGAAGCCTTTCCAGAACTTGGGGAGGGCTGATTTATTTACCAAACTGGGAGATCTGGTGAAGTCTAATCGGAAATGGGTCAAAGAGCCCTTTTTAATGCACAGGACACGGGACAGGGAATTACAGAAAACTACAGTCCGAGGTTTTATCCTGTTAAAAACTGTCCAGTCGATCAAACCCTATCTTACATTTGTGGCTAACAGCACCCATCGTTTTTTACTTACTAAATTTAAGTTTAACCAGTTCCATTTATTGCTAGAGGCCCCAAGAGTTTGGAACAATTTAAAGTCGCTGGGTCCTTGCGGTTGCAACCAGGTGCCTCCTCAAGATACCCTGCACTTTACAATGTTTTGTAGATTTCCTGATAAACCAAGGAAACTGTATATTATTCCACTGTTGAAGGGCCGGAATTTTACTCAAGTGCATACTGCATTATTGTTTTTACAATTACTGATGAATTTTTTACGTATAATGTACCTAGCTTTTTAAATGCGGTTCTTAAATTAAGGAGTGCTCCGGAAGATTGAGTGTAGGAGTGTATTTTTAATCACAAGTTTTTATTTGTGTATTTAACTGTGTTTTTATGGTTATTATGTATTTTAACTGAATAAAGGAATTTTGATTGAAATCTTCAACCATTTCCAGGGTGGTAATGGATTGGATATGAGTTTTTGAATGACAAAAGAATGACAGATTTGTGGACGTTTTCAAACTTTCAGGTTTGAGGGGCGATCTTCCTACTCTCCATTCTCTGCATGACTCCGTAATTTTATACAGTAGTGCTATACAATTACACAGGAGTAAAAGCCTTTATGCTTGCTTCATAACCTTTTGTGGATTCCTAGCAGGCATGAATGGAGTTGTTTTTGGTTATAAGCATAAGTGTGTGGCTCTAAATGGCTTTGTGAAAAGGGGACCTATGTGAGTTTCTGGGGATGACAATATTAGCAAGTGAAACATGGTATGCATTAAAAACAATGTAAGTTAATAAAATGTTGATAGATGGAAATATTTACGAGATAACTTCCACAAATAAATCACAGATATCATATAAAAAACTAAAAATAACTTTTGGCAATATCACTGAAAGTCAGGCTCAATTGGAATTGCAGATAACAAGGAAACTGACAAGAAACCAAGTCTATCCTTTGAGCAGTAATCGATAATTGTAAGAAATTGGGTTACTGGTTGGAAGGGGTGAAACCCTACTCAAATAGCACCTTTATTCGTGTTAGAGTGAAACACAAGCAAACCCCAAATTAACCTGTGCTTAACCCTCTGGCAGCTTGGCACAAACAGCAGGCAGGGCCGGCTCTAGGGCGGTGCGAACGGTGCCCCCGCACCGGACGCTGACTTGGGGTGGGGGAGTCATTTTTGCAAGGATATTAACTTTTTAAAAGCACCTGCTGCTTCGTTCCTGGCATCCAGCAATTTTCAGGCATCAATTAAAATGTAAAGATAACTCAAGTGATTAATCGTCTTCCTGGAAAGAGACCAGAGGTTTCTCTAATGGAGGTTTTGACTCATCCTAAGGTAGTGCAGAGGGTTAAAATACCTGCTGCTAAGAACGTGTACCATGCAGAACACAAAGTGCATATAATGTAAATAGATCAGTGGGTTACTGCTTCTGTAAAAGAACTCTTTTTGTTATTTGTAGTTTATTAGTCAATATCCTAATATAGAACATTGAGCTATTAACTGTCATCAAAGAGCTGAATGTAAACTGCAACGAATATGTTAGAGATGTGTTTTTTGCCCAGTCTTTCATTATCCTAATCTTCCCAAAAGGGTTCATTTGGGTAGAAAACAATTCTTATTATTAAAGAGAACCCCTAACAATGGTGTTACGTTTTAAATTCTGAGTTTGTGCTTTTCCACTATATGGACTCTTAAACTATATTGCCTACCAGTATCAATGACCTGTGGGGGGCGGTCTGATCTTTATTTCCCCCTATTGCTCCGGTTGTTGATATACCAGTATCAATGACCTGTCACTCCTACACTACACCTTGCAGTCCTGTCTGATGTAACATTTCCTAAACACAGATTTACACACATATGATTGTCTCTGTGCAATGTGTGTGTGATGTAAAGTGCTCTGACACCTTACACTGGTATGAGTGGTGCTACAAAACTAAATGAATCTGAGAGACAGTGGTTATGGAGGTTATTGAGGGGCACTGTTAAAGGGTGCTTGTGAGGGAATCCGTGGCAGGGGTGGCCATTGGGGGGGGGGCCAACAAACAATGTCGCACAGGGCACCTCCAGTGTTAAAGCCGGCCCTGACAGCAGGCTTAATTTAGAGACAATGTGTAAAGTATTTATGCAGTACTTGCAGCAGCAATAAGTTAACACAACACAAAAATATCCCACACCAGTGTAGAAAAATAGAGTAGAATTCAATAAGTTATTGAAGTCCAAAACAATAAAAATCAAATTAGTAGAACCGAAGATATGCAGTTTCAAAGATTTAAGTGAAAACAGTGCTTAGAAGCACAAAGTGCCAGTTGTGGTAATCTGCTCGCGACAGACCGGGAAAAAGTCAAAAGTTCAGGCCAAATGTGATGGAGTACAGGCCGGTTACAGGCACCAGGTTAGGCCTGGTGAACAAAGTACCTTAAATCCATGTTGTGGAGCGTTGAGAGATTCTGTGTCGTGCATGCATCGCGCAGCGGCAGTTCCAAGGAGCTGTGGGCTGAGATGCGGGAACCTGCATCAGAGATGAGTTGCGCATTGGCGTTTCTGATGAAACTATAGACAGACCTTGCGATGCAAAGTCCTGCATTGTCATCGAGGACGCTGTCGGTGAAGGCTTGCGATGCAGGGTCCTGAGTCATCGCCAAAGACACCGACAACGAAGGCTTGCGATGCAACGTTCTATGCAGGGTATGCGTCGCGCAGCAGCGGTTTCAAGGAGCTGCGAGCTGCAATGTGAGGGCCTGCATTGGGGATGCGTCATGCAGTGGCGATTCCAATACAGAGCTGGAAGGAGATGTGTCACGCTGCATCGGTTCTACTTGAGATACCACACCAGGGCTGGCAGAGCACCTTCAGAGCCAATTTCAAGGGTCTAGGGCTGGGGTGGCACCACTTGTGGGGCAAGGCTCACAGCATTCAGAATTGAGGTGTTGTGTTCAAGGTGGATGGAGCCTTTTCTGTCCCTGAGGGTCTGATCAGAAGGCCAGCCAACTAGCCCTTGGAGTCACTCTGGTGGTCCTGGGTTTAAGATGCAGACCCATTCCTTCTCACTCAGGCAGCCTGGCAGCAGGACAGCAGAGTAGCAGTCTTTCCTGCAGCACCACAGCAGTCCTTCTTTTGAGCCTTCCACAGGTCAAGAGGTGGACTGAAGAGTTGGGTATGAGTGTCCAATATTTATTCTTTGTGCCATCTTTAAAGTAGGAGATGTTTCTAGAGGTTCCCAACCCCAGGGGGGCTTGGGATTTCCTGCATTTCTGCCCTGGCCTCAGCTTGTCTAGGGGCACAGAATACTGGTGTGAAACCCTTTATGAATGTGTTGAGGCAGAGTCTTTGTGATGTGCAAATGTGGTAGGTTACAGCTCCTCCCCCCATCAAAGCAGACTCCTGTTTAGCCTTTACCTCACTGACTGGGAGCCACGCACAAAGACCAACTGCCAGCTACACCTAGTCAGGCGTCCCAGGATACAGGTTGCAGGCACCAAATAGTTAGGACAAGAAAACGCAAAATTACTAAAAGTGTCATTTTCAGAATTGTGACTTAAAATATGACTTTCACATTAAAGAGGGCTTTAAATAACAATTCTTTAGACACTTCCTACTTTCCTACTTGCTCCCAATTGAAAGTTATCACTTTTAAATGTAATAAGGCAACCCAATGTTATCCTATGAAAGAGGTAGGCCAGGACATGTAAAACCAAATAGTACTTATACAACTTTTTAAATAAACTGCACCCTGCCCTCTGGGCTGTTTAAGGGGCTACTTAAGTGGGTGGCAGAAACTTTAATTTACAGGCCCTGAGTACTTATTGTAAGGGTCCACTTTCAGGTGTCCTAGTACCCATCATTGAAACGCCCCACCACATCAATCATGACCCTGAGAATTCAGCCCCTCAGCACTGTGTCCTCATGAGAGTATATCAGCCCCACAAGCTCTCAATCATCAAAATAACTGTTTCCCAACCTGCTTCTCTTGCTTAGAGGTTTGATTTTCATATTCATCTGTAACTGTAGAGTTTTGCCCAGATCTTGTGAGATCTCCGCAAACACTCAGCAGCCATCTTGGACATGATAGGGTATTAAGACCACGCCCAGGATCTGAAGCTCAGCTTTGCCCCGTGACTTTCAAAAGGAGAAGATTTTTCCTGCAGAAACGTACCTGTGTTTGGTCCTCGCCGACGTATTCGGTCTTTATCTGCACCCACACCCACATCGTCATCTTCAGCAGTAGACTTCAACATAAAAAACAATTGCCATTTAGAAAATCCAGCTTGCATCTATAGAACTCCACGAACTAAGACAAGACATCATACCCAGCGTTCACCTGCACAACTTCAAAGAACAAAGTCAATGTAAGGTACCTTATAACTCTTGCCTTATACTTTTGAAACTAATTGAACCATTTACGCGCAACTGCGCATTGTAGAAAAGACATTGTATCAAGAACAAGAAAAACAGGGAACAAATGTGCAGTATCATTTGTGTTTCAGGCATTTCATTAAGAAGTGTAATGTAACGCTGTAAACCTATTTGGTGATCTATAATACCATTATAAACATAATATGTGCCTTTGAAACTCATAGAGGCTTGGTTCCGCAATTACTGAATTACAAGCACAGAAGGAAACCAACCTCCACATACTATTCCCAGTCTTTCTGCCCCACACTCTGGTCCTGAACCTCGAACAAGTTGACTTGCAAGTATATCAGGGAGCATATGGAGGGAGAGTTTATGTAACAACTTAATGAGTTTACCTTCAATGTGTGAAAGCTAAGCTAACCCAATCCCCCTGTTCCTTCTCCTCTCATATCACAGGTTGACAGTTTGATAGGACTACAAGAGACACCACCCAAAAACAAGATCACCTTCCCTAATCCTGATCAATCATTCTCTATTCATATTGTATCTCATGGGTAGGAACAGTCAGGAAAAAGGCGTCGGGTCCATATCGTCTCCGCAAGGCTATGCTGTGTGAACTACAAAGTAAGAGTTTGCAACATTTTGTTTGTCAGAAGGCAAGTACCATGATATTTGCCTTGCCCAGACGATGTGGAAGCTCCTGACATTGCCCTGCGAGACATCGCTTGTATGCTAGCAGTCTTCCAGGCAGAGAATGAGGGTCATGGACAAGACATAACAGCTTGGCAATCACACTTAGCTGTCCAACCTGATACATTCCGGGGGCTACCTACCGCTTCTGGTAATAAACCTAAGCAAAAACATGTACTCAAGAAAGCAAGTTTTCAAACCTCCGGGGGAGCTACAGGTCGGGTTCCTGCGAAAGTGGTGACCACTCCAGCTCAGGAGCAAGTGATTCCTCCGACTCCTATCCCATTAGCTTTTCCCGAGCACTTTTCTGGAGACAGTGGCAACTTCGGAATTTTTATGAACCTGTGCCATTTACACTTCATGGCTAGGCCAACAGCATTCTATGCCCATGTCACCTTTATCTTGTCCTATATGGGTGGGCAACACAGCCTTGTGGTTGATTCCACTAGTTGAACAAGACGATCCATGGTTGTCAGTTGCGGCTGGCAGGGAACGGGGGTGGCAGGGCGGGAGGAACAAATTATTTTAAAAAAAGCTTTTACCTCCTCACGGCCGCCTTCTTTCCTATGTCGTTGATTTGCTTCCTGACGAGTTCCAGAAGCAGGAAGCACCCAGGCTCCCCGTAGCCAATGATAACACTGCAATGCAGCATTGTGATTGGCCAGAGCGCCGTGGCTCGGCGCTCAGACGGGGACTAGGAGCCTGTTCATGTTCTCCACCCAGGCTGTGTATTACAGCCTGGTGAATAACATGTTAAGGGCGCATGACTGTTTGACTGGCCCAAGACGGCTGGCCAAATCATCATGCTCACTTATTGTGCACAAACCACTCTTCCTCCCAGACTATTACACTACATTGCACCGCCCAAACTCAGCCCTGTAGCTACGAAAAATAAAATGATAATAATGATGTTATTATCATTTTATTTGTCCTTTTTCCTGCTCTGAGAGCTGTGGGGCGATGCTCTTCCACCTTAGTGGAGGAGCCGCCCCTGATTGTTGTATAATTATAGGAATTTTAAAGAAGCTATGTGAAAATGATTCGCACACCATGTATTTGTGCAAGTCGCGGACAAAGAGCTGCTGAATTTGAAACAAGGGATGTCAGACTTACTGCACTATATTTCCACCTTCAATAGATTGGAGGTGGAGGCCAGTTGGCCTGAGAATAAAACATTTCTTTATTCTTTAGAGGGCTAAAAGAAAAACTGAAAGACCTAATTTCCCAGATAGTTGATATGCCTGATGACTGCTGGCAATCTATTGATCTAGTGGTGAAGCTAAACCACCGGTTACTGGAAAGAAAATCAGAGAAAGGGAAGAACCCAGGGACTAAGGTGATTGTGGTTCGAGATAAAGGTTGTGTTAGAAATGGGATCTCTAGTTGGCAAGGGCTTGCACCTTTGTCCAAGTAGGGACCCTTCTTCCTAGTCAGGGTAAGGGAGTTACACTCCTAAAATAACCCCTGCTCACCCCCTTGGTAGCTTGGCACGAGCAGTCAGGCTTATTCTAGAGGCAGTGTGTAAAGCATTTGCACATAACCAACAGTAATACGGTGTAAGCACTACAAACGGACACCACACCAGTTTAGAAAAATAACCAATATTTTTATATACTCAAGACAAGACCAATTACGACAAAAATCCACAATACTATACTTTGAAAATGAATGCTTGATAAGGTAACTTCTTCTTTGCAGGAATAACACAAAAGCAAAGTTCGTGCGAGTCGGTAGCCCCGTCCGGGTCTACCGCGATGCTGAAATACACAGAGTCTAACAGTTCCAGCCGACCGCGTCGCTACGGGCCAGCAGAGTCGTGAACAGACTCGGTCACAGAACCTTTCTCGTTGTGGCTGGTACGGAGTGTACGAGCCGGTCGGCGTTCGCCGCGGTTGCGGTGCAAGACGGAGCGATGCAAGGTGCAGTGTCCCTCGATGCGGTGCAGGCAGCGGCTCGATGAGCGTCGTGCAGACGGAGTCGGTGAGTCCAAGGCGTGCGGTGCAGGGCGAGACGGTGTACGATGCGGTGCTGACAGGTTGCGATGCAGGCGACCAAGCCGGAGTGCGGGAGCTGGCGTCGGACAGCGGTGCGAGTCGGAGCGGTGCGTCGCAAACGTGCGAGCGGTGCCCCAAATGCGATGCGGTCACGACTGTTGAGCCAGTTGCAGCGTCCGCGTCGGTCGGGTCCGGCTGGTTCAGTGAAGCGATGCGATGCGAACTGCGGTGCCCACAGGTCACGGTGCAAGCAGCGGCTCGGTGTTGACGGCGTCGGACGTCGCCTACGGTGAGACCAGGGTTGCGATGCGAAGCGGGGCGATGCGGTCTGCGGTGCAAACAGGTCACCGGTCAGGGATGGATTCGGTTGACGGAGTCGGTTGCAGTTCCCTTCCTCTGTGGCAACTGAAACAGCGTTCCAGAAGCGGTACCCAGAGGCTTGTGAAGTCTTTGCAGTCCCTGAGACTTCTTAACAGGAGGCCAGCTCGGTTTCAGGCCCTTGGAGATACTCAGCACAAGTTTGTAGAAAGTTCAGTCCAGTTCTTTCACTGCCCAAGACAGAAGCAGCAACTGCAGGCCAACCCAACAAAGCAGTCACTCAGCAAAGGGGCAGTACTCCTCCTAGCAGCTCTCCAGCTCTTCTTCTTGACAGGTTCCTTGATTCCAGCGAGATCTAAATTCATGGGGTCAGGGTCCCAATATTTATATCCCAAATTCCTTTGTTCTCTGAAGGCAGAGAGGCCTTTGCCTAGTCCAAACCAGTTCTGGAGCACTTTGTTGACAAGTCTCCGTCCTTTCTTTCAGAGAGTAGGCCAGGGACATCAGACGCACCACAGGAGGTGGAGCCAGCATTGTGGAGGGAAGGCACTGTCCTATTCAGGGCCCAGGTGCAACTCCTCCCACCCATCTACAGGTAGATCTTGCTATTCAGCCCTGTGCTGACTCACCCTGTCTCCTGGCATCCCCCAGCCCCTGTCACTCACACTCCAGACAAGGAATACACAACCTCGCAGAGGCAGGCTTGGATGGTTAGACAAGAAAATACCCACTTTCTAAAAGTGGTATTTTCAAACACAGAATGTTAAAACCAACTTCACTAAAAGATGCATTTTATCATTCTGAGTCCAGGCATACTAAACTCGAATTTCTACCATGTTCCCGGGGTCAGTTAGGATTATAAGCTGTAATAATCAAAACTGCCCGTTCTGGCCTATGGGGAACAGGTAGCCTTGCAATAGTGAAAAACGAACTAGGCTGTAATTCACTATCAGGACATGCCACACACACCAGGGCATGTCCTACCTTTCGCATACAACGCACCCTGCCCACAGGGGTACCTTGGGCCTACCTTAGGGGTGACTAACATGTAGAAAAGGGAAGGTTTAGGGACTTGCAAGTGTGCGCACTTGCCAAGTCGACATGGCAGCCCCAGGCTGCGCACAGGCTCTGCAATGGCAGGCCCGAGTTACACTTTAGGGCTGTTTGCGTGGGTGGCACAATCCAGTGCTGCAGCCCACCAACAGCATTTGATCTATAGGCCCTGGCACTCGTAGTGCACTTTACAAGGGACTGACATATAAACCAAATAGGCCAATCATGGAAACACCAATCCATAACACATTTTATACAGGAGCACTTGCACTTTCCCACTGGACAGCAGTGAGGAAAGTGCGCAGAATCATTACACCAGCAAAAACAGAGTCAAAACCGGGAGGTCAGAAAGCAAAAAGTCAGGGGAAACACGCCAAAAGATGCCAAGTCTAACAGGTTGGATTGAAACACCTGAGGTTATGGATACGTCAGAACCAATGGAAATTGGAGGGTTTAGGGGTACTTTGACTAAAGAAGAAAAAGACAGAAGAGGAAAGATGAATCAATGCTTATACTGCGGGAAAAGTAATTTTGTACAGGAATGCCCTACCCTCCCAGAAAAACCCAGCGTATAAAAAAACTAGTTCTACCGTAGCTCCAGTTAAGGCCAAAAACCTGATGGGAAATTATTTGGCTCGGTAGGAGTCAAGGTCAGCATACTGAGTTTGACATTAAGTTCGATCCCCAAGGTGCCCTCTTATTTGGCTTTTTATGATATGAGCATTCCGATGACCCTAACTTCTGTTACCGGTCCTTTTAGGAAAGCAGAACAGCTCATAGATTCAGGAGCTAGTGGCAAAATTCTAACATCTACTGAGCATACAATCTTTGCATGAAGACAAATCCGACGTTGTAAGATTGATGGATGGAAAGAAATTTACTTCTGGTATTTTCAATTGAATACCAAGGAGTTAACAATACAATGTAAAAACCACTGTAGAGATGGATAATTTTCGATCTACTTGATACCCACAATTCCGAATGGCTTTAGTACTCCCATGGTTTACCAAATACAATCCCCTGAAAGATTGGATTTCCAGAAGCATAACTTTAGGATCCTCCTTCTGTCAACAGCATTGTTACTCCCCGTCCTCTGTGTCTGGTGCTAAAACCATCAGGGGTCATAGGTCTACCCTACAGGAACTCAGTGTTTTCATCTTAGAGGGTCTGCCAGAGGAATATGCAGATCTGGCAGATGCATTTGATAAACAAAAAGCCAATACTTTACCACCACATCACAGTTTCAATTGTTAGATTGATTTAATTCCAGGATCAAAATTACCTTGTAGTAACATATATGCCCTAACAGGAAAAGAAAACAAACATCTTTGCCAATACCTTGATTAGTAGTTAGAGAAGGTTTTCAGCAGGCATTCTAAGACGCCAGTGTCATCCCCATGGTTTTTTGTACCAAAGAAGGGGGGGGGGGGGACTTCACGCTTGCATAGATTATCGCCCTCTAAATAACATCACAGTGAAGAATAGATATCCATTACCTTTGACTACTAGTCTACTAGATCAAATCAAGGATGCTGTAATCTATAAAAAACTAGATTTGAGGGGGCTTAACATCTCATCAGAGTCCAAACAGGTGATGATTTTAAAATGGTGTTCAGGGCCAAAGTTGGCCTCTATGAATATCAAGTCATGCTGTTCAGATTCTGTAAGCCTTTCCATTTTTTTGATAGACGAGGTTCTGAGAGACTTTATTGATGTTTTCTATGTTGTATACATAGATGATATCCTTATCTATTGCAACTCTATCCCTGAACACACCTATAACAGGTATGTGCCATTCTTCAAAGACTTGAGGAAAACAACCTGCACGTGGAACCTGAGAAAAGCGTATTCCATACCACCCAAGTAGAATTCCTTGGTTATATCTTAAGCCCTCAAGGAATCTATATGGAACCCAAGAAGGTACAGCCCAGAGTGAATAGGCCCTCTCCAACTACTGTGAAACAAGTTCAGAGCTTCCTTGGCTTCGCCAATTTTTGTCAGTGTTTTATTGACTGGTTTCCGAGTGCATTAACACTGATCACACCACTTTTGCACAAAGGAGTGAAATTTTGCTGGGATAATAATAACTCAGAAAAGTCCTTCCAAACCTTAAAGACAACATTTACTACAACCCCTATTATTTAATGACTGCTCAGTTACATCCAATAGCCTTTTACTCCTGAAACTTTCTAACTGTGGAATGCAACTACCAGGGGTGGGCAGGATTTTTAATTCCTCCATTGGAGTTGGAGGAATTTATTAATTCTACGTTACTCTTGTAACGCGGAATTAATATTACATTCCGCTGCTCCGCTCCACTGGCGGAATTAATCAGCACTATCTATATGGCAGAGCCTGAGCATGCCATAAAGCAGCCTGCATCCTGCAGGCGCCTCCTTCCGAGGCCTGGAAGCAGGCAGCAGCCACTACGTCACCACTGCAGCACTGTGGGATTACCTGGTGACATAGAAGCAGCATTTGCAAATGGCATCCAAGCTACTGAAAACTCGTGGAACATTGCAGACCAGTAGGGACCTCAGGATAGTGGAGGGTAGTCCTGTGACTCATGGCATAAAGAAATGACTACTGCATTTAAATTAATATATGTGACTTATATTAGACACATGGGTTGTATGACAGAACAACGCAGGTACAAACATCATATGCCTTTATAACACATTTTTTACCCTGCATTATTTTAGCTCGCATATGTTTTCATCTCACATGCCATTACCACACATTAATAGTCTAATTAAGGTAAGTATTAGTAAGGTAAGTTTAAATATATATGGGGCTGATTCACAGAACTAATGTGAAATAAAATCCTAAACTTACTACTTTTGGTATTCACAGAAGGCATTTAGTAGTAGTAAAGTTAGGACTCCTAACTTTACTACTACTAAACTGAGACAAAATCCTAACTTTACGACTTTCGATATTCACAAAAGGCATTTAGTAGTAGTAAAGTTAGGAGTCCTAACTTTACTACTACTAAATGCCTTCTGTGAATACCAAAAGTAGTAAGTTTAGGATTTTATCTCAGATTAGTTCTGTGAATCGGCCCCTATATATTTCATTTTTATCTTTTTGGGTGGAGACCACCTTAAATGCGTGGTAGAGACATGCGTGGTAAAGGCCTATACATGGTAAAAACTTGTGTGGTAATAAATGTGCGGTAAAGGCTCTGTGATGTAAAAATCACTTTGTAAAGACTCTTTCCCGGACACATACGTGTGCAGTGTGAGGTCATGGCCTTTCCCTGCCTGTCGCTTGCCTCTATTATACTTATCCCCCTTGATTCTAGATGGTTTGAGCCCCACCTGGTGGTTAGAGAACTGAAATTCTGCACAAACCATGTTTAATGGGACACTGTTAGTTGATTTATTTTTTCATGTGTTCTGGCCCTGGGCCCTTGGGGCATGTGTCAATCTGAGCTGGATCCGATGAGCTGACTGCTTCATCCACCCACGCATTTCCTTCCTAATCCCCAGGTGCTGGCTTGGCAGAGCTTTCCCTTTTAACATCCTGGATTTTGATTGCTCTGATTGCCCTGAACGCAGGATCCAGACGAGGTTGAACTTCTGTGACCCCGGCCTAGAGCTTGCATAACGCAGATAAGCTCTCCCTCTACCCCGTGTCCTCTTGTTTGAGGTAATAGAGGGGTGCTTGTGACCACCTGTCCTGTTCCTCACCCTGAGATCAGCAGAACTGAGCAAGGAGAAGGATGTTGGCATGAGAAAATCCAGAGAGCTAGGTCATGGTCTGCACACACATGCTTCAAAGGTATGTACTTGGGTGTACTCCCAGGCCCCGTTCACAAGACAAGTAACATAACACAAGTGTGTAACTCAAACATGTATGATGGATGATATCAGTTTTTACAATTCTTTCCTTCACCCTTACAATCCGTGAAGCTCAATGCCACTGCAAATCTCTTGTTAAAGCTTGAAAACAAAAACCTCTCAACTTTACATTGTTGCACTTCCTAACTGACCGCCGAGATTTGAGCTATATTGCTGAACAGGCAATCCGATCAGCTGCCTCTTGCTGCCCCGTGTGGTAAACATACAGCTATACAATATATTTTAGAAGTTAGTTGACAACTGAGGCTTATTTGATTGTTGAATGCATTAAAGTAGGGCTGAGCAGAACTCCATGTAATTTCGCAGGGTTTTTATGTAACTCAGCAGAATTCCAAGGAATAAAACTCTGTGGTTTCCTTCTACCCCTAGCAACTACTAGATCGCTGATCGAGAACTACTAGCGATCAAGCAGAATTTAAAGAATGCAGTCAGTACCTATTGGGAGCCAAACACCCAATCACAATCTGTACTGATCATTGAAATCAACAGTTTCTTTGTTCTGCCTGAGCTCTTTCCCCATGGCAATTAAGGTGAACTCTATTTTTTAGCTATTATAATTTTGCAATTGCCTACTGACCAGGGAAAGAAAATGCCAAAGCAGATGCCGGGTCTGGTGGCTTACTGGACCAATGCGTCCACTGCAGGGGTATGTGTTTGACCTCATAGTCACAGGTTTAAATCCCAGTGGGTCATCTGTGCCTTTCATCCTTCTCAGGAGAATAAAATGAGTGCCATTGACTTGGGTAACAATAAACATCTGTTTTTCAGCGCCAAGATACCCTTTGGGATGGACGTTCGCCTCACAAGTAAACATGTTCTTATGTTAAGTTATGTTATGTTGCTCGTACTGGGGACCCGAACACCACAAATCAAACTGAACAGCCAAAACTGATTTTGCCATCCACCTGCTTTCAAGGAATTGTTTTAACCTCAGAGTTTTTTAAATGATGTAGGCCTCAAGGTAAGCACAAAACCAAAGGAACAGTGGTTACAGGAATTGGGACAAGTAACATTTCAAGATGGATTACTTTTGTTAAAAAACATCTTGTAACTACCTGGCAACACCCTCCAAAAGCAAGCTTTGCTGCTATGTCATAATAACTTGCTAGTTGCCATTATTAAAAAGGCAGGTTTGGTGGCCAACCTTGCCTGAGACACACAGACTTTTATGGACACATGTCAAACATGTGCTCAGGGGAAAAACTTCATCAGCCCCCAGTCAATCTGTTATGACCCATTCCAGTGCCACCCTGTCCCTGGCACACTGTGTCGATGGATTTCGTAGTGGACCTCGCAAAAACCAAGTTTGGCTACACCACTATTATAACAGTGGTTGATCATCTGTCCAAAATGGCTCATCTAATGCCCTTGAAGAAACTCCCCTCTGCCTCGGAATTAGCTTCTGTTTTTATGATTAATGATGCAAGGCATTATGGGTAGATGCCAGTCCTCATCACAAATTGGGGGTCCCAATTCATCTCCCATTTCTGGACTGTGTTGTGTAGATCTTTCGACAGGGATGCAAGCTTGTCTTCCAGCTACCATCCACAGACAGACTGGCAGACTGAAAGAACTAACAAAACAATGGAGCAATATCTACGTTGTTTACTATTCGATTTGGGAGGATAGTGGGATACAGCAGAGTTTATCAATAATAACACTGACAATGCCTCCTTGGGAATGTCTCCATTCTATTGCCTACAGGGATGCCACCCACACCCCACACCTTGGGTAAACTCATTGCAGACTACCGTTCCAGTAATTGAGGAATACCATTCTTTCCCCCGAAACCTGATACAAACATCTCGCAATGCCTTAGCTCATGCTAAAGTAGCCTTTAAGGTCTCTCCGGACAAGCATCATAGGCAGGAGCCCCCATATGTCTTGGGAGAGAAAGTATAGTAATGCTCTGAGGCCAGAAAAAATTTCTGCCCCCGCTTCATAGGTCCTTATGAGGTCTCTGAAATGCTCAATTTCATTTCTGTTAGTTTGGCCCTGATGCTAAACATGAGAGTGCATCTGTCTTTTCATGTTCCTTTGGTGAAAACCGCGGATTCTCACACCAGACTAACTGCTCCTTCTTCACCCATCCAAGTTGGGAATTACAAAGAGTTTGAGGTTAGTTCCATTCTTGACTCCAAATGGCTCCGAGACAGGTTTTACTATTTAGTGACTGGAAGGGTCACGGTCCCGAAAGCCATTAGTAGGAACCTGTGTCCAAAGTTCGCAATGTGTCCCATTTTGTACATGCTTTCAATCAATCAAACAGGACTTGTAAAGTGCAGCTAATCACCCATAAGGGTATCTAGGTGCTGAGAACCCTGCTGCAAGGGAGGGTTCAGTTGAACAGCCAGGTCTTGATTACTTTTCTGAATTCCAGCAGAGAGGATGGGGTCAGGAGGTGAAGAGGGAGGTCTTTCCAGGACTTTGTGGTGAGGTAGGAGAAGGTGCATCCTCCACTGTTGCTTCAGCGGATGTGGGGGTGTGGTCAAGGGAGAGGAAGGCAGAGCTCAGGTGTCTGGTGGGTTGGTGGAAATTCAGGCAGTGGTTGATGTATGCTGGTGCTTGGTTGTGCAGAGCTTTGTAGGTGTGGATCAGCATCTCGAATGGACAACTCTTCTGAATGAGGAGCCAGTGGAGCCTCTTGAGGTAGGGGGTGATGTGGGTCTGCTTAGGGAGGTCAAGAGAGAGTCTGGGCACTGCATTCAGTATAGTTTGCAGCCTTTTGAGGAAGTGAGAGGTGATTTCTGCATACAGTGTGTTGCCGTAGTCTAGCCAGCTGGTGACTAGGGCTAGGAGTGACAGTTCATTCGGTGTGGACGGGGAGCAATTTGAAGCAGGCAGAGGAGACTACATTGATCTGGCTTCTCATGGAAAGCTTGCTGTCCAGAATGATGACAAGGTTGCAGGCTAGCTCTGTTGGAGTGGATGGGTCCTAGTTCAGAAGGCCATCAGGCATCACTCCATTGGGAGGTATTGTTCCCAAGGATCAGCACTTTCGTTTTGTCTGTGTTGAGTTTCTGACAGTTTTCTTTCATTCAATCAGCGACACTTGTCACACATCTATAGAAGTTGCCATCATAGTGGAGATGTCTTCTGATAATGAGAGGATGAGCTGGGTGTCATCGTTGTAGGATATGATATTCAGTCCATGGGTTCTGTTGATGTTGGCCAAGGGGGCCCTTGTAGGTGTTGAACATTGTAGGGCTGAGGGATGAGACT
Source organism: Calotriton arnoldi (assembly GCA_963921515.1). Lineage (NCBI taxonomy): Eukaryota > Metazoa > Chordata > Amphibia > Caudata > Salamandridae > Calotriton > Calotriton arnoldi. Next base: position 1,495,855 of record CAWUFW010003497.1, read on the forward strand.
TGAGGGATGCTGCAGATGATGTTCTTGGGTTCTGAAGTGAAGGGTGGCAGGCAGATTCTCTGGGTTCTTCTGGTGAGGAAGGAAACGATCCATTTGAGGGTGTCTCCCTGGATTCCAATTTTGCAGCACCTCCTGATGAGGGTGTGGGTGGAAACGGTGTTGAATACTGCTAAGAGGTTGAAGAGGATCAAGGCCGCTGTTTCTCCCTGGTCCAGGAGGGTTTTGATGTCATCAGTGGTAGTGATCAGGGCCGTTTTGATGTTGTGGTTGGTGCAGAATCCAGATTGGGAGGTGTCAAGGAGATTATTATTCCCCACGTGCTCCGTAAATTGGTGGTCGATAGCTTTTTCAAGGACTTTGGCGGCAAGGGGGAGCAGAGAGATGGGACGGTAGTTTTTTACGGTCAGCTGATGGTTTTTTGAGAAGGGGGTTGACTTCTGCGTGTTTCCATTCTTTGGGGAAGGTGGCCGAGTTGATGGATGTATTAAAAATGGTGGCGAGCTCATTGCTGATCATCTTGCTTCCGAGGTTGAAGATGTGGAAGGGAAAGGGCTCAGTGGGTACTCCTAAGTGGTTGAAGTTTATGATGGCTGAGGTGGCATGTGTGCTGAGCTGGTCCCAGGTGGTGAGCAGGTGGTCAAGCTTAGTGTCTGAAGGAGCGAGGTGGCTGAGGAAGATGGAGGTGGTGGGTTAGGGTTTGAAGATTTTAGATGGTGGAGATCTTGTTGTGGAAGAAGTCTGCCAGGGTGTCGCAGAGTTGTTGGTAGGGAGTGATGATGTTTTCGGTGGCTGAGGGGTTGGAGAACTCTATAAGGATGTTGTGTTCTTTGCTGTGGGTAGAACAGGATTCGATGTGGTGGGTAAGGGTGCTCCTCTTTGTCTCCTTCTCACCGTCTGTGGTATTTGTTAAGGGATATCTTGAAGGCTGATCAGTCTGTGGGCTCCCTGCTGGTGCGCCATTTCCTTTCCTGTCATTTGCAGTTGCATTTAGTAGTTCTTAGTTCTGTGATGTACCAACTGGCATGCTTGGAAGATCTATTAAGTTTGGTGGGCTTCACAGGGGCGACTCTGTCAGTGCAGTTCGTGATCCAGGCAGAGAAGTTCTTGAAAGCAACCATGCCAAGCCCCGTTCTGCATCCGCTATGTTGGGGCTGATTCTGGGAAGGGGGAACTGTCATGGTCCACCTTCAGATGTCCTAGTACCCATCATTGAGACACCCCACCACAGTACCTGCTCATGCCACATCAGTCATGACTTGGAGATCTCAGCTCATGAGGACCCTACCTTCCATGAGTATTCTCGTCTCCCCAGCACTGTGTCCTCATGAGAGTATCTCAGCTCCCGAGCTCTCACTCACCAAAATCAAGTTCTTAACCTGCTCCTCCTGCTAGTGGTTTGATTTGCATGTTCATTCTGCTACTGTGGCATTTTGCTGAGATTTCACGAGATTTCGGCAAATCTCGGTGGCCATCTTCGGCGTGGTAGGGTATTTAAAACATGCCCAGGATCTGAAGCCCTGCTTTGCCTCTTGACTTTCAAAAGGAGAAGACACTTCGTGCAGAAACTTACCTGTATGGTCATCGCCGACGTTTCGGTCCTTATCTGTACCACGCCCGCCTCACCATCCTCAGCAGTCAGAACCTGCAACATAAAAAACAACTGTCATTCAGAAACTCCAGCGTGCATCTACAGAGCTCCAAGGACAGATGCAAGACATCATACTCAGCACACACCTGCATAACTTCAAAGAATAAAGACAATATAAGATACCTTATGACTCTTGCCTCATTCTTTTGAAACTAGTTGAACCATTTAAGCGCAACTGTGTATTGTAGAAAGACATTGTATGAAACGCAAGAAAAAACAGAGAACAAATGTGCAGTAACATTTGTGAGAACTACCAAGTGTTTCAGGTATTTCCTAAAGAAGTGTAAAGTAATGATGTAAATGTGTTTAGTGAGCTACATTAACATCATAACTATCATGTGCATCTTCTAAACTCATAAAAGGCTTGGGTTCGTTGATTACTGAATTAAAAGTACAAAAGGAAACTTATCTCCATCAACTGTTCACAGTAATTCTGCCCCATGCCCTGGTGCTGAACCCCAAACCATCTGACTCGCAGAGAACACATGGTGGGAGGGTTGACCTAATGACTAAGTGACTTTTACCTTCAGTGTTTCAAAGCAGAGTTAACCCAAAAACCCCTATTGTTTCTCCTCCTTATCACAGGTCAGCAGTTTGATAGGATTACAAGAGGCACTACCCTAATTCTGATCAATCCTTCTTGCTGCATATTGTGTCTCACAAGTAAGAAAGGTCTGGAAAAAGGAGTTGGGTTCATATCGCTCTCCACAAAACTTCACCGTGAACTACAAGGTAAGAGTTCTCGACGTCTGCTTTGACACTTACGAGTAACTTAAATGTGCCATATGGGTGCAAGCCAACTTCACCATGCTTTTGGGGGTGAGCACACATACTTTAGCACTGACCAGCAGTGGTAAAGTGCACAGAGTCCTGAGGCCAACAAAAACTAGATCATAAAAATGGAGGAGAAAGGCAAAATGTTTGGGGAAAGACCACCATAAGGCTGCCAGGTCTAACAATAATTTAAAAAAATGATGTTTTCTTTTCAGCTGGAGCTTTGTAAAATTAAGGGTCCCTCATGAGTGAGCTTTGATAGATAAGGCTTGCAGATTTCATCTAGTGATCAGTGTATCAGCTTTGGCCATTGAAGTGTTTAGATTTGTACTAGTTGTGTGTCAAAATATACTTTTTCAAAAATCCCAAAATTCAAAATTCGGACACGGATCCTGCTCACTGACACCATGCAGGACAGCGTTTATCCATCAAAAGCTCTACAGTTTTGCATATGCTGAGGAAGTCACAGCAGCGATGTAAGTTGAAGCAGAATAGTAAGCTTCAGGTGGGGGGGACTGCCTCTCAATGGTAATACTACATGCAAGATTATGAGACATACTAGAAATCATTACAACATTGTTTTTATTTTTACAGACTTTCCAGGAATTATTTTCTATATATTGGGCAGGAATCACAGGATCAGGCTGAACAGGGCTCAACAGTGTTGTGGCAATTTTTTAGGAGCTTGTGGTGAGTAGCTTTGCTTTGCAGAGAAAGAATGAACTTGGAGTCGAGTGAAGTACAGACGAAGAAGTTAGTCACATAATTCCAATGTCTTCCCATCGGTCTCTGATAAATACCTAAGTAATTGGATTTTTCACTTGTTAATAAATAACAGCTAGCTGCAAATATTCAATTAAAAGTGTGCAGGTTGAATCGATTAGAGACAGTTAAGGACATCAGGGATCAAGTATTTCTCATTTATCCTGCATCTAATCTGGAATCTAGCTTAGAACAGACTTGATCTTGGCTACATGAGCCGAGATTTTTTTCAGAGAGTGAATGCAATAAGGAGATGGGTGATAGAACAGATGTAAAGTTAAAATTCATGAAAGCAGAAATATCTACCAGTGATATTGGTGAGCTTATCTGGAGTATTAGAAACTAGTGAAGAAAATGATTCAATATTTTATTAGAGTTAGAACAAGGGCCCCCTCTAAAGACAGAACATCAGAATATGGTACACCCATTGGTTGGTATTGACCAGTTTTTCCTGCATTGTTTATGTGTAGATATAGGCAGTCACTGCCATCAAATACAGAGTCTATGGATGTAGCACGGCGAGCAAGAATTGTGTTTTTCCCAGCAGATGAGTGGGGGGAGGGGATTACAGCTTACATAGAGAGGTAGGAGGGAAATGAGTGAAATCGAAACTAAGGGGCATATTCTCAAGGAGCCATCGCCGATTTATCGGCACATGAGAGCGACAACTAACGCTAATGATATGCAGAGTAGGCGTTCCCGTGCAAAAACACCCGAAAACACCATTTCGCGATATTCTCAACTACCAGCCAGATCAGCGATGCGATCCGAAAACAGGCGATAAGGCGCGTTAGCAGCAGGGATTTAACACCTGGCTTTTACTGGTGTTAAGCAGGACGACAACCTGCAGTATGAAAGGGAGCCCAGCCTAGAGCCACATCTGAAGACCAACAGATGCCATGGAGACAATGATCATGCAGCCTGGAGACCCAAGAGGGCCACAACACCCACCGCAACCACCCCCGGACCCTCCCCTAGGACATGAAGTCCAGTAGTCAACGGTAGTGGAAAAACAGAACTTTATTCCAAATACATAAACAACAAGACGAAAAGCTCAGCCAACGCGTTCCATTCCCAACGGGAACTTCACCAGGGCAACGTGTGGATCCAATAAACTGCAAATGCTGCGGTAACTCCCCAATACCATTCCATATCCCGAAATCAGTAGTCAGAAACCTGTTGGAGAAATGGTGACAATGGTCAAGTGTCCTCATAGTCACAAACGTAATCTGGTACAGTGTATTGCACTTGGACAAACCGGAATTCACACAGGTATGATGAATCCAGTCCAAATATACTGTAACAGACGTCCGTGTGCTCGTAACCTCCGCAGGAAAGAAAAGGAAGGTTACGACCACACAAACATCTGTTATGGTCTCATTATGCAGGATTCATCATACCTGTAAACATCACGGTTTGTATCATCTTGATACCCCTGCACCTTCACTTCCCCCACGCTGTGCATGAACAGCTGGAGACCATGCAAGGGAATTACGCCATAGCTGCCTTGCCGCACGTGTCGGGGGCAATTGACTGTACACATGTACCACTTGTGCCCCATGCCGACCCTGCACACAATTACCGCTACAGAAAGCACACGCATTCCATCAATGTGCAGGCAATAGTGGACCACCGGGGACAGTTCATTAATGTCGTCGCCAACTTCACAGGCAGAGTGCATGATACATACATCTTCCGACAGTCCATCATCAACCAGCGCTTCCAGGATGGCACCTATGGCAATGCACTGCTCATTGGTAAGTACTAACTGAACACACCACACACCTCAACTCCACAATCACACAACTCACAACTGTGGGAGAGCACATGTAACAAAATCACATACAACATGCCAGCCAACATGCCCAACTACCGGACATGACAACACAAGTAACTGTGGTAACAGGGGCCAGACATGTAGACAAACCATCCACAAAGGCAGAGCCCCTCTGCCACACAATTGCAGAATGTGGGGAGAGGTGGGAACCAAGAATGTGCGAAGGAGGCAAGTGACCCAGCAATAAGAAAAGACACAATGCCAAGTGTGGCGGAGATGTGCTGGACAGACTGCAGTATGCAGAGCACAGACATGTCCATGTGGACATCTACTGCTGGTGTTTGCAGTGTAGTGGACAGTGGACGCAAACAGGTTACCCCAGGCAGTGTGGAAGACCTTGGACATGTAGCCATGTGGTCCCCCCCTGTAAGAACTTCCCACCCCTGACTCGTGAGGAAGTTGAAACCTTCTTATGTACTGTGAAGTCAGGATCGCCTCTCGTTGTCATACCAGCTAAAATCTCCTCCTCTTTGGCTAAACAACTTTCAACTCCCATCTGTTCCATGCTTAAACTCTCATTGAAGGAGGGTCATCTGCCACTTGAGTGGAAAGCGGCACAAGTCATTCCAATCCGCAAAAACACAAAGGCCCCTATGGAAGATCTTTCGAACCTACGCCCAGTCTCCCTTCTACTTCTCCTGAGCAAACTTCTAGAAAAGTATATCAACAAACATCTATCAGACCATGTCGAATCCTCAGGCAGCCTTGACGCATCGCAGTCAGGCTTTAGACCCAAGCATAGCATGGAGACAGCCCTGGTGGCTGTCACGGATAACATCAGGCTAGCATTAGATAGGGGTCAATCCACCCTCCTGGTGCTGTTAGATTTCTCAGCCGCATTCGACACGGTCGACCACCAGATTCTGCTCAGGAGACTGGAGGAAGTTGTAATTGGGGGAAAGGCCTTATGATGGATGACAAGCTTCCTTTCCAACGGCTCTCAGACAGTCATCCTGGGACCTTTTTGATCTAAAACTAGGGAACTGACCAAGGGAGTGCCCCAGGGCTCATGTTTGAGCCCCACGCTGTTTAATATCTATGTCGCTCCCTTGGCCGATCTCCTGAGGACTTATGGGTTCATACCAATATCATACGCGGATGACACCCAGCTTACCTTCTCATTTAATAAAACTACCCTATCTGCTCAGTTTACCTTCTCCTCCGGCATGTTAGCAATTTCTCAATGGATGCGAAATAATTTTTTACAACTAAACGCCGGGAAGACCGAAATTATGCTCTTTGGCGAGGCTGTAATGCTGTGGTCACCAGAATGGTGGCCAGGAGAGCTGGATAGCCCCCCCGCACCTTAGACAGTAGTAAAAAATCTAGGGGTTCGCATCGAGCAGGCCTTGAACATGAAAGAACATGTAACCCAAACTGTCGGATCCTGCTTTCATGTGCTAAGTCTACTGAGACGAGTCTTACCTTTCCTCCCAGACTCCTCACGCAAAACTCTAATTCAGGCCCTGGTATTGAGCAGACTGGACTACTGTAATGCCTTGCTGGTTTCAGCTAACGAGTCATCATTAGACCGTCTACAGGTAGTCCAGAAAACTGCGGCACGACTGGTATTAAATGCCCCTTACAGAACAACCTCCCAGCCGCTTCTTCAACAGCTCCTTTGGCTACCGGTACGGAAACACATAAGGTTTAAGGTTTGCTGCATCGTTCATAAGGCGGTATATGGTAATGGTCCAGCTTACCTCACAGAGAAATTTAATAGCTACACTCCATCCAGCGATCTTCGCTCTGGATCCAAATCATTGCTGGTGGTTCCTCGGGTCAAGAAATCACGGACAGGTGGGAAATCTTTTTCGCATCTTGCTCCCCGCTATTGGAATCAGCTTCCCATCGTGCTAAGGCAATGCCCAGACCACCGTCAGTTTAGAAAGTCTCTGAAAACGGCTCTGTATTAGAACTACGGCCTTGCCAGTCTTCTCCTGAATGTCCATAAGCACAGAGATACCCCTCCGGGGGTGATTCAGGCGCTATACAAACCCAATAAATAAATAAATAAGCCTAAGCGGAGCGGCCTTGGCTGGCGTATGTTGCGAATGAATAGCCCGGGGCCCTGGGCGTGGTCCAGTTCCGGGATGGCCACCACAGTAACTACTGCGTGTGTCTCTGTGTCTGCCATATCGTGACCATAGGCCTACACACACGTGCCCAACCACATTCAACGGCCGTATTCACAATGGAGACGAGGTGACTATGTCCCAAGCCAACCCGCACACACCTCGTCATCGCATGCAGGGTCATGTCTGCCAGGGCGGCGCCCCCCACCCAGCCACGAGGCCGCCGCCGTGACCGGTGGTGCCTGCGTGATCCTGTGCGCCTGCTGCATCCCAGCTCTGGTCCCCAGACTGAACCGCCGCCCAGCGATGACTGCCTGCCCCTGCGCACCCAGGCCTCAATGCTCACCTGCCGCCACCGGCGTGTCTCCAAGAGGGCCCTCCACGTGCCGGTGCAACCTCCTCAGCCGATCACTGGATTCCGCGCCAAAGGCCCCCAGCGCACCCTGCGGCACCGCACCGCGGAGTCATGTGTGTGCTGACTGCTGCCTGCACGTACACTGCGGTCCAGCAGGGCTCACAATTCAAATTGAGTCTTGATTTGCTGGACGCCGTATTGAGGCCAACGCATCATCGCAGGCTGCACACCCGCTCAGCTCTTCAGGTGGGCCTAACTCTGTGCAACGCAAGTCATCGCCACGTGGCGGTAGGCCCGTGCCGGACGCAGGCCATCGGGTGCCACCAACTCAGTGCAACGCAAGTCATCGCCACGTGGCGGTAGGCTCGTACCGGACACAGGCCATCGGGTGCCACTAACTCAGTGCAACGCAAGTCATCGCCACGTGGCGCTAGGCCGGTGACGGACGCAGGCCATCGGGTGCCACTAACTCAGTGCAACGCAAGTCACGGACCCTTTATGATTGAGTTCCGTGAATGCGGACCCCATCATGTCACCTCCGGCAGTGGGGGATGTGCTGTGGTGGGCCCCTTTTATTGGCAGGGTCACATGTCCCGTCACGCCTGTGCTGGATGGGTGTGGTGTGGGTGTAAACCAGCCCTCATGGAGTGGCTGTGGCATGCTGACAACTAGACCAGTGACCAGCAGATCACTACAGGGAAGACCTGGGACATGTAGCTGTGTCGTCACCCCCTGTGAGCATAAGCGGAGTAGGCTGGGCTGGCGTATGCCAGTCCAGCGTAGGGGTGTGAACAATGAGCCCGGGGCTCTGGGCGTGGTTCAGTTCTGGCCTGGACAAGGAAGTAACCAATGCATGTGTCTCCGTTGAAGTGTCTGCGCCACCCGGACCACAATCGGCAATGTTGCACCCTGTGACCCAAGCCCCACAACATTTTCAAAATGGACGTGAGGGGGAATCAGTGACCCTACATTCATCCATACTGTCATACTTGAAGGATCATAGACATGACACATCTGTGTGAATTTGAATGTTTTATTCACATTCAGTGGAGTGTTGCAGCTGGAGCAGTACAGGGCCATGCACACCCCACTTGACATTGTTGCCCCGTGGAGGGCCAGCCAGAGTCCATTAGGGAAGGACAAATTCATCGGAAGAGGAAGAGTTCAGTCCGCAGTCTGATTGCTGTGTCATTGGTAACCAAACAGAATATGGCAGTCCATGTCGAGGTCCAAGGTGAGTGTCGCAGAGTGTATCGGGGGACAGTAGAAGGTGATGATGCAGAGGGCAGAACCAAGCAGAAACAGGCCATATGGTGGAGATGAATGCTACCACTTCCTTCTTACCACTAAGGCAGAATCATCCGCATCTTCGTCCTCTGATGTTTCATGTGCCTCACATGTGGGTGGTGGTGTTTTGTCAGCAGCCCTGTGTGGCACTGACACATCAGGGGCCGGAGGTGTTTTGTCAGCAGCACTGTGGGGCACTGACACATCAGGGGCCGGAGGTGGATTGTCTGCCGCACTGTGAGGCACTGACACATCAGGGGGCGGAGATGTGGATGTAGAAGCAGCAGCAGCATTCATCGGCGCCAGGCCTTGTGGCAGCAATGCCATGATGAGGGTCTGCAGGGCATGGAAGATCCCAGCTACATCTCGCTGGTGTGCAGCCGTGGCAGACATTCTTTCCACCTGCATCCGCTCCCTGTTCTCCATGATCCTCCGCATGTGTTCCAACTCCCGGCTGACATCGCTGGAGCCACTCTGACTAGACAGTTGTTCTTGTCTCAGAGTCAGGACTCAGGCGATGTCAGCTATGGATCGTTGGAGAGCATGGAGCGGACTGTGGGTGGCCGTTAGGGACTGTAAGTGGTCCCTGATGGGACTTAGACACCCACATATGGCATCTAGTTTGGCTGCCATGAGGTCGAACCCCACCCGCACCTGATCAGCCATCTTCTCCTGGCACCCTAACACACGGCGTTGGAAGGCCATGTGTTTTTCGTGGGGGTCCTGGGAGTCAGCCGTAGTGGTGGGTGCTTCCTGCTGTGTGGTCTCTGCAGGGGGTGGGGTCTCCTCGATGCAGCTGGGCTGCCCTGCTCCTGGGGGTGGGGTGCCGAGGCTGTCCATGAGCTGTTGGAGGGCGTCAGAGTCAAAGGTGTGGAGGTCCTCTTCGTCATCAGTGAAGAGCTGTTGGGTCTGCTCTGCAGGAGGTGTTGATTCTCCCTCTGCAATGTGAAGGGGAGATGCAGTTTAACATTGTGTTCACATGTATGTTGACGCATTGTACAAGTTTACATACAGACTGCATGACAATGTACATTGCGACTGTTTGGGAGGAGCTGCCTATTTGATGCGGGACAGTGGACATTTCGACAACATCACGGATGTGTGTTTGTACTGGTACATTATCATCTCACATTTCCCTGCTATGCCAAATGTGATTGGCCAGTTTCTACACACATGCAGCACCAGTTGTGTCCTCTGTTCTGTTGTGGACGTGTTGCAGTTTATACCACATTGTTGTCAATGTTGATGTGCTCTGAATGTTATGTGTGTGTGCTGCATTTTGGGAGAGTTGCCCCTGCAGCTCTGATTTTGCTGCCCCTTGTCCCTTTCAGGCGGTGTGCCTTTGACTTCTGTGCTTATACAGTGCTGAGATGTTGCATACTTGAGTAAATTGGGCTCTTGGTGGGATTTGGGACTCTGGGGCATGGTTTGTCCGCAGATGTGTTGTTGACGTCAGGGGTTGTTTGTGCACGTGGATGTGTCAGAGTGTGACCTGCTCCTTTACGGATGTGGTCCACACTCAGCCACCTCAGTGTCGTGGCGTGCAACATGTCATGGTATATTGACTGTAGCCATGCTATTCATCATGCAGTGTCACTTGCATTGTCAGTGTGGCTCACAGACACGCCGCTTTGCTGGGTTTGGCACATGTGCATGGGTTGGTTGTGAGAGTGGTGATGTGTGGGTAGGGCCCCCTATGGGCACATATTCGACGGGGGCCTACTTGCTGTTTCTATGTGTGCTGCAGTGTGCCAGGGAATCAGGGACATGATCCAGAGTCATTGTGGGTGTGCACTGTGCTATACTTAATTGTGCATGTGTGCCATTGTGCCCATCTCCCCCCGTCCCCCCAGTCCCTGGTCGTTACTCACCCTGTTGCTGTTGTGTTAGGTCATGTTGAGCAGTGTCCGGTCCCCCAACTCCTGCCACCGTCTCCCCACTGATGACTGTGGACACCATTTCCTCCATCTCATCCAGGTCCTCCTGTGGCGCTGGACTCCCACCTCCAGTCTGCATTGCTGCCTTCTGGTTGTTGCCGAGTTTCTGCTTGGTTTTGCACTTCACATCATTCCAGCGCCTCTTGACCTCTTCCATTGTCCTCCTCAGCACTCCGACTGCATTTACCTTGTCCAGGATGGACTGCCATATTCCATTTTGTGTTGCCAATGACACAGTGGAGGTGACAAACAGTTGTTGATGGTGTTCTACCACCTCCGTTATCAGGATCCTGTTTTCCTGCGGACTGAACCGCGTCTTCCTCTTCTTCTTCTCCTTGCCCTTCCCTGACCCCGAGGTCCCAGGCGGGTCCTCCGTGGGGGTTGTGGGGTTCTGGTTGTCCTCTGTACTTGCTCCGGCTGCCTCCATTGTGCTTCGCAGTTGTTTTGGTTTTGTTTGTGGGTTTTTTTTCTGCTTTTATAGTGATTTTTCCCGCCTGACGTGTGTAAATTGCAGGCCTGGCGCAGCTTATCGCTGATTTTTTTATCGCGGTTGGGCCCATCGCAACTTTTTTCACGTTAGGCTTTAGATTTTTATCGCCGTCCCGGTAATTTTATCGCGGACATTTGACACGTTATCGGGAAACTATCGCATGTTACCGCCGTGTTGAGAATAAAACGAGTTATTTTCCTGCGATAGACGGTGATGTGGAAAATTGTGTTAGCCTATTTTGGCGATGATTATCGCACGTTCTTGAGAATATCCCCCTAAATTTTTGGGCAGTAGCTTAGATCGATATGGCCCTTCTGAGCTGATTTTTCTCAAGACTTATGATTGCCTCCTCTGCTCTACATTGCTCTGCACAGGCAAATATCCTCATTGTATTGGTGGAAAGTGAGAACCATAGCAGTTGTTTATCTTCCTATGGCAACCATTGACTTATTAAATAGAGTTAGGGATTTCATCCAATACTTCATGTCATAAGAATAGGTAGAGGTGTGAACTATTCAATATTCATCATTTGAGTGTGATCCAGCAGGAAAGAAGTAAACCATTTAACAATTAGATCATCAATGCACAGGTGTACATTCTTTAAAGAAAACAAATGTGCCTGACCTCTGTTTATCTTGAAGTGATTTCCCAGGAAATACATCATTTAAGGTGTTTTCAGATGTTTCTGCTGTTATTTTGCTAGGAGTATTACATAAGTATGTACTTTATGGTTCTAGTATACACTTTGAATTGCACCTAGATTGTAGTTGCCATTCTATATCTAACAAAGATGCTTTTCCATTAGATTCACTCCAACAATAATAAGCTTCAGAAAACTACTTCAAACTGTTAGAAGTTGAGCATGTAAAGCTACTATAACGGAAAGTAAAGTGCATTTGATCCTATTAGTCAATAGTGTGCTTTTTTCAGCCACTCTTTGAAGAGCAGCCATACATGGCATACATTACGGGGTGAAATACATAGAAAATGTGTTGCAAATAAAGATGTTCTCAGCAGCTGAGAACCCTTTTCTGAAGTTGGTTTTGAATTTTATTGAAAAAGTTCAATTTCAGTTACCAATTGAAGAACTCTATTGGAATAAATTAGTAACTTCTATTGTGTCAACGTCAATACTAGGGGTAGACGTAACTCGCGGAATTCTGTGTAGCTTAATCAGGTAGAATTACCTCCGAATTCTGTCAGATTACGCTTGAATTACACCAGAAGACTAATTCTGTGTTTAACAATATTTCTTAGTAAAGAAATGCCTCCCAAAATGGATGCCAGTGTGCATTTTGCATTATGAAACAGTGCTAAATGCAGCAGAACATGAATAGCCCAATGTGCTCTTGTGGTAGGATTTTTCCCCCAAAATTTTCCTTCATTATGCAAAAATGTATTGTGTCATTATCAGCAATTCTGCATCAAAGAGTAACATGGAATTAGTGAAATTTCTCTGATTACTCTGGCATAATCAAAATTCTGCTCTGATGAGATGTACTGCCCTTTGTTTAGGTCTTCCAAAATACAAGTACAACTGCATGTACGGGCTCTTGTCGCATCATAATAAAAGAGAAAAAAGCAACCTAATGAGTCTTTGGCCCTGCACCTATGTTGATCATTGTACTCACTACAGCTCATAATCTGATTGGTCTGTAGTTGTGTAACTCTACGTGTATGGAATGGAGACAAATTTCTTGTCAGCCTTTGTACTTGGAAACTTTGTGCCAATACTTTCAGTCATCACTTTTTTGGACTGCCATTTACGTGACCAAGAACCTCGCCGACATAGACACTCAGAAAACAGCCCTCAGCAACTATCACCGGCACATCAAAGAAGCCAAGAAAATAGCCATCACCACCAGCATTGACTCCACTGCCAACCACACAAAGGAACTCTTCAAATAGTCCAAGAATTCTCCAACTCAACAGCCATAGAGAACACCATCCACCCGTCCCAAGAACTCTGCGACACCCTCTCAGACTACTTCCGCATTAAGATCACCAACATCTACAACAATTTCAACATCCAACCTGCCGCAATCAATTCCGATGAGCTCAACCAACCAGCAAACATCAGCCAATGCATCACCACCTGTTCACCGCTCACTGCCCTGACCACCTCAGCCATCATGTCTTCCATCCACTCTGGGGCACCAACTGCCCCCTGCCCCAATCACCTCTACAACCTCACAGTGAACCAAATCAGCATGCATCTCACTAGCATCCTCAACACCTCCATCTCCACAGCAACCTTCCTGGACAGATGGAAACACGCAGATGTCAGACCCCTCCTAAAGAAAGCCTCCGCTGACCCTAACAATCTCAAAAATTATCATCCGATTTTCCTGCTCCCCTACCTGGCCAATGTTCTAGAGGAAGCCATCAACCAGAAGCTCATCAAATTCCTGGAATAAAACCACCGACTGGATGCCTCTCAATAAGCATTTTGTGCCAACCACAGCACTGAGACTGCGCTGATTGCCACCTCAGACAACATCAGGTAACTCCTCGACCATGGATAAATGGTGGCCATGATCATCCTCAACCTTTCCGCAGCATTTGACACAGTTTCCCACAAAACCCTCATCAACAAACCCCACAACATAGGCGTATGCCAAGATGCCCTCAAGTGAATTGCCTCCTTTCTCACAGGATGCACACAAGGCATCCGACTGCCTCACTTCACTTCCTCACCCAAAGACATCATATGCAGCATACCACAAGGATCATCGCTCAACCACACCCTGTTCAACATCTACATGACCCCCCTCACAGACATCATCAGATCCCATGGACTCAACTTAATCTCCTACGCAGACGACACTCAACTGATCCTCTCACTCACCGAGAACCCCGGGAACATCAAAAACAACTTCTGCAACGCCATGTCCAACGTAGCCAAATGGATAAGAGACAACTGCCTCGAACTCAACTCTGACAAAACTGAATTAGTGATCTTCGGGAACAACACTTCTGCGTGGGCCCACAGCTGGTGGCCCGCTGAACTCGGACCCACACCAACCAACCATGCACGCAACCTCTGCACCATCCTCAACAGCCAACTGATCATGTAATGACAAGTTAACGCTGTCGTCTCCTCCTGCTTCCACACACTTTGCATGCTCCACAGAATCTTCAGATGGATCCCAACCAACACCAGAAAGACCGTCACTCAGGCCCTCATCACCAGCCACCTCGAATACGGCAATGCCCTCTATGCCGACATCTCCATCTAGCTCCTCAGAAGACTCCAGACCATACAGAGTGCCGTGGCCAGAATCATCCTGGACCTTCCAAAGCGAACACATATCACCCCCCAACTGAGAGACCTTCACTGGCTCCCCATCCAGAAAAGATGCCAGTTCAAGATCCTCACACACGCCTACAAAGCCCTCCATGACCTAGGTCCTGCCTGCCTAAACCATTGACTAAACTTCCACCAACCCACCAGACACCTACGCCCCTCTTCAATCACCCTTGCACACACCCCCGCATCCGCCGCACCTGCAGCGGCAGCCACTCCTTCACCTAAATCATAGTCAATACCTGGAACGACCTTCCCTTCTAGCCCTGTACAGCCCCCTCACTGGCAGACTTCAGATAGAAACTCAAGATCTGGCTCTTCGATGGAGACACAGGGCCCAGATACTCCGAGGGGTGGCAGAGTTGGGCTTTACAAATGCTGTTTGATTGATTTTGGAGAAGCTCCAGTGGCAGAATATATAATGTGAGACTATTGTGTGAAAGGAGACAGGTGTGGCAAAGAGAGCAGGTCAGCATGCAGCAATTTGAATACATCTTGCAATAACTAGATTGATCAATATTTATATACCCCAAATGGTGAATGCTTTTAGATTGAAAGGGAAATTCCCTCATCTAAAATGTCTATTGCATCAAGGTGGTGATTCAACACTGTAGGAAAGTAGGATCCGCTTCTTATTGTTACCCCCACTTTTTGCTTGATGTCTCACTGTTTTTGACTAGTTTGACTGGGATATCAGAGCACTATAAGGAAATTAGCTAAAAGATATGATGTACAGCCTAGTGTAGTTGTATTGAGACATACATTTTTCAAACAGGTCCAAAACAATGATGAAGACATGGACACGTACATCACTGCTCTAAGGAAAATGATTGCTGATTGCGAATTCGAAAATTTCAGTGAGCAGTTAGTTTGGGACCAGTTCATAAGTCAATGCTCTGACAGAGCTATTAGACAAAAGCTACTGTCGTTAGAAAACCCCTCTTTAGAAGAGTCCATTCGCATTGCTAAGAGTATAGAAACTTCCCAGGCTTCGGTGAAGGAACTTGAAAGCAAGTCTACAGAAGTAGTTACGCCAGTACGCCTTACAAACTACAAGAAAAAAAAAGATTCTCCACAGACTAGTTTTTTCAGAAGAACTGACATTTATTTTAGGTGTGGTAATTCCGTTCATACAAAAAATGGTAGACCATGTCCTGCTAAAAATGTTGTGTGTCGGTCTTGTGGTAAAGTGGGCCATTTTGACAAAGTATGCCAGAGTCATAAAAGAGAAAATGTGAGGATTGGGCGCGTCAAAGACAACAGTGACAGTGAGGATGATGATCCCTTGGAAGATGTAAAAGATATGATTCTGGTAGTACAGGATAGCGATATTAGAACAGGAGATCCCAATGACTGTGTGGACCCCTACGTTGAGATAACTGTTGGAGATAAAAAGATACGTCTCCTAGTGGATTCAGGTGCCTGCATCACCATGATCACTGAGTCACTTTTTAAAATTAAGTGGGGGGACAGGCTGTTACTTCCTCCGGATCGTGCGCCTGTGTCCTATGAAGGACGTAAAATAGACCTTCATGGATATTTTGAAGATGTCATGGAGTTCAAAAACAGGCGCATTCATGGGAAAATATATGTGGCCATACATGGGTTAACTATCTTAGGGTGGTTTCACCAAGGGTTGTTTGATATGATGTTATGCCCTGGTGCAAAGGAACAAGTCTTGGCCATTCGTGATTCCACTCAAGTGGAAAAAACTCCTGAACAACTATCCTAAGGTCTTCTCTAGAGAAGTGGGAAAAATCAAAGGTTACAAACATAGAATAAAAGTAAAAGAAGACGCAATTCCCACAAAACATAAAATGATGAGTGTTCCATTTAGCATAAGGGAAGATTTGGAAAAAGAGCTGGTGTCTATGCGCAAGAGAGGAGTGATCGACCCTGTCGATTCATCAAATTGGCCTTCTCCTTTAGTCGTAGCACGAAAAAAAAACAATGAGTTGAGGATTTGCATTGACTTGCGTAGTCTGAACAAAGTCATCTGGGTTGACTCGCACCCTCTACCGAACATATCTGAAATGCTGGGCATGGTAGCAGGAGCCAAAATATTCTCTAAACTCGACCTGGCGTCGGCATATCACCAGTTCGAACTGGACAGGGAATCACGTCATCTCACAGCGTTTAATTCTCCCGCAGGTATGTTTCAATTCTGTCGTTTGGCCTAGCCTCGGCAGCTTCAGTTTTCCAGCGTTTAATGGTCAATCTCCTCAAAGGTATCAAGAACGTGGCAATCTTTCAAGACGATGTACTCATATACGCTGCTGACCAGACAGAACATGATGAAACGCTGGGGCAGGTACTTTTCACATTCCAAGACCATGGGGTTGTGCTTAAACGTGACAAATGTGTGTTCTCTATAGACTCTGTGGAATACCTGGGCCACACGATCTCCGGCGATGGTGTCATGCCTAAACCTAGTCTTGTTCAAGCAATAGTGGATGCCTCAGTCCCTAAGGACAAAACAGGGGTAAAATCTTTGCTGGGTCTGACTGAGTTCTATTCACGGTTCATACACGATTATGCTACCAGAATTCGGCCCATATCTAATTTGCTCAAACATCAGGCTGAATTTGTGTGAGATGAAGAGTGTAAGCATGCATTTGAATGGCTCAAAACCCAACTCATCTCGGTCAAAGCTTTAAAACCATTTGATCCCTTGTTACGTTGTACTGTGACTGTAGACGCAAGCTGTTATGGTTTGGGTGCTGTCCTGACCCAGGATGTGGGTTCTCAGGAACACACTATTGGTTTTGCATCAAGGGTGCTGAGGGACTCTGAATCACACTATTCGGTCATAGAAAAGGAGCTTCTTGCTTGTTGGTGGGCTATAGAAAAGTTCAAGTGCTACCTATGGGGGAGAAAATTTACTCTACAAACTGACCACAAACCATTAGTAGCCATCTTGGGGAACACCAACCATCGCAACACCACACCACGGATAGCCCGTCTTGCATCCAAACTGCTCCAATTCAACTTTGATGTTGTACACATCTCTGGAGGGAAGAACGTTCGAGCTGATGCACTCTCACGCTTGCCTCCTATTCCCAAAGAGACTGTGGTTGGCGAGAAACATATTGACGATGATGAGCACGAGGACTGCATTGTTGCTAGAGTAGAATTAAAAAATGTGTGTTCTGTTGGTGAAAGCAGCTGGCTTGCTGCCATGGATTCTGATGAAATTTTGAAAGATGTTAAAAAATACATTATTAATGGGTGGCCTAAAGAGAGGAATGTTATTGTTGATATTCAACCATTTGTAAAAGTCAATGATGAGCTACCACTTGAAGATGGTCTTATTTTCAGACTAGATAAAATAGTTCCACCTTTCTGCATTAGGAAAACACTGCTAACCAAAGCTCACGAGGGTCACCTGGGAGCTACTCTCACTAAACGTAGAATCCGTGAATACTTCTGGTGGCCCCAAATGGACAGTGACATTGATGCTCTAGTTATGGAGTGTACTATTTGTGCTGGAAGTGACAAGACACTACGCACATCCAATCCTCCCCTCACTCCAATACCACTCCCTGAGAATCCCTGGGAAAAATTGGGTATTGACATTTTGGGTCCTTTCCACACTCTACCCCATCAGACTCGGTTTGCAATAGTATTAGTTGACCACTACCCTAAATGGCCCGAAGTCAAGTTTGTACCGAAAGCTGACTCAAAAGAAATTCTTGAGTTTATGAAAGAGATCTTCATGAGGGAGGGTTTTCCAAAAACTGTCATCTCCGACAACGGGGTACAGTTAGTCTCGGCAGATGTTGAAGAATTTCTTAAAGAATCCTCCATCATCCATCTCAAAAGCTCACTCTATCATCCTCAGACTAATGGGCTGGTGGAGAGACTCAACAGAGTCATTGGGGATTGTATAAAGTGGGCCATTGATCATAACAAAACCATTCCTGCTGCAGTAAGAACTATGCTGTGGTTCTACAGGACCACACCCCACTCATCCACGCGGGTTTCCCCTTTTGAACTCCTCAAAGGTAGGAAGCCCAGCATGGACTTTAGGCCAGCATGGATGTCAAAGTGGATCAAACGCAGCGCATCAGCACAAGAGCTTGATATTATGGTTAGTATCAAAGTGGGTGACATCCAAAATAAACAAAAGACATACTTTGATACTAGGAAACATGTCTCAAACAGGGAGTTTGCCGTAGGTGACGTTGTTAAAATAAAGAGGCAGGGCTTTGTCAGAAAGGGGGAATCTAAGTTCAGCGAACCTGTCTCTATTGATAAAATATGTGGTAATGCAGTACATGTCAACAAGTGTAATTAGTGGAACATGAACAAATTTGTAAAAGTCAATGACAAGATTAATGAGAAGTCTAGTGTATGTTCTGATGTGGCCCCGTCACACTATCCTGTTTCTAGACGCTGTGATGTTGATGTTCCCAATAACCCACTTGTGTCTCCCAGGAGGAGTTCCAGAGTGGTCAGATTACCCTCAAGGTACAGGTAATTTCTTCTCCACTTTTTTCTCTCTCTCTTTCTCTCTCTCTCTCTCTCTCTCTCTCTCTACCTCTCTTCTCCCTCTTTCATCCTTTAAGGAAAGGAGACATATGTAGTGTTCTCTCCCCGCGCGCACCCCCCTGCGCGAGGTCATTGTGTTCTGGCTGTCTCGCGATGCCCGTTGGCGCGCGAGCCCTTCCCATGAGTCACTGTTGGATTCCATATGACAGTTGCTATTTTACAGTTGGCGAGTTGGCGACAGCTATTGAGGTGCTTGCACGCACTACTCCGCCCGTCTGTGGGAACTTGTATTAATCGAATAAACTTACGTTTTATCTTCTACGACTCCTCCGTCACTACAAACTGTTCCCCCTAGTTCAGCTCCAAGTGGTGGTACAGGGAACAAGGGTATAGTAGGGTTAACCCTGGGTTCTGAGATGGGTTCTGGCCTAGTCAGAACTCCAGCTCAGGCTGTTTTAGTCTGTGATGGAGGCATGGATATTGCCTCTCTATTTGTCAGTCCCAGTAACCTGGGCAAATACAGACAACAGCCCTTAATAAATGGTAAGGAGGCCATGGCATATAGGGACACAGGAGCCAATGTCACAATGGTGACTAAGGGTCTTGTGAGCCCTGACCAGATCATACTTGGGGAGATGTACCAAGTGACCAATGCTAGCAATGACAGGACAGATCATTCCTTGGCAGTTGTTAATTTCAGCTGGGGAGGGGTAACTGGCCCTAAGAAGGTTGTGGTTAGCTTAGACCTACCTGTGGAATGCTTATTGGGCAATGATTTGGAAACTTCAGCCTGGGCTGAAGTGGAACTCAGGACACATGCAGCAATGTTGGGCATCTCTGCAGATGTGTTTGCTGTGACCAGGTCACAGGCAAAAATGTCTTCCACTGAACAGGCCCTGGATCCTGGAAAAATGGACCAGGTGCCTTCCAAGAGAAGGAGCAGTAGGGGTAAGGCAGTGTCTTCCCCCCAGACTCAGAGTGAGGATCAGTCTCCTGAGGAAGATGATCCCAGTCCCTGTGAAGGAACTGTCTCAGAGGAACTTGAGCCTGAACAGGTTGAGTTATTGGGGACAGAGGGCCCTTCCAGGGTAGAGCTGAGTCAGGAGCAGCACAGCTGCCTCTCTCTTGAACCCCTCAGACAGCAAGCTGCTGCTGAGGCTGCTGGGAGTGCCAGTGGGTCCCACAGGATCTACTGAGATGAAGGACTCCTTTACTCAGAGGGTAGAGACCCCAAGCCTGGTGCTACCAGGAGGTTGGTTATACCTCTGAAGTTTAGGGGCTTCCTACTGACACTGGCACATGATATCCCTTTAGCAGGATACCTAGGCCAAAGCAAGACTTGGGACAGGCTTGTCCCTCACTTTCAATGACCTCACATGTCAGAGGACACACAGGAGTTTTGTCGCTCCTGTACTACCTGTCAAGCCAGTGGTAAAGCAGGTGGTACCACAAAGGCCCCCCCTGATACCACTACCTGTGGTGGGGGTTCCCTTTGAGAGGGTTGGGATTGACATAATTGGTCCCATGGATCCTCCAACTGCATCTGGGCACGGATATATTCTAGTGGTGGTGGAACATGCCACTAGGTACCCAGAAGCCATACCCCTTAGAACCACCACAGCTCCTGTGGAGGCCAGGGCCCTCCTGGGAATTTTTTCCAGAGTGGGTTTCCCTAAGGAGGTCTTAACTGACAGAGGTGCAAACGTCAAGTTACATAACTGCTATGTGGAAGGAGTGTGGAGTAAATTACAAATTCACCACACCCTATCACCCACAATGCAATGAGTTGGTTGAAAGATTCAACAAAATCCTGAAGGGCATGATCATGGGCCTCCCAGAAAAGCTTAGGCGAAAATGGGATGTCCTGTTGCCCTGCCTTCTCTATGCCTACAGGGAGGTTCCTCCGAAGGGGGTTGGCTACATCCCTTTTGAACTTCTGTTTGGACATCCAGTTAGGGGTCCCTTGTGTCTAGTGAAGGAGGGATGGGAGTTACCTCTCAAACCACCTAAACAAGACCTAGTGGACTATGTACTTGGTCTCCGCTCCAGGATGGCTGAATACATGAAGAAGGCATCCAAATACCTTGAGGCTAGCCAAGAATTACAGAAAGCTTGGCATGACAAAAAGGCTGTGCTGACAGTCTACCAGCCAGGACAGAAGGTATGGGTGTTGGAGCCTGTGGCCCCAGCAGCCCTCCAGGACAAATGGAGTGGACCCCATACCATACTTGAGCAAAAGGGAGAGGTTACCTATCTGGTGGACCTTGGAACTCCCAGGAGCCCCCATAGGGTACTCCATGTGAACAGGTTCAAGCCATATGTTGACAGGGCAGACATGGGCTTGCTCATGGCTACTGATGAGGGACAGGAGGAAGAGAGTGACCCACTCCCTGACCTCCTCTCACAGAACCCTGATGATGGTTCAGTTGATGGTGTAGCCTTGGCAGGCAGCCTCACTGAGCAGCAACAGACTGATTGCAGGAAGGTCCTCAATCAATACAGACATATGTTCTCCCTGACTCCTAGTCAGACCACTTGGTGTACCCATGAAGTGGACAAAGGTGAAAGTCTGCCTGTTAAAAATAAGATTTGCAGGCAACCTGACCATGTCAGGGACTGCATCAGGACTGAGGTCCAAAAGATGCTGGAATTGGGAGTCATTGAACCCTCAGATAGCCCTTGGGCTAGTCCAGTAGTCCTGGTACCCAAAACTCACACCCAGGGTGGTAAGAGAGAGATGAGGTTTTGTGTAGACTACAGGGGGCTCAATGCAGTCACTAGGACTGATGCTCATCCTATTCCTAGGGCAGATGAGCTCATTCATACTTTGGCCTCAGCCAAGTTCTTGAGTACATTTGACCTCACAGCTGGATATTGGCAAATCAGACTAGCTGAGGATGCCAAACCCAAAACAGCATTTTCAACCCCTAGTGGGCACTATCAATTTGTGGTAATGCCCTTTGGCTTGAAAAATGCACCTGCCACATTTCAAAGGTTGGTGAATAAAGTTCTCACAGGCCTAGAAGACTATAGTGCAGCTTATCTTGATGATATTGCTGACTTTAGTTCCACCTGGGAGGATCACCTGGTCCACCTAAGAAATGTTCTGGAGGCCCTGCAAAAAGCAGGCCTCACTATAAAGGCCACCAAGTGCCAGATAGGGCAGAGTCAGGTTGTGTACCTGGGCCACCTTGAGGGTGGAGGTCAGGTTCAACCATTGCAGAGCAAAATCCAGACCATCATGGACTGGGTTGCTCCAACTACCCAGACTCAAGTCAGAACTTTCTTGGGCCTGACTGGGTGCTACAGGAGGTTTGTCAAGGGATATGGATCCATAGTGACCCCCTTGAATGATCTGACCTCTAAGAAAATGCCTAAAAACGTTCAGTGGACAGTTAGCTGTCAAAAGGCATTTGATGACCTGAAGCAGGCCATGTGCACTGCTCCCATTCTGAAAAGTCCTGACTATTCCAAACAATTCATTGTTCAAACTGATGCATCTGAGTTGGGGGTAGGGGCTGTGTTATCACAACTGAATGAAGAGGGTCAGGATCAGCCAGTAGCTTTTATAAGCAGAAGGCTGACCCCCAGAGAGAAACGTTGGTCAGCTATTGAGAGGGAAGCCGTTGCTGTGGTTTGGGCTCTGAAGAAGTTGAGGCCATACTTGTTTGGCACTCACTTCATTGTTCAGACAGACCATAAGCCCCTCTTATGGCTAAAACCGATGAAGGGTGAAAACCCCAAACTTTTGAGGTGGTCCATTTCCCTACAGGGAATGGACTATTCAGTGGAACATAGACCTGGGAGTAACCATGCCAATGCAGATGGCATTGGCATTGGCACTTAGAAAATTAAGACTCAACTGGTCTAGGTTAGTCTCATGTACTTTCGTTTGGGGAGGTTGTGTAGGAAAGTAGGATCTGCTTCTTATGGTTGCCCCCTCTTTTTGCTTGATGTCTCACTGTTTTTGACTAGTTTGACTGGGATTTAAGGGAGAAAACAGAAAGACTGGGGTCCTGATTAGCAGGTAATCAGGACCCCAGTCTTTCTGTTTTCTCCCTTAAATTGACATACATGTACTTTGGTACACTCCAGATTGGATACTGGGGTACCCTTATCAGTCCCTAGTATATGGTACCCATGTACCCAGGGCATAGGTACCCCAGAGGCCTCCCATGGGCTGAAGCATGTATTATGCCACCCATGAGAGGCCATACAAAATGGAACTCCAGGTCTGCTACTGCAACCTGAGTAAGCTGGTGCTGGCACCACTTACTTTAGATATAGGTTCACTATATCTAGTGGTCACTACACTTAAGACTTATAAGTCACCCCTATAGCAGGCCTTAACAATCCTGAAGGCAGGGTGCTGGGTTTTTAGTGAGAGGGTGCCTCTGCATGTGCAGAACCCCTCTGCAGCCTTCGGAGACCATTCTCCCGGGTTGTCTGTGACTCAGCCGGACATATAGGTAGAGGTGCATTATAACCTTGCGGTAAATGCTGTCTCTAAAACAGCTGCATCGAAACATATCATGTTTGGTATCAAACACCTTGGAATCATACCTCCACACCAGTAACTGGTGTGGGAGGTATGATTCCACCCTTCAGAAGCGAGCTTCGTGGGGTCACTGGTCTAACCGGTGCCAGCCTTCTCGACCCGGACAGCACAAAATTGATGCTGCCGACCAGAGACACATTTCTGCCCTCCTGCTGCTGAGCCAAGCTCGAGCAGAGGAAGGCAGCACAATAGGCATCCTGTCACAGGGAGGTGTGACCACCTCCCAGACAGAGTTTAGTGTATTGGGGCTGGGTGGGTGCACTCTGAGAGTGCCTGAAAGTCTGCACCCAGGGCACATTTGGTGTCACTGTGCATAGTCCAGCTCAAACCAGTTCTGGGAGCCATTGGCTCCTGCTCTGGCGTGAAGCTGGACAAAGGACATGGGTGTAACCACCCCTCTGTCCCGCCCCTCCCCTAGGAGGGTCCCCTGAATCTATCCAACCCTCTCCCGTGGGTACAAAAGGGCTTACCTGGCTGTAAGACTTTAGATTTTACGTGGACAAGATTCTACAAGAAGAAACCACTGACCTTGGACCGTCTGGACACTCTGGACTTCGCTGGACCTCGACTGGGCTCGACTTCGTCCCCCTTTCCGTCCGAAGCTTAGTTTGTGCCTATGCTCCATACAGGCTCCGTGCAGGACCTGTGGTGCACTAAAGACAACTGAAGAATCTCCCTTGGAGTGAAGGAGTCACTACCCTGCATTCGCAGGCACCTAACCGCAACTGACCGGTCTGCTGCTCCTGAGCTCCTGTGGACTCCAAAGGTTTCAGCAACACAGGAGGTGGGTCTATGAAGGTTCCTGAGGTTGATCTGCCCTCTCATTGAGTTTGAGGCCAGTATCCCTCGTGGGGACTACATAACCCGAAACCCTGTGCACCGTGTCCATTTGCAAGTGCATATGCTTGTTGGAAATTCCTGAGCTTGTGCATTGGACTCCGTGTAGTCCTGACACTCAGCAGTATTTGCACCAAAGAACTCCGGCCTCCTCGCACCGAGTGTTCCGTGGGCTGGTACTTTGCAATCTTGCTCGAGGTCCCTTCGCGACTCCTGGTCATTCAGCCTGTTGGTCCTCCTGGGGATTATCTTGATTTCTGTTGGGCTTTCCTGGTTGCTCCAGACATTCTCTGACTCTCCATTGCTTGTGGAGTTCCCTGGACCTTGCTGGTCCACACCGTAACCTGCTTGACCTTCCTGCGTAGGTTGCTTTTGCCAAGGCTTGTTGGTGCTCCCGGCGGACACCGACCCCTCAGCACTCGACATCCTTCGTGGGACAGCTCACCTCCAGCTCCTTGTTGTCCTCAATGTCTCCTGGTCCTCGTGGCTGCAGAGTCAAGCATCCCTTCTTCGCACCTGAAGCACCCGACATCGGTGGGCATTCGTCTACTGAGCCCCTGGTCACTCTGGAGTGACCCAGACTCTGTCCCCTCTGCTTTCAGGTTCCTTCCTTCCTGAATCCAGGCTTGGATTCCACCGGACCCTTTTCACCTTCACGGCAGCTCTTCATTGAGAACGACAGCAGTTTCCGACGCCACTTCAGACCTATGCACTCGGCTCCTCTGGGATAGGTAACTCGGGTACCTCAGTATCCATGGGTGGGGTGGCTCTTCAAACTCTTAAGTTCCAACGGGTTCGCTCGAAGTCCTCTTAGAAGGGTCCTTAAACTTTAAAAGTGTAACTGCGACTTCCCCATAGAATTGTACGGAGCCCACAGTCGTGTTCCCACACTGCACCCGGCCTCCGTGGGGTCCCTGTCTACTCACCTTGGGTGGTTCCTTGGGGTCCCAGCGATTCCACAGTCTCCAGACCTTGTCTTGATCCCAGTTGTGACTGTTATACCACTATTTTAGTATATGGTTTGGTCTCCCCCTGGAGCCCACTGTGTATTGTGCTACTTACAACTGTTCTATTGAACTCGTTTTGTATGCTTTATGTTCTATCCTCGTGTACAGGATAGTAGAGATTGTTATATTAAGAAATACATATTTTTATATAACTAATGTGTGGTTCTCCTTCAGTTAGTCATTCAGGAGGTGATATTCTGGTAAAACAAGCTGCTTTACATTCCTTCAAGATTAAGCCTGAAGGCTGCTCTCCACAGCTACCACTAGGAAAGCTTTCTAAACGTTATCTTTGACCTCATACATCATAAGGGTCGTTTGGACTGGTGCAAGGTGACCACTTTAAGTAGTGGACAGCATATACCAGGCCAACTTCTCACAAACACCAAGAAGCAGAAGGTCTGAGATTTCCATTGCAAGTGAATGAGGTCTGATAGTGGGTCCATTTCATTTTTGTCACAAATCCTGTCCAGCAACTATCCAAGACAACTGTGAAGTACACAGACTACTATTTTCATGCTGAACAGGGACACCTCCTCACTGCATCAGCCCTAAGGGTCAGCACTACAACCTGTCCTCATGAACTGGCTGCTCTCCCGGGCTGTATGGCTATTGTAGAACCATTTAAGGAATGCCTGAATGTGGTAGTCCAATGGAGTGCGCGCAGCTATCTCTTTGACTGGCACTTCCAGTAGCAGCTGTAGGTCATGTACGTCACAGATAAGAGGATGCAGATGCTTGTGAGGGTGCCTTACTGGTGCAGGTACATATAGACAAGTTTGAAGTGGTTGAGCAAATTCATGCATTTGCTTATCGGCTATCAGACTTCCCTGTATTGGGGGGCAGGTCGGGGCAAATGCTTATCGGCTAATGGGCCCATAGGAGCTTCACTACGCTCGTCTAAGACAGTCTCTTCGGTGTTTACTCTGGAAACCTCATGACTACCCTTACTCTGGGAAGGCTGTTATATATCAAATTTGATTGGTGGAGAACATACAGATGATTGATTGACGCCAACTTGGAAACAAATTATATGAATATCGTTGGGATGGAATTAACACCAAAGGAGAAGCGAAACAATTAAAAGATTGAGCCTTGAAAAAGTCGCGGGACACAGGCGACGAAACACGTATTGACTAAGTATTCACCATAAAGAAAGAAAGAAAACAGAAACTAAAGACACGAAAGAAAAATAAATATCAAAGAGGACTGTTTTATTGTGTACCCTTATTGTGACTAAGCCTGGGCAAAGCACTACGCTACGCTCGCGTAGTTTGCGAAGTTTGCGCTACTTCGCACTACGCGAATTGCACGTAGCACAGTGCAAACACGCGTAGCGTAGCGTAGCAGTCATTTTTGCTTGCTCGCGGTCCTCAACGTCAAGTTGGCGACCGCGAGCAAGCAAAATGCACATCCCGCGAGACTTTTCCTCGTTCGCGATCAGCAACATCAAGTTGCCGATCGCGAGCGTGGAAAAAAAACCTCCCGGCGAGATTCTCAACGCGGGGAGGTCATATTTCTCATTGCGAGTGGTTGCGCATGCTTGCGACCGCTTGCGATGAGAAACTACCAGTCCGCGTTGAGAAAGCTGCCGCTCGAGTAAAAATCTACTCGAGCGGCAGTAAAAGACAGCTCGCACTGTGCAAGATGCCGTTTTCAATGATTGCACAGTGCGGACAAGCATCCGGCACTGTGCAATCAGTGCGAACAGCATTTTGCACAGTGCACTACGCAGTTCGCGTAGCTACGCGTAGCTGGCGTAGTGCGAGGTGCACTTCACGTAGCTTCGCGTAGCGCAACTTCGCGAACTACGCCCAGGGTTAATTGTGACATACATATGAACGACTTGATTAGTGTGTGCTGGGGATTATTTTCTGAACATTTCGATTTACATTACAAAGTAATCCAGAATAGTATTTTGTACTTTTATCAAAAGATTGCCTTGTTTACATCTCAAGGAATTCATGGTTGTTGATTTGGATCAATTTACTTTGTCATTCCTTTAAAGGCAAAAGGTATTATTACTTTTCAGAAGGATGCAGAGATCATTTTCTTTATCTAAATAAAAAAAACTTTGGCAGGGGGCAGCCGAAACCCCCCCCATAAATGTCTGCATTTGCTACCCTGACATCCCTCACAGTGATTTAAATATTGAAAATGAGTATGCTTCCTCATGATCAGCCTATATTGTAGCTGGAATTGGATAACTCAAATTCTTTTACTTCTAAATGCAGTTGGAGAGAAATAAAAGCATGTTTTTTATAGCAGAATTAACACCTGCTTGATGTAAGACTTGCCACCCCTTCCCCTGAGCACATTGCAAGATGAGTATATCTAAAGAAAGGCTAAATAAAGTGTATTTTACCACAGAATGCTGAAGTACTCAATCAGAAAATGAAAAATAAACCACTGGTCAACAATCAATTTCCACCTATCAAACAAAACTAGGTTGAATTAATAGGTTTTCCATCAATTAAGAGTCTGCCCTCAGCGACAGCAGTTTATTCAAGGATTTTATGAAACATCCAACAGGTTAAATGTTCAATTGTTCAATACATCAGCCAAGAAAATATTTTTTGAGATTGGTCATGTGTTTATTTTGGACCAAAATATTGAAAAATGTCTGATGAGACAAACATATTGATTAAGGTGTTCAGTGCTTTATTTTCAGTCACAAATGTTATAGCTGCCGTTACTTCTTAGTGATCAATGAAGAATGTGACAGTGGTTGACAGTCGTCAATAAGCTCCTGATGAAAGGATAGTATGTGGCTTTGATTTTTTTTATATAAAATAAATATTTTATGATTTCCTATTAGTGTAACTTGTATCTTTGCTAATAAACGATTGGTGCTTATCAGTAGGAATGCCATAAATCTCTTGCGTTATGAGGCTGAAAAAGCAGCCTCATCTTCACCTAACATTTCTTTGCTTATTGATGATTTTTGGCTCTGGTTTGTACATTAAGACATATTCCTTAAATTACACTTACCAAGTCTGGACATGCCCCTTTGGAAACCAGGCTTAATGGCATTTTTCACTGTCCTTAATTAAACTGATTCAACACGTCATTGGTTTAACTACACACCATGAATAGAAATTGAAATGTTATGTGACAGTCTTATAGAGATGATCAATAGCTAAGATCACTTAGGGCCTAATTACGAGTTCAGCTGGGGGTCCCAGATCCCATGGCAGTGGCGCAGTGGTGTGAGGCTGTAATATGCTGGTGGTGCTGCTGCAGCACTAGCGAGCATTTTACGAGTTTCCTCACTGCGACCCTTTTCATGGCGGTGATCCCGCCATGAATAGGGTGGTGGTGAGGAAACTAAGAGGGCCCTACAGGGCCCCCTGTTGTCTTTGTGCACGGGGTGCATGCAGGGGGCCACATGGTGTGCCCCCCTGTATTTCTGCACCCTCTTTTCCTGCACAAACAGAAATGCACAACATCGTGCATTTCTGTCTGTGCAGTAACTGGCTGTGGTGCTCCTATGACGGTGCCTTTTTAAGGCTCTCCTATGAGCCTTAGAAATGCACCACCATGGGACCGCCGCTGCAGGACAGCCCACCAGGATTACAACTTGCAATCCGGTCGGCAGACTGACTTCGAGTTTGGTAGTCTTGGAGCAGGGCGTTGGTGTGGTGGCCCGCTCCAAGACAGCCAAAGTCGTAATCAGGCCCTTAGTAGGAATTACAAACTAATAGCAGGAATTTCAAAATTATGGACAAAGCTTCCTTTTGAGCATAGACACTAAGGGGCCGATTCCGATTCAGGCTGGAAAACGTACCGACCGACTCGGTACGGGAATGTAGTCCGACCGACACGTACCGGCGCCGTCCGATCCGCGTAGTACGATGCTATGCATGGGAATTACGACCGACTCGTACGGAACACAAGCCAAACGACCGAACCGCACGGAAAGCAGCCATCCGGAAAGAAAATCTACGCGAATCGAACCGACCGACACGCACCAGGAATAAACCCGACAGATACGTATCCGCGAACTCCGACCCGCGCAGTACGATGCAATGCGTGTAAAACAAGACCGAGTCGCACGGAGCTCGAGCCGTACAACCGACACGCATAGAAAACAGGGAGCCGAAGCAACCCAATACTCCGCGACCAACGCGTACGCCGCACATGAAACCCAGCAGAAAGACAGCGTGAAAGACTCGGAGAACCTCGCACGAGACAACTGCAGCGTCCGACTCAGTCAGAAGAACGTCTCCTACATGCACAAAAAATACAAAGGAAAAAATACAAAAAAAAGGGCCAAACAAGCAATGACAAAGTCAAAAAATACTGGGGAAAAAAACATGGAACAAAGACACACCCACAACTCCACCCATATAAAGGCCACAAATCCCTACCATGATCCTTTGCAAATTCAACTGACCTGCCAGCACAGAACACCATCAGACAGCAATCACAGACACACTCACAACTCATCCATCACACAAGCCACACACCATTAGCACTTCCCTAATAGCACCCTCACATACACCCAGCAAAACTGACACTCACCCACCCTCACTTGCACACTCACACACAAATCAATCCCCACCACCACCACCCATCACCATGCCCCCAAAGAAGAATCCAAAGTTCCTAGACAGTGAATTGGAAGTCCTGGTAGATGAAATCCTAAGAGTAGAGCCACAGTTGTTTGGTACATTGGTCCAACAGACCCCCATGTCGCAGAAAACCAAGATGTGGGAGCGGATCCTCGACAGGCTGAACGCACAATCACCATGTTTGCGCACAAAGGAAGACATCCAGAACAGGTGGTATGACGTGCACCGGAGGGTCAAGGACCTACTCAAGAAGGAATACGCCTTGAGTCATCGCACCGGCAGTGGCCCTCCTGCCAAACCAGTATACCTCAGGTCCTGGGAGGAGAAGGTGCAGGCAATCCTACCACCAGAGAGCGTACATGGACTATCAGACATCCCAGAGCCTGGTGAGTACACAACCAATATACCCAATATTGTGTGATAATACACACAAATCACTGTCAAGGGGATAGTGAAACCATGCACCGTTAGCAAAGCCACAGTAACCAAAAGATAATTATCCCAAGATGTGTATGCTAGTCAGACAAACACAATACCTGCCATCTCATAGTAATATGTAACTGTGTCATGACATGTACAAACCTAACAACAAATAGAGCAAGGCAGTGGCACAAATCTAACCAACAAACACTGTCAGACATTTTGCCACCACTAGAACACCACCTCACAGGGAAGCTGACTGAAAGGAAGGAATTGTGTGTATGCTGGTGAAGTGAGTGTAGCCAATAGCATGATGGGAGTTGTAGTCACAGATATTGGTCACCCTCACAATTGGCCCATCAACACCACTCTGAACCATGCTCACATCACAGGGAGTGGAAAAGAACTGACAAGATGGCTGACACTGGGTACTGCTGTGGGGAGAACAAGCCCCTGCTGGGTGTTGTGCTCAAAACAACAGCAGGACACCACTGCCTGACATCCTGAAAGCCAACTTGCACTCCCTGCAATGGAAGCACGTTCCATGGTGGGATATCTGGCTGGGTGGGAAGGAGGACTGACAGCTCTGACCATAGTTACCAGCAGCTTTTCTCACATACCCCCTTAACACAAACTCCACACAACTCACCTGGGAGAATGCATTGCCTCACACTCTAATTAAATATCCCACAAAGAACTACCACACTGGGTTATGCTGTGTGAAGCACAGGGACACTTTTGGGACTTGTAGCCAAACAAACGCCAGGACAACACTGTCAGCCATCCTGTCAGCACAGGCACACTACCCCACAGGGAAGCAGAGTCAAAAGGAAGAAAGTATGGGCATGCTGGGAAGGGGGGTGTAGGCAATAGCATGATGGGAGTGGTAGTCACAGCTCAACATCCCCACCCGCATGGCCCGGCAAGCTCACACTGAAGCATGCACACCTCACAGGGAGTGAAAAGCCACTTCAAAGATGTCTGACACTGGCCTCACCTTTGGGGAGCACAAGGCCCTGCTGTGACCTGTGCACCAACAAACAACAGGACCACACTGTCAGCCATCTTGCCATTGCTGTCACACTCACACACAGTGAAGTCGACTCAAAAGGAAGGAAGTATGGGCATGCTGGGAAGGGGGTGTAGGCAATAGCATGATGGGAGTGGTAGTCACAGCTCAACATCCCCCACCCGCATGGCCCGGCAAGCTCACACTGAAGCATGCACACCTCACAGGGAGTGAAAAGCCACTTCAAAGATGTCTGACAATGGTGCTCTGTTGTGGGGAGCACAAGGCCCTGCTGGGAACTGTGCACCAACCAACAGCAGGACACCACTGACTGACATCCTGACAACCAACTTGCACTCCCTGCAATGGAAGCACGTTTCATGGTGGGATGTCTGGCCTGGGGGGAGGAGGAGTGCCAGCTCCGACTACAGCTACCAGCAGGCTCTTACACACACACCACTTCCACTAACTCCAAACAACACACCTGGGACCGTGCTCCACAAGAGAGTGAGTGAAAAGCCACTTCCAAGATGTCTGACACTGGCCTCAGCTGTGGGGAGCATTAGGCCCTGCTGTGAACTGTGCACCAACAAACAACAGGACCACACTGTCAGCCATCTTGCCATTGCTGTCACACCCACACACAGTGAAGTCGACTCAAAAGGAAGGAAGAATGGGCATGCTGGGAAGGGGGGTGTAGGCAATAGCATGATGGGAGTGGTAGTCACAGCTCAACATCCCCCACCCGCATGGCCCGGCAAGCTCACACTGAAGCATGCACACCTCACAGGGAGTGAAAAGCCACTTCAAAGATGTCTGACAATGGTGCTCTGTTGTGGGGAGCACAAGGCCTTGCTGGGAACTGTGCACCAACCAACAGCAGGACACCACTGACTGACATCCTGACAACCAACTTGCACTCCCTGCAATGGAAGCACATTTCATGGTGGGATGTCTGGCCTGGGGGAGGAGGAGTGCCAGCTCCGACTACAGCTACCAGCAGGCCCTTACACACACACCACTTCCACTAACTCCAAACAACACACCTGGGACCGTGCTCCACAAGAGAGTGAGTGAAAAGCCACTTCCAAGATGTCTGACACTGGCCTCAGCTGTGGGGAGCACAAGGCCCTGCTGGGAACTGTGCACCAACCAACAACAGGACACCACTGACTGACATCCTGAGAGTTAACCTGCACCCACTGCAAAGGTGGCATGCTTCATGGTGGGATAACTGGGCTGAGGGGAGAAGAAGGTCCGGATGTCAACCAAATACCACCAATGCTGGCCATACACACACCTACTCTGCAAAAACACATTGCACACGTGGGACCAGTCACTCCCAAAGTAAAAGCCCTGGCAAGATGGCTGACACATGGGCATGAGAAATGACGTGCCTGCAATTCACACCCATGCACTGGCCAACCCAAACACGTACACACTCACAGCCATTGCAACTCTATATTTACACACACTGTCAGGGGATGCAGTGTCCATGGTTGCCCCCTGGCCTGGCTGTGAAGGTGTGACTTGCAGATGACAACTGTGGAGAATCAGACAAACTACATAGCACAAAACACACAGGAAGTCACAGAGACATCATTGACAGGGGACACCTGACAGTGAATGCAATGGACACACCAATATACCGGACACTGTACCATGGTGTCAGTCACACAAGTTGCGGTTGTGATCTGCATTCCACTCCCACATCATTCGGCAACATATGCATCCTTCACACATCACACCACTCACTGTCATAGACACTGTAGACACAAGCACCAAGCTGGACTGCATTTGAGGAGACATGCTACTCACAGCAGCAGAACTGCAACACACACCACTGGCCAACACCGTCATGACAATGGAAAAGCCATAGAGCTGCCGTGCCCAATCCTTATCACCATGGAGGACAATGACAAGATTAAACACGATTGCACGTACAAAACTCAGCAACAACATCATTAGCTACGTTAACAACATCACTTGTATGAAATGAGACATGAACTAGGAACCCAGACAACAACACAGATACTCCCAAGAGATCCCAGGCATACCGGACTGTGACCATGTTGTCCAGACACACCAATGTGATGCACAAAGACTGCCAAAAACTGCCACCACACATGGCCCAATCTTGAAAGATATCCTAAGTGGAATTGCACGTATGTCCCTGTTAAACGACAAATGTGGACAAGGATGACATACCTGTGTCAGGCACGTGATGGCCCTTGAGTAGCAATGGCCATGTACAGCCAATCAATACATGAGCTGGTCATGCACACACCTCAACATTCACATTGAAATGCTTCAGGTTGGCAGGACAATGTGCTACAACAATATCAACCTCTGACTGTGACAACTTAGGACAATGCAATGTACAGGCAGGCATCCAGATGTACAGTCACAACTGTCATGTGTTTGAACCATTGATGCCTGTAGAAACATAACATACATTGTGTGTCTCTTCCAAACACAGGTGATGATGGGGACACAGCAGCAGATGATGAGGAGTCCCTGTCCCAGGCTCCGGTGGCCCCTGAGCTCTCTGGTGTGGAACAGCCTCTGCCCTCCTCGGATGGCGAAGACCTACCTGGCCCCTCCGGTGTGAGTCATCATGCAGCACCAGCAGGACCACCATCTGCACCCCCTGCACCCACTCCTCCAACATCTGCCAACACACAGACCACCCCCGACAACACGGACAGACCAAGGACACTGAATGACAACAGCACAGGGACCACGGCCCCCGGGAAGCAACAGACAACAACCCTAGTACCAACCCCCAAGGGGGCCTAGGGTCACCTGTGCGTGCCACCACAGGTCCTGCACGTGTGCCCAGGGGTGGTGGGAGGGGTGGTAGACAGAGGTCGCTGTTTGCAGAGGGGTCTGGACTGCATGATGACTCACAACTGGTACGCATTGCAGATGCGTACCAGAATAGCACCGGAGAGGTCAGCCAGGTAGTGGGGATCCTCAAGGACATTCAACAGCAGCAGGCTGCCCATCATGCCCGCTTGGACTCCCACATGTCCC
The DNA here is from genome assembly GCA_963921515.1 of Calotriton arnoldi. NCBI lineage: Eukaryota > Metazoa > Chordata > Amphibia > Caudata > Salamandridae > Calotriton > Calotriton arnoldi. Next base: position 1,530,256 of record CAWUFW010003497.1, read on the forward strand.
ATGTGGAGACACACATGTCTGGCATGGAGTCCAAGTGGGACACATTGGAAGAACTGACAGCGGTGCAGAGGGACATATTGACATGCCTCCGCCAGATTAGCACCATGTCCACACCTCCCTGTGTGCCCACAACATCTGGTGCCGCAACAACTGCAACTGCCACAGGGAGGGAGGATGACTCTGGTGGAGAGTCCTCTGCCCAGCAGCGGCCTGCACGTGAGAGTCCCCCCAGAAAGAAGAGGGGTCATCCGAGGAAGGACAACTGAGAGGCAGATGGCCATGTACATCCCCCAGGAACCCAACACCTGTTCTAGAAATTCTCCTTTGTGTGCAAACTGTTCACCCTGTCGAATGCAACCCAACTCTCCCACATTACATGGGGAGTTTAAGTTGGACTAATGTATCAGATGACTGTGGACTTTACTCAGGACATTTCTGCTACCAACACTTCCAACTCATCTGGGAACTTTGGATTCCAATCCCAATGTACAGCACCCACCCTCCTGTGCACTATCCTCACACATGTATGTAAATAAACTCACTAATACACCATACTTGCCTCTGTTGTGATTCCAACGTGGTATTTTGTCATGGAGATGATGATCTGCTAAATGACACTGTGCATGCTAACTGCTACAGCAATTCCAACACCGTCATGTGAGTCATGGTGATGTGACACATATGAGGGAGACACACCACTAGGGCAACACAACACATACACACCAGGGCCATCTGACTCATCGCCTACACTGATGTTGCCAGGAAATACAGTGGAATGCACAGACACCACACCTATTCAGAGTCTGTGTTAACTAGCCCACAGGTGCAGTAAGCAAATGTCAGTCAGATGTGTGACCACAGACAACGCACATCCCAAAGTGAAGCACAGGTTTATTACACATTTGCAACATGTTGTTTCCACTACAGATGCAAGCTAATCCCATGTGGCAGTGGCCACACAGTCAACAAGTGTTGAAGAAATAACGTCCAGGGGTGTGTGGCACATCACCTGTAGGGAAACGACTGCTTCCACCCTGGAAGTTGAATCATGGTGTTGGGGGATCACAGTTGACCAAACTACTCTGAAAGTACCCTGTGAAGGACAGACATGACACACAGTTAAAAGCACTGAAGAACAGGACAGAACTGCAATACTCATGCCCAATACATGTCACAAGATACCTACGCAAAACCAAGTTAGCATGTCAACACTGTTGGGGAGTACAGACTACCTGTAAGGACACTTCGCTGCACGCATCCAGTCAAGTAGCACATGGCCACACTCAAACAGCAACAGAGCACCACCAACACATATCATGCAAACTCAAATCATTGACATAACATCTCTGTATACTCACATTCAGCTGAAGAAGTTGGTGATGAGCTGTGTGCGGACATCACCCTCATCATCATCATCATCACTGGCATCGTGGCCCAGGCCAGGATCCTCCACAGGTGGCGGATGTTGGTCTTCGTCATCCAGGATGAGAGGCAACTCCTTCCGCACTGCCAGGTTGTGTAGCATGCAGCAGACGATGAAAATCTTGCACACCTTTGCAGGGGCATATGGGAGGGCCCCTCCTGTCTTGTCCAGGCAGCGAAAGCGGCTCTTCAGGACACCAAATGTCCGCTCGATCACTCTCCTGGTCCGACCATGTGCCTCATTGTAGCGCATCTGGGCTGGTGTCACAGGGTTCCTGAGGGGTGTCAGCAACCACGGCATGTTGGGGTATCCGGAGTCACCTACATACAGACAATTGCACATTAGCTTATTTGGAAAAGAGGGTGGAATACAACATTGCCGAACACACACAATGGTACAAAGTCAGTGCACACCGACAAGCCAGGCATGCTGGTTCTGCATCTGTGACATCATCCTCGGGATGCGACTACTCCTCATCACGTAGGCATTGTGTGCAGAACCGGGGAAACGTGCACACACATGTGAGATGCTCATATCTGCAAGACATACCACCAGAGCATTGATAGAATGGAAAATTTTCCTGTTCCTGTATGCCTGCTCATGTGCCTGTGGTGGTACCAAAGCCACATGTGTCCCATCAATGGAGCCGATTACATGTGGCATCCTCCCCAGGGCATAGAAGTCACTCTTGACATCAGTGAGTTGTTGACGTTTAGGGAAATAGATGTACTGGTTCAAGTATGTTAACATTGCCTCCAAAACATCGCGTAGCACACGGCTGAACATGGTCTGTGACATCTCACCAGCAGATGCCACAGTGTGTTGAAAGGTACCGGTGGCAAAGAAGTGTAGGGCTGCCATCACCTTCACCTTGGGGGTCAGCGCTGTAGGGTATGGCCGGCCAGGTAGCAAATGTGGGGCCAACCGCCCCACCAATTCCTCAATCAGCGGCCTGTTGAAGCGGTACCGTCGGATGCAGTCACGTTCCACCATGGTTGCAAGGTCAGGGAATGGTCTATGGACAGCTGGTGCCCTGCAGTACATAGGTGAACAAAGAAAGATTGTCAGTCACCCCACATATGTGGCATTGACCATACTCAATATCACATGATACATCATTACGAGACACAAGTACTTGATGTGTGTGCCGTTCTGTATGGACATAAATGGCACCTACATGGCCATCATCTAACATCTCAGTTCAACATGTGTTGACAACAAGTTCCAGGTTGTGCTATGGGAAATCATTAGGCTGTGTCACAGTACCCATGTACTGCTGTCATGTTCCAAACCCACACCACAGTGACAAGTGAGGACAGATGTGCCCCAGGTATCACAGCTCTTTGACAGGTAGATTCCCAGGGACCCTGTATTGCCACATGGACACTGGCATGACATGGCGTATCATGTACATGCCAGCAAAACAACCATGACTCCCACAGGTAGTGGCCCCTGTTGCCTCTGCAGGACAGACATGGACGTCTGTGACACACACACATGCACAACATCAAAGTCGATGCACCAACAACGTGGATGTGGAGACTGTCTCCCATTGTGCACATGGAATCAGAGACATCTGAAAAACAACATGCACACAGACTGTGGAGGGCCATCACAATTGTGGCAATGGGTCACCCTGTGACGTACATACCATCCCACATGGGACTCAGGGTGTATGTGACATAACATACACATATACAACCTGGAAATGTGACCATGCCACATGCTCTGAACTGAACAGTTGCACATCACAGTGGTCATGTGCACAACACACAAAGGATTCTGTCCCCATGAACACGTGCACAGCCTGGGAGTGGCTGCCCCCAAGTGCCACCCATCAAACCACATGTTGACCCCCATACACACACAGGTAATGCAGCCTTACATGCCTTGGGATACAGTGTGGACATGCTGTGGTGTTGTAGGTGTGCCCCTGAGTCCCTGGCAAGTAATTGTGGCTGGCATACGTTCACCTGTGACAACCATGGTGACATATGCGAGTGACTTGTGCAGGGATGCGTCGTACAGCAATGGACCGATCCGTGCGCACGCATTGGCCATTGCATATGATGATGATGGATGCGTGTTGTGTTTCGAAATACGCGTCGTACAGCAATGGACCGATCCGTGCGCACGCATTGGCCATTGCATATGATGTTGACGGATGCGTGTTGTGTGACGAAATACGCGTCATACAGCATTGGAACGATCCGTGCGCATGCATTGGCTATGGACTGACGTGGAAACGGACGCGTATTCGAAGCTTTTACGAGTCGGATGCAGTGAATTCAGTTGGCCACCCACAACAATGTTGCAAATTCATGGGTGTCATCAAGTTGAAATTTTGAAGGATGCTGTAGGTGTGTATAAGTGGTGCAATTCCATGGATTGGCCAGATTCAGAAGATGCAAACGACTTGGACCTATCACTTTGGACACATGGGACAGTATCTGCCTCTGCAGCACACATATAATGCTGGCTGTTCCCCTGAGAGCTCACTTGCCTGCACTACATGCTCCAGGACGACATCTGCCACCACCACTGCTGCTGTCTCTGCATCCTCTGGCTACTGCAATGGCACGTTCTGTGGAGAGAGCCCCAGCCTTCAGCACTGAGGAGAATCAGGCCCTGCTGGACAGCCTCCTTCCACAGTACAGCAAGCTGTATGGGAAACCAGGGGAGCAGGTGAGTGTGCTGTCCACTGCCTTACTAATTGTGCATGTTGTCTGACTAGCAAGACTTACAGTGTGTACACCAGTGGATAGCATGCTCACTGAGTAGTTGTCACCCCCAAAGTGTGTAGTTACATGCACTGAACAGGTATAGTGCAGTAACAGTGCATTCCAACAAGGTTTTACTTCCCAGGCAATGATACCATTTAGTAACTGCTGGACAACTGTTCATAGCCATAGTTGCACTACCTGTGTACATCATATGCCCCTGTGATTGAGACATGTATATCCAACTGTGTGATGCACGGATATGTTGCATGTGTAGTAATGGCCTTTTCACTTTGTCATCCTCACAGGTTGATGCCCACCAGAAGCAGGAGATCTGGCTGACAATCGCCCGGGCAGTACGATCTGTGGGGGTCTACAGGCGCAGGATCCGCAACTGCCAGAAGAGGTGGCAGGACCTTCGTGGCTGGACCTGGAAGATCGCAAGGGTCCAGCTGAAGCTGTCGCCTCCTCGCAGGAGGGGCGGACACCGGACCCTGACACACCACATGCTCCAGATTCTGGCGGTGGTCTTCCCTGACCTGGATGGGCAGCTGAAGGCCAGACAGCAGCAAGGAGGGGGTAAGTGCTAGCCTTTTCTGGGTACTATGACTAACATGCTCTATGCACTCCTTTAGCCTGGTTCCACTTCCACAGTACAACTGTCTTGTCGTCCTGGACTCATGTCCCTCACTTGTGTCATGCCCCCTCCTCATCTGATACACAGGTGTGGCCCTTACAGTCTGTGACTTAGGTCACTTGGGTACTGTGTACTTGCAGTTACCTGTGGTTCAAGTTGGGGACAGCATCAGTTACAGGAACTTTGTTGTGGGCTGCATGGGTGGTACAATTGCTCACACAATGCCTGTGATCTGACATGTACTCTGGGTATGGCTCTAATATGTGTTCCAATCGCTGCTCTGACTCACCACATGTCTGGGGTATGTGCCACACACCCATGCTGCAGCAGAGACCAAGGTAGGAGCCTCATAAGTATGTACATCATGTGTGTGACACATGCATAGCCACCTGGCTAGTGTTCAGGGTAATACCATGTTGCACATGGACCAGGACTGTAATGCCTACTCCGGACATCGAAGGCACTCTGTTCTCCCACTCCTGTGTGTCAGCATACATATTGGGCATTGTGAAGAGTGCACTCAGGTGTCTGCCTCTGTGTCACCGTGGTGTGGCCTTACTTTTTGGACTCCTGGAGTGTTTAACAATTTGGGGTGGCCAGCCAGTTGTGACTATAGGATCTGCACATTGGTTAATGCATAGGTCTCTGATCCCTTGACTGTGCACAATGGTGTATGAAACATTGAGGTGCAGGCAGCTTTGGTTCATTCTCATCAGACGGTGAAGTGCTCATGTGTATGGATTTGTGTTTGCAGTCACTCAAATGTCTCATTTGAATGACGTGGGATCATCTTAGTCCTCATGATGTGGGTGGCCAGGGGTGCACATGTGCACCTGTCAGCTACAGGGCTTGCATTCCCAAAACTTCCATGATTGTGACACAGTGCAGACTGGTGTTGTGTGTATGCACTGCCCCTGTGACAGGAGACAGTTATGACTGACTTGCCAGACAGGCCTGTGCCATGACATTCAACTTGCAAAGGGTGATCCAGCAGTAGTGTGATATGTCCTGCATGCACACCATTGTCGCATAGTCTATCAGGACATGAAGACATCATTGTGTCTGGAGATGGAACCAAAACCCGCATATCGACAGACTCTGCCCATCACTTTTCCTGACACATGTACTGAGTCAGTGGCAGGAGATGGCATGTGTTTGGAGTGACACATTTACATATGTTCTCTTGGATGTCCAACAACTGTGTATGTGGTGCATGTGTGCACATATGATTAGTCGCATACAACAGGCACCAGACAGATGGGTGCATGGACAGGTAGGATATGAGTGGCATGATTGACTGTCAGGCAGACAATGGGCTTCTTCAAATCAGTGTCAGCACTTATTGCAATGTCTAGCAAATGATGGCAGGGCTTGCTCTGTGATGTGCTGTACTTACTGTGGTGTGTGTGGTCAGTACAGGTGACTAATGTTGCTCTGTTTATCCTGATTGTTTGCAGATACATCCAGGGCCACAGGAGGAGACAGCTCCACGGACCAAGAGGAGTGGCAGAGCCAGACTGGGTCCACTGCAGAGGAGACCGAGGGACCCAGTAGCACGGAGGGTGAGGGGAGCCACACTGAGGAGACCTCAGCTACAACCACCTCGGCTGGGGAACACAGCACTTCCAGTGAGGACTCCCTTGTGGAGGCGGGTGTCAGCAGACCACAGACAAAATCGAACAAGTCTGTCCCCGCCACCACCACCATCTCCACCCTCCCATCTGCTCCCATCCCACATGTCTGTGGAGGCTCCCGTGTAGGGGAGCGTGTCTCCTTCATGCCAGGCACCGCACCCCCTGCCTCTGTCTTCCCTGCTGCCCTGAGTGTGGAGTCTGTGGACTTGCTGAAACAGATCCATGTAGGGCAGACATCAATGCTGAGTGTCCTCCATGCACACACAGGTCTGTTGACACAACTGGTGTCATTCATGGAGGGCATGTCATCTGGCATGTCTGCCCTACAGCGGACCAATCAGTCCATGGCCTCCTCACTGACAGCAGCAGTGTCCCTCCTGCAACAGTCCCTCACCCCTCCTACCTCTGCCCCATCCACAATCCCCAGCACCCTACCTGTCCCAAGCACACACACACCGGCACAGGCACGCACCAGCACAGACACAAGCAGCACACAGACACACACGCCAAAATCCAGACGCACACCCACGAACAGTCAGGGGACTGATACCTCACTCACAGGGGATGGGGCCCAGACACACACACCTGCATCCACGAGCACTCCGCAGTCCTCAGATACCTCTCCCTCCAAAACCCCTTCCCTTGCCTCACCTGCAACCCCCCCTCCCAGAAGCTCTTCCTCTGTGAGCTTGGCCTCTTCCCCACAGATCCATATGACCCAACGTACAGGCGGAAGAGGCGACCACCACACACAGAGGGTAGTGCCCCTCACACCCGGACACCCTCCCCCAGGCACAGGCAGACTGAGGACCCCATTAGAAAGTCACCCCAGACCAGGAAGGGCAAGACCCCACCACCACCACCACGCAGCTCCACCACACAGTCTCTCTCCTCCGTCCCCCAGGCCACCACTCCACAGGTTCCCCCGCCACACCCTGCTCCAGGTTCCCCCACACACCAATACCGCATCCCAAAACTGCTTAGGCCCTCCCCCCCTACCACTTGCTCTTCCACCCCCAACCCAGACGCTCGGCCTGTTTGTGCCACTGGTGTGGAGACCGGGTCCCCCCCTCTGTACTGCCCACCTCATCGGCCCCCCCTTCCACTCCCTTGGAGTTATGCACTGCAGTGGAGTCCACAACCACCCTGTCTGACTTGGGCACTGCAGTGGGAACCCAGTCCACTCCATCTGACCGGCCCACTGCAGTGGTGCCAGCACCCACACCATCTGACTTGTGCCCTACAGTGGTGCCAGCCCCCACTGAGTCAGACACCTCCACTGCAGTTGCCGGTGACACTCCTGCACCCACCACCCCTTCACTGCCTCCTTCTGGCATCCCCTGATCCTGTCCCTACGGTGCCTGGCCTGCCCCTTGTATGCCCCTCCGAGGGGGATGTCCCCTGTCCGTACCAGTGCAGGCAAGCAATGGGTGACAAGTTGTCACATGTCACCCTGTTCGGACTGTGAATGTGGACTGGCCATTGGCCTTAGTTTCTTTTGGACTTCCAATTTTTCATTCACATTGGCTGAATAAAGCGTCTTTTTGTTTACTAGTGGTTTTGCTTTTGTTGTACATGATGTAGATGAGTATCATCATGCATTTGCTGTTGTAATAGTGTTCAGATCAGGAAAATGAAGTGTTGCTGTGATGGACTCCATGTGGTCCATGGGATATGTGTCCTAATCTAGTCTGGATCCATAGCATCCTTTGCTGCAGTCTGAGGGTGTAATGTTCAGCATTTGACACAGGGATGTACGTTTTGCATTTGTAATTTAACATCTGTGGCTTACACTCATGCACATCTGGTGGGCTTACCACTGTTTAATGTTTCTATTTCCCTGACTGTGTGCCCATCTCCACTGGACATGCAGTTTAGCACATCAATGTTGAAGGACTCATCTGTGTATACAGTGCAACTTGCTTGACACGTGTTTTGGGTATATGCAGATGACTGAAGTGACACTCCCGTACCCAGGCTGATATGAGCAGAGCCTTCAGTGTGTTTTAATTGTTGACTCACTGACCGAGTGTTCTGCTGACATGTTTGAGTCGTGCACAGACAAGGTTTGGCACAGCGGACCTTCCACAGGAGTGGAGTGCCCTCATGGCAGTGTGTAATCCTGTGACATTGCCTGGGCCCGTGTTGTGAGTTGTGTAAGCATGTCTGTGTTTGTTCCCTTCCCTTTTCCTACACAGGCTGTGTCCCTACGGATGTTCCTGTTTGTGATGCTTGCTGAGTTGTCCTGTGTTCATCCAGCATCTTGGACCTGGTTTCTCCATGATATGGGTGCATGGAAAACTAATGTTCATCAGGTTGTCATCCCTAGTTGTCTTTGTTATCAGGGCTGGGGGTGTGGGCAAACGCAGATGGGACACAGTCAGGATTCCCCTTGGCACTTGTTGGTTACACAAGTCATGTAATTTACAGTTTGTGGTAGCTTTCAGTGATTGTGACACGTTGTGTGTGTGACTGCTGCCACTCCTCAGGGTCAGAGCTGCAATGTTGGAAGTTGTCTACGTGTGTTCTTTGTGGGTCACCTTGGCTTCTTCATTGGTGTGTGACTGTGGCCGGGATCCCATTGATTGGGGTGGATTTCACGTCATGCCCATGTACCGCGTACTGTGCAGTGTGTCAGACATTCACGAGTCTTGTTGACTGGCCAGGTGTGATGGGTTTCTGCACCTTAGTTTCCACAACCACCCCTGGGATTGTCATGGGTGCATGTGCAATGTCACCAGTCCATGTGAGCTTCACTGCTGCACTTTGGTGGAGATCAAGGTGTGTGGTGTTGAGTGTGTGCAAATGTGAGTTGTTGCACGGCTAGACCCCTAAATCCATATTGGCCTTGGCTGACAGGCCGTGCTGATTGATTTGTGCTTGTGTAGGTGTGATGGTAGTTTGTTGCTCAGGACACATGGCTGTGGTTCACAGTGTGAACGACATCTACCTTTGTCATCACAGTGGGATTATCATGCAGGCTAGTGTCACCACAATGTGGGGTCCCTGGGGGTAGTGCTGTGGTGGGTCTGTCTCTTGCTCTGTTAGTTGCTGTTCCTACAAGCTTGTGTGACATGTGTAATTTGGGCTCCCTCTCATCTAACAATGCCTGATTGCCCACATAGGGGAATCCGATCCATGAGTTACTTTTGTATGGCACTGTATACACATCTGTGTAATTGGAATTCAGGCCTCCTCATGTGTTGTGTGGTTGCCTGGGGACACTGGCACACCCCCATCACCTGTTGTGTTTGATATGCAGTGTGAGGCTGCCTGTTTGTGTTTGTGCATCTGCACCACTGCATTGGCATATCTTTAGTGTGCCATTGCCTGTATGTTGTTTGGAGGATTTCCCATGCTGTCCCTGGGACTCCTAGGTCATCAGTCAGCACAATAATCATGGTTTGTATGTCCCATTGCTGCCATGGTATGGTATTTGTTCACCTCACATCTACAGTCTCCACAGGATATCTACATTTGTGTGTCCATTAGTGCAGATATGTGGGTCTGCATTATGATGGTCACTTCTGGCATTGTGTAATTGATAAATGGAGACAATGTCAGTCCCCATGGGTGATGTTTGTCTGCACATGGCCAAAGGTATGTTTTATTTGCACTGCACTGTTTGCCTCACCCAATCTATGTTGCTATGGGACACAACCACTACTTTGCCACTTATGTGTTTGTTGTTCTGTGACCAGGAATCATCCATGCTGTTTGGCAGTTGCAGCTTTTTCCATGACAACACTTACCTTTTGGTGACTGTGGTGATGGGGGTTTAGACCCCATTGCCACAATGTTCAAAATGTGCATCAGCTATGGACCCCACACTTACCTTTTGGTCACTGTGATGATGGGGGTTTAGACCCCATTCCCACAGTGGTCATGGTCTGCTTGCATTGTGAAGGCCACACACATTTTTGTGTGACACATGTGATAGGGGCTCACATTGTATGTTCAATGTCATGTTCAGTGTTGTAGGCATTTGACACAGACTACACACTCTTGTCATGATGTTGGGGGGATGTCTTTTGCTGACATTCCTTATGTTGGAGTATGCTGGTTGTGTCATGCATTACCCATCCTATGAGTGGGGTTGGTAGTAGTGGTAGGCATCCAGCCCCCCATGAGTAGGGGTGGTGGTAGTGGTAGGCATCCAGGCCCCCATGGGTAGGGGTGGTGGTAGTGGTAGGCATCCAGCCCCCCATGAGTAGGGGTGGTGGTAGTGGTAGGCATCCATCCCCCCATGAGTAGGGGTGGTGGTAGTGGTAGGCATCCAGGCCCCCATGAGTAGGGGTGGTGGTAGTGACAGGCATCCAGCCCCCCATGAGTAGGGGAGGTGGTAGTGGTAGGCATCCATCCAGCTATGAGTGGGGATGATAGTTCCATGAGTAGGGGTGGTGGTAGTGGTAGGCATCCATCCCCCCATGAGTAGGGGTGGTGGTAGTGGTAGGCATCCAGGCCCCCATGAGTAGGGGTGGTGGTAGCGACAGGCATCCAGCCCCCCATGAGTAGGGGTGGTGCTAGTGGTAGGCATCCATCCCCCTATGAGTGGGGATGGTGGTAGTGACAGGCATCCAGCCCCCCATGAGTAGGGGTGGTGGTAGTGGTAGGCATCCATCCCCCCATGAGTAGGGGTGGTGGTAGTGGTAGGCATCCAGGCCCCCATGAGTAGGGGTGGTGGTAGTGACAGGCATCCAGCCCCCCATGAGTAGGGGTGGTGGTAGTGGTAGGCATCCAGGCCCCCATGAGTAGGGGTGGTGGTAGTGGTAGGCATCCAGCCCCCCATGAGTAGGGGTGGTGGTAGTGGTAGGCATCCAGGCCCCCATGAGTAGGGGTGGTGGTAGTGACAGGCATCCAGCCCCCCATGAGTAGGGGTGGTGGTAGTGGTAGGCATCCAGGCCCCCATGAGTAGGGGTGGTGGTAGTGGTAGGCATCCAGGCCCCCATGAGTAGGGGTGGTGGTAGTGGTAGGCATCCAGCCCCCCAGGAGTAGGGGTGGTGGTAGTGGTAGGCATCCAGGCCCCCATGAGTAGGGGTGGTGGTAGTGGTAGGCATCCAGTCCCCCATGAGTAGGGGTGGTGGTAGTGGTAGGCATCCAGGCCCCCATGAGTAGGGGTGGTGGTAGTGACAGGCATCCAGCCCCCCATGAGTAGGGGTGGTGGTAGTGGTAGGCATCCAGGCCCCCATGAGTAGGGGTGGTGGTAGTGGTAGGCATCCAGCCCCCCATGAGTAGGGGTGGTGGTAGTGGTAGGCATCCAGGCTCCCATGAGTAGGGGTGGTGGTAGTGACAGGCATCCAGCCCCCCATGAGTAGGGGTGGTGGTAGTGGTAGGCATCCAGGCCCCCATGAGTAGGGGTGGTGGTAGTGGTAGGCATCCAGGCCCCCATGAGTAGGGGTGGTGGTAGTGCTAGGCATCCATCCCCCTATGAGTGGGGATGGTGGTAGTGACAGGCATCCAGCCCCCCATGAGTAGGGGTGATGGTAGTGGTAGGCATCCATCCCCCCATGAGTAGGGGTGGTGATAGTGGTAGTCATCCAGGCCCATATGGGTGTGTATGGCATTGGTGATAGCCATCCCGCCCCTATGGTTCTGCTGTTGCTAGTGTATGTCATTTCTGCATCCCTATGTGTGTGTGACATATGTCGGGTACGTGTCGTTTGTTTGTGTAGTGGGTGTCTGACTTACCGTCTGCGCCGTACGCGTCCGTGCCGGTTCCGGTAATAGATGTACAGTATTGGTAGGACCTGCGCGATGGGATTCATGGTTGGTTCGTCTTGTTCGGGTTTCTCATGGCTCCGACTCGTACTCGTAGCTGGCTTGTTCATCTCGTAGCCGTGGATCGTCTTGTGGCGCGAATCGGAGCTTATGTGCAGCTCTCCCGGATGCTCTGACGTGCCGGACATAGCGACCAGTTCGGCGCGTACGGAGTGCGCATCGTACTAGTCCGGCCGGAAGGTGCTGTGTATTTACTTCCGTGCGACTCGAATCTGCGTTTACGGATCCAGCTCGGTCGGGGAACTGGAGCTGGAATGGGAACGTACGGCTCGGTCGGAATTTTAGCAGTAATGCGCATCGTACTTGCTCGCTCGGACGACTGTTCGAAACGGTCGGGAAAAACGCGTTCGGCTCGTATTTTTTCCGGACGAATCGTATTCGGTGCGCTTCCGGCCGAGATCGGAATCGACACCTAAGGCTATGGGATTGTGAGTAATACTAAATCAGGTGGTAAAAGTATTCAGGATTACAACTTTCGCACGAAAGGCCCACCCCTGAGGTGCCACCATGGATATTTCAGCAGCTAGAACCTGGTAAAAAATATGGATGAGGAATGGGATAAAGGTTAGTATTTACCATCGGAATGTGGTCTACAAACACAGGTGCCTGCACTAATTCCTCATTTAACAACGCACAACTTACAACAGATGAGTATTACCAGACCTTAGAATTGACAATCCCCATAGCAGAAAATCCACTAAAATACTATTTTAAAAAACTGTAATCTACTAAATTTCACATTGAAATATTTAAAAAATAATTATTAAACATAGAAAAATAAATATTATCTCGAAATATTTAATACAAATAGTAATGAAAAGAAGCTGGAACGACCAAAAAGTGGGTTGGTAGACAAAAAAATAAAGATAGCTTTCAAAAATGGCAGCTAAATTGACATAAAAAAAGACTACTTATCTAATGTAAACAATGTAAAATGAATTCAAATGTTTAATATTAATTTTTCTATAATGGAAAAAAAAATGTCTAAAAGTGTTGTAAAAAATATGCAAAAGTTAAAAAAGCTAAATGGATAAAAGTGTACTGACATAATTTTATACAAAAAAGTTGCACTTAGTAATTTATAAACAGAGGCCATGGCGCTCATTACGATGGCTGGTCGGACGAGCGTTCTACCAACATTGTTTCGGGATCGGGACCGCCCGACAAGTAATTAAATTTTTATATATTTAAAAATCGATATTTTAGACAACTATATTAGTGAAAACTATATTTTTTTCGATATTTTTGTCATTATAATTATAAGTATAAGGAGTCAATATTTTTAAGCTCGATATGTTTGACTCAATGTTTTTGTATGTAGATGTTTTTGACCCGATATTTTGACAGTGAACCACTACAATGTATGAATGAATTTGGGGCAAGCTGCCTTACCAAAAATGGGCACTTGCACAAAAAAATCTAATCATAAAGCTGAAAGTCACTATATAGGTTGAAAAATGATGCATTAAACAAAAATGGCAAACACATCATTGTGATGAATACAATGAAACTACATGTAGAAATTGCACTAGACAAGGTGGAACCCTCAACTCAACAATTACCAGGAAAATGAATGCCAGTCCCAAATCTTAACCATTCTACATATTCATCATCTCAACATTGCTCCTTGTCTAGTGGAAGTCCTGTACTGCATACAATGAAATGTGTCACATTGGTTCTCATGGGGCAATGCGCATGTGCAAATACTTGATAATGAGACTCCTGTCTGAAAATATCATAAAATCAAGTTGAAACATATATATGTTGGTGCAAATGCCCATTACTATGATGAATGCCTGCACCTATATGCAAATGACCATCGCTTACCATGGCAACCAGTGTATGCACTGAAGAAAGTAGACATCAAAAAATATAGGCTGGATTACGTGACATAATGGTAAAGACATAAGCACCACACATGTCAATCTCAAACATTACTAGGAATGAAACAATTCCTAAGGGAAAGAAATGCCAAATGAGATAACTCTCTCAAAATCAATTATGCCAAATTGCAGTCAAAAATGCTTCATGTAAAGTCCTTTGCACGTTTGTGCCGTGGTACAACTTGTGCCTCCTATATCACTGCCAAGGGAAAACTCCTCATGAAGGGACATCCAGTGGGTAGAGGAGACACCTCACATAATCTACATGGGAAGGAGCGGTTGAGGTTTGGAGGGGTGGCCCTGGATTTGGGAAGGGTGACCTTGTGTTTGGGAGGGGGGTCTTGAAAGTGGAAGAGAAGGATTTGCATTTGGGATGGGGGGGTTGGAAGTGGAAGGGGCGGATTTGTGTTTGGGAGTGTGGGCTTTGGAAGTGGAAGGGGTGGATGGGCCTTTTTCAGGGGTGGGCTGGGATGCAGGATAGGTGGATTGGGGTGTGGGAGGGGAAGCTTGCTGTTCTGTAGGGGTGGTTTTAGTTATGGGAGTGGGTTATGGCATGGGTAAAATGAGGATCCTCAATGGGGAACTTTGGAGGCTGTGTGTGAGGAAGTAGGGTTTGGGAGGGAGAGGGAATGGCTGTTGATGGTGCTGTTGTCAGTGGGTCAGGTGTATGTTTGGCAAGTGTGGGTGTGTCTTGTGTCCTAAGTGTCTGTTGTGTGTATTGTGGCTGCACCCCTGTTTCTTAGGTGTGTATTCTTACGATGTTGTGTCTGTGTATGTGATGGGGGTGTGGCTAGAGCCTGTGGATGTGTATGCTGTGGTTGTGATGGGGTGTGGCTGGTGAATGTGGGTGTGGTGGAGTCTGTGGATGTGATGGTTGTTTTGGTGGTGACAGTGGATGTGGTGGTGTCAGGGTCATCTGTGGATGTGATGGTGTGTAGGATGGTGAATGTGGGTGTGGTGGACTCTGTGGATGTGATGGTTATTGTGATAGTGACTGTGGGTGTGGTGGTGTCGGTGTCATCTGTGGATGTGATGATATGTGGGATGGTGAATGTGGGTGTGGTAGAGTCTGTGGATGTATTGATTGTTGTGGTGGTATCTGTGGGTGTGGTGGTGTCAAGTAAGTATGTTTGAATTTGTGCATGTGTTTCTTGTGTGTCTGTGTGTGTGTTGTGCTAGTGTCTGTATGAGTGGGTGTGTTCAAATGTGTGTGTGTGCTTGGTACAGGTTTTTGAATAGGGAATTGGGATGCGGAAGGGTGAGGGCCACAAGTTTGCAGTGGATGGAGGCTGTGGGGAGGGAGGGGGCAGAGCCTGAAAAGACCTCTGTAGGCCAGACATTGCACTGTGAATGCCTTCTAGATAGACTACCATCTGTTGCAGATGGCTGTCTTGCCCCTGGATGGCTTTTAGCATTGCGGTCTGACCCACAGAGATGTTCCGCAGGAGGTCAATAGCCTCCTCACTCAGCACAGCAGGGGGGACAGGGGCAGGATAGGCCACAGCAAGAATGCAGGCCATTGTGGGGGTCAGAGTGCGGCATACACCATGGACATATTGGGAGGACTTCCCTAGCTGGACGTCTGTCATCTTCCGTGTCCAGTGTCTTAGGTCCTCCCACCTCTTATGTCAATGGACGCTATGCCATTTATAGATCCAAAGGGTCCACACCTTCCTGGCAATGGCCTTCTATATGTTGCGCTTCTGATGTGCTTTGACCTTTATGGATACAAGAAAGGAAAGAAAAACATTTGAATTGTCATTTTTTGTTTGTCTGTATTGCTGTCACTAACATTTTCTACAGATATCTGTACCATAACTCATGAGTTAGCATAACCATTATCCTCATACGTCTTTTGTCGTCCCCTGTTGCCCATCCCATGTCATGGTTTAAACACACTAATCAAGGCCTGTGACATCATCTAACCCAGGGCCCCCTACATAATGTGTGATGTGACCTACTTTTGATCAGTGCTAAAGATTGATAACTACTGAAGGATAAACATTCATAATCATGTCACAGTGAATCGTGGCCACTGTGGATAAGGGCCCTGCAGTGTGGACATTAAAGTCTATGACATATCAGTCAAATGAGGAAAAAATGTTAACTCAAGAAGTTAGATAACTCTCCATTTCAACTGTTGTCTATTTAAATGCATTCAGGGGCCTATTTTAAGCACACCTCACAATTTTAGCTGTAAAGATGTTATGTTCAGGACAGCTGTAGCTCAGTGCTTCAGTTGTATGACTCTGTGTCTCAGCCCCAGACTGGCCCATTATTCTGACTGAGCACTGCTCATTGTCAGGCCTTGCTATCTGCATCCTGATGACCATGATGTCACATGAAAACCACCTTGCATCTACTCTTACATTCAAAGGGTCACCTTGTGCCTATTCAATAAGCCAACTCAAGGCAGTGTGGTACTCTGAAGCGGGCTGGGAGCTACTGGTAGCTCTCAAATTACATTATGGAGAGGCCTGATCTAGGCTCAGTGGTTTGTGGAACTGTATACACTATACACATAGCTGACATCATTTATATTAGCTACTTTACAGAGGACATACATATCTCCAATTGCAAAGAGTACAAAATGTGTTTCCCATTGACCATGATGGTATTTGCCAACTTCTCACACATATATCAATCATATACATGCACAGATCCCTACATACACACAAAATGGCATCCAAGGCTTATAAGACATCTACAAATATTAATGGTGTTGTATATTCAAAATTGCGGAGTACTAGCTACTCACTAACATCATTGTCCTATGTCAGGACCACAATATGTGACACTTAACATCAATCACTACACTTCACTCTGGAACTCAAAGGGACATTGTAGCCTGTGTAAAAGGAAAATAGGCAGTTAGACAGATTCACATGGATATTCAGACATGTACCTGCTCCTCTGATGAGCCATAGAGATGCCCATACAGGGACATGACCTCCTCAGCCAGCAAACCCAGCTCTTCTGGTGAGAAAGCAGGGGACTTGTCACCTACCTTTCCTGGCATCCTTGGTCCCAGAGGTCAACAACAGCAGCCAAAGTGGTCTTGATGGCAGCAGAGTCAGAAGGCAGGTGATGATTTATCCAACCACTGCGTACATGTAGACGATGAACACACTTGTCAGCGGAGACGGACTCACCAATGTTATCCTATGACT
The DNA here is from genome assembly GCA_963921515.1 of Calotriton arnoldi. Classification (NCBI taxonomy): domain Eukaryota; kingdom Metazoa; phylum Chordata; class Amphibia; order Caudata; family Salamandridae; genus Calotriton; species Calotriton arnoldi. The sequence goes on from CAWUFW010003497.1 coordinate 1,547,501, forward strand.
GTCTGTCGTGGAGTTCTCAACTTCCACAGTGGACATCTGATTCCAAATGTCCTGGTCAGGCTCCCGCCATTTCCAAAGGTGTAATCATGTGTTTGTGACTGTTAGAAGCATAACCACCATTAATTTAAAAGTAAACATTCATTTGTGGTGCGTTACTCAGGATAAATGCGAGAGTTGTGTGGTGTTGCCAACACCTCAGTTGGCGGTATTGTGGGTGTATAAAATAAAATTAAATTAAATTGTGTAAATAATAAACAATTTTTTCTTTTATAATAAGTAAAGGGGACTATTTTTCATTTGTAAAGAATGAAGGACAAAACCAAAGGGGTCTTTAAAATGTGTTGTGAAACCATATATTCTCTTAGCACAATATGACATATGTGTTCTTTATCATATGTGAAAATGTTTAATAGGTTCACATTTTTCCCCAATGTAGACATTTGAACCCTGGGAGGGTGAGGACAGGCCTTTTCCAGGCGTTGGCACCATGGAAGAAAGGAATATCATCAAGAAGTTCAGAATGAATAGGAAAACTATATTGGATTTATGTCAACAGCTGGACCCTGATCTATGGCCTCGTTACAGGAATCCCACATCTATTACACCAATTGTCAAACTCATGGCAGTATTCCATTTTGTGGCCACAGGTTCCGTCCAACACACTGAGGCAGTATCTGGTGGTATGTCACAACCAACTGTCAGTGGTATGCTACAACAAGTACTTTCATCAATGATGGGACACATCAACAGCTAAATCCCATTCCCAGGACACGAGGATTGGTCAATCTGAAGGGTGATTTTTACGCTTTTGCATGCCTACCACATGTGGCTGGAGCAATTGAAGGCACCCAAATTGCCTTAGTTCCACCGCATGCCAGGGAATAAGTCTACCAGAATGGGAAGATCTTCCATTCAATCAACGTGCAAGTTGTCTGCTTCCCTGATTTATACATCTCAAGCATCTGTGCCTTGTTCCATTGTTCAGCCCATGATTCCTTTGTACTATGGAACAGCACCATACCTTTGCAAATGTCACAACTTGGACCTGGGAGGGCCTGGCTTGTTGGTAAATAAAATCTGGCATACTATTGTTTGGGCAATTTCATGTTGTGTAATAAATATGTGTTACATCTTTTGGCTCTTTTTTTGTCTTCCATCTAGGAGACTCAGCCTATCCTAGCCGACCATGGTTGATGGCACCACTGAGGAATCCAACAATGCCAGGTGAAGTCCGCTTCAGTGAGGCACATAGAATAACACAGAGGCCAGTGGAGAGGGCTTTCGGGCTCCTGAAGGCCAGGCAAAACTGGACAAAACTGGTGAAGCCCCCCCCACTTACCCGCTAAGTTGTGCCAAATCACCATGATCTGCTGTATGCTACACAACATCGCCTTGCGACTGAACATCTTTTGCATCCCAGAGGATGCAGACCATGAAGAGCCACAGGGTGAGGATCGTGAAATGCCAAATGAAGATGATAGTGGTGATGAGGAAAAAGTTGAATTATGTCAAGATGTCATAAACAACTTAGCATGACTGTAGGTATATATGTACATTTACTCACTTTCACTGTGACACCAACTATATATGTGATGATGAGCGAAGTATGTGGTGTTCGTTTGTTTGGAGGGGCAATCTCAGGAGAATCCAGGCCCAAGGTGTTTGCTTACAAAAGTTTTGACAAATTGACTACTGTGTGCAGTTTCTTGTCTATCGCTGAATGTTTTGTGAGACTGTGTCCTCCAAAAGTTTACTTTGTAATGTGTCTAGTCTGTTAGGTTTGATTGGTAATCTTTTTGTTTTGATCTGTTTTAGTTTTCATCACCATTGTCATCTTCATCTGGACATTTCAGGGTTGTGACATTTGTTGGGATATAGCACTGTTTCAAAGTACAAAGGGAACATAGGTTGATTGTGGGGCAGACAGGCACAGACTTTGGGTGTACAAATCGTGTACCAAGACAACTTGCACATTCATTGAATGGACGATTTGAGGACTCCATAGGATTTTTTCTCTGTTGTGTGTTGGCACTAAGGTAAGATATGTGCCATCATTAGCTCAAACCACATGTGGTCGTGGAGGCAAATCATGCTAATCTCCCTTCACTTTGGCTACATTCTCATTGTGTGTAAAGTGTATGTAGTGGTTGATGTGTCTCATCATTGTAGGGCATACTTCTTGAGGCACACCACTACAACTTGGTTGTGACATTCCACCAGATGCTGGAACAGTGTAATTAAATTATCCTGTGGCCACAAAATGGACTACTGCCATGTTTTGTCTTTTGGTGTATTAGATGTGGGATTCATATTGTGATCCGGGGCAAATCTGGCTCAAGCTGTTGATTTCAATCAATGATAGTTTGCCTATTTAATCTGACTGTTTAGAATCTATTCTTTTCTTCCATGGTACCAAGGTCTAGAACTGTAGATGAGCAAATGGCACTGGGTATTTGGGTTCTGCATGCGTTGTAATGTTTTTGGAACACTATGACAACCAAATCTTTGTTACAGTAAAATAGAGTGGTTGATTTGTGGTTTGTTTATGTCATTTCTGACATATGTGTGGCACATTACCTACAGGGAAACCATGTTGGAATAGACAAACATTGCATTGGTTGACATTGCAAAATCTACGATAGAAGGTGAACTGAAAACCAATTGAAAAAAAGAAATACAACAACAGTCTTTGATGTTGGTATTTTGGGATTTTATTAAACAAAACCAAAACAACTGAAAGAGGGTGAAAAGAAATAACCAAACAAAATATGGAATTGTCAGTCAAAGTAGATGAGACTATCATTGTGGAGCCAGATTTGTCTGAAGTCCAATGTCCAATATACACCTGGCATCAGAAAATGTAAATATGTCTATAAATAGTACACAGAGTGAATGGTAGGCACATACTGGAGGAAATTAGGTGAGGGGTTTCTTACTGGTGATGGAGGTCTTGCCTATCTCTCCTTTAGGTTGGGTGAGCGTCCCCTCCGGTGGTGGGGTGGAATCCACAGCTACTGAGACAGGGATGGTTGCAGGTAATTCCTCCCAGGCCTCCCTTTCTGTGACTGCTGCAAATGTACTTGGACTGTGGGAAGATGGTGTTGGGCCACAGGAAGGGATATGGGTGCAGAGAAAGCCTGCACACATTGGTGAGGATGTCCTGCAGCACCCAGGTCAGGGAGACCAAACTGGAGTTGTGTTTTTCCATCTGGAGATTTTGGTCCCTTTCAAGCTGCTTCATCTCCTGGAGCTCAGTGATGAGCGGGTCCTTCATGTCTTGGGACTGTTGGCTGGCTGCCAAGATGCGGGCGATGGTGGCCTTGGTGATAGTGATCTTGGTGGCCTCACTGTCCTGGCCCACAGGTTCCTTCCCACACACACTACCTCCCCACCCTGTGCCCTTTATCATGTTTACCCACTCCCACTGAGTCCTGGCAAGACAGTAGTTGGTCGTGGCTGAACACCAGGCAGTACTGGGGGGCACATGATGGTTGTGCTGGTGCTTGGGACACAGGATCTGGAGGCAACAGTTGGCTGTGGTGATGCCTCAGCTTTTGTGGGAGGTGTAGCTGTGGGCTGAGTGAGGCTCCCTGGAACCATACACCCAGGTTGACCAGATGAGCCAGCGTCCTCCAGCACATCCAGACTATCAGCAGAGCCCTCCCTGGAGACTTGATCCTGGGGTAGAGTGGAGCCTGCCTCAGCTGCAGCTGTGGACCCATGTGGTCTTGCAGTTGTCCCTATTGTGTATGAAAAATTCCACATTGTAAAATTCTGGATTTTACATGTAAAAGGTTTGTAGCTAATATCTAAAGCAACCTGCTGCCTAAAAGGAAAGGAATGTAATGATGATTCCTTTCAGTGGTATTGCAATAATTTACACAAGCAGTTTGAATTCCACACAACAACTTTATATCAACAGGTGAGAAGATGTCCTGAAAATGAAAAATGGTAGTTAGAATGTATACATGAGATATACCAAACATTGGACACAACACAGTTGATGTGAGGAATTTGAAAAAAACATTCTAAGGCCTAGCGGGCTACCTATCTGGCAAAGACACTACTTAGAAGAATGTTTGTCATTGGTCATCAAATTAACATTGCAGAGTACAATTTTGGATGCCACCACTTGTATTCAGCAAAGCAAAGGACATGCCTTAACACTTGTGGCTCAACACAGTTTGAATAGTGAGACAAATTAAATCATTTCTATTCCATAACAAGTAATGGACGACATAGTTAATTGACCCCAAACACATTTCATGAGCGAGCATGACATAGGGCTTGATGAATACTTGTCAGTTTAACAGATGAGGATAAATGAAAATAAAGAGAGAACTAACAAATATGACATTGCAATCTTATTTTCACAAAACAGAAACAAGGCATCATGGTAGTTTTAGTCATTTCAATATAACATTGCCATGACTTGCTACATTGTAAGTTGACCACGCCTAGTGATAATATGCAGTAAAAGGATGGATACCATTTACAAAAGGAAACACATACGTGAATCTTTTTATCTGGTGTAGACACACTTACAAGCACCATTGCAACATGTGGTATGTGATGGAGATTGAGAACTGTAATCTTAAACACCACAAAACACATTCCTACCAACAAGTGATCATATGCTAAAAATGTATCCAGGTTTCTATGTCTGGAAAAGGTGGGAAACACATTGGCAGCAGCTACATTAAAAGTAAAAATGAGATTTAGGTTTAGTGACACATTGAGAAGTGTAACTTACCAGTCTCCACTCCACCAGGGATTCCTGTCAAGCCTTCAGGGTGCAGAATCTTGAAGACCTTCTCCTCCCAGGGGTGCAGATTTGAAGGTGGTCTGGCAGAACAATCACAAGTCTGCCTGGCCTCCAGGTGGTGCTTGGAGACCAGGGTATGGACCCTACCCCACAGGTTGTTCTACCGCTTCCTAATCTCCTCCTGTGTGCGCATGTTGGTAGCTACAGCATTCACTCTGTCAACTATTCTGGTCCACATTTGCCTTTTCTGTGCAATGGTTGTATATTAGACTTGACTCCAAACAATTTTGGCTCTACTCTGATGATTTCATCTACCAGGATTGACAATTCCCCTCTGAAAAACATGTTTTTTTTCAGCCCTGTCATTTCTAACTTATATCGATTTAATCAAATAACTGGGTCAAAACTGAAAAAAGTGGTAAAATGAACAAGTAACAGGGAGAAAATAATACTAGAGGTTCCTGTGTCCTATGGCTTGTCTGCATGTAGTGCTGCTGTGGAGTGGTAAAGGATCATGGTCTGATACGGGGTGTGTTTTATTGGGTGGTATGCAGGTGAAAGGAATAAGCCTACAGACATTTGGGGGGTGTATTTTGCAACAATCCAATGGCCACAGGATTAGTACATTCGGAAAGTGTCCTGCGATGGCATCCCTCCATTGGGAAACAGCCGCCAGTTCAACTGTGAGATCAAAATATGCTCAGAGTATCCCGTGCCCTGACGACAAAGGAGTACTTATAACCAGCAGAGGAGTCAACCGCATTGCCGGCGCCTGAGCAGTGATCGCGGTGCGTTACACTCATTCAACGTAGATAGCGGCCCAACCTGCATGGATCTCAATACGGTGGTTGGGAACATCGCCTACTCGACAGTGTTTTTGGGGCCGCCTTTGCGGCGATCTGGTGGTAAGACCTCCAAGATCGAAATCAGGCCCTTTTTTTGGTAATCGGATGTAGCTGATAGTTTGGGGTACATTTTTAAGGTCCCATCAATCATCTAGGTTTGACAGCGGCTTAGTTTTGTAAGTTTTAAGTTGTCTGCTGTAGAAAATATTAGGATTAATCTATTATTGTTTAGGTTCTCATAAATTAGGAAGGGTTCCTCATTATGTGTTAAACTGGGTATAGGTGGTAGTTGTCCTGTGGTGTTTTCAGGGACTTTATTACAGAGAGATCTTTTAGATTTTTGTTGTTGGCTCCTGGGAACTAGTGCTTTCCTCTCTCATATCCTGCAATACCTCCCTTACTTTTATTTCTGTTACATTTGGGGGGTGGTTGTGTTCCCTTACATTAATTACAACATTATCTTTTGTAGTGGTCCTCCCATAGCATGCATTAGATTAACATTTAGTACATTTCTAAATTATAGTTTCCATAGATGTACTTTCTTAGTTATAGATGTAGCCCATGGGACTAAAGAATTGCATTTCTTTCTGTTATGCTATATAGCTTGATTTAGATCTTGGCGGACAGGTTACTCCATCACAACAGTGACAGATATACTGTCGGCAGAAATATAAATCTCATAGGATACAATGGGGTTTATATTCTGGAGGATGGGATATCCGTCACCGTTGGGACTGAGTAACCTGTCCGCCAAGATCTAAATCAGGCCCCATGTCTGAAAATAGCATAATTGTATAAAGAAATTCAGCTTTAAAATATTTACACCTTTGTTATTTACATACAAAATTATGCAACTACTTTTATTATTTATACTTACATGTATTTTCTTCTTAGATGTTCCACACTTTTTTGCAGCTTTTATGCAGGTAGTGTTGTAATGTGGAGCAGGAGCTTTCTTTTTGTTGGTAGCAAAAAGAGCATTTTAAATATTTATTTGTTGGTAATTTATGGAACTTGAAATCAATAGGTTTTTTTTCTGTTTGAGGGTGAGTTTCTATATCTACTTACTTTTTTATATCTTTTTTCTTGTTCGTGATCGGTGTTGTTTTTTGGTAGCTTATCACTTTTGCGATGCTGTGGCATTTTCTTTTAATAAATACATATAAAGTGACAGAAGTTGTAGAATGTTTTGTTAATTATTTGTTATTTCACAAGGTTAGTTTTAATTAAACATCAGTTTTAGTTTAAATATAAGTTTTATGTACCTTGCAAGGTAGTTGTTGAGACATATATATATATTTCTGTTTTCAGGTTCTGGTCAGAGAATCTGGCAGAGTTTCATCCTTTTGCAGCTTTTGTCTAATTAGAGTATTAAGATGACGACATTTCTGTACCTTTTATATTGGTGATTTAGATGTTTGTGTGATAGTTTGAATTTTTTTATCAGATATGTTCTTTTATGGTTAACACTAATTTATTAGATTAGATTGGTTTATAAATATTTGTATTTTATGTAAATATTTGTTTAAACTAGTGTTTTTATGTATTTAGTTAGATTTTTATGTGGGGTACTTTATAATTATTTTGGCGATGTAATCTTTTTGTAAAAGCACATGTATATGTTGTTTAATTTTAATATTTTGGTTAACATAAAAAGTAGCTACTTTTATGTTTATTAGTTATAATAAAATTATTTTGGCGATATTATTTTAGTCAATATTGCATTAGGCAATATTTTGGACTAATCATATGTTTATTTAAGGGTAAAGATTTTTTTGGTTCTGGTATTTTTGTTTTCAACGTAATTAAAAAACTATTTTTTTAACAGCAAGATTTGTGGTTTTATTAGTTAAGTAGAGGACCCTATCTAGAGGGTACAGGTTTAAGGGCAGACATCAAATTAAAGTGATGTTGGGCACGGTATGCAGGGCTCCAAGTGAGAAGACAGGCAGTTTGCTGTATTGTAATGTATTACCCTTTAAACAGTTGTGTCTTCAGCAGTTCCCTGACTAGAAGAAGGGTAGGTGTGGCCTTGACGGATACTGGATGTGGTTCCAGATCCAGTGTGCACTGATGAAGGATGCTTGCTTCCTTGTGTTTTTTCTTACATTTCTTCTTCTCTAATTTGATGGTGACCTGGCTTCAGGTGTGTCGGGAGCCATCAGAAACAGCTAGATTGGTACAGGTGCCAACATGGCTGTGTAGATGATGCAGTTGACATTGAAGGTGTTGTTGTTTTGTAGGGAGAGATAGTGGAGTTACATTAGTATGACAGTGTTAAGTCAGATTTCTTCCTTTGTAATTGTTATTGCATTTGTAAATTGTATTTACATAGCACTTACTACTCATGACAAGGCTTTGAAGCATTTTGTGGTGAGTAGCAAGCTGTTCCAGAACTCAAGATTGGAGGTAAAGAGCTAGTAGATTACAAAACAAGTGTTTTTTTGTTTCCTTGTTAATTACTTGTTGTACGTGTGTTAAGTAAGTGCTCATTGACATCTCATGCATTACTGTATTGTTTTGAAAGGAATATATTAATTGAAGTGGATTAGTAAAGGGAAGATGTGAACTGTTGTTGTGAGTGGAGGACATGTGTGCCTGTTAGTTGGGCAGAAGAGTTTAAAGTATGTTTGGGAGTCCACAACTATCGGAGAAGTTGGGTAGGAGTCAGAGAGTGGAGGTATGAGGAGAGATTGAAGGGACTTTTTTTGTTTCCCCATAAGTAAAAATGTATTTATGAATATAAAGAAACATTCCCATACAGCTAAGTTACACATTGGCGGTAGCCACTATGTGGTTATATGTGAGTCACATTTTCCATAAAAAGAGTGTTTTTGGTTTTGCTAATAACTTTGTCCGGTTTGGTGAATTTTCATGAAAGTTTCTAGAAAAAAAGTTAATCCACCTCAGCCCCTTCCTGAAAAGTGTTGGGCTGATCCATCAAACAGGGGCCGAGTAAAAGAGGGGCCCAAGACACTTTTCCCCATGCAATTCCCATAGGAAAAATTAAATGATACAGAAATTTGGCAGAAAGCTAAATATTTATCCAGAAAGCATGCTTTTTGTGAATTGATGTAATTCTATTCAGCCGTTTTGGAGAAATTAAGGTTTAAAATATATACATATTTGTTGCCATGTAAAAAAAGTCAAAACACATGTACTATTTGGGGGGTCCTACAGGAGTGCTGCAGACCAAGCAATGTGAAGGGGTCCTAGAGGAAACTCCTGGGGCCAAAAGTAAAAAAGTATTCTTTAGGTTTGTCACTATCACACAGGACTCCAGTGGGAGCCATTTAGTAATAATTATGTGTTCATGTGTGCTATGTATACAAAAATATGTTTATTTAGTTTTTTATTATATTACCTAAATAAATGTACATGTGCTTCCAATAATCACATTTACATATTGCGATATATGTTTATGAAAAAACACAAATCAATACGTAAACAGTAATCTCCATGTATGTTACCTATATAGTAGATAGTTCCTTGATGAGATATGATGCAACTTGTATCGTTCGATCGAAAACGGAGAGTACCAGGAGGCTGATTAGTCCCGGCGGTAACTCTGTAGACAGCACGAGAGGCACCGTTTGAACTTGATTGAGAGACTCTGCAATTTGATGATATTCATTTGAGGCAAACGGGTTGAAAGCTTCAACGGTACTTTCCTGTTAATTCAGGATTTTATTATATGGCGATCGTTTGATGCCAGCCCGGATATCAGGGAGAACGGCGACATCAGGGAGAAAAATATATATCAGCCTTGGTCCTCAAAGCATTAAGAGGAGCCTGGAAATTAATTGAGTGGAGGAAAAAGCACCCCACCTTGAAATTAGACAAATTCTAGCCTTTTGATAAGAAGGCTGGGACACATCATTTACTGAGCCTGAAGAAGGTGGTTGGACCCTTTGATACCACCGAAACGCGTTGCTTTTTGGTCCTTTGTTGCCCCACCACGATTTGAGGGTTCCCGTAAAGTGAAAAATCTATGAGTTGGCTAACTTGATATCAATAGTGGTTGTTATTGCGATAATCATGCATTAATGAAGATTTTGTTGTCTGTCTGTAAATATATGTGTATTATGTAAGGCCTCTATATAGATTGTTGTTTTTATTAACCACAAGAAAGACTGTATATATTTTTAACCATATAAAACTGTTTTAATGAATTGAACAGAACCATTAAATAAACATTTGTATATTGGTATATTTTTTGGCTTTAAACCTTGTTTTTGATGAAAGATTAAGAGTGTGAAAGTGATAGTGGAAAGTATGGTATATTGTTGAGAAATCCCAAAGGGAATTTGTGTTTGACTTGGCAACTTGTAGGAAGCCTGCAAAGGGGTACATTGTGGAGTATGGGTGGCTCCTGAGGTCTTGAGCAGGGCCTAATCTTAACCTTAAACCTAAACCTTTCCCTATACCTTACAATACCCATTACTATAAGCATTTCTGTTACCAATACACTTTCCCTAATCTTAGCCTAAACCAGCACTTAGCATTATACCTAACCTTACTCTTACCCTTGATCTCTCCCTTACACCTACCGAAATCTATTGCTTACCATAGCTATAACATTAAATATATTTCTCGTCCTTTACTTATCTTGACTTATGCAATTGAGTTTTTCAACCAAAGATGTTCTCAGATCAACATAAGGATAAATGATAAAGTGAAGTTGACAAAGAAGTATTAGCAAACTGAATGGACCACTGTACCTGTGTGTAAACAGTAACTGTTCCTGGCTTATAAAAACATGTATGTGCATTTCTGATAAATAATATTTTTAAGAAAAATCTTTGCATACATTTTGTTCTTACTCCCTGCACCTTACTTTTCCTCTCACAAATAACATATGTACAGAGTATCCTTTTAGCAAATTTGTTACCATCATGCATGATGTTGTGTTTGCTCCAGCTGACTACATCTTAATAGCAATGTTAAACAAAGTAGAGAATGCAAATATACCACCGTAAGAAATTACCTTGGGCCTGATTTAGAGTTTGGCAGACGGACTACTTCATCACAAACATGACGGATATCCCATCCACATTATTACAAGAGCATTACATCCTATGGCACTTGTAATAATGCGGACGGGATATCCGTCACATTTGTGACTGAGTAACATCTTTGCCAAACTCTAGTTCAGGCCTTTTGTAGCAACATAGCGCTTGGAATCACTTAAAAGCTGCAGTATTTTGAACTAAACAAACCCAATATCACTAGTGTATTCTCAACTAGGGATTACTGGACCTACCTACAGTTAATGTACCTTCCCGGTAGATGAAAGCACTCAAGAATATGCAACTTGTAACTTTTAATAAAAAACTGCAATTGAGAAACATAGACTTCAAAACTGAGGCAACATTTATGCCCAGCCAGTAAAATCCTTGAAGTTCTATATTTTTAAATTACCCAGAGACTGCAATTGTTATTACAACCAAACAATGAAACGTTCTGTAGATGAGGCTGCATGTTCTTCTGTGTTATTTAACAGAAGGCCTCTTGGTAAGAAGATGAAATGAAATTTAATGAGAGAAATCAATTCAAGAGCAGGCCCAAGAACCATTTACATGTCCGACTGTTTGTGTGCTCCATCAGCGCAATTACTGTCAGATAAGGGGCTTTTAAGCTCATCACAGCATATGAGGAAACAAAAGTGAAACAAGTGTCCAGAGCTACTGGAAAGCATGCTCAGAGGAACAAACTCTAGTTCTCTCAAATTCTGATAATTGTGCCAACAATAAAGAAGGCCCTGAAAACTGCATTAGTGGTCCAAAAATATATCCAGTAAAGGAAAACAACCCACTTACTTTGGAAACATATCAAGAATAATTACTGCACATTTAACAACAGCAATAAGACTTCTAATGGGAAAGTTCAATTTGTCAGGACATTTATTTTAGAAGGTTCTTGTCATATTTTCCACGTTCTGAGTTTTAGTTTCAATTACCCAGAAGTAACATTGCATTTGCAAAATTTAAAGGATCTTACAGCAGGTTTACTGTATACATGCTATAATTATCATGCAAATACTTTTTTATGAACTGAAATATGGCATTATTATGTTTTGGGTAATTACAGGGGGTAATTGTGTTTGTAAACCGCCAGTGACTAAACAAGCAGACTCGCAATTGTGTACTTATATTTTTAAGTACAAAAGTAATTGTATTTGTATACTAATGTATTGTTTGCACATTTTCTACCATAAATATTGCATGTATTTATAGACTGCAACCTTCATCCACTAGGAAAACATGTAACTCTATTGACAGATAAAAGATGTTTATTAGTTTGGTTTTTTATAATGTTTTTATAAGCATTTATGTAAAGTACATTGCAGGAGAAAGTACAGACAGTAGTGCGGGTTAGGATACAAACCAAGTGAATTGTACCCCCATACAAACATTATAGCAAAGGCCTTGACAGCAAAGATGACACTGCAGCAAGGCACAGCACATTACAATTGTTTAGCAAAAATACATAACGAGGTAATCAACAGATAACACAACCCTTCCCGGATTCCCTCCACCTATCCTCCAGTGCTCCATCAAGTGCTTCGTCAGAGGTGTAAGAAGGCTCCCAGGGATGCTAAGGAGCCCAGTCAAGTATTGGCACGGTCATTGCATGGGGCCCTGTCTCATCCCCTCCTCTGGTGTATGCCCCCACACCCGCGTCACGTATGTCAGGTATCTCCTCTGGGTTTACATCTGCCTCATTACTCTAAGCGATATCAGCCTGAGGCTCCATCAGGTTGTGTACCATAGTTCCCAAGGAAATCAAGTCATCCACCAGTTTCTCATCCCGGTGCAGTTTTCTCATATGGGCGTCTTCTGCCCCCACCCATTCAATCAAATTGCGCTGCCATTCAATCACCAGCAGGGAGATTTGGGCTCAGCCATCTAATATCTATGTGCTGCTGAGCCAAAATTAAACCCAGCAGCGCAAATATTCTACTAAGCTTCCCACCTTTTTTGTAGGGCAACAGATCCAAGAGCCCTGCCTGTGGCCCTACACAGCTGCACAAATACCTGTGTGTATAAGGGGACAGCTTCACACCACATGGAAGAAATCTGCAGTTGTGGTTCTACAGTGCTTGCAGCTCTGGTCTCTGGATGGATATATAGTATATAACAGCTGAGGGGAGAGATGGGTGATATGGATGATGTTAAACTGAATTAGTTTGAATCACTTATTAATTGACACCTTGCGCACTCCTCCATAAATCCTAGCCCACTCCCTGGTAGTGATGGGATTGTCGCTAAACTGTTACCAAGTCTCATTCACTTTCAGGGGCAATACCTGTCTATCATACTGCAGTGCTCAATATAAGTGCAATATCAACCTTCTCCCCCCACCAAGGACAGCAGTACAGCCCATGACTGTGGGTGTTCCGGGGCCTCTGGGAATGTGGACCATATTCCTCTAGCCATGGCAGCAATTTCTGTGTATTAGAGAAACCGTCCCCATCCCAGGTCAAATGTCTCAAAGGCGTCTTGCATAGTGATAACTCGGCCACCCAGGAACAGGTCATTCAGTTTGTTACACCCACCATCTTCCCAAAGGGCAATCAAACTTATCTGAGCAATTAGCGCAAAGGGACTGATCATCGATATCTGCAAGTCAGGTGCATAGGGCGCTATGTAGAGCACTCCCCGTACCGCTCTCTCCCAAAGTCTACACAGTAACCGAATCACATGGGGCAGTATCTCAGGAACTCTGATGCCATGCAGCAGGAGAGCACTCAGAGCGAAATCTCTGCACATGCCTGCAAGTTGGGTCTTTTCCAAATTGTCCCCCTTCGTCAAACTAGTGGATTGATTGCTGCAGCTGAGCCAATAAGTAATACAATTCCAGGTCCTGGACCTCCATCCCTCCTTTGTCCCATTCAAACTTCAATGTGTAAAGTCCCACTCTGCATCATTTCCCTGCCCACAGGAGTTCTACCAGGAGATGATCCAATTCCTGGAATACTCCCCGGGGGATCTCATACATTGTGACCTGCAACACATAAAGACAGTGGGGTAACACCCCCATCTTAATCAGCATGATTTTCCCCATCAGGGAGAGTTTTAAGGTGTTCCAGAATCTAATAGAGGGGCAAAGATTGGAAACCACCCGCCCCAGGTTCAGGGCGTGGCACTGCTGCACAATGTGTAGTCCCAGGTACCGTACACTATCTGTCCTCCAAGGGAGGCCCACCTCAGGCAGCAACTCGACATCCTTTTTATTTGGCCCATTTGAAAACACTACAGACTTTTACTGTTCACACAGAGCCCAGACAAGTCCCCAAACTCTCTCATGATGTTCAGGAGGAGACGGATAAAAGTGGCTGGTTGATGAAAGTAGATGATGGCGTCATCTGCGTACAAGGCCACAACATGCACCATCTGGCCCACCCGGATTCCCCAGCCCCACAGTACCTGAAGCAGTCTGTATGCCACAGACTCCATCGCTAGGGTGCACAGCAGAGGGGACAGGGGACAGCCCTGTCACATCCTTCTCTGCAATAAGAACTCATCATATATATAATTCCCAGTCTTAACCTGTGCCGCCGGCTGGATGTTTAACAATTTAACCCATGCGATGAATCGGGCCCCATTCCCAGTCTCCCCAATACTTGCCAAAGATATTTCCAGCACACAGAATCAAAAGCCTGTTCTAGAAAGGCTAGGGCATATTGCTCAAGATCTAATTCAGGGGCATGGAGGACATGAGCCTGCTGTCACAGGCTACACATGATATTTCTATGTGCAATGAATCCCAACTGGCCGGTGTGTACCAGCTTTGAGAGATATCGAAGTAATCTTGCCTCCAGAATATGGCTTAGTATTTTTTGATCCACATTTAACATGGAGAGGGGGCAAAAGGACCCGGCATCGAGCAGGTCTTTCCCCACCTTTGGTGCCAGGACAACTAGGGCTTGCCACATGGAGCCCGGACGTATCCCCTGCCCCATGGCTTCTATATAGACCAACAATAACCTATTGGCCAGTGTCTCGGTGAAAGCGTTGTACATCTTCACTAGCAATCCATCGTCCCTGGGGCATTAGCTGTCTTTAGGGAGTCAATCACCAGGGGTACCTCTTGTTTTGACAGATGTGTCTCTAGGTCCACAAGTTTGTCCCCATCCAGACACAGCAAAGTCAGCACCTACAAGTAGACCGTGATCATAGGTCCCGAGGGCCATTAGGCGAAGTGCACACCCGTCTTGGGTGTTCTGCAAACACCTCATTAATGGCCTTCGGAGCAAATACCTCTCGGCCCAACCAGTCTCTGACAGCTAGTATGGGTTGCGAATCTCTTGTTTTATCATTCTGGCCAACATGCGCCCTGCTTTGTCACCCTCCATATGCAGGCAACGCCTGTAGGAGAGTCGGACATGCTTCTCCAAATGATGCTACTATAAAGAGTAAACCTCACTCGATATTCTGCCCTACTCCTGGCAGACTCCCTGATCATGTGAGAGGGAAAACCCCAATGCTGCTAATGCACCCTTTTGTTTTGACAGGTTCCTTTCCAATATCTGATGGATACCCATGGAGGTAGCCATACAAACCTCCATGAGTACCACCTTCATTGCCTCCCGCTCTACTGCTCTAACAGAGGCACTCCCCCAAATATGCACAAAGTAATCCGTTAGCGCTTCAGGCATTACCCCCTAGTAGACAGGGTCGGTGAGGGCCTCCACCCTCATCCACCTGGGATCTGAATCTCACCAGGAAGTAGGTCAGCAGTGGGGGGGTCAGAGAGATATCTAGCAAAATACGCTACATCAGACACTCTGACTGCAGCACCCGTTTGCATGAGGAAATAATCTCATCTACTGCCTGTGTCGGCCGCCGGCATATGACAGGAAAATGTGTGCGTCCATGGGTGCTGGGCCTGCCACACATCTACCAATCCCATGCCCTCCATCATCTGCTTGAGGGCTTCGGTCATACGTGGCTTTGTACCCTGTCGTGGGGAGATCTATCTATGTCTCCTTCAAGGACGCAGTTAAAGTTGCCAGCCATTATAATATCAGTGGGTAAATACACCTGCGCTGCTGCCACCAGCTCCACAAAGTTTTCCGCTCTGTCTGAGTGAGCATCCAGGGCCCCACACAGCATGACTTATCTCCCCTCTGGATCAACACACAACAATGTCTTCCTGAAATAGGATCCCCGAAGCTATCCAAATGAGGGCCCCTCGTACGAACCAAGAATATGATGGCATACACCTGACCTCTCCATTTTTTCCACAAACTGGTGATGCAGTTGCCTCACAGGTGCATTTCCTGTATGAACACAATAAAGCCCCCATATCTCTTGAAGCAGACATGTACCCTGTAGCGTTTTTCTGGACTGGTAAGCCCCCTGATGTCCCATGTAAGGAATTTGTAACTACTTCCTGTGTTTTGCATATCTAGGGGTAACAGGCATCAGGACCCTCCCACTCGGCTTCAGTTTCCAGCGTTCTTTACTAAATTGCCATCTGGCATGAGGAGCACCGCCCCAAAACACATCAACACGATACAACCTTCCCTCGAATAAACCCCCAAGCAGAATATACAGGACTCCTTTTGGCGCATCCATTGGCCCCTAAAAGATACAGGTCACTGCCCTAAACCCTGCCCCCCACTCACAACTAATGCAATCTAAGGACCACACTAGGGGGGATATTCTAAAGAACGTGCGATAAACATCACCAAAATAGGCTAACGCAATTTTTCATATCGCCGTCTATCGCGGGAAAATAACTCTGTGTCAATGTTGTATTCACAACACGGCGGTAACATGCAATAGTTTCCTGATAACGCCTCAAATGTCCACGATACAAATACTGCGACGGCGATAAAAAAGGAAACCCGAACGCGGAAAAAGTCGCGATGGGCCCAACCGCGATAGAAAAATCGGCGACAAGCAGCGCCAAGCTTGCAATTCCCACGTCAGGCGGGAAAAATCATCATAAAAGCAGCAAAAAAAACCATAATAACTGCGAAGCACAATGGAGGCAGCCGGAGCAAGTACAGAGGACAACCCGAAACCCACAAGCCCCAAGGAGGACCAGCCTGGGACCTCGGGTTCAGGGAAGGGCAAGGAGAAGAAGAAGAGGAAGACGCGGTTCAGTCCGCAGGAAAACAGGATCCTGATTACGGAGGTGATAGTGGTAATCAGTACAGCCATTTCTTTTTCAGAATGGTACATAATTTGCTGATCTTATTCCTAGAGAGGCCGATCAGGCGCTCCACGACACCATTACTTTAGGGGTGGTAAATAGATGTCAATTTATCTTTGATTCCTAGAGCAGTATAAATGTGCTGAAAGAATGCATTGACGAAATGCGGCTTGTTATCTGAGCGGATAGTTTCGGCCATGCCCCATCACTGTATCACCTCTCTGATCAGAAATTTGGCTGCTGCCGTAGCATCATTATGTACAAAGGGTTCTGCCTCAATCCATCTTGAAAATGGACGGGCAATCGCTATGAGATATCTGTAGTTGTTACATCTTTCTATCATTTCAAGAAAATCTAAATGCAGATGTTTGAATGGACCTGTTGGACGTGGTATAGTTGAAGTGATCACCTTTAAGGTCGACTTGGGGCTATACTGTAGGCATATTGCACACTCTGCAATGTACATAGAGATCACTTCAGATAGGTGTGGAATAAACCAATCTGCCGGTAGTGTAGCAAGAAGATATTCCTGTGAAGTGTGTGCTGGGAAGTGTAGTTGCTCTAGAGCCATGTACAACAGTGATTGTGGCATTACAGTTTTGTCAGTAATCTCTTGTCTGTAAATAAATCTGTTGGTGACTAAACACACCCTCTCTGTTCACAAAGCTCCTTTTCATGGGGAAATGCTTGTTCATTCAATTCATGCAAATGTAATCTTGCTGTCTCAGCATATGGGAGCAGTAATTCTGTTGCATCATGTTGCCTACTTGTCATCATAACTAATGTGTGTTCCTTGCATTGATCATGATTTGGGGAGGCCTTAGCTGTTTCTTTTGCTGTCCCATCTGCCAGAGCATTGCCTCTGGAGATAAGATCCATCTGATTTGTGTGGGCTACACATTTCACCGCTCCTACCTTTGATGGAAGTGTTAAAGCTGTAATTAATTGTGCCAATAAATCTTTATGCATTACGGGGGACCCGTCAGATTTCGGAAAGCCCCTTTTTTCCCATCTGTGACTGCTAGAATGTACAGTCGTGGTGACATAGGCTGAGTCTGAATAAATGGTGACCTCTAATCCCCCAGCTAACTGTGGCACTTCTATAATAGCAACTAATTCAGCCGCCTGCGCTGAAAAGTGAGAGGGTAGTGGCATCTGATTAATTATATGTAATTTACCAGGTGGCTCTTGCTGTTATGCTCTTACGACAGCTACTCCTGAATGTCTTATCCCAGTTTTTTGATCTATGAAAGAAGACCCTTGACAAAGAGTAACATGCTTCCTGGAATGGGGTCTTAACTCACTTTACTACCTTCATCTGATGAGTAATTAGCACAGTCATGTGCTTGTTCATCGTCAGTAACTGGGTGTGCAATAAATGTTACTGGACTAACTGTGTGACAGCGAACCACTTGTAAATATGGTACGGAAAAGATTACTTCGTACCCAGATACTCTGAGTCATGAGAGTTTTCTTTTGTAAAATAGCAAATACTGTGGGGCATATTATCAAGGGCCTTATCTCCGTTTTTTTGGCTTTAAAAGCCAAAAAAGCGGAGATAATCTTTTCGCCCTATTTACAAGGCAGTGCTAACATGCATTAGCGCATGTTAGCAGCCGTTTTCCCGACGCCTCGCTTTGCATCTCTAATGAGTTGCAAAGTGGGCGTCACTGGGCGTACCTCACACAGAAAGACATGTAAAATATCGCTAAGTGCACATCGTGATATTTACAAGGTGGCCCACAGCATATTATCAGACGTTAGGTTTTGGCGAAAACCGCGGTTTTTGCCAAAAACTAACGTCTGATAAAATGCTGACTTACCCTAGTTATCCTATGGCAGGTGGATCATAAGGCTAAGTGCACCATGGCCAATTAACAACGTTTACGCCATATATGTAGTAATTTCGCTGGATTTCCAGCGATATCCCCTCGATAAAGCCGCTATCGCTGGAATTTTTAGCGCCTCGGTGAGGCGCGTTGTTAATAACGCGGTAACCGGGCGATAAATTCCACCGATAAATAAAAAAGCGCTAAGCGCGCTTTGCGATATTTATCGCCGTCTATTGATAATATGCCCCTGTATGTTCTATGTACAGTCTTAAAGGGGATCCCATCACAATGGTGGTGCTTTTATGGACTGCAAATGCTGCTGTAGCCAGTATTTGATCTCATGGATATTGACCTTTCATGACAGGATCTAGCAGCCCACTGTAGTAGGCAATTGGTTTGTGTTCCATAGATGTCTTTTGAGTCAGTACAGCTGTCATTGTCATTCTATTACAATTACAGAAGAAGTAGAACGGTTTGTTAAAGTCAGGTGTTCCTAATTCTGGAGCATTTGTAATTGCATTCATTAACTCCCGAAATGCTGTCTCTCTTTCATCAGTCCAGTTTATTTTATTTCAACTAGTATGGGAATGTTTTAAAGCAGTCAAAAATTGTGCAGTCAGGGTGGCATATTCAAAGCCCCACTGTATCAAGTAATTATAGTGTCCTAGAAGCTGCTGCATTTGTTTAGTGCTGGTGGGTTTGTGCATGTTTCTGATACTCTACTCTGTCAGGTGTCATCCTCTTCCCATCTTTGGATATTATCTGACCCAAATAGTGAGCTTCTTTCTGCACGTATTGTAATTTGTCTTTATCCACTATGTATCCTTTGTCTGCAAGCATGCAAAAGAGACCACTAGTGTCCTACCTGCATTCATCTTCAGTGGAGCTGCACACCAAAATGCCATCTACATACTGTAAAAGAGTACTTTTGCATTTTATGCTTGCTAAGTCCTTTTTCACTATCTGGTAAAAGATACTCAGAGACTCACAATAGCCCTAAGGGAGCCTCCTATGGCTATATTGATGTTGTCTATACGTGAACTCTGTCAAATATTGGCTATCTGAGTATACCGGAATGCTGAAAAATGCATTTTTCAAGTCAATCACTGAAAAGTAATGGCATCTTTAAGTATGTTTATCAGTATGACTGATGGTTCTGGTACAACCAGAAATTGTGGAAATGTGGATCAGAGGCAGAAATCCTGAATCATCACTAAGTCCCACCCTTAGCTTTTTTGATGGGGTACATCAGTGTATTACAGGGTGAGGTTCTCTCATATATTACCCCCTGCTCAAGTAATGCCTGTATGGTGGGAAAAATGCCTTCTTCTGCTTCTTTGGATAAGGGATACTGACAGGTTTCAGTGTTATTATCACAGGCTCAGCTCCTTTGATCAGTTTCACATCATGTGGTCCCTTTGTCCAAAGACTTTCTGGTACCATTGCCAAATCCTTTTCTCTTATTTTACTGTCTTGTGGATGTTTTAGCACTGTTCTGTACTGCAAACGTACTCTAATGGGAATGTCCCTTTGAAATACCACTGTCTCAATTGATGGGCTGTCATCAAACATTTCTTCATCAGATATGCCTCTTGACCCCTGGATCTGTAAATACTACTGATGTCCACGTTATTTGTCTTATGTCAAATGGTATTAGTAATGCATACCGTGGCATTATTTCAAGGGCCATTATCTCAAACACCATGTCCGGTTCTTCTATAGGATCTACAGGCTTCTCTGGTCTGAACAATAGCTCTTTAGGTATCTGCACTGTCTTCCCAATAGTACTGGTATATGGGCTTTCAAAAAATATAGACCATGCAAAAAGGCCTCTGTATCCACTAGAATTTGTCTGACCTGTTGTCCTAAGTCCTCATGAGCTATGAGTGGCAACATTCTACCAGGTGTAAAGCCTGGATTAAAACATATCGTTGACCCATGTCCCAAAAAAGAGATGTTCATATTCAGCTTACTCATGAGGTCTCTTCTAAGAAGATTGACTGGTACCTCAGGGGAGTATAACAATGGTCCTTCTATGGGCCTGATTCACAGAACTAACTTACGTCAAAAACGTAAAGTTAGTACTTTTTGGTATTCACAGAATACACTTACTCATTTCGGTATTCACAGAAGTTAGTAGTCCTAACTTTAGGACTCCTAAATGCCTTCTGTGAATACCGAAAGTCTTAAAGTTAGGATTTTTCTCAGTTTAGGAGTAGTAAAGTTAGGACTCCTAACTTTAGGACTCCTAAATGCCTTCTGTGAATACCGAAAGTCTTAAAGTTAGGATTTTTCTCAGTTTAGGAGTAGTAAAGTTAGGAGTCCTAACTTTAGGACTCCTAAATGCCTTCTGTGAATACCGAAAGTCTTAAAGTTAGGATTTTTCTCAGTTTAGGAGTAGTAAAGTTAGGAGTCCTAACTTTAGGACTCCTAAATGCCTTCTGTGAATACCGAAAGTCATAAAGTTAGGATTTTTCTCAGTTTAGGAGTAGTAAAGTTAGTAGTCCTAACTTTAGGACTCCTAAATGCCTTCTGTGAATACCGAAAGTCTTAAAGTTAGGATTTTTCTCAGTTTAGGAGTAGTAAAGTTAGTAGTCCTAACTTTAGGACTCCTAAATGCCTTCTGTGAATACCGAAAGTCTTAAAGTTAGGATTTTCTCAGTTTAGGAGTAGTAAAGTTAGTAGTCCTAACTTTAGGACTCCAAAATGCCTTCTGTGAATACCGAAAGTCATAAAGTTAGGATTTTTCTCAGTTTAGGAGTAGTAAAGTTAGGAGTCCTAACTTTACTACTCCTAAACTGAGAAAAATCCTAACTTTAAGACTTTCGGTATTCACAGAAGGCATTTAGGAGTCCTAAAGTTAGGACTACTAACTTTACTACTCCTAAACTGAGAAAATCCTAACTTTAAGACTTTCGGTATTCACAGAAGGCATTTAGGAGTCCTAAAGTTAGGACTACTAACTTCTGTGAATACCGAAATGAGTAAGTGTATTCTGTGAATACCAAAAAGTACTAACTTTATGTTTTTGATGTAAGTTAGTTCTGTGAATCAGGCCCTATGTGTGTGTCTCCTAATGTCATGCTCACTACTCAGTAACAGGAACCCTTCTGACAGCCCCAGAAAACCCTTGTGTGTCCATTGGCTTGTGAGAAAGGGGTAGTGTTTCTTCCTTTATACACGATTTAGTGGTCCCAGTGTTGATTAAAAAACTATAAGGATGATCTTCTATGGCTACCGTCCCAGTGGGTTCCTTATCTGGTCTGTGGGTCACCGATAGTATTGGACACAGGTTGTCTGTGGGCTCTCTCATTGTGTATAACTATTGGTTGGCATCTTTCCGGACAGTTAGACAGAACAGGGATTACCTCCTTGTATTGTTACTCCTCCCATCTGCATCTATGTGGGCCCTCCTGTAGTATTTCTAACATCATGTGGTACATTCTGCGACATCTGCCCCTGCTGTGTAGTCCACTGAACCTGAGGGACTTGCTGGGATACCTGAGTAACTTGTGCTGGGGGCCCCCATGCACCTGTTGTGGCCCCATCTGTCCCTGTGGAGGGACCCATCCCTGCGCTCGCTCATCCTTCCTTTTCACTCTACCCTCTCCTGCAAATTACCCTTATTATTACAATATTAACACTGTTTTCCTGTTCTGAATCCTCCTTATTTTCTTCCCTGTACTGACCCTAGGCCTCCTGGAAAACTTCCTAGTTTCTTTTCTATGTTACTTACTGGCCCTCCTGGTGCCTGCACCTGCACTGGTGCGGTAACAGCCATTTGCAGTGCTGCTACAAGTGCCTCTTCTGTCCTGGATTTGTAAGTTTCTGTTGCACCACCTTAGCTGTGGCTCTCTCTGCTTTCTCTGTCCTTTCCTTGTCCTTTTCTTTCTTTCGCTTGAAATAATGTATTATAGGCGCTTGTATTTCCGGTCACTGTTTAGCCTCTTTTCCCTCTACTCTGTCTAGGCTTGCTTGTACATCCGTGGACAGACCTGACTTCAACACGATATAGAATAACATTACATTTCATCCAGTAGTTTTCCAATTACATCCTACTTCCTATACCCATCGTCCTTTCATTTTGGTAATGAATTCTGCAGTGTCTTCAGCTGGTTTTATACTTTCTGAAATAAGGGCTCTAATGTCTGGTCTGTCTGGGTATGTCTGCTGGAGCACATTCCACACATATTGTCAGATATTGTTAAAGGATGACCCATCAAACTGTATGTCTGTCAAGGTTATTTGAGGGAATCCTCCCCCGACAAAATGGTATTTACTTTGTCTCCTACGAGAGAGCTAAGCAAGCTTTTACCGTCACCCAAGGTGAGGTTCACACCCACAGTGTGTTTCTCAAAGCATCCTATCCATTTTCCTGCTCCATCAGACAGCAGAGGTAGTGCCCTCTTTAAGTTCTCTTTATCCATTTGCGGCCATGGTACATATGTTGGCACTGGCCCACCCTTGAAAATGAGACGCAACTGAGTTATTGGTCAGGGATTTACTGGCCTTGGGCCACACTCGGATCTGGTCTATTACTTCTGATCAATTAATTTGATTTGTCTCTATCTAACATACTCCTCCCATATCGCGAGGCACTCTTGCATATAGGGGTAATTCCATTCTGGGCAGTCCTGTCCCTGTCGTATACAGTTTCCAGCAGTTGCTAAATCAATAGGGTCAAAAGACCCTTGTTGGGGCCATTGCTTCCCCCGGTCCTTTTTAGTTCATTCTGCCAATGCATCAGAGAATGGCTCACCATAATAACTACCCTCCTTATATTATATTACCTCTATACTTGTTAGGTCTGACCTACTGCTTTTTAGAATCTACTGCCTCTGCATTTGTAAAGTGTCCCTTACTGCCATAAATGACCCTCGCACAGGGCACAGGCGGAAATTATATGGTTCTCGGTTAATGTCCTGTTCAGCTGCACCCCTGTCAGGCCTGTCTTCCCACTTTCTATCTTCTTCTGCCCCTCCTGCATCTTGTAACTCGCCTGGGGGTTCATGATATTGTGGCACCTCTATGTCTTTCTCCCATCCTTCTTCTTCTTTTATCCATTCCTCGGCTGCCTCTCTCAGAGTTTCCGCAGAAGTATCTCCCAGCCTAAGAACAACATGTCCCGTAGTCCATTGTCCTCTCTGCTTGTCTAACAGTGTGTTGCAATTCATTTATAAGTCTGAGTTGTAGGGATGGAGTCAGAACGTACCTCACTTCCCCAGGATGTTCGTCCCCTTTCTTTAGGTGCAACTCTAATCGGATTTTGATACTCCGCAGCTGGCAGAAGAGGATAGAGACCATGAGGTGGGGGCTGTTCGGGGGGCAGTGCCTCTTCTGGTGCTGTCGCTTTTACGTTTGCTTTAGTATTAGGTGCTAAAGTTGTTGCCTATGCTGACGATACTCAGCTTTTGTTCACCTAGAAGAAACATGAGTCATCCGCTGCCCATGTTAAAACTTGTCTCGCAGCTGTGTTCAATTGGCTCACTTCCGCCCAGCTCAAATGCAATGAAGATAAAACTGAGATTTTATTCTTCTGTGATTTTCCCCCTCTGTTCTGGCACACTTTTTGGCTGGATGAGTACCCCAGGCCTTCTACTCGAGGCCTTCCCATCAAAAACCTCGGGATTTGGTTTGACGAAAAGCTTAGCTTCTGCAGCCAAATCAGCAAATTGACAGGTACCTGTTTTGGCATACTGAAGCTACTCCAAAAAAATGTCTGCCTCTCCTCCCCTTAGCAGCAAAAGAAATGGTTACTCGAGCGCTCGTCACCTCACGTATTGACTATGCCAATGCACTTTATGTCGGTCTGCCTGGCTACCTCCTGGATAGACTACAGGTGGTCCAGAATGCCGCTGCCAGAATGCTTTTCAGCCTCCCCAAATGAACCAGTGTCAGGCAGCATCTGCGTAATTTTCACTTGCTACCCGTGAAAGCAAGGGTTAAGTTGAAGGCCCTGGTAACGGCCCATGCTGCTCTCTACGACTATGGCCCTGTCTATCTCAGGAAGCGTTTTCAGTTCTACACCCCCAGTAGGCACCTGCGCTCCTCTAATATACTAAGGGCAAACATTCCCAGATTCCGCCTGAAAAGGAAAGGTGGTAGTTCTCTGGCCTACATGGCTGCTGTGGCCTGGAACTCTCTCCCCTTTGACTTAGGCAGCCTGCAGGATCCCACCCAATTCAGAAAGAAACTTAAAACTTTGCTTTTCAACTGAATGCTTTCCCTCATTTTTTGCTGTATTCTTCTTTCTGTCTTTTTGTTCCAGGGCTTGCGCCGGGGAACTCTTTCGAGTAGCTGTGCGCGCTATAAATTTTGTTAACATAACATAACATCATGGACTACCTGCCATAATGACAGGGAGGCTTCCCTTTTCTGTCTTTTCTTCCTATCATACTTAGAGCGAATGTAAGTCAATGCATGATCAATTAAATCTTCATCAAATGTCCCATCTATTGGCCATGGCTTGGCCTGGCCCTTAGTACCTTTTGTGCCATTGTTTACAATACTTTTGTATTTTCTTCTCAATTGCAGGAAAAGATTTTATCATGTGTTCCAGAGGGGTCTACATGGTCCCCTACGGATGTGTATGTCACTTGTAATCCTTGTTTGTTTGCCCAGTGTCTTATGCCCCTTTTAAACCTGTCTCCCTCACTAATCTATTTGTGCCCTATCACTAACCTATAACAGTGGTGAACATTTACTAATCTTAATGCATTGTTACTTGACTTCACGTATATTACCATGAGGCCAAAGTGATAAACATCACAATGCTAGTCTGTTTAACACTTCTTCCATAGTTATATCTGGGGCTGGTTCATTGATGCGGGGTCTAAGCAGAATTGTGCATGACGCAATACATGTAACAACATTATCATGAATATACACGACTATTTGTGGTGCCCGAGAATGTGATGTCCTGTTCATTTTTCAGACTCCTGACTCATAAATGTCAGAAAGGAGCGCCTCTAATATGATAGGTGACTTTGTTATTATATGAATTCTAGGGGTATTACATGGACACAGAGGTTCCCCATGGGCCCATTGAAATATAAAAATCAATTCAATTTCATCTATTACCTGCCACAGTAAATTATCAGCCTCACTCATAGGGTGCTATTATTAATCTTTAGACATGTCTTGGGACACTTTATTTTGATTCCCTGTGTTTTTATCTGAAATAATGTTTCCCCAGTTACAGGATACCTTAGGGCTCTGTACTGAAATACCAAAAATATCGCAAAGATCTTGCTGCCTTTTTTCCTCACTTATACCAGACTGTAGGACTACCAGTGAGGGATCCTGCCCCTTTCCTACAGTTTGCCCCTTGTGGCTATGAAGCACTGTACTCTTTATATTATCTTTTTTATTCATGGAGGGATATCTACTTACACCTCATGCGCTTTTCGGATTTACAACCAAGGGGCTGACACCAGCTATTCTCTGTCCCTTTGCCTAACTGTCAGACTCACCAACTGATGCCTCAGCCTTGGCTGTTCCTCCTTAAAGACGCCTTCCAGATTTCTGAAATCGGGGATCTCAGGAGCAGGACATCTGACATATTTAAAGTGAGGCTTGCCAGTGCCGATCAAAAATGACCATCTCTTTACCACGTCAGACTTCACACACTTTTGACCCGGTCTTTTCACTATTCCTGTACTGGTTCTCTGGGGTCTAACCGGGATACCTGCGAAAAGTCCCTGATTGAAATGTCCCTTTCTAGCTGACCGGAGTGTTCCTTCCAGGAGCTGTCTCCTGGGTAATTCACTACTGCATTTATGACACAGTGTTTCTCTTCCCTTCTATTTCAAAGGAGATTTCACACTAGCTAGTCTTCCAGTGCGTACCAGGAACCACCACACATTTTATTTTAGAAAACATCATGCATGCTATTCTACACTTCTATGCTATGAATGCCAAAGTGTCATGTAATTTGAAATAATAAGGTATGAAGTTCAATCTCTTTTCCCCCCTTTTGACAGTAACATGGGATCTTATCCACTCATCTTTTGAACAGACAGACTTAGCGTAATACTCAGTAGATCCTTACCTGATATTCACTGGCGTAACGAAACTTGAGGGGACCCCCCTGCAAGATACGTGGAGGGGCCCCTTCCATTCTCATTGAGGAGCTATCCGGGCAGAGTACTGTGCTAAGGGGGCCCCCTGGAACTTGGGGGCCATCTTGCACCATAGGGGCTGTAGGGGACCTGTGTTACGCCACTGCTAATATTGAGCAGCTTCTGTTCAAGCAATGCCAGGTAGCTCTCCCTCTTAGACAGTCTGGGGCAGGCAAGATGAACTCCTGGCTGGTTCGCCCCAAATGTTCT
The DNA here is from genome assembly GCA_963921515.1 of Calotriton arnoldi. NCBI lineage: Eukaryota > Metazoa > Chordata > Amphibia > Caudata > Salamandridae > Calotriton > Calotriton arnoldi. The sequence goes on from CAWUFW010003497.1 coordinate 1,574,439, forward strand.
CAAAATAAAGAAAAATAAGACACAATTTTAATTGGCAATAAAGCACAGAGTTTAATAAGCCTGTTCACAAGGGAAGGTCAGTCTGTTGCGCAGAACTGTAAACTGAACTTCAAATCACAATGCAACGGACAGTGGTTTATATACCTTTTTGAAGGCAAATACGTCACATGCATAATTACTTATAGAATGTTCAAACACAACATCATTGTCAAAAAAGGCAATTTTATTCTACAAAAATAACTGATCACATGACAAAAGAATGCAGCCTATCTACACCTGTGGTTTGATTCATTTTTACACAAGCTTGATGTCCTTGGCCTGTCTGGTTTTAAAGCGTAACAGTACCACTCCTACATGTCCACTGCTCTGTGAAGCCTAACATCCTGTCTGTCCTGTGCTTCTATTCAGCTTGATCAACATATTTTCTTAAACATGTGTTCCCTTAATGCGGGCCTGTGGCCTTCACTGCCACGGTGGTGTCTAAATATATTCCCGTATTCTACTAGAACATGCATCTACTTTCCTCCCCCGAAATCTTAACCCTATTTGTGCTGCATTTTATTCTGCTATAGTAGTAAGGCTGGGCCTATATCGTTCTTTTAATACATACATTTGAACATGTTTTCCTGCTGATGTTTACATGGTCATAAACATATTTTCTACAATGAGACCACACAAAGTCTGAGCTGCACTTAATAGGTGAGTAGGGATCTTTTCAGGTGATCCAGTAAATAGGAGTCCAACCTATAATGCTGGCGGCGCCCTGTGATACGACTTGTACTTCTCCAGTAAAACTGTGCATTTGTTGGACAACACAAATGTTAGGATTGTGCCAGACTGATTCCATGCACACCCTCAGGATATGTTGGCTGGTATCCCTCCTAGACCACAGTTCACCATATGGACCCCTAACCTTACACAGTAACAAATATGTGTGCAACCTCAGAACATGGCAACCCTGATCTCCCAAGGAAAGAGTGATAACAGATCTAGAACCCTTTCATTTGGACTTTTATGCATACCTAAAGAAATACACAAGAAGTGCTCAGCAGGGCATTTCCATCTTTATTGAAACATTGTGATTCTTGTATAAAATACGTGTGCTGCGCTTATCAGTAGATTGAAACAGAATAGCGTAATTAGCATTATGAGAACAATGAAAAGCATAAACGATTCCACCATTGTGCTATTACAGTGAGTAAATGCTGGCATATAAGTACTCTGTATAGTGTACTCCTACCTAGCGTTCCCTAACCTAGTCTTGCATAGGGTGGGAGATCTGCCAAATCCATGCCGGGTGGACTAACTCCCCATTACCTGCGGGTAAGAGTCATCACGCTGTTCATCTTGGTGTAGAGCTGGACATCCCTCGTGTTGGTAAACAGGAATCTGCTGAGCTGGAATTCCTTCATGCAGTAAACTCAAAGTGCCAGCTGAGAGCTTCTCTCCCCTGAACAAGGAAGTGGTTCTGTATATATATTAAACAGCACCTATGTGGCCATGTCACAACCCCTGTCAGGCCACAATTGTTTATTCTAGTTTGATAACTTCGTCGCCTACCGGACAATAACAATAATGCCATTTGCGCAGTGAACTTTATCCCTTGTCCTGATAGTGTGCCTACAAACTAGAAATGTAAGTAAAGCCAATTCTGAGAATGTTACCCTGCATTGTCACACACGTAAATGTATGTCAAAAGTCATTTTGTTTAAAAGAGCAAGCAACTTTAAAAATATGAGCATGTAAATGGTGGTGTTCCTTTCCAGGCCTATCCTGTCCATGTGACAATGTGGTTGTTGATTCCTTGGCTTCGAGTAGTTGTTATGTTTTGAGTAATCTTTACCGATTATGTAGCTTTGATGACATTCTATGTGGGTGCGGTAAGTAGAATGGTGAGAGAATATAGATGTCATGTTAAAGTTGCAAATATCCAACTGTCTGACTGAAGCCATGGTGTGTGAATGACAGGTTCTAAAGTTTTCTTATGTGTAAAAATTAAGTTTGAAGTATGAATGCAACTGGCAAAGGATGTACCATCGAGGTGGAAAACATTTACCCAACTATTTGGCTGGGAGCAACGATATGTCCTTTATTAAAACTTGCTGTTAATTTGCTGTCATTGACTTGTTGGGCTCAGCTGTCCTTGCATGAACTGGACACAGGATCGCCAAAAATGTCAAGGTATTGGCAAGGTGTCAAGTTAGAGACGACAGATTAGTCATCAGTACTTGTTAAATGTATTCCATTTGCCCTATCCTTATACGTTTGCCACTTAAAGATGCTTTTCTTACATACACAACACACACAGTCCCTAAACTCTCATTTTTGTAACTCAGCAACAGCCAAAATAGCTTTTTAAATGCCCAGCTTTCGCTCGCTACTGCAAAGCATTGTAAGTGGGTTGTCAATGTCGGCTGCACATCTCTGAGCCTGACCATCAGTAATGGGCAGTGCTCCTGGGAATCTCTTAGCCAAAGGCTTTTAACGAATTGGATACGTTGGCTACCATTATCAGAATGTCTGTCTTCAAGGCATTTAAATTCAGTGTTGTCGACCATCTATTTATCACTACCCATTGGCAGAGGTTGAAAGATCACACGATTCAACAGGGAGTGCTTACAATGCCAGCTCCGATTATTCAACCTTGAGATGCTGAAAGAGTCTGCACCCTCTCGTCTTTCTTTCTTGAGATCGGATTGTAAGTATGTTTATATGTATGTATGTACATAGTATTTCTACAGCATGAACTAAGCCAAAAACAGTATAGCGCTGTACAGGGCAAAGACAAGCATAAAGTCAACAAGTGATAGCAGAGCTAGCTGGGTTGTTGATATTTAATGGACTGAGAAAGAGTGCTTTAAAGAGTTGAGTTTTTAGCACTTCCTAAAGTAGATCAGTGTTGGTGCAGTCCTGTTGGATACAGGGATGTTGTTCCAGATCCTATAAGCATAGATGGAAAAGGCTTGCTGCTCTGTCCATCTTTCAAAACACCTCTCTGTAAGTCTTGTGATTTCAGTGGTCATCTCAAGAATAGGTTATGTGAATAACATCTTCTTATTCTTACCCAAGAGGCTATTGGTAAATTATGATTACAAGTTGTGGAAGCTTAGAAGCTTAATAGACAGAGCCTTCCTTGCTAAAATGTATGCGTACCGGTAATCACATGTCTGAGTTCTGTCAGATCTAACACAGCATTGCATCCAGTAAAGGGCAATACAGCCTGTGTTATTTGCAGAACTTCTAAAATCATGCTAGTACATGTTATATTAAAAACAGGTGATGGTTAAATAGTGGTGATGATTATAATAATGATGTTATTAATGCATGGAAGACTTTAAGGCCTGTGTAAAAATAGATAAAAAAAATTCTCCTGGTCATCTAGCTGCAACATCACAAATCATCTGCTATAGAAAATTGGCGTCACTACTCTAGTGCGATACTTCATCTCAGGTGGGTTGTAACATCAAGACACAAAAAAAAATTTCCTGAGTAGAATAATGAAATACTTATTAATCAACAAAAGGCTTACAGACTTATTTCTAAGCTTTCTGCAAAGGATAACCAGTTCTATGCTGCTTTATGTTAGAATGTCTCTATATCAGGCACCTCCAACAAGTAGCACGTAGCTTGCTCTCCTGTGTGCAGCCCAACATACTAAATTTGAAACTTTTTCTTGGTCGAAATGATATATGTTTAACAACATTGAAAAACATGTATTCCAGATAGATATGTGTGTATTTTCAGAACTCGCAAGATGACATTTGTAGAAAAATGGTAGAATTTCCAAAATAAACTTAAATCTGACATTTGAGTGATGAATCATGTGGCACCCAGGAGACTTATTACTCATATTATTTCCTCGAGGGCAGGGGCATTACAGCTATTGGTATTATATGTTATCCACATAGAAGCATTCCCTATGCAAAAAGTATTTGTACATTACTGATGGCAACCTTGCTTCCTGCTCTGAGGAAATCACTGCAGACAGTCTTGCATGGGGTGCTCACTAATGCAATCATGTCTGATGTGGTCACAATTATAACACCAATAATATCATTAGTTCGGGAAGACTTTCGTTCAACATGAGTATTTATTTATTTATTTAGCCAACGGTGTTAGAGCGCTTTACAAAAGAACCAGTTACAGTACATAAGGACTTCAGAGTACATGAATTACATAAAAGATACAAACAGATAAACTCTAAATGCACATAAGAAGTAGCTCTTATAACAGAAAAGGTTGGAGACCCCGGCTCCATATGGTACTGCAGAAGACGGGAGAAAGAACCTATCTCATGTTAGAACAAATTCTGTAGCATTAAAGTAGTGTTGTTAATTCCTTACCTTAAAGTGCTTAAAAGAATGCGCTTGGAATTGATAACAAGCAGTCAATTGCTAAGTTTTGTTCCTATCGGCAGAATCGGCATGTATTGTATGCTATCTGCAACCAGAAAATCTAATTGATTGGCAAGAGGAAGAGACAAAAAATTGAACATGGGATGGGGGAAGGTAAAATATGCAAAACAAAGATATTCCTTGCTTCTATTTGGTCACAGACTTCCTTGAAAACTTGAAATAACTCCGTGGTACATTATTATCATTAATATTATTATTTTTAATATTCATTTACAATGTAATATAATACAGATGTAATGTTACACCTCCACCCATCCAATTGAAATCCATTTGCTACTCCTACATGTCTTGATGTGGGTCTTGAACAAAGTGCACAATATTGTTTTTTTGATGTGTAAGCTTTCAATATTAAATATTATGCTGCATGTCTGCATGGTTCTTGAATTATACAGTGTTAGTTCACTTTTGGAAAAATAACCTACCCAAACGTTTGTGCTTGATGGATCATTCCCGCTGACAATCTCCTCCAGAGAAAATGTAAGCTTCCTGTGTGCTGTTTGGCAGACGGTATGGCTCCGCTCAGGAAACAATTATGTAGAAACTGAGAGGGCAAAGAGTGAATGGGACTCTTGTATCCAGAGTTACCAGTGAAGCTGCTTGATAACTTGGGCGAAGTATTACCCTGGTAGGAATTTGCTGTGCAGTGCATTCAGAGAGCTCTCAAACCACAGTATTTAGTCTTCAAATTGGGTCTGAAAGGTTCTGTCTCAAAAAGCGTCTTTTGTGGTTAGAGGTTCCCTTTGCGTTTTTTTAAAGATTCATACTGAAAATGTCATTTGGTTTGACATTTGCTAAGACGTGAGGTGAAACCTTACTATGTATCATAGGAACATATTTGTATTTCCCATTCTAATTTAGTTAACTAAGAGCCAAAAGTTTTATTCCTAGACATCATATTTTCATTTTGTGGCTATTTTTGGACACACACACGCCCCTGGCTATGGCTGTGGTTTCCCAGGCAGAGAATTCGCAGGATCCTTCTGTCTGTATTCAGGAAAAGTAGAACTTAAACGACGGATTTATTGAGACATATCTTTGTTGTCGCCACTATAAAATATGAGCAATTCAAAAAAGCACATTCCTTCTTATACACAAAATATATTTCTTACTTTGCGGGACTATTTTAAATTGGAAACTCCGAAGCCTTAGGGTAACATCATTTCTTCTTTAAGGCCTCTCGGCCATCACAGCATAATCCTGCATGTTAACAAGTTAATGTTTATACTACTGAATGTTGATTAATCAAAATGCCAAGAGTTGGTGTAATCAGTACATAATTTGTGCCAGTGGTTACTGGTGGACATCTCCAGCACTTATTTCAGGGGATCGGCGCTCTTTGCTGTTTTCCACATGTTCATGGTCTCTCTCTACCAGTTGCTTGAATTCGCAGGGCAGCACGAGACAGTGGAGTAGTCCTTTTTAGGTCGAACTTGAGCCAGTGAGCAAGCGCTGCTCTGCAGGAGCTGTGGTATTTCAGTACGGAGAGAAGCTTCACCCACTCCCACACCCTTATTTTTCATTGGCTTATGTGTTTGTCCTTTGTAAATGCTGTCTTCTGATTCATTATGAGGGTTGTTAGTCCCTCCTTAGTGCAGCCATGTCTTCATTTGTATCCTCCCATGGTTCTGACCCCTTTACTTGGTTGTTACACGGGGCGTGTACTATTTTCCTTATTAAGTTTCTCCATTAGTCGGACAATGGACCAGGTAAATGTGGAGTGTGTAGAGGGCCACACATAGCATCACGCAGGTTTTCAAACAACATGGGGGGATGTGGGGTCTAGAATCGCGCAACACAACATGTTTTGGTGCCTTCTACCGCCCCTCCGGTTGTCGTGCCTTCTTGCCCCCTCCACCCTCCCTCCCGTTGTCCGTGCCTTCTTTTCCCCTCACCGCCGTCCCTCCCGTTGTCCGTGCTTTCTCGTCTCCTTCCCCGCCCGGCCGCGCGCCTTCCCGTTGTCTGTGCCTTCTCCCCCACGCCCTCCCTCCCTACCGATGTCCGTGCCTTCTCCCCCCTCCCTCCCTCCCGTTGTCAGTGATGCCAAGTTGCCCACCATTTGCAGTGCAATAGGTCTCGCGTAAATTGGAGACCTATTGCATTGCAAATGCTTGTTTATTTTCGTAATGACCCACTGAAATAGAAGAAGGACAGCTAATAGAGTTTCACTTTATCACCTGTTGTATTAGCAACACTTCAATTTCCGCAACCCATACTGAAAATAAAAGAGGAGCTGTAGTTCTTCCTGATGGATGGTGTGCGTGGTTCTAGGCCTACTGCAGAGACAAGAAACTATTTGGGAGAGGACGGTAAAGCCCATCCCTCCTCTGCCAAAAACCTTTAGGGGAGGGAGGCACATTTTTTTACCAGAAAGTTTTACAAATTAAGCTCTGGTCGTGATGACATTACAAACCCGTGGACACGTAGGGCCCGATTTAGAAGTCAGCGGAGGGAATGCTCATCACAATCGTGACGCATATCCCTTTCACGTATTACGATCCCCATAGGATAGAATGTGATGGTAATACAGCGGACGGGATATCCCTCACATTTGTGACGGAGTGTTCTCCTCTGCTGACTTCTAACTAAGGCCCTAGTGTTACTAGGTGAAAAAAGGTCAGCTCAAACAGCGCTGAGCTTTTTTCCCCCATTCCTCATCTTCAACAGATTCCTATTTGCTGGTGATGGGATAAGAAAAAGGTTAATAGTTTGAAAAAGAGAATGTAAACAGAGTTGGTATTTTCATGATTCTGGAGATCAGGGGTAACAATAAAATGTAAAGCAAAGCAGAAGCCATGGTATCTGTTGCTACTCCTTGCTAACTACATTTGATGTCCATGCTTAGTCTTTGCACAAAAAGACGATTTAGGTAGAGGGAACTTCAATACATATCATGTCTCTCACCCTTGAACAAAGATCATGTAATTTGGAGAAAATCCTTTACCTTTAATTTCTCTCAGGGGGTAAATACGTAACAGCATATGTGATGTACACGTAATATGCTATTTATTACCATTGTTGAGTGAGTGGAGGGGCCATAATTCAGAAGATGACTGTGCGTGTGTGTGTTTGTGTGTGTATGTACATGTGAATATGTGTATTTGTGCCCATATATATGGGACTCAGTATGCCACAGATAACATATTGATTTTGCAATCGAATCAATCTCTTGGTATTTGGGCATTGGCTGTTGAACACAACACCTGACCAATGCGTATGCAGTAGAATCGATCACCAGCTCTGTGCATCAAACCAGGTCCCTGGTCTGTAGACTATAGCTGTACAGTTGTTTATGTATAGACTTTAAGTCCATCACCTGCATTAAGTCAGCATGGTTTGATGCCCTGTCCTGTTTATATCTTGACAGTGTTCAAAGATAAGCATGCAATGGAAAATTTGTAGACAGCCACAACATTGCGAGTTTGTGATTAATCACGATATTTTCTCTGCCCATTCCAACCCAATTGAAGCTGTACTATTTTCAAGGACAGTTGTAAATTCCTTTCCAGGGTGGAAATGGTCATGGAACACCCGAATAATCTGTGAGTGTGTATGTAACAGGAACTCACTATGGCAGTGGTTCCCAAACTTTTTCAACCTGCGGCTCCCTTGACTTATTGGCCTTTGGCCGTGGCTCCCCATTATGTCATTTTATTTTTATTCGGGTGGGGGGGTGTACGCCCAGCCTCGGCTCACTACCTTAGGATCTCTTGGAGCAGATATTTTAGTTACCCTAGTAAAGAGCCATATGTAGTTCCTTTTTTTTAAGGAACCAAAGAAGGAGATTTCCCAGATGTTTCTGGGTAGGAAATTGTGGGAGAGCAGACATTTTGCCTTTAGAATGGAGTTCCGTCTGGGGTGGGTTATGGAGTTTATTTTTGCTATTAGATACTGTCTGAGTTATATAGCACGAGGAAAGTGCGTGAATACATTTGAAGACATGGCAAGCTATTCTGGCCCTCCATAACATGGTCTCTTCCTCCTGAGAGCAAATGGACAACACCATTTTGCAGTCTTTGGAGAGTATGGATTCCTAATGCTGGAAGACTAGCAAAGACTGAACTACAGTAGTAGTAGGTGATTTCTCTAGAAGCAGTTAGCAACAATACTGGCTTCAAGCAGGAGTGTAAAACATGGGCACAATGAAGTGAGTTATGTGCACCCTGCTGTTATTAGCCTTTCTGTAGTAATGATGATTAGCCAGACAAGAGGACAAGCCCCTTCTAGAAACATTAACAACATAAACTTCAGTCCAGGCATGCACCGCCCATAGGGCTCAAAGGTCTTCAGCCCCCCCTGTCATGTGTGTCAGCCCCGGGCACACACACAGACAGTTGTTGAGCTTATCACAGCCGCATACGAGTACTTCTCAGGTCTTTAAAAGACCATTTACATTTGTTGTTTTTTTCACTTCTTAATCTCCACTCTGCCTATTGCTGAAAGAATTCCCCCTCCCCCGAAATTTGCCTTTAGTTGCGCCTCTGCTGCAGTCCCTCCTTCGCCCCTACCATCTGCTGAACAGCAGTGTTCCAGAAGAACGTATTAAATTGGTGACATAAAGTAAGAGTTGGGTTATATACACAAAATAATATACATAAACATAGAGGGAAAGGTCTGGTATTAAAAACATTTTATGAGAAAGGAACTAAATAAATCCTTACCCTGTCCAGACGTGCGTGAAAGGGGTGAACATGGATCAGAGCAAAGCGTCTCTCCCACAAAGAAGAGGTTGAGTGTAATCACAAGTGGAGGGAGGCTCTGGGGCCCTCAGACATCGAGATGTGGTTGGCTCAGGGTTATTCACCCGTAGAAGGGCGCCTCTGGGATGTTCACACGTGAGAGGTGTCTTTCTCTCACGTCCTTGCAAGCTGACAAGTGGCTGGCTCTGGAGCGTTCACACTTATAGGGGTGCCTCTCAGGTTTTCCTCACACGTCTATGGTGGCTCTGGGGTGCTCTCATCTAGTCGGTGGGTTGCTGGCTCCAGGAGGGTTCACACTTTTGGCGTGCCTCTTCTGTGCTCGGCCACGCGTTGCAGCCTTCTTTGCTCCTGCACATGTCCCTCACACAGCCTACACAGGGGCACTTAGGGGCATGGACAGTTCTATGCAGCCAATCCTAAGTCCTGCAAAGAGCCAAGGCTGACGAACTTCCACCAGTCAGCACCAGACACAGTTTTAAATTCCAAGTCCTGCGTAGAAACAACTAATCGGAGCCTGTTCTCGCCTCTGTGCGCAAAGAAGGCTGCGGTCCCGCCGGAGTGTGAGGTGTCAGACAGTGAGAAGAGGACTGTCTGGTATAATTAAATTAAAATATTTATAAAGCACATAGTTACCGAGGTACTGTTATTCTGGCGCTAGGAGATTTTGATAAATTAAGAAAGGAGTTATTTAAACAAATATAACACATACGTTTTTATTGCTCTGTTGAAACTTTCCTCCATCCGAGTGGTGCACATTAGTGGGAGGGCGTACATGGTGGGTTCAGAAGTGAAAAGGAACACGAAAACTCTGGAGGGAGAGGGGACAGGGAGCGTTGTGAGTGCAGAGGGAAGAAGCGTCAATTACCCTTACATTTGTAAAAACGTATTTCATCATTAATATTTGGAAACGGCCCGGATTGTGAATCATACTACCTTTTCCCGGTTCCCAAGACGTGCGCGGCGCCCCTGCCATGTTCTAATGGTGCACCGGGGTGCCGCGGCGCACAGTTTGGGAACCACTGCACTATGGGGATATATTGGTCCTACTGGGAAAAAAAGTGTAATCGCGTTTATGCAAATTCATTTAGCCTACACATTTTTCTATGTACAGTTACATGTTACACCTGTAGAAATTATCTCATATGAATGTTAAGGGCATTTCACAAAGATGTTCATGGTGCATTCAAGGGATTCTGTGATGGTCTCAGTTTTACATGAGTAATCTTGAAAACCTTTATTAACCCAGCACTGAAATACAGATATAGGTTTCCAAATGTCTTTGAATATTAGGACAAGATGTTTCATATGATATGGGGGAGTTTAAAATATAACTAGGGGAATTCTCACTTTGCCAGCATGCTAGACAGTTTTTCAATACATCGCCTGGAAAGGTTTCATCACAGAATTGATAAAATGTGCTGATTGGCTATGCTAACTAAAGCCAAATGGTTGTATGACACAACCACGCATGCCTAAACCACACGTTCCGTAACAACGCGGTTGGAACAATGAATGCATCTTAACCACTCATTCTTTTACCACGCACATCTTTACAACTTGCCTTAGGGAAAGCGCTGGACTTTGGAACAATATAATTTACTATTCCAACTCCCGTCTGCGCAACAGTATGGAAAGCTTTGGACCTTAAAGTCCAATGCCGCTTTACCTAAGGCATGTCGTTGTAACAACATGCGTGGTAAAGGAATTCGTGGTTGAGACGCATTCGTTGTTCTGACCGTGTTGCAAAGGCAACGGGTGGTTCAGCCGTCGTCGTAATTGCATATCATTTTGGCAAAAATATTTAACTAGACATAGGTAGTATGCACTATTCTTGTCCAACTCTCTGAATAGCAAACCTATTGGTAGCCACTGTCCAATAAAGGGGAATAATCAGCCAAACACTTAACATAAACTCTAACAGCCATCTTTGCTTCACAATGCTAAAACCTGTTAAACAGAACATGTTGTCTAACAGGCGATGCAAGGATCACTCTTGGCATCTGAAGGTATGACCTTGCCAGGTAGGTCGCTCCCCCGCCACAGAGCTCCGCCTGTGGTGTCCTGCCCGCTGCTGCTGCTGGTAAGCTCGCCCCTCTGCTTGTGGCCTCGGTGCCCGTTTTCCTTCTGTTTCCCTCGCTGCCCCCATTTCCCTTGTGTCCATTTTTCCTTCTGTTTCCCTCGCTGCCTCCATTTCCCTTGTGTCCATTTTTCCTTCTGTTTCCCTCGCTGCCCCCATTGAACTGTGTCCTTTTTTCCTTCTGTTTCCCTCGCTGCCCCCATTTCCCTTGTGTCCATTTTTCCTTCTGTTTCCCTCGCTGCCCCCATTGAACTGTGCCCGTTTTTTCCTCTGTTTCCCTCGCTGCCCCCATTTCCCTTGTGTCCATTTTTCCTTCTGTTTCCCTCGCTGCCCCCATTGAACTGTGCCCGTTTTTTCCTCTGTTTACCTCGCTGCCCCCATTTCCCTTGTGTCCATTTTTCCTTCTGTTTCCCTCGCTGCCCCCAATGAACTGTGCCCGTTTTTTCCTTTGTTTCCCTCGCTGCCCCCATTTCCCTTGTGTCCATTTTTCCTTCTGTTTCCCTCGCTGCCCCCATTGAACTGTGCCCGTTTTTTCCTCTGTTTCCCTCGCTGCCCCCATTTCCCTTGTGTCCATTTTTCCTTCTGTTTCCCTCGCTGCCCCCATTGAACTGTGCCCGTTTTTTCCTCTGTTTCCCTCGCTGCCCCCATTTCCCTTGTGTCCATTTTTCCTTCTGTTTCCCTCGCTGCCCCCATTGAACTGTGCCCGTTTTTTCCTCTGTTTCCCTCGCTGACCCCATTTCCCTTGTGTCCATTTTTCCTTCTGTTTCCCTCGCTGCCCCCATTGAACTGTGCCCGTTTTTTCCTCTGTTTCCCTCGCTGCCCCCATTTCCCTTGTGTCCATTTTTCCTTCTGTTTCCCTCGCTGCCCCCATTGAACTGTGCCCGTTTTTTCCTCTGTTTCCCTCGCTGCCCCCATTTCCCTTGTGTCCATTTTTCCTTCTGTTTCCCTCGCTGCCCCCATTGAACTGTGCCCGTTTTTCCTCTGTTTCCCTCGCTGCCCCCATTTCCCTTGTGTCCATTTTTCCGTCTGTTTCCCTCGCTGCCCCCATTGAACTGTGCCCGTTTTTTCCTCTGTTTCCCTCGCTGCCCCCATTTCCCTTGTGTCCATTTTTCCTTCTGTTTCCCTCGCTGCCCCCATTGAACTGTGCCCGTTTTTTCCTCTGTTTCCCTCGCTGCCCCCATTTCCCTTGTGTCCATTTTTCCTTCTGTTTCCCTCGCTGCCCCCATTGAACTGTGCCCGTTTTTTCCTCTGTTTCCCTCGCTGCCCCCATTTCCCTTGTGTCCATTTTTCCTTCTGTTTCCCTCGCTGCCCCCATTGAACTGTGCCCGTTTTTTCCTCTGTTTCCCTCGCTGCCCCCATTTCCCTTGTGTCCATTTTTCCTTCTGTTTCCCTCGCTGCCCCCATTGAACTGTGCTCGTTTTTCCTCTGTTTCCCTCGCTGCCCCCATTTCCCTTGTGTCCATTTTTCCTTCTGTTTCCCTCGCTGCCCCCATTGAACTGTGCCCGTTTTTTCCTCTGTTTCCCTCGCTGCCCCCATTTCCCTTTTGTCCATTTTTCCTTCTGTTTCCCTCGCTGCCCCCATTTCCCTTGTGTCCATTTTGCCTTCTTTACCCCTCGCTGCCTCTCTCCACTCCCGCCGCGGCGTCCCCTGCGGCCCCGCCCCCCTGACTGCCCATTCGCTGCCCCTGCCTCCCAGCTGCTCCTCCCTCCCACCTCCCCATATATGGCGGCCGCTGCGCGGGCGCGCCGCTGGCGCACCGAAGGCGCGCCTAAGGCAAGCCCATCTGCGCCCGTCCGCGCCTGGACCGCGCCCAGCGCCAGAACCCCTGGGCCGTGCGCCCCCCGCTCCAGCCTCGAGGACCGACGCCGATACGATGCCACCACAATCCACGCTCTCAACCCTGGACGGACGCACAACTGCTTCAAGGCCGCCCCGAAACGCACCCATGGTCCCTTCACCTGCCGGAACTGCAGCTACACCAGCCTCAGAGCCACCGAGGCGCCCGCCAAGAAGGACCTCAACCACCTCCGATGCATCCTACTGAACACCCGCTCCGCACGCAAACACGCCGTCGAGCTCTGGGACCTGCTCGACACATCATCACCAGACGTCGCCTTCCTGACAGAGACCTGGATGAACGACTCCTCCGCCCCGACATCGCCATAGCCATCCCAGACGGCTATAAGATCACCCGCAGAGACCGCATCAACGCAGTAGGAGGAGGAATCGCCATCGTCCACAAGAACACCATCAGGGTCTCGACCAGCACCGACGACACTCTCAGCACCGCCGAACACATGCACTTCCAGATCCACATGGACCCCAACACCACCCTTAGAGGCACCCTTGTCTACAGACCCCCTGGACCCCGACCCCAGTTCAGCGACTCCATCGCCGACTTCATCAGCACGCACGCCCTGACCTCTACCGACTACATCCTCCTCGGAGACCTGAACTTTCACCTGGAGAACAACAACGACAGCAACTCCACCACCCTGATCGACAACCTCGCCAACCTCGGTCTGAGCCAGCTCGTCACAACACCGACCCACTCCGCCGGCCACACGCTTGACCCCATCTTCTCCTCAAGCTCCCACGTCTCCTTCAGCCACACCACGGAACTCCTCTGGACCGACCACCGCTGCATCCATTTCACCTTCCAGAAACCCACCACACACCACCGCACCCAACAGATCCCACGCCGCTGCTGGAGCAAAGTCACCGAAGACCAACTTCGGGCAACCCTCGCTCTCAGCCCTCCCTCCGACCCATCCAACACCGACCACGCTGCCTGCAACCTCAGACGATGGATGGACGACTGTGCCAACACCCTCGCCCCGCTGAAAAAACTCACCTACAGTGACACCACCAAAAGAGCCAGCTGGTACACCTCGGAACTCCTAGCTTCCAAGCGTACCTGCCGGAAACTAGAGAAGAAATGGCACAGTGATAAGACACCGGATAGCCACGCAGCCCACAAAGACGCCATCCGTAACCACCACCACCTCATCAAGTCCGCCAAGAGAATCTCCTTCAAAGGCCGCCTCGACAACAACGCACACAACAGCAAGGAGCTTTTCAACATCGTGAAGGAACTCTCCAACCCCAGCTCCAACACCAACGACATCCCGCCGTCGCAACCCCTGTGCGATTCCCTCGCCACCTTCTTCCACCGCAAGATCGCCGACATCCACGACAGCTTCAACACCCAGACAGCCCCAACTAAGATCGATGCACCAAACCCGCCGCACACCATCGACCTCGACCCCCTGCCAGCCTGGGCCAGAGTGAACATCGAGGACACCATCAAGACCATGAGCACAATACACTCCGGCTCCCCGTCAGACCCTTTCCCGCACCACATCTTCAACAAAGGCAGCAGCTCCATCGCACCCCATCTGTGCAACGTCATCAATCTCTCCTTCGAGACCGCGACCTTCCCAGAGAGCTGGAAACACGCAGAGATCAACGCCCTACTCAAAAAACCCAAGGTGGACCCGAGAGACCTCAAGAACTTCCGGCCCATCTCCCTGCTTCCGTTCCCAGCCAAGGTCATCGAGAAGATCGTCAACAAACAGCTAACCCGATACCTCGAAGAAAACAGCATCCTGGACCCATCCCAATCGGGGTTCCGCAGCAACCACAGCACTGAGACTGCCCTCATCGCCGCCACCAACGACATCAGGATCCTGCTGGGCAACGGTGAGACCGCAGCCCTCATCCTGCTGGACCTCTCCGCCGCCTTCGACACTGTCTGCCACCGCACTCTACGCGCACGCCTCCACGACGCAGGGATCCGAGACAAGGCCCTGGAATGGGCCACCTCCTTCCTCGCCGGCAGAACCCAGAGTGTCCGCCTCCCACCATTCCGATCCGAAGCCTCCGAGATCATCTGCGGCGTACCCCAGGGATCGTCCCTCAGCCCAACACTGTTCAACATCTACATGGCCCCGCTCGCACGCATCGCCAGACAGCACGACCTCAACATAATCTCCTACGCCGACGACACTCAACTGATCCTCTCCCTCACCAAGGACCCCCTCGCCGCCAAATCCAACCTCCATGAAGGAATGAAGGCCGTCGCCGATTGGATGAAGATCAGCCGACTAAAACTGAACACGGAGAAGACAGAGGTCCTCATCCTCGGCTCCAACCCCTCAGCCTGGGACGACTCCTGGTGGCCAACGACGCTGGGAGCAGCCCCGACACCCACCGACCACGCACGCAACCTGGGAGTCATCCTCGACTCAACGCTCTCCATGGCCAAGCAAGTCAAAGCAGTCTCATCCTCCTGCTTCAACACCCTCCGCATGCTTCGCAAGATCTACAGGTGGATCCCGACAGACACAAGAAGAACAGTCACCCAGGCCCTCGTCAGTAGCAGACTTGACTATGGGAACGCCCTCTACGCGGGAGCCCCGGCCAAGCTCATCAAGCGACTGCAACGCATACAAAACGCCTCCGCACGCCTGATCCTCGATGTACCACGCCACAGCCACATCACCCCCCACCTGAGGAACCTGCACTGGCTCCCCGTCGACAGGAGAATCTCCTTCAAACTCCTCATCCATGCACACAAGGCACTCCACAAGACTGGCCCAGCCTACCTCAACAGACGACTCCTCTTCTACGTCCCCAACCGCCAACTCCGCTCCGCCGACCTCTCCCTCGCCACCGTCCCTCGCATTCGAAGAACTGCCACCGGCGGCAGATCCTTCTCCCACCTCGCCGCCAAGACCTGGAACACCCTTCCACTAAGCCTACGACAGACCCAAGACCTGCTGACCTTCAGGAGGCTACTCAAGACCTGGTTGTTCGACCAGTAGCAGCACCCCCCCCCCCTTTTTTCCCTAGCGCCTTGAGACCCTCGCGGGTAAGTAGTGCGCTTTACAAATTCTGTGATTGATTGATTGATTGAAGGTATGGCTTTCAAAAATATCTTTGCTTGTTGAAACTAGCATTTGTTGACACATTTGAAGGCTGTCTACTCTCAGTTTCTCTTGCTCCCATGAGCTCATCCCTGCACCTGCTTAATAACGTTGTGAAATTTCTGAACATGTAACTTATTCTGCCAAACTCCAAATACCTTTCAAAATGTTCATTTTGAAACACAGTTCTCATTCAAGGGACACAATCTGTGCAGTAATTCAAAATTAATGCTTTTCTCTGTAGTTAATTGCGTTCACTCAGGTTGGATTCACAAAGATTTAAATCACATTAAGGCTTTATTTTCATTTATATTTGATATCTACTAGTTTTAGAAAAGTGAAGAAATTCCTATGCTTTAAATTTGATCTTCATGTAAGATTTTATTTTAATTACTACCGCTTGCACTTTGTGTACTATATATGTTTTAAAACAAGTTGTAATTTCTAGATAGATGTTAAATAAATGTTGAGGTTGCCCATTTATGAGACAAATTATAATATATGCATGCACATATTTGAAATTAATTTTATTTAACTTCGTTTCAATCATTACTGTTGGCACAGCTGTCTTACATTTTAAATGACATGTAATTTTAAAATGAAATGTATTTATCTCTACTTAAAGTCTTGCTAAGGAACAACATCCAGTCACGTCTTAAGAACCTCAGAAAAATAAGTGGGACAAACAAAAGAAATCAATTTCGGTGACATTACATTGCTTATTTGTTAGTTATATTCTTATAAAACTGGCACCCTGGTCTCCAGGGGTAATTAATTACTAACCCCAGGAAGAGTTTAGGCTAATTTAAAGTGCTGCTTGATATGACCTTTTAGGTTCCGTTGCTGTGTATGGGGCTCATTCTGTTCTAATTCCCGAGAAGTTGTTAGGCATCCTGATACAATAGCAGATATATAATTTTTCATTTAAATCTTTAGAGCATTGCAATTTTTATTGATGAAAGTGTGTTTAAGTTAACAGGTGTGTTTTTAATAGTGAAATATTTATGGAACTTTAATGAAATGAGCATTTGTTAAATGTTTTGTGAGCACTTAGCGACAAAGTCAGAAAGCCTAAATTTGCATTCAACCCCTTTAGTTTGTGAGCTGATTTATAGTGTATTATATTCCACCTGGTGTTGTGTATATATTTTTACATTTTGTGCATAGTATTTAGTTTGTGTATAATGAAGTATACCTTTGCTTTAAAAAAAATGAATGGGTAATAATTTAGTGAGCATTATTTTCTGCATTGCCAGGTTCTGTTGCCAAGTATCTGCAGCTCACATAGAAAGAGGAAAACACCTCTCGGGATTCTTTTTGTGCAGGAAGGCGACCCTTCCTGCACAAAAACAATCCTGCCTACAACCCAGGCACCCTTGCACCATGGAGCAAGAATGCCGCCAGGGTGCTTGCCCTGGCACTAGGCAGCCAAAATGGCACGAGTGCAGGGAAAAGGACAGGAATCTGGCGTATTCCTGTCCTTTCCCTGTGACGTAGGGCAGTGCAGCAAGGTAACTTTCTGCACTGCCCTGCGCCACTATTTCAGTAAATATGCCTCTGAATGCTTTGGAGGAATTCCAGTTGGAGTAGACACTGGTAAGTAACTCAATAATTGCTGTACCTAAACTTTTGGTTTCAAAAATAGTCTCTGCTATAAAGTATATTGCTATATTGGGTGGATGTGAGTACACCACAAGTGTTAAGCAACACAAGGGTGCCAGATACAGATTTCCACATTCAATTCACCCTAGATCCATGTTATCTATGACACACACTAGTCAGGTTAATTTTCTAATTCACTGTGGTTTGGTTGGAAAGACAGGTGCATAAACAAGTGACCAGGCTTCACCTTCCTGCCTTTTGCAGCAGTTCTTTCTTGGTCTAGTGTAACAATAAAAATATACCATTCTCCTGGACCTGTATGGAAGTCTATAAACGGATCAAATGATCCATAATTTCATACATACAATTTAAATCACATTCATTAGATTGCAACGTTTTATTAAACTTTTATTACAAAATTGTACAGTTCTTAAAAAGTGGATGATCCTCAAACCGTTCATAGCAACCCACCCACCTATAAAACAAACTCTGAAGCCTTCAGTCTTCAAAGATCTTCTGCTGGTGTTGAACATCATGAGAAGCAGACAGGCCCATCATGTTTATGTGCCCGGGTCACAACCAGCCAATGCAGTCCAAGCCCCAATATCCATACCTGTCGACCATGTTGATCCCTGTGTCCCCACTGTCACCAACACCACCATTACAGCCACCTAATTTATGTCCACCTCTGTCCTTGATTATGTACCACCTGCAGCCACTGCAACCGCTATGGAGCCAGGACCCACTAATACAGTACTCTCACAGTCGAAGATATAGACTAGTGTTTGCAGGGTTTCGTCTGCTCAGGCTGGATTAAGTGAAGCCGCAGATGTACAATCTTTCAGGGGAATTACGGGGCAAAATCTAATGGGTGCTGCTAGCCGGCATGAAGATTGGATGGGCCAGATGCTTCTTCTGCTTCAGAGAAACAATGACCTCCTGGGGGAACTGTGAGAAATTGGGTTGTTATTTGGGTGGCGTGTTAGTGCTGCTCAAGCAACAGCCACAATTGCTGTCAGGGTGAACCACAAAAGTCACTAAATTAACCTGTTCTTTACCCTCTAGCAGCCTGGCACAAAAGCAGTCTGGCTTAACTTAGATGCAATGTGTAAATTATTTATGCAGCACACAAGCAGCAATGAAGTGGAAACACAACACAACAAAAATCCCACACCAATTTAGAAAAATAGAGTAAATGTAATAAACTTATTTGACATCTAAGTGACAAAAATCTAATCAGTAGAACCGGAGAAAAGAATAGCACCAACTGTGGGCATCTAACCATGCAGGCTTTGGTCAAAGTAAACAAATATGGCCGATCGCAATGGAGTGCGAGTCAGATCAAAAAAGTGGTTTTGGCTTGGTTGGCGCTTACCTACAGACTTAGAAGAAATTTGAGAAAAAAATATCTGAGTACGTAGAAGTTTAGCAGGGTAAGGATGAAGGCGATTTCCGAGGAGGAGGAGGCGTCGTCAGGGGGCCGCTGAACAAAGTCACAGTAAAGAGTTCCACATTTGGACTTAGTCTCTCTTTTGGAAGTTGAAAATCTCCAGTGGGATGAGGCTGGAGGCTGTAGCTGACAGGAGGTCCATGAGGCCGGATACCCCTTTAGTGAAGGACCTCTGAACAGGATTTGCTGCTGCAGATGCGGAGAAGAACGTAGCCAGAGCTGCTTTGAAGTGAGGATGACCCGTGATGCACCTTGGGCAGATAGATGAGCAGGTTGGTCGCGGTCTTCTCTTGGTTCTCAGAGTTGTTGTTAGCCAAAAATTCTTTAAGACCCAAGTTTTGTTTTTTGGCTATATGGACACCATTAACACCACATCCAGGGGGCCAGGACTTGGGGGTGGCGGGGTCAGGACTCATTCAGACTGAGTCCAGGTTTGGGCTCAAGATGGTTAGAGCCTTTTCTGTACGCAAGGTTCGGATCAGGAGACCAGGCAACTAGCCCTGTGAGTCACTCTGGTATTCCTGTGTTCAAGCGGTAGAACAGGGCTCAAGCAGCAAGGCAGACCACTGAGGGTGCAAGGTGAAGGAAGTGGCCCTTAGGGGCCACCCAGGTTATTTACAACCACCTGCTATGCCTTCCCAAGTATTGGAGAGTCGGTCAGACAGTAGAGAATACAAACAAGCATTTATTAGCAATACTCTGCAGAAGAGTCCAATCTGACCTGCACCCTAAGATGTCTGCCGAGGGACTGGCTCCCCAATGGCCTGCAATGCATGATCATTCCTCCAAGAACCCCCAACCATGCCCACAGTGGAAAGTTACCACGTGGGCCGAACATGAACAAAGAAAGCACAGAAGGATGGGCTACCACCTGCCAGATGGGTACATCCTATCTGCAACTCAAGGTTACCGTGCTGAGTCTCAGTGTCTCCTAACGTGAGAGCAGAACTACACACTCGGACAGGCATGCGAGGGCAGAATGGCCTATTCATCAGTAAGTCGGGAAGCAGCCTTCAACAGGAAAGAAAAATAATAACTAAATGCAGTTTTCTGCTGAGGCAAGCAATACGAATAATAAGGCCTAGTTCAGACACGGCCTAAGCAGCCTACTAGGGATTACGAAATACAAAATAAAGTCACACTTGCTAAAGAAAGCTTGCACATTGCAGGGATAACTCAGTGGGTTGCATAACGTAAATACAAATGGCATCTATTTAGCCACACACTGCTAACTTAATGTAGCATGAAACGAGTGCATAGCAGGAATGGGGTTTTCAAATGTAACAGACCCTCCTTTTAGCATGGGTGGCTAAATGCTTAATTGAGGCTATCCGGTAGGGTCTTTACAATTCTAAGTGGGAAGAAAGAAAATGCATAGTCACTCACGTTACAAGGAGGAATAAAACAGCACATGAGTGTCAAAATCTACTTAGTATTCAAAAATACTTTCGTCAATAAACATCATGTCCTGGATATCCTGCATTATCATAGTCGAGACCTTAGTATTACGTCCTGGCAATTTAGGGGTAGGGGTGAGCTTGCTCACACAATAGGTGCAACATGCTGGAAGGCAATTAATACATAGGCAACATGTGAAGATGACACCTGCGATAACTATGAGGACAAGTAGTATCTTCCAACCCCATGATGTCAGCAGACCCCAGAACCACCCTGTGAGGGACCATGAACCATTATCCTGATGGATATCTGAAGCAAGCCTGTGCAATTTATGTATGGCGGAGTATACATTAGGGGCGTTATCAGGAATGTAAACACAACAACTGCTGCCGATGATGCAGCAGGCTCCACCCCTATCAGCAAGGATGCCGTCTAAAACCATCCGGTTTTGAAGAGCAACGAGTCTCGTAGCCTGAAGCTCGACTGTAAGATTAGTCAGTATACCTGCGGTAGTGTTAATAACTCCCTCAACTACTCTAGCAAGGCGAAGGATATTATGGCTATTGAACATGGGCCCCAGAACGGCAGAATGCCCTTCATGATGTCAGTAATTTGCTGTAGGGAAGTATCTGTTTGATCGATATCTTCTGGATTGACAACTCTCTTGGCCCGATGCAAATGTAGATCCCTACGCTGTAGCCTATGATCCTTGTGATAATTAGATGGTGCAATATAAACAGGGGGCAAAAGAAAAGAGACATAACACTGGCCAGACTATCCCCTGGGAAGCCATGTATAAGCCTGTTCCCCACAAACAAAGTATACATTTGAAGGTGTGAGCAAAGGTGGGCTACTAGTAGTGTTCAATCGGTATGTATAGTTACAACTGCTCTGACCTACTGGAATGTTCCCTGTACCTTCAACACAGAAACTAGCTGCTGTATTGATCACAGGGACGGGCATGGATTTGTCTTCAGTTATATTGCGTTCCTGGAAACATTTAAAATATTCAGTAACATTAAATCCATGAAAATCCAGCATTTCATTTTGTAACCAAGTGACATTCTTATTAACCTCAAAAATATTCATACAAGCTTCTGGATGTAGGGTACCCTCCTTTCCATCTGCCCCAGGTGTATATTCTTGGTGTACCACTATATACTCCAACACTGCTTCGTAATCAGACTGTATCATATTCATTGCGTCAGCATGATAGTGCATGTACACCATAGAAAGCAATTGTAAGAAACGAATGCTCAGGTGGAGCCGGGTAGTCCCTATCAATGTGCATACAGGATGCTGTTCTTCTAAATACCACACCACCCGAATAGTGTCATCGTTACGATGAGAAGGACCACTACCACTACCACCCTACTCCCAGTAGACCAACCAGACCACACAGGATCATTCTGCTGTAATGGTGGGGCCACCAGAGGCTGTTCCTCCTTCATAATTGCACGGCCAAAAGGGTACATAGAAAGAAACTTTAGGAATTGGAGCCACAAAAATACAACCGACCAGAGGAGTACAAATCACCCAGTGTCCTTCAGAGCCTCACTGGTAGACTCCTATTGTTCATCAACGACGGTGCTATGAAGCACTCCCACAGGGGAGCTGCACGATCGCAGCCCTTGCTGGAAAACAAATGATCTTCTTTCAGGATAGGGCACCCTCCCTCCTTAGAAGACACCCTCAGCTAATCCTGTCCAGTGTCCAGGGCAGTGCACCAGTGTAGCTCACTCTAGTGTAAAGCAGGCACCTTAGGCATAGCACCTACGCCCTAAGCTCGAGTCCTTCCCTAACTCCTGGACTGCCCTACTGGCACACTGTCCTTCCATCTGGGCTGCAGGTTGTACCTGGCAACCCCAGGCACTTCTTCATCAACAAAAAGGGGAAGAAATTCAGGCTCAGCAGGGCATTGAGACTCAGGTGTCTGTGCACCAGAAGCGGGAGCATCCGGGGCGGCCCTTATCTCTGGGGGAACCACCTCAAGTAAGGCTGCGTCGCTTTCTTCGTCTGTCTGCGCCCACCTCAGTCGGGTGTCAGAGAAGGGAACGAATCGGGGCACTCGCTCCCCTTCCTGGTCAGCAATGCCGTCGAGGACCCACCGGTCATATGGAAGTGGGAGAGGGATCCTCTTGACGTGCGATCCGTGCACCCAGTGCTTCCGGCCTTCAAGCTTTACTGCGGTGCGGGTGGCGAGCAGGACCAAGAGTGGCCCCTTCCACCGAGGCTCCAGGCAGCTCTTTCGCTGAAAATTCTTCACGAACACGAAATACCCGGGCTGTAGCTGAGGCCCGGGCCCCTCTGGTACTGGTTGCAGCGTGGAATGAATCTGTTGGTGGACAGAACGGAGCTCTTTAGTTAACTCATACAGATAGTCCACAAGTAGGGGGTACTCTATCTTGGAAAAGCGCTTGGGTCTTGGGACGCCCCAGACGTTGGCGGGGCGTCCAAAGACCACCTCGTACGGGGACAGCCCTGTTCTAGAATGCGCTGTCGCTCTGGTAGATAACAAAGCCAAAGGTAGAGCATCGGGCCATCGCAATCCTGTGCTTTCCTGAATCTTCGCTAACTTCCATTTGAGAGTACCATTGTACTTCTCAACCAAGCCTGCTGACTGGGGGTGGTTTGCTGCATGAAACCTCTGTATAATATGCAAGCCTTTTCACACATATATTCAATGACTTTTGAATTGAAGTGACTTCCGTTGTTACTCCAGATCACACGTGGCAATCCATAGCGCGGGAAGAACTCTTTTAAGAGTGCCTTCGCCGTCGCCATAGCCGTATTCTCATAGTGGGATAAGCCTCAATCCATTTACTGAATGCACAAATCACTACTAGCACATACTTCAAATTGTTAACTCATTCCATTTCGATGAAAACCATCTGGAGAACCTCGAAAGGGAAGGAAGGTGGTGCAAAATTACCTGCGGTATAGGAGTACCTTTCCCAGGATTATGTTTCAGACAAATGATGCAGTGTTTCACTAGGTGTTTGGCTACCTTAGAGATATTACTGTTTCGCCATACTGGGTCCAGTAGCTTACATATTCCTTTGGCACTAATGTGTGCTGGGCTGTGGGCCATGGTAACAACAGGGAGCACATAGGCATTAGGCAGAAACCATCTCTGTTTTCCAGACAAGTCAGTCCAGCACCCATCCTCGTCCAAACGCCCTATCCTCTCCTCCCATATTGCCAGTTCATCTACCGTCGCCTCACTCTGTATTTCCCTGACATTTTCTAATGTGTCCTCGAACATTCCATTGTCTGGAACCCACCTAGCGGGACCTGCCACGAACATCTTTTTCATCTTCGATCTAGCTGTCTCCTTAGCTGTCTGATCTGCAAAAGCATTTCCCCTTCCAACATCGTCTGTTACTGCTTTGTGAGCGCTACATTTTATTATTGCCAACTTATCAGGAAGTGTCAATGCTGACAACAGTCTATGTATCAATGGACCATGCTGTATTCGTAACCCATGCGAGGTCAAGAACCATCTCTCCGCCCAGAGGCGCCCGAAATTATGGGCCACCCCAAAGGCGTACTGGCTGTCGGTGTAGACATTGACAGTCAGTCCCTCACTCAACTCACAAGCCCTAAGGAGGGCAACCAACTCTGCAGCCTGGGCCGATTGGTATGAGATACGGGATGTCTCAACTACAGTGTGTAACGTTGTGATTGCATAAGCTGCAGTGGTAGTGCCATCTGGTAGTTTGAAACAAGAGCCATCGACATATAGTTCCCCTTGGGGGTCAGATAAGGGAACATCAGTCAGGTCTACCCGTCCTTTCGTTTCTTCCTCAGTCCGAAATAAACAATCATGGACATCATTGTCCTTTTCTTCCGAAGAGAGGGGTAGTAACGTGTCTGGGTTCATAGTGGCACATCGTTTGATGGTAATGTGCGGAGCAAACAAGGTTAATTTATATCCAGTCAGATGCGCCCTAGTAAGGTGCTGTGTCTTCGTCTTATTCAATAGCGTATCTACAGCATGAGGTACCATTACTGTGAGATCAGTATCAAGGACCAGCCCTGCCGATTGTCTGATAGAAACTGCCACCGCTACGGCAGCTCTCAGGCAGCTCGGGAGAGCTCTGGCGACGTTATCAAGAATAGCAGAGAAATAAGCTTACCACTGAAACCCTGTGTTAGAACAGAAAGCGCGCAACCATCCGCCTTGTGTACGTAGAGCACAAAAGGCTTCTGGTAATCAGGAGTACCAAGCACAGGAGCAGAGCAAAGCGCAACCTTTAATTGCTTAAAAGCTTGTTGGCATGCAGATGTCCAAGGCAGGGGTTCGTGCACTTCTTAGGTGGTCAGGTAAAGGAGGGGTTTCGTTAGTAAGGAATAGTTAGGGATCCAGTAACGACAATACGAAGTTATACCAATGAAAGCGCGCACCTCGCGTTGGGTCTTAGGAACAGGCAAATTAGTAATAGCAGCTATGCGTTCAGGTGTTAGTCTGCGACCTTCCTTCGACAGTAGGTGACCTAAATAGTGACCTCCTGTCGACAATATTGAAATTTTGAAAGTGACACTTTGTGTCCATGGTATGCCAAATGCAACAGTAATTTAACTGTGGCCTCTTTACAACCATCTTCAGTGTTCGAAGCCACAAGGAGATCGTCAACGTACTGCAACAGGAAGTTCTAAGGAATCCAATTGAGCTTTCAAAGCTTGGCTATAGATACTAGGACTTTCTTTATAGCCTTGTGGAGCATGGCAGAATCTAAAGCTCCTTCCGGCTATTGCAAATCCAAACAGATATCTGCTGTCTGCTTGTATTGGGATGCTGAAGAAAGCATTCTTCAAATCGATCACAGAGAAGAATTTTGCAGACGGGGGAATCATTGTCAAGATCGTGGTAATGTCTGGAACCACGGGGTACTGTGGAACCACTATTTTGTTAACCTCTCTAAGGTCAGTTATAAAACGGCAAACATCAGGGTGGGCATCAGAAGAATCCAAGGGTGCCTTTTTGAGGATAGATAGAATAGGGCTATTGCACACATTCGCCGCTGTCTCCTCAACCACACCAGACTTAATCAAATCCTGTATTATTTGCAATAGGGCCTTTTCTCCTGCCTGGGATATCTTGTACTGGGGAATACGTGGCAATACAGCATTGTCTTTGATATGTATAGAGACCGGTGGGATTTGGAGTAGCCCCACATCCGTGTCTCTTTTAGCCCACAATGTGCGCAGCACATTGTTAAACTCAGCGGGGAGGGGGGCATCCTTTGCAAAGCATTGTTTAGCACGGGCCACCTGTGGTCCAATAGTCATGTAAACGCCGTCTGGAGAACAAAAAATTGTCGCATGTAACCTCTTTAACAAATCCAATCCCAACAAATTCTCCCCACAATTTGACGTTAATAAAAATGGTGAATCAACCGTGAAGGGGCCAATAGTCAGAGCAAGAGGTTTGGAAATGGGGCTAACAACCGGCATGCCTGAGAAGCACACCGAAACATTGTTTTGGCCAGACAGAGCTGCCCCCGGGACTAGTGAACGGGAAAAAGAGCTATATATAGCCCCTGTATCAACTAAGAATTTCTCGATCGTACCTTATAAATCTGCAGTGACATAGGGTCCGCGCTGATCTACAGGCACCGGAACTGGTCCCTTGCCCTGTCCCTGGCTATCCTAGCTGTGAGACATCCCCGTCACTTCGTCCATGTCATAGTCATCATGATAGTACTGTCTCCCTCGGGGGTCCTCAAAATAGTTCCCGCTCTGTCTATTAGACGATGTATTCTCTGATCGCGTCTCCCCCCGGCCTCCTCCCTCCTCCTCTTCCACGTCCTCCAAACCCCCGACCTCTCGGAGCCTCACCTCTCTGCGATAACTCCAAGCACTCATTCCGCCAATGTCCCTCCCGCTTGCAATATGCACATTGATTGAGCCCAATAGGTGCGCTCGAGGAACCACCCCTGTTAGATCTGAGTAGCCGCTGGGCCGAGCCCGAACCTCTTCCTCTTCCATTACCCCTCGCAACTTGCTGCATCAATACCCTCGTTTTCAACTCTTTTGACTTTTTCTCCACTTTCTCCTTCTCTTCATTCTCTCTGTGCTCATAGTACGTTGCCATACTCAGTATTACCGATGGGGAGGAAGTGCTCCAAGTACTTTCTGAAGCCTGCAACCTATTCGCAATCTCAGGAAGCAAGTTGTTAACAAACCTGCTGACAAACAACCGGACACCACCTTCCAATGACAGGTCCTGACCACTAAAGTTGAGAAACACCCCTTCAAACCTAGTAAAGAAATCGGACACACTCTCGTTCTTCTTCTGACAACATGCAGTCAACTTGTCCCAATCCACCCGTCTCGGCGGGATAAGGGAATGCATGTAAGTGATAATACGACCTGGCAAAGCCAATAACTTCGCCTTCGGTTTCTCACCGGGCTTGCGTTCTTTATCCCACGCCCTGATCTGATCCCATGTTCCTCCAATTCCACTACGTGATCCTGTGTATGCACTTGCCTCCATATATCCACCGGTACCAGCTGGCCAAAGAACAGCTCAATATCAGCTAACGTCATCACCGTGGAGGAGGCCGCCTCTGTCAACTCTTTGTAATACGCAGTCAGGTTTTTCCGAGGGTCTAGCAACTGACTTTTAAGGGATATTACCTCACTCCTTGTTAGAAATGGGGGTCTCTAGTTGGCAAGGGCTTGCACCTTTGTCCAAATAGGGACCCTTCTTCCTAGTCAGGGTAAGAGAGTTACACTCCTAAAATAACCCCTGCTCACCCCCTTGGTAGCTTGGCACAAGCAGTCAGGCTTATCTTAGAGGCAGTGTGTAAAGCATTTGCACATAACCAACAGTAATACAGTGTAAGCACTACAAAAGGACACCACACCAGTTTAGAAAAATATCCAATATTTTTATATACTTAAGACAAGACCAAAAATGATAAAAATCCACAATACAGTACTTAAAAATCTTCAGTTATCAAAATATGCTTTAAAAACAGTTCCTTGATGTCGATAGCTCCGTCCAGGGCTATCACGGCGTCGTGAGCAATCAAATCTAAACAGTTCTGGCTGACCACGGCCTCGCGGGCCAGCTACGGTGTCGGGAAGACCCGCAAGCAGTACCTTTTAGAAATGCAGGGCGTCGGCGACCTCTCGTTGAGCTTCTGAAAGCACAGCGTTCGCAGGCGTCGGTTTTGGAGGTCGGTGCAGGAGTCGTCGGGGCCCTCGAAGTCACACGCGTTGCAGATTGATCTCCTCTCTGTTGAAGTCAGGAGCACTGGCGTCGGCAGGCGTCGTGTGCTGCGGTGCGAAGTGCAGCGGTGCGGCATGGGGTGCCCTTAGGTCGCGGTGCAAGCAGCGGCTCGGTGGCGGCATCGGATGGCGTCGTTGGTGAGACCAGGGTCACAGTGAGAGATGAAGGCGGTGCTTGTCACGGTGCTGGCAGGTTACGGTGTAAGCAGCGGCGTCGTCATTGCTGAAGCGCTGTCGTCGGCTGACTAACTGGAGTCGATGGCGCCGGCGTCGGTAGGCCAAGGCTGCGGTGCGGGATGAGGGTGGTGCGTTGTGTAACTTTACGAGCGGTGCCCTCGTACCATGGTGCAAGCAGCGGCGTCGATTTCGGCGTGGAGCGGCGTTGTCGAGGATACCAAGGCGTCGTCGTGAAGCGAGGCGGTGCGGTGCCCACAGGTCGCGGTGTGAGCAGCGGCTCAGTGGTGGCATCAGCAGGCATCATCGGTGAGACCAGGGTCACGGTGCGGCGTTGCGGCGGTGCCCTCTGCGGTGTCAAGGCATTGTCGTGCAGCGAGGCGGTGCGGAGTGTGGTGCCCACAGGTTGCGGTGCGAGCAGCGGCTTGGTGGCGGCATCAGCAGGCGTCATCGGTGAGACCAGGGTCGCGGTGCGGCGTTGCGGCAGTGCCCTCGGGTTGCTTTTCTTCCGTTGCAGCACAAAACACACAGTCCCCAGTGCTGAGGGCAGAAGAGCTTGAAGTCTTTGCTGTTCCTGAGACTTATTGTACAGGGGGCAAGCTCTACCTCAAGCCCTTGGAGAAACTCACAAAAGTAGATTTCAGAAAGTTCAGTCCAGTCCTTTCACTGCCCAAGACAGAAGCAGCTACTGCAGGCCAACACAGCAAAGCACACAGCACAGTGGTAGTTCCTCCTCACAGCTTCTCCAGCTCTTCTTCTTGGCAGTCTTCTTGATCCAAAAAAGTTCTAAAGTTCAGGGGTCTGGGCCCCAATATTTATATCCCAAAATCCTTTGATCCTTTAGGCAGAGAGTGTCTGTGCCCAGCCAGAACCAGTTCTGCCTTCTCTAGTGTGACTTCCTGGCAGGAGGTGGAGACGGCATTGTCAGAGGCAGACCAGGCCCTTTGAGGTGCAAGGAAATCTCCTCCCCCTTCCCCATTTGCAGCCCAGGTCTATTCAGCCCCTTCCTGACTCACCTAGACTATCTGGAGCCACTCCTGCTCCCCAGTCTTCTGTCATCCAAAACCCAGACAGGCAATCCACATTCCAACAGAGGCACCCAGGATGACTGAGCAAGAAAATACCTACTTTCTAAAAGTGGTATTTTCAAACACAGAATGTAAAAATCACCTTCACTAAAAGATGCATCTTAAGATTCTGAGTTCAGGCATACTAAACTTTATTTTCTTACCTAGTTCCCAGGGCCAGTTATGTTTATAAGATGTTATAAACAAACTTCCCATTCTGTCCTATGGGGAACAGGTAGCCTTGCAATAGTGAAAAACGAAATTGGCAGTAATTCACTATCAGGACATGCCACACACACAAGGGCATGTCCTACCTTTCACATACACTGCACCCTGCCCACAGGGGTACCTTGGGCCTACCTTAGGGGTGGCTGATATGTAAGAAAAGGGAAGGTTGGGGCCTGGCAAGTGGGTGCACTTGCCAAGTCGACATGGCAGTACCAGACTGCGCGCAGACTCTGCAATGGCAGGTCTGAGTTACCTTTTCAGGGCTACTCACGTGGGTGGCACAATCAGTGCTGCAGGCCCACTAGTAGCATTTGATTTACAGGCCCTGGCACACTCAGTGCACTTTACTAGGGACTAACAAGTAAATCAACTATCCAATCATGGAAACACCAATCCATAACACATTTTACCACAGGAGCACTTGCACTTTACCACTGATTAGCAGTGAGAAAAGTGCGCAGAAACACTAAGCCAGCACAAACAGAGTCAAAACCGGGAGGTCAGAAAGCAAAAACTCAGGGGAAACACGGCAAAAGATGCCAAGTCTAACACTCCTCTTCCAAGGAGTATAGATTCCTGAAACCGAGCGTCAACTCGTGGCCTAATTACAGTATTCGTGGAGTTGCACATTTCTGGTATTTCAGGATGATAAATGGGGTGGACCTCCCTCATGGGGCACTGGGTCACCATCGTCGGAACCTTTTGGAGCAATCTGCCCGATAACCAAACTCATTGGGAGCCACACCTGTAGCATATACCCTGTCCCCTATGTCATAGATAATCTGCGGTGCAACACCCTGGAAACATTGCATCCACAGTCCTAATAGCGTGGCCGACATGTGCTTAAGAGCATGCTGCTGTATGAAGGGCTCATAATCTTTCATCACTCTCCACACATCTTCCACACTATAGATCGCATTCCGGGCTCACTGAGCTGCTTGATTCACCACCATTTGCTTTTCCTCATCACCCACAGCAGAACGCACCAACACTTTGTCCATACGGTCTCGTGCTGCCGCCCAATGCCCTTGATGTATCCCACGTACAGGGGTCTCGCCATACTGCAGTGCTTGGGGTGTTGTACTTAAGGGAGAAAGAGCAGACGAAGAGACAGCTATCATCACGAAGGGAGACAGAGTTGTAGGAGTAAAAGGGGGCATAGCAGCAGATCCGGAGTCAGTAGACAGAACAGGAGAGCTAACGGCTCCCGCACTCATTGTCTGTGTGAGTAGAGAGGAAGCAGGCGGGGCTGGGGCTGAAGCAGTTTGACTAGAGGCAGAAATACTAGGGAGAGCAGTGCCAGAGGCCAAGGACTGAGATGTCAGAACTTTTGGATCTATCCACTCAGGAGCATAAGGTGGAGGAGGGCAGGAATCCAACAGCTTTTCAACGAAAACATCACCTTCATCTCTAGCAACATAACATTTATCAGTCTGCAATCGAAACTTTCTATCTGCACATTCTATGCCTTTCTCTATCTTTTCCCTCTCATAGGCCACTGCCTTCTGCGTTATAGTTTGCGTCTGTCTCTTCCGGGCCTCTTTCTCTGCTCTCATACGCCGTTGCTTTGCTTCGTTCTGCCATACTCTTAGAGAATCAAACATCGACTGCCTGCTCTTTTTGGCGAACAATTTTTCCTGCAAGAAATTCCATTTTTGCTCATCAAATGAGCCAGTAAGTGGCCATTGTAACTCAGCATTGTCCCTCGTATATTTATTCCACAATGTGCTAAACATAATAGGGCCAATATCGTGCTTGACGTATACATCAAAATTTGGGGTACCCTCCAGAGGCGCAGGCTGGCTCTCTTCCAATTGAGCCTCAGTAGAACAACACCGACATCCAAAACACCCCAGTTTACTTAGACAAGGCATCTTAATATAAGACACATGCACTGTCCCCAATGGACAAATATAACACCAACAAACAAAATAATAAAAGAAAAAATAAATAAAGAATACAAATATTGTTCAAGAACCAAACCAAAACGGTCCGAGGACCGCTCCCTACAGTCCAGAGACTGTACCAAGTTCAAGAAGACAGGCTCTAGCCCCAGACCTTTTCAAGAGTAGACCAAATTTCCAGTTGGCCTGGAGATTGTTCGCAAACAGTCCCAAGCCTTTTCAAGAATAGGCCAAATTTCCAGTTGGCCTGGTAGACTGTTCACAAACGCTCTGTGTCTTTTGAAAGGGTCCGCAAACCCACCAAGTTCAAACCAAGACAGCCTGAAGACCGTACCAAGACACAGCCCGTCGGCTCATGCCATTCAAGCAAGGCAGTCCGAAAACTGCTCCAAGACAGTCCGGAGACTGTACCAAGACACAGCCCGTAGGCTCGTGCCGTTCAAGCAAGGCAGTTCAAAAACTGCACCAAGAAAGTCCGGAGACTGAACCAAGACACAGCCCGTAGGCTCGTGCCGTTCAAGCAAGGCACCATTTTTCCAAGAATCAATTCACTCACCTGGTGTACACAGGTCGAGTCAAGTTATTCTCCACTGCTGACTCTTCGGACCAAACGGTCAACTCCAAGGTTTCGCCTTCTCTGGACCCCAGCCGGTGACCACTACACGAGGAGTCGCCCGATCAGACGGGTGGGGCAGATGCGAGAACCAAGCTCGATCATGTGGGGTACCCCGATCCGCCCGATCGATCAGACGCAACCCCGACCCGGCAACCCGATTACAGGTGAGTCGGATCACCTTGCGGGGTCCCTGTTCGGGTGCCAACTGAAGGAAGTGGCCCTTAGGGGCCACCCGGGTTATTTACAACCACCTGCTATGCCTTCCCAAGTAATGAAGAGTCGGTCAGACAGTAGAGAATACAAACAAGCATTTATTAGCAATATTCTGCTGAGGAGTCCAATCTGACCTGCACCCTAAGATGTCTGCTGAGGGACTGGCTCCCCAACGGCCTGCAATGCATGATCATTCCTCCAAGAACCCCCAACCATGCCCACAGTCGAAAGTTACCGGCCTGGGCTGAACATGAACAAAGAAGGCACAGAAGGATGGGCTACCACCTGCCAGATGGGTACATGCTATCTGCAACTCAAGGTTACCGCGCTGAGTCTCAGCGTCTCCTAACGTGGGAGCAGAACTACACACTTGGATAGGCATGCGAGGGCAGAATGGCCTATTCATCAGTAAGTCGGGAAGCAGCCTTGAACAGGAAAGAAAAATAATAACTAAATGCAGTTTTCTGCTGAGGCAAGCAATAGGAATAATAAGGCCTAGTTCAGACACGGCCTAAGCAGCCTAATAGGGATTACGAAATACAAAATGGAGTCGCACTTGCTAACTAAAGCTTGCACGTTGCAGGGATAACTCAGTGGGTTGCATAACGTAAATACGAATGGCATCTATTTAGCCACACACTGCTAACCTAATGTAGCATGAAACGAGTGCATAGCAGGAATGGGATTTTCAAACCTAACAAATGAAATGAAATGAAATGAATGAAATGAAATGAAAATGATATTTATAAAGCGCAGAGTTACCCGCGGGCATCCCAGCGCTGTGGGCAAGTCGAATCAGCTGTGACACGATCAATTGGGGAAAAGCCAAGTTTTAAGCATCTTACGGAATGACATGTAGTTGGGTTCCTTTCGGAGCTGCAGAGGAAGTGAGTTCCATAGCTTAGCGGCGTTGTAAGAAAAAGACGTCCGCCGCTTCGGGCCTTCTTAATTCTAGGCACAGACGCCAAATGAAGATTATTTGAGCGAAGGTCCCTAGTAGCTAAATAGGGCTGGATCAAAGATGAGATAATAGGAGGTCCATTCCCTCCTATCAGCCTGTGAGTGATACACAAAGCTTTAAAATGGACTCTTTCCAAAACTGGAAGCCAATGGAGAGCCTTTAGGGCAGGCCTTGCTGTTTGGCGACTATGAATTCCCATAAGAATCCTAGCGGCACAGTTCTGCACAGTTTGAAGTTTGGCCAACACCAGGCTAGGGGCAGCAAGGTACAGTGCATTTCCGTAGGCAGACTCCAGGCAGCAAAGCTGTACTTCCAGATGCAGTAAAGAAGTCTTGTGGAGTACACAGTAGGCCACAGCAGCAGGCAGTCCTCTGAGAGTCCTTCCGCAGTTCAACAAAGTGAAAGGGTGGGTCTGAGGGTCCTATTTCTATACCTGCTGCTTTCTTTGAAGTAGGAGAAGTTTCTAGAGAATTCCCTTTGAAGTGATCCAACTTTCCTGCTTCCTCTGCCATGGCTCCTGGTTGTCCGCATGAACAATGCAGGGGTGACAAGTCCTTTGTGTGAAGACAGGGCACTGTCTGTCAAGTTGCAAATGGGACTGTGCCCAGCTGTACCCCCCCCATCCTGGCAGTGTTGACCCATAAACGCACACCTAATACCTCCATTGTGTGGCTGTCTGGGAGGAATAAACAAGTCCAACTGCCAACTACACACAGTCATGTCACCCAGGAACAGGCTGCAGGCACCAAATAGCTAGGGCAGGAAAATGGCAACTTTCTAAAAGTGGCAATTTCATTGTAACTTAACCTCTGACTTTACCATTAAAGAGGGTTTTGAAATAATAGTTCTCAGTCACCAAAAGTTCCTATTCAAAAGTTAGCACTTGATAAAGGTAATCAGGCAACTCAATGTTATCCTATGGGCGAGGTAGGCCTCACAGTTATGAAAATCGAAAACCTGATAGAGACTTCTAGCTGCAGATTCCTTACCTTTTGAGTTTTCCCAGGCGCTAGACTGGATCCAGAAGATTTTTCATGAGTAGTACCCCTGCATGCCGGTACGTTGTGTCGATCGGCTCCGGGTCTGCTGTGGTTTGCACTGAAAGTGGCGTTGGGGTACCTATATATGCACCACCCAGGCTCGCTGATATCAGTTCTTTTCTTTCCGCACCTGCCAGTGCTGATCAGGAGAAGAGCTATCCCTCTTTCGTTTTTTGATAGGCTTTTTTTGATGTTTTGTCAACTGTTTTTGAGGTCTTACCTCCTGGTGTGTTGAGGATGTTCTCACGCAAGTCAGGTTTTCAGCCCTGTGGTGCCTGTTACCGAACGATGTCAGTGACAGACCTGCATCTTGTCTGTCTATGGCGCGAGCACAACTCCAAGTCATTCCCTGATTGCTGGGCCATGGCCCGTAAGACTTTGAGGGAGCAGTCACTGAAACTGCTAGTGGTCTGACACACAACTACTCAGGGATCCATTCCTGGATCTGGACCCACACCCGTCATACCATCTCGATCTTCCCTGGCACCCGTCCTGATGCCGATGCTCCATGTGCCAACAGCGCCCACTGGTGGCGCCATCCCCATTGTCATCCCCAACTCCAACACAGAGCTTGATGGGCAATACACAATGCTGGCAGGAGCCTTGCCTCCTAGACTGGAACATGAGCCTTATTCTCATGGGCTAGGCCTCGAGAAAGCCCTATGAGGAAGAACAGAGTATGGACTGGTGTGAGGAACTGGGTGAGGCCAGCGGCCTGGATACTTCCCCAGATGCTGGTCTGCTTTCTCACCCTACCGTGACTATGGAGGAGGGAGCTTACTATGCAATTATGGTGCAGAGGGCGGCTGCGGTCCTTGACCTCATGGCCAGGGACCTGCTCTCTCCCGCTGGAGCTCCGCCGCTGTGCTGTGCCGCTGCCCTGTGCAGGGCTCAGTGCAGGTAGGGGTTCGAGCCCTGGTCCAGATTGAATTGTGCCTGTTTTCAGAATAACTTTGCTGCATTACTATGCCCCTCATTACTGCTGTTTTTGTCACTATTGTGCCTTTCTAGTTGCTATTGTGCCTTTTGTTTTGCCCATTTGTGCCCTCCTGTTGTTGTTTTTTGCGCTCTCCTCCCGCCGCTGCTGCCCCCGCAGCCTCGCCCCCTGGCCGATCCCCACTCCCGCCTCCCACCTTGCCCCCCTCCCTCCTCCCCTATTTAATGGCGGCCACTGCACGAGAGCACAAGCTGGACCTCTGACCTCACGGCCAGGGACCTGCTCTCTCCCACTGCAGCTCCGCCGCTGTGCTGTGCCGCTGCCCTGTGCAGGGCTCAGTGCAGGTAGGGGTTCGAGCCCAGGTCCAGATTGAATTGTGACTATTTTCAGAATAACTTTGCTGCATCACTGTGCCCCTCATTACTACTGTTTTTGTCCTTATTGTGCCTTTCTAGTTGCTATTGTGCCTTTTGTTTTGCCCTTTTGTGCCCTCCTGTTGTTCCTTTTTGCGCTCTCCTCCCGCCGCTGCTGCCCCCGCAGCCCCGCCCCCTGTCCGATCCCTGCCCCCGCCTCCGACCTGTGCCTCCCTCCCCTATTTAATGGCGGCCGCTGCGCGAGAGCACGAGCTAGACCTTTAACCTCACGGCCAGGGACCTGCTCTCTCCCGCTGCAACTTCGCCTCTGTGCTGCGCCGCTGCCCTGTGCAGGGCTCAGTGCAGGTAGGGGTTCAAGCCTCGGTCCAGGTTGAATTGTGCCTGTTTTCAGAATATCTTTGCCACATTACTGTGCCCCTCACTACTACTGTTTTTGTCCTTATTGTGCCTTTCTAGTTGCTATTGTGCCTTTTGTTTTGCCCTTTTGTGCCCTCCTGTTGTTGATTTTCATGCTCTCCTCCCGCTGCTGCCCCCATGGCCCCGCCCCCCGGCCGATCCCCGCTCCCGCCTCCCACCTGTGCCTCCCTCCCCCCTCCCCTATTTAATGGCGGCAGCTGTGCGGCTGCACTGCCAGTGCGCCAAGACAAGCCCGTCTGCGCCCGTCCGTGACCCGACCGTGACCCGACCGCAACCAGCGCCATGAACCCTGGATCTCCAACCATCCACCGCTACAACTCAGGTACCCTCCTCGCACTCAACCCCGGGAGGAACAACAACTGCCAGACATCCACGCCGAGCACCACCCATGGACAGTTCTCCTGCCGTCACTGCCACCAGACCTTCAGCACCATCAGCACCCCCACGGCCACCACCCCTACACCAAACCCCAACACCCCCAAAACCTTGAGGTGTATCTTCCTCAACGTGCGCTCCCTGCCGAGAGATGCAGTTGAGATCTGGGGCCTCCTCGACTCCCTCTCACCAGACGTCGCCTTCTTTACAGAAACCTGGACCAACGCTTCCTCCACCCCTGACATCGCCACCGCATCCCGAACGGGTACAAGATCCAGAGAAAAGACCGCACCAACCGCCCAGGAGGAGGACTCGCCATAGCACACAAGAGCTCCCTCTGACTCTCCACCTCCACCACAAACGACTCCCTCTCCACCACCGAACACCTTCACTTCCAGATCCAGACAAGCCAGAGAATCACACTTCGCGGCACCCTCGCTTACAGACCCCCCAGACCTCACGCCTCGTTCGCCACAACCATCGCAGACCTCATCGCACCCCACGCCATCGCCCCCATGGACTACATACTCATCGGAGACCTGAACTTCCACCTCAACAACCCCAGTGACCCCAACTCCACCACCCACCTGGACAACCTCGCCAAAATCGGCCTGAAACAACTTGTCACCATGCCCAACCACAAGGCAGGATACACCCTCGACCCCATCTTCGCAGGAGGGAACAGCATCCATTTCAGCCACACCATGCAACCCCCCTGGATGGACCACCACTGCGTACACTTCAACATCGACAAACCCACTGCCCCAAAACCTGCACCGCGCCCTCCCAGAAGGAACTGGAACAAAATCACTGAGGAGCAACTCAACTCCGCCCTCAACCGTGATGCCCCACCACCTCGACCAACGCCAACCTCACAGCCAAAGAACTCCACAGATGGATCTCCAACTGCGCAGACGAGCTCACACCACTACGCAACTCCGACAGACAGCGCCCCAGGAATGCCACCTGGTTCACCACCGACCTTCAAGAATCCAGACGCACCTGCAGACGTCTCGAGAAGAACTGGAGAAACAGCAAATCACCAGATGATCGCACCACCTACAAGAACGCCATGACTGAATACCACCTACGCATCAGATCTACCAAAAGGACCTTCATATAAAACAAGATCCTCGCCAATGCCAGCAACTCCAAGGAACTCTTCAGCCTCATCCAGGAATTCACCAAACCCCCCAGTGAAACCACAGACATCACCCCCTCCCAGGACCTCTGCAACAAGCTAGGATCCTTCTTCCATCTGAAAATCAAGAGCCTCTACGACCACTTCAACAACCAGACACCTGCCTCCGAAACCACCTACCTACCCAGCAATGCCAGCCAGCCCACCGTCTCCTCCTGGACCCCAGTCACCACCAAAGAAACTACCTCGACCATGAAAGGCATCCACTCAGGGGCCCCCACGGACCCCTGCCTGCCGCACATCTACCACAGAGCCACCACTGCCATCGCTCCAGAACTACAACGCACCATCAACACCACCTTCGAGACCGGCACCTTTTCCGATGACTGGAAACGTGCAGAAGTCAGACCCCTGCTCAAGAAACCCTCAGCAGACCCCACAGACCTCAAGAACTACCGACCCATCTCCCTCCTCCCCTTTGCGGCCAAAGTCACAGAGAAGACCATCAACAACCAACTAACAAAATTCATCAAAGAAAACTCCTTCCTCGACCCCTCCCAATGCAGATTCCGCAGCAACCACAGCACCGAGACCACTCTACTCGCCGCCACAGACGACATCCGCACCCTCCTCGACCAAGGACACACTGCGGCCCTGATCCTACTCGACCTCTCTGTAGCGTTCGACACCGTCTCTCACCGCACACTCACTGCCAGACTCCACGACACCGGCATACAGGGAACCACCCTCGACTGGATCCGCTCCTTCCTCACTGGCAGAACCCAAAGGATCAGACTGCCACCCTTCCTCTCCGAACCCACGGAAATCAACTGTGGAGTACCCCAAGGATCATCGCTCAGCCCCACGCTCTTCAACATCTACATGGCGCCCTTGCTGCCATTGTCAGACAGCATGGACTCAGCATAGTATCCTACGCCGATGACACCCAGCTCATCCTCTCCCTCACCAAGGACCCCGTCACCACCAGACTCAGCTTCCAGGAAGAAATGAAAGATATCGCATCCCGGATGAGCAGCAGTTGCCTGAAGCTCAACTCGGAGAAGACAGAGGTCCTCGTCCTCGGACCCTCCCCTCTGCATGGGACAACACCTGGTGGCTCACAGCCCTCGGCAGCCCTCCCACCCCCACAGACCACACCCGAAACCTTGGCATCGTACTCAACTCCGCCCTCTCCATGACCCGACAGGTCAACGCCGTCACCTCCAGCTGCTTCAACACCTTCCGCATCCTCCTAAAGACCTTCAAATGGATGCCCCCATATCAAGGAAGACCGTCACCCATGCACTCATAACCAGCAGACTGGATTACGGAAACACCCCCTACGCCTGGATCAACAAGTCTCTGCTCCACAAATTCCAGACCATACAGAACACAGCAGCAAGACTTGTCCTCGGCATCCCTTGACACAAACACATCACCCAACACCTGCGCAACCTCCACTGGCTACCCGTCGAGAAGAGAGTCATTTTCAAGATACTCACCCACACCTACAAATGCCTCCACAACACCGGACCCCAATACCTCAATGAAAGAATCACCTTCCACGCACCAAACAGAAACCTCCGATCAGCCGACCTCGCCCTTGCCGAAACCCCGCACATCCGCAGAACCAGAGCAGGTGGAAGAGCCTTCTCCTACATCGCAGCCAAGACCTGGAACGAACTCCCGGTCGACATCAGACGTGCCCCCTCCCTGAACATCTTCAGGAAGACACTCAAGACCTGGTTCTTCGACTGAGCGGAGCTGCTCACCCCCACCCAGCGCCTTGAGACCCTCACGGCATAATCTCTTGACGGTGGTGATGCAACCAGGACTCTCCACGTCTGAACCTCTACTCCCGTTCAATGATGCCCTCACTAACATCCTTTTGGGGACCTGGTCCAAACCTAGCACAGGGGCTACTGTTAAGGGGACAATTGTTCACTACCATTGCCCCGCACCCAGGGACCCAAACTTCCTCAAGCAACACCCTACCCCTGGGAGCTTGGTGGTCCAAGTCTTGACCTCTCAAGGCGCTTTCCCTACCACTCCCCCGATATGAAATCCAAGAGGCTAGACTCATTTGGGAAGAAGATGTTTTCTTCCACCAGCCTGGCATTGTGCTCCATGAACACCACATGCCCTTTGGGACATTATTCCTATACTTTGTGGGATATAGTTGCGCAAGTCTTGCCACAGGTCCTGGAGGACGCCCAGGCTGTACTCTCCCAGGCTGCCACCGATGGGAGAGAAGCCGCAAAGTTCGATGTGGACTTGACACGACCGACTCACTAGGCAGAGTGTTTTCCTTAGGCAACACTCCTGGCAGAGAACAACTGTTTTTTTGAGGGATGTCCAAGCTTTTCTTATGCACATGTCCTTTGATGTCACCCTTCTCTTCGGAGACAAGGCATATTTGGTGCTTGAGTTTTTTAAGGATTCTCGTGCTACGGTGAGGTCCTTAGGCCTCCCTATGGCTCCACATCCACCTCAATTTGCCTTCCACAGCTATGGAAGGAGTATCCAACTGCACCAATTCCCTCCCAGCCACTGCGCCGTACATGCTCTCCAGCCTCTTCATGGACGAGGGTGCGGTACCCACAGACCTCGTGGGTCAGGTGGCCAGCGGCCTGGTCAGTCTTCCACCGCTACTGTAACTGCTCCAACCTCTCCTAGCCTGCCCCTTTACCACCATGGGCACCCCGTTGGTGGAAGGATTTGCCTTCACCTACCCTACTGGCAGCCCATGTGCGTTTTGCAGATTGTATTTAGGGACTACTCCCTCCCCTTCGAGAGTACCCTTCCCTCATGCCACCAACTCACGATCGGCTAATGGAGGATCATCTGTCTCTTCTCCATGAGGAGGTTACTGCTCTCTTGACCAAGGGAGCCACAGAGAGGGTTTGGTGCCATAAGTAGGCTGTGGTTGTTATTCCTGTGACTTTCTGGTTCCCAAAAAAGGACAAGGGCCTTCGTCCTATTCTCTTGCTCCAAACTCTCAATCTCTTCCTATAGAAGGAGAAATTTGAAGTGCTCATGCTGGCTCAGGTATTGTCTGTCCTGGACCCAGGAGACTGGATGGTTGTGTTGGACTTGCAGGTCACCTATTTTCATACTCCTGTCCTGCATGCCCAACAGAGCTATCTGCTGTTTACGGCAGGCCACAAGCACTTTCAGTTCACTGTGCTTCCCTTTGGCCTTGCCAGCACCTCTCAGGTGTTCTCCAAGGTGATGGTGGTGGTATCAGCTCATCTGTGGAGATCAGGGGTGACAGGGTGACAGTCTTCCCCTATCTCAATGAGTGGCTGCTGAAGTTGGGCTCACCCCAGGTTGTCGTCTCCCACCTTCAGACTAAGGCGAACCTTCTGCACTTGCTTGGGTTCACTAGCAACGTGATGAAGTCACACCTGACTCCCTCTCAGACGCTCCCTTTCATTGGAGCTGTTCTGGACACAGCACAGTTTTAGACTTATCCTCCTGAGTGGGGAGTCCAAGATATTCAGGCTATGATACCAATATTTCATCCTTTATCCTGGGTTTCAGTGAGATTAACTCTAAGGCTGCTGGGCCTCATGGTCTCCTGCATCCTGCTTGTAACACATGCCAGATGGCATATGCAGGCTCTGCAGTAGGACCTGAAGTTCCAGTGGGCATAGTTTCAGGGCAATCTCTCCGACATGGTCCAAAACTCAGACGGAACTGTGAACGATTTGCAGTGGTGGCTGACGAACCACAATTGGGTTAGAGGCAGACCCCTCTCCTTTCCCAACCAGATCTGACAGTAGTGACAGTTTCGTCACTCCTGGGATGGGCCAGCCATCTGGGAGACGTGGAGATGAGAGAACTCTCATGGGAGTGAATGCATAAACCAGCCCCTGTCAGTCTAAAACCAGACAGTGAATCCACAACCCGAACGAGGAACACAGGATGGTTAAGCAAGAAAATGTCCACTTTCTAAAAGCAGCATTTTCAAACACACAATTTTAAAACCACCTTTACTAAAAGGTGTGTAATTAAATTCTGAGTTCAGAGAGCCTAAACTCCAAATCTCTAGCTGTTCCCAATTGATGGTTAAACTTGTAAAATGTTACAAGGCAGCTCCAATGTTCGCCTATGAGAGAGCTAGTCCTTGCAATAGTGAAAAATGACATGCACAGTATTTCACTATCAGGACATGTAAACCACACCAATACATGCCATACCTTTCACATACACTGCACCCTGCCCATGGGGGTACCTTGGGCCTACCTTAGGGGTGCCTTACATGTATGTAAAGGGAAGGTTGGGGTCTGGCAAGTGGGTGAACTTGCCAGCTCGACATGGCAATTAAAACTGAAACTGCATGCAGACACTGCAGTGGCAGTTCTGAGACACCTTTGAACGGCTACTTGTGTGGGAGGCACAATCAGTGCTGCAGGCCCACTAGTAGCATTTGACTTACAGGCCCTGGGCACTTATAGTGCCCTGTACTAGGGGCTTAATAGTAAATCAAATATGCCAATCATAGAAAATAAATCATAGCACCATTTACAGTAGGACCACTTGCACTTTAATACTGAATAGCAATGAGAAAGTGTACAGAGACACTAAACCAGCAAAAACAAACTCCAGCATACCATCAAAAACAGAAGGTCAGAAAGCAAAAAGACAGGGGAAAGATGCCAAAAGGTGCCAAGTCTAACAGTCGTGTGGTGCAAAAGTGAACCAGCTCTTGCTGGGTCGTGCTCAGCATAAAACTCTGTTATGCATTGGCTAAAAAGTAACCTCCTGAAGGCTTGCAAGCTCATTCCACCAGAGCTAAAGCTGCGACCAATGCATTAGCTTGTCGAGTTCCAGTCCGGGAAGTCTGTCAGGCAGCAACTTGGGCTGCCCTGCACACGTTTACCATACATTACTGCTCGGACAGTCAGGTCCACAGG
Source organism: Calotriton arnoldi (assembly GCA_963921515.1). Taxonomy (NCBI): domain Eukaryota; kingdom Metazoa; phylum Chordata; class Amphibia; order Caudata; family Salamandridae; genus Calotriton; species Calotriton arnoldi. The sequence goes on from CAWUFW010003497.1 coordinate 1,616,611, forward strand.
GATGAGCACTTTGCCCGTTCGGTACTGTAGCGCTCTCTCATTTGAGATTAGTTTGCAGACCCTCCTCCTGGGATGGTATTGCTTGGATATCTATTCAAAAAGGTAAGGAATCTGCGGCTATAAGTCTCTATCTGATGAACAAGTTACTTACCTTCGGTAATGCCTTATCTGGTAGAGACTATATCTATCCTCAGATTCCTTACCTACCCACCCTCTGCGAAACGATGTCTAGGGACAGGGATGATCCCTTTCGGGGCCCTAGTTTTGACACACCAGTGGTCAGTATTCTCCATGGCTCTGAGCTTCTGACATGGAAAGTTGTGAAAAGAAACTGACGTCAGGGCGCATGAGTGGTACCACAATGTCACTTCCTGCGTGGACGTTGCTGGCGATAGACACGGAGCCGATCTACACCACCTACCGGCGTACAGGGGTACTGCTCACGAAAAATCTTCCAGATCCAGTCTGACACCTGGGGAAATGCAGACGGTAAGGTATCTGGGGCTAGATATAGGGGCCGATTCCGATCTCGGTCGGAGGCGCACCCAACACCATTCGGTCGGGAAAAAAGCCATGCGAAAGCCTGTTTCCCGACCGATCCGTACAGCACACCGAACGAGCAAGTACGATGCGCACAACAGCAAAGAATCCGGCCGAGCCGTACTCACCCAAACCAGGTCCTGTTCTCCGACCGAGGCGAATCCGGAAACACCGAATCGAGTCGCACGGAAGGAAAAATGCAGCCCCGTCCGGCCGGACAAGTACGATGCACTTTCCGTACGCGCCGAACCCGTCGCTACGCACGGCACGTCAAAGCATCCGGGAGAGGCGCACATAAGCTCCGATTCGCGCCACAACACGATCCACGGCTCCGAGACGAACACGGCAGCGACGAGGACGACGCGAGCGACGAGGACGAGGCGAAGCGACGAGGACGAGGCGAGCAACGAGGACGACGCGAAGCAACGAGAAGGACGAACGACACGAACCAACCATGAATCCCTTCGACCCGATCATACCAATATTCTACATATACTACCGGAACAGGCACGGACGCGTACGGCGCAGAAGGTAAGCCAGACACCAACCACAAAACACATACAACACGTACACGACACATCACACACACACAGAGGGATGCCGAATATACTTACACCAGCAACAGCAGCACCATAGGGGCGGGATGCCCATCACCAATGCCACATATGCACACAGGGGCCTGAATGCGCACCACCACCCCTACCCAGGGGGGCAGGATGCCTACCACTACTACCACCCTCACCCAGGGGGGCTGGATGCCTACCACCACCCTTAGCCAGGGGGGCTGGATGCCTACCACTACTACCACCCTCACCCAGGGGGGCTGGATGCCTACCACTACTACCACCCTCACCCAGGGGGGCAGGATGCCTACCACTACTACCACCCCCACCCAGGGGGGGGCAGGATGCCTACCACTACTACCACCCTTAGCCAGGGGGGCAGGATGCCCACCACCACTACCACCCTTAGCCAGGGGGGCAGGATGCCTACCACTACTACCACCCTCACCCAGGGGGGCAGGATGCCTACCACTACTACCACCCTTAGCCAGGGGGGGCAGGATGCCTACCACCACTACCACCCTCACCCAGGGGGGGCAGGATGCCTACCACTACTACCACCCTCACCCAGGGGGGGCAGGATGCCTACCACTACTACCACCCTCACCCAGGGGGGGCAGGATACCTACCACTACTACCACCCTCACCCAGGGGGGGCTGGATGCCTACCACTACTACCACCCTCACCCAGGGGGGGCTGGATGCCTACCACTACTACCACCCTTAGCCAGGGGGGGCTGGATGCCTACCACTACTACCACCCTCACCCAGGGGGGGCTGGATGCCTACCACTACTACCACCCTTAGCCAGGGGGGGCTGGATGCCTACCACCACCCTTAGCCAGGGGGGGCAGGATGCCTACCACTACTACCACCCTCACCCAGGGGGGCAGGATGCCTACCACTACTACCACCCTTAGCCAGGGGGGCTGGATGCCTACCACTACTACCACCCTCACCCAGGGGGGCAGGATGCCTACCACCACTACCACCCTCACCCAGGGGGGCAGGATGCCTACCACTACTACCACCCTCACCCAGGGGGGCTGGATGCCTACCACTACTACCACCCTCACCCAGGGGGGCAGGATGCCTACCACTACTACCACCCTCACCCAGGGGGGCTGGATGCCTACCACTACTACCACCCTCACCCAGGGGGGCAGGATGCCTACCACCACTACCACCCTCACCCAGGGGGGCAGGATGCCTACCACTACTACCACCCTCACCCAGGGGGGCAGGATGCCTACCACTACTACCACCCTCACCCAGGGGGGATTGGATGCCTACCACTACTACCACCCTTAGCCAGGGGGGGCTGGATGCCTAACACCACCCTCACCCAGGGGGGCAGGATGCCTACCACCACTACCACCCTCACCCAGGGGGGGCAGGATGCCTACCACTACTACCACCCTCACCCAGGGGGGGGCTGGATGCCTACCACCACCCTTAGCCAGGGGGGGCAGGATGCCTACCACTACTACCACCCTCACCCAGGGGGGGCAGGATGCCTACCACCACTACCACCCTCACCCAGGGGGGCAGGATGCCTACCACTACTACCACCCTCACCCAGGGGGGGGCAGGATGCCTACCACTGCTACCACCCTTAGCCAGGGGGGGAAGGATGCCTACCACTACTACCACCCTCACCCAGGGGGGGCAGGATGCCTACCACCACTACCACCCTCACCCAGGGGGGGCAGGATGCCTACCACTACTACCACCCTCACCCAGGGGGGGCAGGATGCCTACCACTACTACCACCCTTAGCCAGGGGGGGCAGGATGCCTACCACCACTACCACCCTCACCCAGGGGGGGCAGGATGCCTACCACTACTACCACCCTCACCCAGGGGGGGCTGGATGCCTACCACTACTACCACCCTTAGCCAGGGGGGGCAGGATGCCTACCACCACTACCACCCCCACCCATAGGATGGACAATGCATGACACAACCAGCACACCACAACCTAGGGAATGCAAGAAGAAGACATCCCCCCAACACCATGACAAGCGTGTGTAGACTGTGTCAAATGCCTACAACACCGAACATGACTTTCGAACATACAATGTGACCCCCTAGCACATGTGCCACACAAATATGTGTGTGGCACACACAACGCAAGCAGGCCATGACCATTCTGGCAATGGGGTCCAAACCCCATCATCACAGTGACCAAAATGCAAGTGTGGGGTCCATAGCTGCAGCACATTTTGAACATTGTGGCAATGGGGTCCAAACCCCCATCATCACAGTGACCAAAAGGTAAGTGTTGACAAAGTAAGAGGTGCAACTGCCAAACTGCATGGATGATTCCTGGTCACAGAACAACAAACACATCAGTGGCAAAGTAGTGTATGTGTCCCATTGCAACATAAATTGGGGGAGCCAAATCCTGCAGTGCAAATAAGACATAACTTTGGCCATGTGCAGACAAACAACACCCATGGGGGCTGACACCGTCAACAATCATCAATGACACAATGACAGAAGTGACCATCAGAATGCAGACCCACATATTTGCACCAATGGGCACACACATGCAGATACCCTGTGGAGACTGCAGATGTGAGGTGAACAGATACCATACCATGGCAGCAATGGGACACACAATCAACAATTAGCACCAAATGAGGGCTCCCGTCCCATCAGCCTGGTCATGGAAGTGCCAACGGAATCATCAGCACAGATCCAACACACTTGTATTGCAATGTTGCACTGTCAACACAGATGAGTCCTTCCCCATTGATGCCCAAACCTGCATGTTCACTGGAGATGGCCACACGGTCAGGGAAGTAGACGAATAGAACAATGGCAGGCACAACAGATGTGTAGGGGTGGAAGCCACAGATGTGAAATTGCCAATCTAAGTAGGAAATCCCATTGCCAAATACTGAACACATGACACCCTCAGATGCTGCTATGGATGACATGGATACACCACAGGATAGGACACATTCCCCCTGGACCACATGGGTTCCTGCACAGTAACACTTCATTATCATGAGACCAAATATCACCATCACTGCAGCAAGGGCATGGTTAGCATCATCAACATCATGTACATCAGAAGCAAAAGCACTAGAGAACAGAAAGTTGCTTTATTCAGCATATGTGGCATTAAAAGTAGAAGTCCGGTAGAACATAAACAAAGGCCAATGGCCAGTCCATCAACAAAGTCACAAGTGGGTGACAGTGGCAGATGCCACCCTACACATGCCTGCACAAAACCAGGGACAATCCACTAGGAGGGGCAACCGGGGGGTAGGCCAGGCACCGCAGGGACAGGATCAGGGCTCACCAGGAGGAAGAAGGGAAGGGGTGGTGGGTGCTGGAGAGCCACTGACAACTGCAGTGGAGGTGTCTGACATGGTGTGTGCCGGCACAACTGGGGGGCATGACTCAGATGTTGTGGGTGCCGGCACGACTGCAGTGGACCCTGCAGATGGAGTGGACAGGTCCGCCACTGCAGTGCCCAAGTCAGACAGGGTGGTAGTGGATTCCACTGCAGTGCCTACCACCAGGGGAGGAGAATGGGGAACAGGCAAGGTGGGCTGGACAGAGGGGGAGGACACCCTCACCACATCAGTGGCACAGACAAGCGCAGCGGGGGGTGTGGTGCCGGGAGAGCAAGTGGCAGGGGGAGAAGGCCGGAGCCTCTTGGGGATGGTATATCTGTGGGTGGGGGAACCTGGGGCAGGGTGTGGTGGGGCACCTGTGGAGTGGGGGCCTGAGGGATGGAGGAAGGAGACCTGGTGCTTGAGCTGCAGGGCGGCGGCGGGGTCTTGCTCTTAGCACTCCGGGGGACTTGCGGGTGGGGGCCTCAGTCTGTCTGCGCCTGGGGAGGGTGTCCGGGGGCGAGGGGCACTCTGCTCCGTGTGGGGGCTTCCTCTTCCCCCTGGATGCTGGGGCAGCTGGATCGGAGGGGAAGAGGCCGAGGTCACTGAGGAAGAGGCGCTGGGTCTTTGGGGTTGCAGGTGAGGCAAGGGAGGGTGCTTTGGAGGGAGAGGCAACTGAGGACTGCGCAGTGCCCGTGGATGCGTGTGTGTGTACCAGGGCCCCATCCCCTGTGAGTCTGGTTTCAGTCCCCTGACTGTGCGTGCGTGTGCGTTTAGTTTGTGGCGTGTGTGTCTGTGTGCTGGACGTGTGTGTGCTGGTGTGTGCCTGTGCCGGTGTGTGTGTGCTTGGGACGGGTAAGGTGCTGGGGAGTGTGGATGGAGCAGAGGCAGGAGGGGTGAGGGACTGTCTGAGGAGGGACACTGCTGCCGTCAGGGAGGAGTCCATGGACCTGTTGCCCCTCTGTAGGTCAGACATGCCCGATGAGATGCCCTCCATGAACGACACCAGCTGAGTCAACAGTGCGGTGTGCACATGGAGGACAGTCAGCATGGCTGTCTGCCCTACATGGAGCTGGCAAAGGAGGTACACAGACTCCTCACTCAGGGCAGCAGGGGACACAGGGGCAGGGGATGCGGTGCCTGGGCCAAAGGAGACACGCTCCCGAACATGGGAGCCTCCACGGACCTGGGGAATGGGAGCCGATGGGAGGGCGGTGGTGGTGCTGGTGGTGGCAGGGACAGCAACACTAGCTGGGGTGTGGTGGCTGCTGACACCCGCCTCCACAAGGGAGTCATCCTCCGAGTTGCTCTGGTCCTCAGCTGAGGTGGATGGTGCTGAGGACTCCTCGGTGTGGCTCCCCTCACCCTCCGTGCCACTGGGTCCCTCCGACCACTCCTCGGCTGCTGATCCAGTCTGGCTCTCTGGCTCCTCCTGGTCCGTGGAGCTGTCCCCTTCCGTGGCCGTGGATGTATCTGCAAACAATGGGGAAACAGACAGACATCAGTCACCTGCACCAAACGCACACACCACTGTGAGCACAGCACATTACAGAGCAAGCCCTGGCATCATTAGTTGTACATTGCTAAAAGTGCCCTAACTGAACAGGAGAAGCCAATTGTAAGTCTGATGCCAAGCATGGCACTCACATCCCACATGGCCTTGCACCCATCTGTCTGGTGTCTGTTGGATTGCAACACCCCAGTGTGGACACATGCACCAAGTACACAGTAGTTGGACAGTGCAGAGGACACGGTGTGGCATGTGGACATGCACACATCACAGCTCTTGCCACTGAGTCAGTACAGGTTTCCGGATGAAAGGGATGCCCAGAGTCAAATAGGAAATGCATGTGATGCATACCAGCGACAGACACCATGATGCACCCATGTCCTGATAGCCAGCGCCACTATGGTGTGCATGTAGCACATGTCACTCCCCTGCAGGACCACCAATAAGTTGACACATGCCATGGCAGAGGCATGACTGCTAAGTCATACATCACTGTCTCAGTGATGTATGACTTGGCAGCCAGACAACAACACTATGCACTGTGTCACAATAGTAGGTCATGGGGAATGCAAGTCCTGGAGCTGCACAAGTGCACATGTACATCCCCCACACAACACATCATCTTAACCCTCATCTGTCCAGGTCACACCTATTGGACATATGGGAGACCTGTGACACTACCCTCTGAACCTGAGCCCCTCACAATTTGCTGTGAATGGGGAACAGCTGCCTGAACTTCACATTCGCATACCCCAGTCTGCACGGGCAGCTGATCAAACACCTATGTGACACACAAGTATCGTCTCCTATGGTCACATCTCCAGGGGCATGCTGAGCCCCTACCAAGAAACACCCCAGCAGTCCTGGCAACTAATCCACAGCACACTGACACAGAGGCAGACACCTGAGGGGTCAAATCACTGTGCACAATGTGTCAGCTGATACACGGGAGTGGGAGTACAGAGTGCATTGCATGGCCTGGAGTAGGCATGACTGTCCTGCTCCACATGAATGAGGGATGTGCCCTGGACAGTGGATAGCTGGCTATGTATGTGTGACACACGTAATCTGCACACTCCTGGAGCCCAAACATTGTTCCCACCCGCTGCATGGGCGTGTGCCACATACCCCAGGCACATGTGGTGGCTCAGCTCAGCAAGTGGACCGCATATCAAAGCAACACGCAGATCACATGTCCAAACCCAGGCGTTGTGTGAACAATGGACCCACCCATGATGCCCACAACAGAGTTAGGGAAACAGATGCTGTCCCCCACCTTTAGTGAAGCAAACTGCAAGGACACAGTCCCAAGTGACACAATTCCCTGAATGTAAGGGCCACACCTGGGTATCAGATGAGCAGTGGGCAGTGCACAATAGAGGGACATGGCTCCTGGACAACATGACTGCTGCACTGTGGCAGTTGAACCAGGCCAGAGGAGGGCACAAAGCATGTAATACAGAGTTCACAGTGCAGTCTTTGACTCACCCCCTCCTTGCTGCAGTCTGGCCTTCAGCTGCCCATCCAGGTCTGGAAACACCACCGCCAGGATCTGGAGCATGTGGGGGGTCAGGGTCCGTGTTCCGCCCCTCCTGCGAGGAGGCGACAGCTTCAGCTGGACCCGTGCAATCCTCCGGGTCCAGCCCCGAAGGTCCTGCCACCTCTTCTGGCAGTTGCGGATCCGGCGCTTGTAGACCCCCACGGACCGGACAGCCCGGACGATGTCCTTCCAGATTTCCTGCTTCTGATGGGCATTGACCTGTCAGGATGACAAAGTGAAAAGGCCATTACCACACATGCAACATATCCGTGCATGACACAGTTGTATATACATGTCTCAATCACAGGGGCACATGATGTACACAGGCAGTGCAAAGCTGACCATGGACAGTTTGCCAGACGTCACTACATGGTATCATTGCATGGGAAGTAAAACCATGTTCAAATGCACTGTCACTGCACCATACCTGTCCAGTGCAAGTCACTACACACTATGGGGGGTGACAACTACTCAGTGAGCCTGCTAGCCAGTGGCGTGCAGACTCTCAGCCTTGCTAGTCACACAAAATGCACATTCAGAAAGGCAGTGCACAGAACACTCACCTGCTCCCCTGGTGTCCCATACAGCTTGCTGTACTGTGGAAGTAGGCTGTCCAGCAGGGCCTGGTTCTCTTCAAGGCTGAAGGCTGGGGCTCTCTCCACAGTACGTGCCATTGCAGGGTCCAGAGGGGCAGAGACAGCAGCAGTGCAGTGGCAGATGTCGTCCTGGAGCATGTAGTGCAGGCAAGTGAGCTCTCAGGGGAACAGCCAGCAATATATATGTGCTGGAGAGGCAGATACTGTCCCTTGTGTCCAAAGTGATAGGTCCAAGTCGTTTGCATCTTCTGAATCTGGCCAATCCATGGAATAGCAGCACCAAAACACGCCCACAGCATCCTTCAAATCTTCAACTTCATGACATACATGATTTTGCAACATTGTTGTGGGTGACCAACTGAATTTACAGCAACCGACTCGTTCGAAATTCGAAAACGCGTCCGTTGCCAGGCAAGCCCATTGTCAATGGGTGCGCACCGATCGGTCCATTGTGGTACAACGCGCACAGGGGTACAACGTGTACCCGCACACATTGAATGCAATGGGCCGGCCGGAGGCACCGATCGGTCCATTGCAGTACAACGCGCACAGGGGTACAACACGTACCCGCACACATTGAATGCAATGGGCTGGCCGGAGGCACCGATCAGTCCATTGCAGTACAACGCGCACAGGGGTACAACACGTACCCGCACACATTGAATGCAATGGGCCGGCCGGAGGCACCGATCGGTCCATTGCAGTTCAACGCGCACAGGGGTACAACGCGTACCCGCACACATTGAATGCAATGGGCCGGCCGGAGGCACCGATCGGTCCATTGCAGTTCAACGCGCACAGGGGTACAACGCTGCACCCGACACATTGAATGCAATGGGCCGGCCGGAGGCACCGATCGGTCCATTGCAGTTCAACGCGCACAGGGGTACAACGCTGCACCGCGCACATTGAATGCAATGGGCCGGACGGAGGCACCGATCGGTCCATTGCAGTACAACGCGCACAGGGGTACAACGCGTACCCGCACACATTGAATGCAATGGGCCGGCCGGAGGCACCGATCGGTCCATTGCAGTTCAACGCGCACAGGGGTACAACGCGTACCCGCACACATTGAATGCAATGGGCCGGCCGGAGGCACCGATCGGTCCATTGCAGTACAACACGCACAGGGGTACAACGCGTACCCACACACATTGAATGCAATGGGCCGGCCGGAGGCACCGATCGGTCCATTGCAGTACAACGCGCACAGGGGTACAACGCGTACCCGCACACATTGAATGCAATGGGCCGGCCGGAGGCACCGATCGGTCCATTGCAGTACAACGCGCACAGGGGTACAACGCGTACCCACACACATTGAATGCAATGGGCCGGCCGGAGGCACCGATCGGTCCATTGCAGTTCAACGCGCACAGGGGTACAACGCGTACCCGCACACATTGAATGCAATGGGCCGGCCGGGGGCACCGATCGGTCCATTGCTGTTCAACGCGTACAGGGGTACAACGCGTACCCGCACACATTGAATGCAATGGGCCGGACGGGGGCACCGATCGGTCCATTGCTGTTCAACGCATCACTGTACATGTGACTGGCATATGTCAGCATGCCTGTCTCAGATGGACATATGCCAGCCACAGATAGCTCCCAGGGAGTGATGGGCACACCTACATCACGACAGCCTGTCCAAACTTTATCATAAGGCATGTAAGGCTGCATTTCCTATTGTGTGTATGTTGGTGTACATGTCGTCCTGTGGGTGTCACCTGTGGGCAGCCACCCCCAGGCTGTGCATGTGTTCATGGGGACAGGATCCTGGGTGTTACGTGTACATGTCCACTGTGATGTGCAACTGTTCATATCTGTGCATCTGCCATGGTCACATTTCACAGTGGTGTATGTGTATGTCATGTCACATACCCCGTGAGTCCCATGTGGGACGGTATGTTTGAGCCAGGGTGTCCCAGTGGCACAATAGTGATGGTCCTCCACAGTCTTTGTGCATGTAGTGTTTACAATGTCTCTGATTTCATGTGCACAATGGGAGACAGTCTCCACATCCACGTTGTGTGTGCATGGACTCTGATGTTGTGCGTGTGTGTCACAGACGTCCATGTCTGTCCTGCCGTGGCAAGTGGGGCCACTACCTGTGGGGGTCATGGTTGTTTTGCTGTGGTGTATACATGATACTCCATGTAATGCCAGTGTCCATGTGACATTACAGGGTCCCTGGGAATGTACCTGTCGTTGAGCTGTGGTGCCTGGGGCACATCTGTCCTCACATGTCACTGTGGGGGGTTATTGTGACACGGCAGCAGGAGATGGGAACTGTGACACGGCCTCATGATGTCCAATGGGCCAACCTGGGACTAATTGATGCCACCTGTTGGACCGTGTTGACAGATGTTGGCCATGTATGTACCATACATGTCCTTCCGGTACTGCACACTTCATGTAGTTGTGCCTCATAATGATGTATGTTGGGATCTTGAGTGTGTTCAATGCCGCATATGTGGGGTGACTGACAATCTTGCTCACTTCTCCTCTGCACTGCAGGGCTCCTGCTGTCCATCGACCATTCCCAGACCTGGCAACGATGGTGGAACGGGACAGCATCCGACGGTACCGCTTCACCAGGCAGCTGATTGAGGATTTGGCAGTGCAGTTGTCCCCACATTTGCAGCCTGGCCGGCCGTATCCTACAGCGCTGACCCCCAAGGTGAAGGTGATGGCAGCCCTACACTTCTTTGCCACTGGTACCTTCCAACATACTGTGGCGACTGCTAGTGGGATGTCACAGACCATCTTCAGCCGTGTGCTCCGTGATGTTTTGGCGGCAATGTTGCTCTTCCTGAACCGGTACATCTATTTCCCTAGACTGCGACGACTCACTGACGTGAAGAGTGACTTTTATGCCCTGGGGAGGATGCCGCATGTAATTGGCTCCATTGATGGGACACATGTGGCTTTGGTACCACCACAGGCCCAGGAGCAGGCCTACAGGAACCGCAAGCACTACCACTCGGTCAATGCACTGGTGGTGTGTCTTGCAGACATGACCATCACACACGTGTGTGCCCGTTTCCCTGGTTCAGCACACGATGCCTTTGTGATGAGGAGTAGTCGCATCCCCAGGATGATGGCACAGATGCAGAACCAGCGTGCCTGGCTTGTCGGTGTGTACTGACTTTGTGCCATTGTGTGTGATCTGATCTGTAGCATTCCGCCCACTTTTCCAAGTCAGCTAATGTGCACTTGTCTGTCCGTAGGTGACTCGGGATACCCCAACATGCCGTGGTTGCTGACACCCCTCAGGAACCCTGTGACACCAGCCCAGATGCGCTACAATGAGGCACATGGTCGGACCAGGAGAGTGATTGAGCGGACCTTTGGACTCCTGAAGAGCCGCTTCCGCTGCCTGGACAAGACCGGAGGGTCCCTCCCATATGCCCCTGCGAAAGTGTGCAAGATTATCATCGTCTGCTGCATGCTCCACAACCTGGCAGTGCGGAAGGAGTTGCCTCTCATCCAGGATGACAATGACCAACATCCGCCACCTGTGGAGGATCCTGGCCTGGACCACGATGCCAGTGATGATGATGATGATGATGGTGATGGTGATGGTGATGTCCGCACACAGCTCATCACCAACTTCTTTAGCTGAATGTGAGTATCCTGAGGTGTCATGTCAATGATGTGAGTTGGCATGATGTGTGGGTGGTGCTCTGGTGCTGTTGGAGTGTGTCCATGGGCTACTTGACTGGATGTGTGTTGCGATGTGTGGTGACAGGTGGGCTGTACTCCCCAACAGTGTTGACATGCTAACTTGGTTCTGGGTGGGTATCTTGTAACATGTATTGTGCATGAGTTTTGCTGTTCTGTCCTGTACTCCATTGCTTTTGACTGTGTGTCATTTCTGTCCTTCACAGGGTACTTTCAGATTCGTTTGGTCAACTGTGTCCACCGACGACGTGATTGCACATCCAGGCTGGTAGCTGTTGTGTCCCTACAGGTGATGTGCGCCACACCCATGGACTTCCTTCAGTCTACAGTTGTTGACTGTGTGCCCGTTGCCAGGTGGGATTACCTTGCATCTGTAGTGGTTACAGCATGTTGCAACTGTGTAATAAACCTGTGCTTCACTTTGTGATGTGCGTTGTCTGTGGTCACACATTTGACTGCCATTTGCTTACTGCACCTGTGGGCTACTTGACTACAACTGGGAATGGGTGTGGTGTCTGTGCATTGCACCGTCTTCCCTGGCAACATCAGTGTAGGCAATGAGTCAGATGGCCTAGGTGTGTATGTGTTGTGTAGCCCTGGTGGTGTGTCTCCCTCATGTGTGTCACGTTGCCTGTACTCACATGCCTGTGTTGTCCTTGCTGTTGCAGTTCGCATACACAGTGTAATTTTGCAGTTCATCATCCCCATAACAGCACCCACGTTGGAATCACGACAGAGGCAAGTATGGTGTATTGGTGTGTTTATTGTGATACATTTGTGTTAATAGTGCATAGGATGGGTAGTGCTGTACATAAATCTTGCAATCCCAAGTTCCTAGGTGAATTGAAAGTCCTGGTAGACAGGATCCCCAGTATCGGGCCACAGTTGTCTGACACATTGGTCCAACTTGTACTCCCCATTCAATGTGTGGGAGTAGTGTTGCCGTCAACAGGGTGAACAGTCTGTGCACAAAGGCGAACATCCGGAACAGGTTCAGGCTTCCTGGGAGTTGCGCTTGGCCATCGGCCTCTCACTTTTCCCTCCTCGGACGACCCCTCTTCTTTGGGGGGGCCCCTCAAGTACAGGCTGCTGCGGTGCAGGGGACTCTCCGCCAGAGTCCTCCTCCCTCCCTGTGGCAGTTGCAGTTTGTTCGGCACCAGATGTTGTTGGCACACAGGGAGGTGTGGACTGGTTGCTGTTCATCTGGCGGAGGCATTGTAAAATGTCCCTGTGCACCGCCGTCATCTCATGCAGTGCATCCCACTTGGACTCCACGCGGGACATGTGTGAGTCCACACGGGACATGTGTGACTCCACGTGGGACATGTGGGAGTCCAAGCGGGCATGATGGGCAGCCTGCTGCTGTTTAATGTCTCTGAGGAGCCCCACTACCTGGCTGAGCTCTCCGGTGCTGGACTGGTACGCATCAGCTATACGTACCAGTTGTGGGTCATCATGCACACCAAAAACGTCTGCAAGCAGCGACCTCTGTCTCCCACCCCTCCCACCACCCCTGCTGACATGTGCAGTGTGTGCAGTGGCACGCACAGATAACCCTGGTCCACCTTGGGGGTTGGTGGTGGTGGTGGTGTCCATGGCCCCAGGTTGGTCCAGGGTCACTGTGCTGGTGTTGCTCCTTGTTCTGTCCATGTCAGCAGGGGTGGTATTCGTGGTGACAGTCGTTGGAGGGGTGGGTGCAGGGGGTGCAGCTGGTGGTCCTGCTGGTGCTGCAGCTGGTGGTCCTGCTGGTGCTGCATGTTGACTTGCACCGGATGTGCCAGGTTGTTCTTCATCGTCCGAGGAGGACAGAGGCTGTACGACGCCAGTGAGCTCGGCATCCTCTTGAGCCTGGGACTGGGACTCCTCAGTGTCTGCTGCTGTGTCCCCATCATCACCTGTTTTTGGGAGACACAAACAATGTATGTTATGTTTCTGCAGGCATCAATGGTTGACACACATGACAGTTGTGACTGTGCCTCTGGGTGCGGGCCTGTACATTGCATTGTCCTAAGTCGTCACAGTCAGGGGTTGATATTGGTGTGGCACATTGTCCTGCATTATTTGGGCATATCTATGTATTTTCTGGGGTGTGAACATGGTCTGCATTTGTTGTGTTTGGTTGACAGCCGGCCCTCCTTCCCACCCACCCACCCAGCCAGTCAGTTATCCCACCATGGAACGTGCTTGCGTTGCAGGGAGTGGAAGTTGTCTCTCAGGATGTCAGTCAGTGGTGTCCTGCTGTTTGTTGGTGCACAGTTGCCAGCAGGGCCTTGTGCTCCCCACAGCAGTAGCCAGTGTCAGCCATCTTGTGAGTCCTTCTCCACTTCCTGTGATGTGAGCATGGTTCAGGGTGGTGTTGATGGGACAGTTGTGGGGGTGACCAATATCAGTGACTACGACTCCCATCATGCTATTGCCTCCACCCCCCTTCCCAGCATGCCCATGCTTCCTTCCTTTTGACTCTGCTTCCCTGTGGGGTGGGCTGGCTGTGCTGACAGGATGGCTGGGAGTGTTGTCCTGGCAGTTGTTTGGCTAGAAGTCCCAAGAGTGTCCCTGTGCTTCACACAACATAACCCAGGGTGGTGGTTCTTTGTGGGATCTTGTGTTAGGATGGGGGGCATTGCATTCTACCAGGTGGGTTCTGTGGAGTTTGTGTTGGGGTGTGTGTGAGGGGAGGTGCTTGTGACTATGGTCAGTGCTGCAAGTCCCCCTTCCCACCCAGCCAGCCAGATATCCCACCATGGAACGTGCTTGCATTGCAGGGAGTGTAAGTTGTCTCTCAGGATGTCAGTCAGTGGTGTCCTGCTGTTTGTTGGTGCACAGTTGCCAGCAGGGCCTTGTGCTCCCCACAGCAGTTGCCAGTGTCAGCCATCTTGTGAGTCCTTCTCCACTCCCTGTGATGTGTGCATGGTTCATGGTGGTGTTGATGGGACAGTTGTGGGGGGCAATATGTGTGACTGCGACTCCCATGATGCTATTGGCTACACTGACTTGGCCAGCATACACAGAATTCCTTCCTTTGAGTGGTCTTCACTGTGTGTTGGTGTTGTTGTGGTGGCTACATGTCTGGATGTGTTTGTTAGTTCTATTTGTGACACTGCCTAGTTGTAGTTGCGTTTGTACATGTGTTGGCACAGTTGGATGTGACTTTTTGATGGCATGTGTTGTGTTTATCTGACTAACATACACATTTTGGGATGATTCTGTTCTGGTTGCTGTGTAATTGCTATGAGTGCATGGTTTGACTCTCCCCTTGACAGTGATGTGTGTGTTTTGTGGCAGTATATTGTGTACATTTGTTGTGTACTCACCAGGCTCTGGGATGTCCTCTAGTCCATATACGCTCACTGGCGGAAGGATGGCCCGCACCTTCTCCTCCCAGGGCTTGAGGTATATTGGCTTGGCAGGAGGGCCACTGCCGGTGTGTTGGCTGTTGATGTAGTCTTTCTTCAGCATGTCCCGTACCCTCCTGCGCACGTCATACCACCTGTTCTGGATGTCGGTCTTTGTGCGCCGACATGGTGATTGGGCGTTCACCCTGTTGATGATCCTCTCCCACATCTTGGTTTTCTGCGACATGGGGGTCTGTTGGACCAGTGTGCCAAACAGCTGTGGCTCCACCCTGAGGATCTCGTCAACCATGACTTTGAATTCACAATCTAGGAACTTGGGATTCTTCTTGGGGGGCATGGTGATGGGTGGTGATGGTGAGTGATGTGTGTGTTGGTGTGCAGGTGAGGGTGTGTGAGTGTGTGTTTTGCTGGGTGTATGTGAGGTAGGTATTTGTTGGTGTGCTGATGGTGTGTGGCTTGTGTGAGGGATGAGCTGTGGGTGTGTGGTTGCTTTCTCTTGGGTGCTGGCAGTGGAATGGCATTTGCAAAGGCTCATGGTTGTGATTTGTGTCCTTTATATAGGTGGAGTTGTGGGTGTGTCTTTGTTCTCTGTCCCCACCCCCCAGTATTTATTGGCTTGGTAATTGCTTGTTTGGCCTTTTTTTTGGGTGATTTTTCCTTTGTGCTGTTTGTGTATGTTGGAGACGTTCTTGTGACCGAGTCGGACCCTGCATTGGTCTCATACGGTGTTCTCCGTTTCGTTCACGCTGTGTTTGTGCAGTTTTCTATGCTGCGTACGCGTCGGTCGCGGTGTATTGTGTTGCTTCGGCTCGGTTTTGTATGCGTGTCGGTCGTACGGCTTGTCCTCCGTCCGACTCGCTCGTGGTTTTCGCGCCTTGCATCGTACTTTGCGGTTTGGAAATCGCCTGTACGTTTCGGTCGGATTTGTTCCGGGTGCGTGTCGGTCGGTTGGATTCGCGTGTTTTTCCGGCCGGATTGCTGTTTTCCGTGCGGCTCGGTCGGTCGACTTGGTTTCGGTACGTGTCGGTCGGATTTTTCGCGCCTTGCATCGTACTTGGCGTGTCGTGCGCCACGGGTACGTGTCGGTCGGTATTATTTCCGGATCCGAGTCGGTCGGCGCTTTTTCCGGCCCGAATCGGAATCGACCCCATAGTCTCTACCAGATATGGTGTTACTGAAGGTAAGTAATTTGTTCTTTAGGAGTTATTCACTACCAGGACATGGAAAACTTAAAAGTACACATCCAATATTTTATTTACAATGCACCCTGCCCTATGCGCTACTTAGGGCCTACCTTAGGGGTGACATATGTAATTTTAAAGGGAGTTTAAGACTTGGGAAGGGGTTTATTTTGCCTAGTTGAATGGGAAGTTTAACATTGCATTCAGGATGAATTGACTGAGCTGGGATATATTTTAAGGGGCTACTTAAGTGGGTGGCACAATAAGTGCTTCAGGCCCACTAGTAGCATTTCATTTACAGGACCTGGGTATATGGTATACCACTTTACTAGGGACTGATAAGTATATTAAATACGCCAATCAGGTGTAAGAAATGTTTTACCATGTTTTAGGGAGTGAGCACAAGCACTGTAACACTGGTCAGCTGTGGTAATGTGCACAGAGTTCTAAGGCCAAGGAAAACAAATTCAGCAAAAATAGGAGAGGTGAAGGCAAAACATTTGCGGAGACACTACAGGGAGGGCCAAGTTCAACAACTACCTGTTAATTCATTCCCAGGAAGTCAATTTTTGCTTAAATTATTCATATATTTATTACCCATATACTCTGTAAATTGTTTTTCTAATTTCAATTATGTCTGGCTCTTTATTTACATATTTGTTGTTATTGAATGATATTTGTACTCAAACTATCAATAATACTTTGCTTGTGCACTAATGTGGTAAGATAACATTTAAACACAGCACATTTAGGAAAGATGCACACATTTGAGCATACATTCAATGTTTAGAATCCCATACTTTAATTTGCATATAGCGTTAACAAATCTTTGTTTTGACACAACACACACAAAAGGTATACAGACATCAACGAGTAGACTGTCCACTTACCAAAATGGAAACCAGACAGAAAATAAAATCCATCACTGGAACAAAACTATGTTAACCCCTTCGATGCTCATGACGGAATGGTTCCGTCATGAGCATCGGTGCCCCTGTGCTCATGATGGAACCATTCCGTCATGAGGCCAGGGGCACGAAATCCCTCTGCTGCAGACAGCAGAGGGATTTCCTTTTCTCCCCCCACAGCCTCGGGAGCTGGGGAAGAGCTTCCCCAGCTCCCGAGGCCCTCTCCTTTTCAGTGAAATGAAGATCAGCGCGCACGTCGCGCTGACTTCATTTCACTGAAAACAAAACTAAAATGAGCCTTTAGGCTCATTTCAGTTTCACTTCTACGTGCTCAGGGGGCTATCTCAGCCCCCTGAGCACGTAGAAAGACGCGAGAGGTATCATTGGAAAGGGGAGAATCTCCCCTTTCCAATGGTACCCCTCCCCAGTGGATCCCTGCTTAGGTATCGCCCCAGGAGGGCGATCCCCAAGCAGGGATCCACCCACTAAGGCACCAGGGAGGGGGGAGCGGCCCCTTGGGCAAGGGCTTTTGCTCCCCCCAAAAAAATTGCCATTGTTCAGTCTTTCTGCCCCCCCTGGGGGGCATATGGGAGCAGTAGCCCCCAAACTGCCCCCCCGGGGGGGCAGAAAGCTCACTAGACACCAGGGATTTTTATTAGGTGCATTTTTTTCAGGGTGGGGGCTGCCCGAAACGGGGGGGCAGAAAGCCCACTAAACACCAGGGATTTTTTTGGACGCATTTTTTTTTAGGGTGGGGGCTGCCCGTAACGGGCACGCTAATGCCCCCACCCCATCACCATTACAACCTTTCGGCTGTAGCCCCCAATCTGCCCCCCCGGTGGGGCAGAAAGCCCACTAAACGCCAGGGATTTTTTTGGGCATGGTTTTTTTTGGGTGGGGGCTGCCCGAAACGGGCACGCCAATGCCCCCACCCCCCCTGCCACCATTACAGCCTTTCTGCCCCCCCTGGGAGGCAGATGGGGGCAGTAGCCCCCAATCTGCCCCCCCGGGGGGGCAGAAAGCCCACTAAACACCAGGGATTTTTTTTTTGTGTAATTTTTTTTTAGGGTGGGGGCTGCCCAAAACGGGCACGCCAATGCCCCCACCCCGTCACCATTACAGCCTTTCTGCCCCGCCCTGGGGGGCAGATGGGGGCTGTAGCCCCCAATCTGCCCCCCCGGTGGGGCAGAAAGCCCACTAAACGCCAGGGATTTTTTTGTGCAATTCTTTTTAGGGTGAGAGCTGCCCAAAACGGGCACACCAATGCCCCCACCCCATCACCATTACAGCCTTTCTGCCCCCCCAGTGGGGCAGAAAGCCCACTAAACACCAGGGAATTTTTTTGTGCAATTTTTTTTAGGGTGGGGGCTGCCCAAAACGGGCACGCCAATGCCCCCACCCTGCCGCCACCATCACAGCCTTTCTGCCCCCCCTGGGAGGCAGATGGGGGCAGTAGCCCCCAATCTGCCCCCCTGGGGGGGCAGAAAGCCCACTAAACGCCAGGGATTTTTTTTTGTGCAATTTTTTTTAGGGTGGGGGCTGCCCAAAATGGGCACGCCAATGCCCCCATGCCCTTGCCACCATAACAGTCTTTCTGCCCCCCCTGGGGGGCAGATGGGGGCAGTAGCCCCCAATCTGCCCCCCCGGGGCGGCAGAAAGCCCACTTGACGCCAGGGATTTTTTTTTGCAATTTTTTTTAGGGTGGGGGCTGCCCGAAGTGGGCACGCCAATGCCCAAATCCTGGCCACCATTACAGCCTTTCTGCCCCTGGTCTCCCGATAAAAATGGTACCTCACACGCGTGGGTGAGGCAAGTACCCGCGACAGGCAAGGGCCCAAAACCTAGTGAGGCGACATCAAAATTACCTATCACAAACCAACCTGGTTTCAAGGGGGGTCCCATGAGTTTTTGTCCCCGGGTTCGGCGGCCAGCTAGGGAAACCTACCAAACCCACACATTTTGGAAAACTAGACACCCTGGGGATTCCAGGGAGGTATGGCTTGCGTGGATCCCCCAAAGTTTTCTTACCCAGAAACCCCCAGAAACCTGAAATTTTGCTGAAAAAATCACTTTTTTCACACATTTGTGTGTGGGAAAGTTGTGGCATCACCGGGCTGAAACAAATTTCCTACCACCCAGTGTTCCCCCAGGTCTCCCGATAAAAATGGTGCATCACTCGGGTGGGAGGCCCAATTACCCGCGACAGGCAAGGGCCCAAAACATATTGAGGCGACATCAAAATTGCCTATCAGAAGACGACCTGGTTTTGCAAGGGGGGTCCCATGACTTTTTGGCCTGGGGCTCGGCGGCCACCTAGAGAAACCTACCAAACCCACACATTTCTGAAAAGTAGACACCCGGGGGATTCCAGGGAGGTATGGCTTGGGTGGATCCCCCAACGTTTTCTTACCCAGAATACCCCAGAAACCTGAAATTTTGCTGAAAAAATCACTTTTTTCACACATTTTTGTGTGGGAAAGTTGTGGCATCACTGGGCTGACACAAATTTCCTACCACCCAGCATTGCCCCAGGTCTCCCGATAAAAATGGTGCCTCACTCGGGTGGGAGGCCCAAGTACGCGCGACAGGCAAGGGCCCAAAACGTATTGAGGCGACATCAAAATTGCCTATCAGAAGACGACCTGGTATTGCAAGGGGGGTCCCATGACTTTTTGGCCCAGGGCCCGGCGGCCACCTAGGGAAACCTAGAAAACCCACACATTTCTGAAAAGTAGACACCCGGGGGATTCCAGGGAGGTATGGCTTGCATGGATCCACCAACGTTTTCTTACCCAGAATCCCCTGCAAACCTGAAATGTTGCTGAAAAAATCACTTTTTCACACATTTTTGTGTGGGAAAGTTGTGGCATCACCAGGCTGACACAAATTTCCTATCACCCAGCGTTCCCCAGGTCTCCCGATAAAATGGTGCCTCACTCGGGTGGGAGGCCCAAGTACGCGCGACAGGCAAGGGCCCAAAACATATTGAGGCAACATCAAAATTGCCTATCAGAAAACGACCTGGTTTTGCAAGGGGGTCCCATGACTTTTGGCCCGGGCTCGGCGGCCACCTAGGGAAACCTAGCAAACCCACACATTTCTGAAAAGTAGACACCCGGGGATTCCAGGGAGGTATGGCTTGCGTGGATCCACCAATGTTTTCTTACCCAGAATCCCTGAAACCTGAAATTTTGCTGAAAAAATCACTTTTTTCACACATTTTGTGTCGGAAAGTTGTGGCATCACCAGGCTGACACAAATTTCCTATCACCCAGCGTTCTCCAGGTCTCCCGATAAAAATGGTGCCTCACTCGGGTGGGAGGCCCAAATACGCGTGACAGGCAAGGGCCCAAAACGTATTGAGGCGACATCAAAAATGCCTATCGCAAAACGACCTGGTTTTGGAAGGGGGGTCCCATGACTTTTTGGCCCGGGGCTCAGTGGCCACCTAGGGAAACCTAGCAAACCCACACATTTCTGAAAAGTACACACCGGGGATTCCAGGGAGGTATGGCTTGCGTGGATCCACCAACGTTTTCTTACCCAGAATCCCCTGCAAACCTGAAGTTTGCTGAAAAAATCACTTTTTCACACATTTTTGTGGGGAAAGTTGTGGCATCATCGGGATGACACAAATTTCCTACTACCCAGCGTTCCCAGGTCTCCCGATACAAATGGTGCCTCACTTGGGTGGGAGGCCCAAGTACCCGCAACAGGCATGGGCCCAAAACGTATTGAGGCAACATTGAAATTGCCTATCAGAAAACGACCTGGTTTTGCAAGGGGGGTCCCATGACTTTTTGGCCTGGGGCTCGGCGGCCACCTAGAGAAACCTACCAAACCCACACATTTCTGAAAAGTAGACACCCGGGGATTCCAGGGAGGTATGGCTTGGGTGGATCTCCCAACGTTTTCTTACCCAGAATACCCCAGAAACCTGAAATTTTGCTGAAAAATCACTTTTTTCACAAATTTTTGTGTGGGAAAGTTGTAGCATCACTGGGCTGACACAAATTTCCTACCACCCAGCATTGCCCCAGGTCTCCCGATAAAATGGTGCCTCACTCGGGTGGGAGGCCCAAGTACGCGCGACAGGCAAGGGCCCAAAACGTATTGAGGCGACATCAAAATTGCCTATCAGAAGACGACCTGGTTTTGCAAGGGGTCCCATGACTTTTGGCCCAGGGCTCGGCGGCCACCTAGGAAACCTAGAAACCCACACATTTCTGAAAAGTAGACACCCGGGGATTCCAGGGAGGTATGGCTTGCATGGATCCACCAACGTTTTCTTCCAGAATCCCTGCAAACCTGAAATGTTGCTGAAAAAATCACTTTTTTCACACATTTTTGTGTGGGAAAGTTGTGGCATCACCGGGATGACACAAATTTCCTACCACCCAGCGTTCCCCAGGTCTCCCGATACAAATGGTGCCTCACTTGGGTGGGAGGCCCAAGTACCCGCAACAGGCATGGGCCCAAAACGTATTGAGGCAACATTGAAATTGCCTATCACAAAATGTTTTGGTTTCCCTAGGTGGCCGCCGAGCCCCGGGCCAAAAAGTCATGGGACCCCCCTTGCAAAACCAGCTCGTCTTCTGATAGGCAATTTTGATGTCGCCTCAATACGTTTTGGGCCCATGCGGGTACTTGGGCCTCCCACCCGAGTGAGGCACCATTTGTATCGGGAGACCTGGGGGAACGCTGGGTGGTAGGAAATTTGCATCAGTCCGGTGATGCCACAACTTTCCTACACAAAAATGTGTGAAAAAAGTGACTTTTTCAGCAAAATTTCAGGTTTCTGGGGATTCTGGGTAAGAAAACGTTGGGGGATCCACGCAAGCCATACCTCCCTGGAATTCCCCGGGTGTCTACTTTTCAGAAATGTGTGGGTTTGCTAGGTTTCCCTAGCTGGCCGCCGAGCCCCGGGCCAAAAAGTCATGGGACCCCCCTTGCAAAACCAGGTCGTCTTCTGATAGGCAATTTTGATGTCGCCTCAATACGTTTTGGGCCCATGCCTGTTGCGGGTACTTGGGCCTCCCACCCGAGTGAGGCACCATTTTTATCGGGAGACCTGGGGGAACGCTGGGTGGTAGGAAATTTGTGTCAGCCCGGTGATGCCACAACTTTCCTACACAAAAATGTGTGAAAAAAGTGACTTTTTCAGCAAAATTTAAGGTTTCTGGGGGATTCTAGGTAAGAAAACGTTGGGGGATCCACGCAAGCCATACCTCCCTAGAATCCCCCGGGTGTCTTTTTTTAAGAAATGTGTGGGTTTGGTAGGTTTCCCTAGCTGGCCGCCGAGCCCCGGGCCAAAGAGTCATGGGACCCCCTTGCAAAACCAGGTCGTTTTCTGATAGGCAATTTTGATGTTGCCTCAATACGTTTTGGGCCCTTGCCTGTCGCGCGTACTTGGGCCTCCCAGCCGAGTGAGGCACCATTTTTATCGGGAGACCTGGGGGAACACTGGGTGATAGGAAATTTGTGTCAGCCTGGTGATGCCACAACTTTCCCACACAAAAATGTGTGAAAAAAGTGATTTTTTCAGCAAAATGTCAGGTTTGCAGGGGATTCTGGGTAAGAAAACGTTGGTGGATCCACGCAAGCCATACCTCCCTGGAATCCCCCGGGTGTCTACTTTTCAGAAATGTGTGGGTTTGCTAGGTTTCCCTAGGTGGCCGCCGAGCCCCGGGCCAAAAAGTCATGGGACCCCCCTTGCAAAACCAGGTCGTCTTCTGATAGGCAATTTTGATGTTGCCTCAATACGTTTTGGGCCCTTGCCTGTCATGCGTACTTGGGCCTCCCACCCGAGTGAGACACCATTTTTATCGGGAGACCTGGGGGAACGCTGGGTGGTAGGAAATTTGTGTCAGCCCGGTGATGCCACAACTTTCCCACACAAAAATGTGTGAAAAAAGTGATTTTTTCAGCAAAATTTCAGGTTTGCAGGGGATTCTGGGTAAGAAAACGTTGGTGGATCCACGCAAGCCATACCTCCCTGGAATCCCCCGGGTGTCTACTTTTCAGAAATGTGTGGGTTTGCTAGGTTTCCCTAGGTGGCCGCCGAGCCCCGGGCCAAAAAGTCATGGGACCCCCCTTGCAAAACCAGGTCGTTTTGTGATAGGCATTTTTGATGTCGCCTCAATACGTTTTGGGCCCTTGCCTGTCGCGGGTACTTGGGCCTCCCACCCGAGTGAGGCACCATTTTTATCGGGAGACCTGGAGCAATGCTGGGTGGTAGGAAATTTGTGTCAGCCCGGTGATGCCACAACTTGCCCACACAATAATGTGTGAAAAAAGTGATTTTTTCAGCAAAATTTCAGGTTTCTGGGGGATTCTGGGTAAGAAAACATTGGGGGATCCACGCAAGCCATATCTCCCTGGAATCTCCCATGTGTCTCCTTTTCAGAAATGTGTGGGTTTGGTAGGTTTCCCTAGGTGCCGGCAGAGCTAGGGTTCAAAAACTACAGCTAGGCACTTTGCCAAAAAAGGGTCATTTTTCACAGTGAAATTGGGGTGTGTCCACGTTGCGTTTTGCGTCGTTTCCTGTCGCGGGCACTAGGCCTACCCACACAAGTGAGGTGCCATTTTTCTCAGAAGACGTTGGGGAACGTGGGGTGGGTGGAATTTTGTGGATCCATGCAGATTCCAGAACTTTCCACCACAGAAAAGCGAGGAAAATGTGTTTTTTTTATACTTTTTTAGGTTAGCAAGGGATTCTGGGTAACAGAACCTGGTGAGAGCCAGTCAAGTCACCCCATCCTGTATTCCCCTGGGTGTCTAGTTTTCAAAAATGTATAAGTTTGCTAGGTTTCCCTAGGTGCCGGCAGAGCTAGGGTTCAAAAACTACAGCTAGGCACTTTGCAAAAAAGGGGTA
Organism: Calotriton arnoldi; assembly: GCA_963921515.1. Lineage (NCBI taxonomy): Eukaryota > Metazoa > Chordata > Amphibia > Caudata > Salamandridae > Calotriton > Calotriton arnoldi. Next base: position 1,640,716 of record CAWUFW010003497.1, read on the forward strand.
ATTTTTCACTGTGAAAATGTGGTGTGTCCACGTTGCGTTTTGGGCCGTTTCCTGTCGCGGGCAGTAGGCCTACCCACACAAGTGAGGTACCGTTTTTCTCGAAAGACTTTGGGGAACGTGGGGTGGGTGGAATTTTGTGGATCCATGCAGATTCCAGAACTTTCCACCACAGAAAAGTGAGGAAAATTTGGTTTTTTTGACAATATTTTAGGTTTGCAAGGGATTCTGGGTAACAGAACCAGGTGAGAGCCAGTCAAGTCACCCCATCCTGGATTCCCCTGGGTGTCTAGTTATCAAAAATGTATAGGTTTGCTAGGTTTCCCTAGGTGCCGGCAGAGCTAGGGTTCAAAAACTACAGCTAGGCACTTTGCAAAAAAAGGGTCATTTTTCACTGTGAAAATGTGGTGTGTCCACGTTGCGCTTTGGGCCGTTTCCTGTCGTAGGCACTAGGCCTACCCACACAAGTGAGGTACCATTTTTATCGGGAGACTTAGGGTAACACAAAATTGTAGAGCAACTGTTATTATCTATTGACTTTTGATGCATTTCTGCCTTCCAAATAAAAGACAATGTGTAAAAAAGAAGTCATTTTGAAAAATGTCCTATAATTCTCATGCTAGTATGGGTACTCCCAATTTCTGAAATGTGCAAATATCTACTATTTCTAAACTCTATATTTTGTTCCCATTTCATAAATACATAGGTGTCTTTCATACCGATTTTTCCATGTATAACTTTTCCCAGAATAATTGCTATATACCCGGCACATAATAAAAAACCATTGCAAGACGCTGCTCAGTTATTGGCTCTGGGTTCGTCGGGTTCTTGGTGAACCTACAAGTCCTATATATCGCCACAACCAGAAAGGTCCAGCGGATGTAACGGTATATTGCTTTCAAATAGCTGTCATAATTAGAAGAAGTTACAGGTGAAAATGTTGACACAAATGGCTGATTTTTTCAACTAATTTTCAATTTTTCCTATATTTAACTGTTTGTTTCTATAAAGAAAACTTGAAGGATCTACACAAATGACCCCTTGCTGAATTCAGAATTTTGTCTACATTTCAGAAATGTATAGCTTTCTAGGATCCATTATTGCTTTCATACCCATTTCTACCATTAACTGGAAGGAGGTTGAATGCACAAAAAATAGAAAAAATAGACTATGTCCCAGAAATATGCCAAAACTGTGTAAACATTTTTGGTTTTCTGACAAAAGTCTGCTTGTCCCTGAAAGCTGGGAAGATGGTGATTTCAGCACCACAACCCCTTTTTTGATGCCATTTGCAGGGAAAAAAACAGACGCTTTCATCTGTAGCCCTTTTTTCCGCATTTTTCCCCAAAAAACCAAAATTTAGCTGTATTTTGGCTAATTTCTGGGTCCCCTCCAGGGGAATCCACAAACCCTGGGTACCTTTAGAATCCCCATGATGTTGGAAAAAAAGGACGCAAATTTGGCGTGGATACGTTATGTGGTCAAAAAGTTACAGGGGCCTAAGCGCGAACTACCCCAAATAGCCAAATAAAGGCTTAGCACAGGAGGGGAAAAGGCCTAGCAGCGAAGGGGTTAATCACACACATAAATGTAAAGATATAGTAACATATTAAGCACCTACTGTAATTTTGCGTCAGTGTCCCATAAATATTCCTATCACACATAGAAACACTGCAGTTATAATAATGACAGTACACACTCAACAGCTTTCAAACTGTTGTTCAACATGTGAGTAAGCTGACAAATTAAAATTTACAGCAGTTAATTTCTATGGATAACATACCACTGTCACTACCTTCTTACACAATTCATGCTTGAGAGACAAACACATGCCACTGCCATTTGAAGAAACACAAGCCCCTCGCCAACACTCCTTGACTCACAGTAAGTGCATGCAAATTCTCCTTCAAGCATATCACATCAATGTTCAGTAAGCTTACCCTGCAGATCTGTACATCATTACTGACTGTTATTTCTAAGAAAGCCTAACAACCAATGACTTGCTAGTGCTCTAGAAGATGACATAATTATGTGGCGTATTTTTCACAGCGGAGGTAAGAGTTATGATCTACTTGGGTATGGTGAATCATATAAATGTTTTCAAATTAATTTAAAAAAAATCTTGTGATTGTAATATTCAGTAAAATACATTAAATATGTGTTTTGAAAGTTTAGAGATTCTACCTTTATAGTAATGTTAGCTAAATCTGCTGTAGAATGTACAGACATCAACTTTATTTATATATTATGTTATGTTGTGCTCTGTTCAGGTCAGTCACCATCAAGAAAAGGAAATCTGTCTGGCCATTGCCAAGGGATTGCCGGCCATGGGGGTCCATAGGCACAGCAGCCTGCACTGCAAAAAGTGGTGAGAGCACCTCAGGCGCTGCATGGAAATAACTGCAGAGGTCCGGCTGGGAATGTCCTCCCAGGAGAAGAAATAGGTGTGACGGTGCTTGACAACTTTGATGTTATGTGTTCTGGCAGTAGCCTACCAACAGCTGGAAGGAGCGCTTGAGGGAATGGAGCAGAAACAATGGGGTAAGTGTATGATTTGCTTTGCTATTGTTGCAGGGATTCTGCTCTGGAAAAGAACTATGCTTGGAACCATAGACCATCAGTATGTGGGAATGAGTCACCATACCACTCAGGGCCTGATTCTGATGCGGTTAGGAAAGCATTCCCACCTAGGGCCTGATTCTGATGCGGTTAGGAAAGCATTCCCACCTAGGGCCTGATTCTGATGCGGTTAGGAAGGCCTCCTAATGGCATTTGCTCCTTCCAAATCGGATCGGGAACGTGTCTTCCCGACCCAGGGCCCAATTATGATGCGGTTAGGAACATATGCTCCCATTGAAGTCAATGGGAGTCCAACCAAATCGTATCTGGAAGCATCCGGATGCATCGTACTCCGTCGGTCGGACTCTCCCGATCCGAGTGGGTCGGAAACCATTTCCAAACCGATTCGGTCGGGAAGCTTTCCAAACCGCATCAGAATCAGGCCCATAGTGTCTATGAGTCAGAGTACGACTAGCTCTAGTGCCTCTCTTGCCCTCCTACCCTTACCAGAGAAACAAGTGAATTAGCACCCCAGGACACAACACTCTCAACCCTCACAGGGATTGCGGTCAAAGGACACACCCTTTCGCTCTCTCACTCGTACTTGTCCACAATAAGATCACCAGGAGACACAGAGAAGTTTTAGAATATTTATTCAAACTATTGTGCTCTGCAATGCAGTATATGTGCCACAATTAGAAAACAAATGCATAATAAAAATACTGTTAGCATGGTTAATAATCCCAATTTTCAAGAAAATGAGGGGCAAGACCTTTTCCCTCATTTGTTAATTCATATCCAAAGAAAAGGGCACTGAGAAACGCAATGTACGATTTTTTTAAATTAAATTTGTAACCAAGGTCCGCAAACCAAGATATTAATGTGGTCTACTCTAGATTAATTAGGGTTTAATTTGTCGTCCATTAAGTAGATATCATCCACATAGGACAGAGAGTCAGGGTCGATGTCTTGAATAATCAACATAATTCGTGCCGCAAAGACTCCTGGGCTGTCCTTATATATGATAGGGAGTCGTGCATAGAGCATTTGAAAACCAAGGGGCTCATTACGATGGCGGGCGGACATGAGTCCGCCCGCCATCGTTGCGGGGGTTGGGACCGCCCGCCAGTATGGCGGGTGCATCCCGGCTATTTAAAATTGCGGACGGTGCTGCTGGCTACAGCACCGTACACAATGTTAAAATGTAATGCTGTGCATTTCCCTGCACTACGTGGCAGGCACCATGTGGTGCCTGCCACGTAGTGCAGGGAAATGCAGGGGGTACCATGGGTACCCCCCCAGTGCAGCAACACCTCCCCCCAAGACAAGGGGGGCCCGCAACGGGCCCCCAAACCCAATCCCTGCCAGCCTTTCCACGGCGGTTCCACCGCCATGGAAAGGCTGGCTGACGCCAGCATTGTAATCTGGCACCGCCACCATTTCCCCGGTCATGTCTGCTCCGCCAGGCAATCCTAATGATTGCCTGTGGCAGAAGCGTGGCGGGCGGTCTTTGCGCCCGCCATGCTTGCAGAACGATTCCCCCTGCCATCGTAATGTGGCGGGGGGAAATTGGCAATCAGATGGCGGAGGGCCCGCCAACACACGGCTGGCGGTGGTGGGCCTTCCACCATCTTAATGACCCCCCAAGTGTACTAAATGTGGACCAGTTGTGGCTCTCCAGAGCCAAATTATGGCTGAAGAAACAGTTGGAAATATCCAAAGTGGTTTTCTATCTTTTATGGACCACATTATTAATGAGTGCCGAACTGTATTTTTTTTTTCTCCCGCAAAGGTGCGTGTACGACAAGTCAAATGTCTGTAATCTAAGACAATGTGACAGGAATTATCTGGTTTGAGAACAGGAAAAAGAGGATTATTCATGTGAGAGAGACAGGGTTCAATTACTCCCTGGTACTCCAATTGGAAAAGAATTTCTTTGATGGGTGCTTTGGCATCCCGTTTAATAGGATACTGCGTTTGTACCTGAGGCGTGTATTACATAGGAATATTATGGTATGGAGAATCCTTCTCCCAACCAGTATGGTTGTGATAAAGTGCAGGGGTCAATGCGAGGGCCTATTCAGAGGCTTAAGCTTGTTTTACTTCATCAGGGAGAAGGTGTGAGAAAGAAGGGAGAATGACATCCTCACCCTGAGGGCATGCAAGAACGAAAGGTGTGGGCCAGTCGAACTCTGCTAAGAGAATGTCATAAGACATAGTTAAATTGTCCCAGAAGATTACTTTAATGATGTGTTTAACGTCACCTTCAATTTGAATGTCCAAGTGATATAGTCTGTCTGATAGGGTCACAACAGTAAGAAATGTTTCAGTTGCTTTTGGTACCCAAATTTGATGGAGACACCGATGCACTATGGTGACATCTGCCGCGCTGTCAAGTAGAGTCACCACCCAACTCCTGTTCAGGAGGAGGGCTCTCGCTGTCTGCGGCATATTTAGCTGTTAAGGCCGCAACTTTCTGTTTCTAAAAAGAGGCTTTATAAGGAGGAGGTCTAACCTCTTTCTTTATCTTCACGATAGATGAGCGTTGTGTCTCTCTTTACGCTTTCTGTCTGCGGTCAGATTGCCCTCCTCTGTCGTATTGTTGGTCAGACGAGTCCTGAAAGAAACGAGGCGAATGAGGATCAGGAATCTGGTACCTGGCAGGAGTTTAAATTTTTGTGCGATCATGAAAATCGTATCACCTTTCAGACAAATCTGGAGGCGGAGAGCATCCGCGTTGTCTAGGCTTTTGTTGTTCTTGTTTAGATTTGTCCCATGGTTTCTTAGGAAACTCACTGGTAGGTCTGGCATCCTTGTCGGAACAAGGCTTGCCAAGCGCTGCTACTGAAGATCTGGATCCCAAACTGTTAGGTCCTAAAAAAGTTTATACTTTAGCAAAAATGACAGGCAACTCATGTTCGCAATCAGCTACTGCCACCAGAATAAGGGGCCGATTCCGATCTCGGCCGGTAGGGCTCCGAATCGGATTCGGCTTTACCGGATCCGATTCAGAGGCCTTTTTTCCGACCGATTCGTACAGTCGTCCCAGCGAGCAAGTACGATGCGAGCGCACGCGAAATCGCCGACCGACTCGTTCCCGTGTCCGAACCGCTCCGACCGACTCATACGGACACGGCTCGCACCACGCAATGGAGACGTTTCCCGACCGAGCGAGTAAGATGCACGCGTCGGATGGCCGGATCGAGTCGGAGCGTCCGGCTCGCAAAAGCACCCGGAGCCGGACTTGGGGGGTCCGTGTCAGACCCCCCTGCACGCGTAGCCGCACGAGTCGAACACAGGGGGGACCCAAGGGTCCCCCCTACACATGCATGTACGGTGCGAGTCGCACCGATGCGTACCCACTGTAGGGGGCCCCCCTGTTCGCGACGTGCCCATTCAGTCAATGGGAGCCCGTGTACGCGTTGTACGACCGGCTCCCATTGACTTCAATGGGAGTCCGACCGAATCGAGTCGGGCAGCATACGGCCGCATCTTACTCGCTCGGTCGGACTGGGGGAGTCCGGCTCGGTCGGAAATCTCTCCGAATCCGGCTCGGTCGGAGAGCTTTCCGACCCAGATCAGAATCGGCCCCTAAGTCGCTGGTGTATGGCCAAAGGCGCTACTTCACCTTTAAGATTAGAAAGAATCATTTCAGAGGTGACAGGAAAATTCCCTACAAGTTTTATACCCAAATGGAGGGAAGGACCTGCCCCATGCTCATTCTGTGTTTGTTTGAGGATGTTCAGTGTAACGTCTATGAAGGGAGTGCCATGACAAAAAGCGTAAACAGCGGCAAAAATAGTCCCCAAGGTGATGCAATTGGCTAGAGTGGTAAACAGGACATTGGGTAAGCACATAGTTAAAATTCTGTGCTTGTGGTCCCGTAAGGGGAAACACAGCTTCACATTGATCTATTTTGGGGGGTATTTAGACAGAATATCAAATTTAAAATATCGTTGTATATAAATATCGTGTTTTAAATATCGTTTTTTCCAAATATCATGGTATGTAATATCGAGGTCAAGAATATCGAATTTAGATGTTGTATTAAATATCGATGTTAAAAATATCAATGTAGAAAATGTCGTTAAAAATATCGTTTTTTTACTGTAATATACTTTAATTTGTTTATTTTAATTTTTTTGCATAGTAATTTATTTTTTTATATTTTTGAAATATTGTATTTTTGTTGTTCATTAATTTTTTTAGGAGCCGGTTGTTGGGTTTATAGGGGATAAGTGTGGGGAGTGTTTTTAAACATGTATACAAAAATTTCTAATATTAAAAGAATTACAAATTTAAAAAAAATATATATATATATATATTTTAGGAGCTGGATGTTGGGTTTATAGGGGATAAGGGTGGGGAGTATTTTAAAATATGTATATAAAAATTTGCAAACATTTCAAAATGATAAAAAATCTATTTTTAAATTCTTTTTAGGAGTGGAATGTTGGGTTTATATGGGATAATGGTGGGGAGTGTTTTAAAATATGTATATAAAAATGTCAAAATATTTTTTTTTTTTTTTTTTCTTATTTACATTTTATTTATTAAGGGATGTTGTGTTTATAGGGGATAAGGGTGGGAGTGTTGTAGAAAATTTTAGGATTAAAAAGAGAAATTTTATTTAATAAAGAATATGTATTTTTACTTAACTGGGGTTTTTACGGTATAATGTTTGTGATATTATTTTTTTTAAGTTATGGGGATGTTTTTATTTATAATTTAATTTAAACATTTTAAATTAAAGTTTATAAAAAAAATATTTGTTTATTTGTATTTTATTTAAAAAAAATGAAATATTTTAGAAATGTTGTTAATTTTATTTTTTTTAATTGAATTTGTTGTTGATTTTATTATTTAATAAGATTTTAGGATTATTTAAAAGGAACATTTTGTAGAAAATAGTATTTTATTTTGTATTTTTGAATATTTTGTAATTGTGTTTTTCTTTAATTTTTAATTTTGTTTTTAAATTTGCTTTTTTATTAAACAAAAAGCAAAAAATGTATTTCTGCTTATATTTTACTTATAAATTTATATGGTTTAAAAATTGTTGATAGTTTATTTGAGTAATGTTGATATTTGAGTTTACAATTTGAATTTTTTGAACAATTATTATATTTTTTTTATTTTCCATATTATGATTACTATTATTATAGTAAAAATTTTACAAAATTTTTGATAAAATATAATATTTTTAAGAAAATATAAAAAAAAGTTTAATAACGTTTTGGGTAATAATTTTTTTTTGTATTGTTAAATTTATATTGTTATATTAAAAACGATTTTAGAGAACCATTTGTTTTGTAATTGTTAAAAATGATATATGTGTAATGTTTATTAATTTTTTTAATTGTTATATATGCTGTAATTATTATTTAATTTGTTTTAATATGTTAGTTTGTTGGTGTCCAGCACCATCTCTTAGTTAATGTAGTTTGCGATAGGGAACTGTAAATTATATATATTTAGGGGCCGATTCTGATGCGGGTTGGAAAAGCTTCCCGACCGAATCGGTTGGGAAATGGTGTCCGACCCACTCGGATCGGGAAAGTCCGACCGGCGGAGTAGGATGCATCCGGATGCTTCCAGATACGATCTGGTTGAACTCCCATTGACTTCAATGGGAACATTTGTTCCTAACCGCATCAGAATTGGGCCCTCGGTAGGGAAGACACGTTCCCGATCCGATTTGGAAGGAGCAAATGCCGTTAGGAGGCCTTCCTAACCGCATCAGAATCCGGCCCTCGGTCGGGAAGCTTTTCCAACCCGCATCAGAATCGGGCCCTTAGTGTCCAGCACCTTCCCTGAGTTAATGTGGTTTGGAGTGGGAATAGTAAATGATATATGTTTGTTGTCCGGCACCTTTCCTGAGTTAATGTGGTTTGGAGTGGGAATAGTAAATTATATATGTTTAGTGTCCAGCACCTTCCCTGACCTAGGGGCCGATTCCGATTCGGGCCGGAAAACATACCGACCGACTCGGTACGGGAATATAGTCCGACTGACACGTACCTGCGCTGCCCGACCTGCGTAGTACGATGAAATGCATGTGAATCACGACCGACTCTTACGGAACACAAGCCGAACGACCGAACCGCACGGAAACAAGCTATCCGGCCAGGAAACTACGCGAATCGAACCGACCGACACGCACCCGGAATGAACCCGAACGAAACGTACCCGCGAACTCCGACCTGCGCAGTACGATGCAATGCATGTAAAACCAGACCGAGTCGCACGGAGCCCAAGCCGTACGACCGACACGCATACAAAACCCAGCCGAAGCAACCCAATACTCCGCGACCGACGCGTACACCGCACATGAAACCTAGCAGAAACACAGCGTGAACGACTCGGAGAAGCTCGCACGAGACAACTGCAGCGTCCTACTCGGTCAGAAGAACGTCTCCTACATGCCCAAAAAATACAAAGGAAAAAATACAAAAAAAAGGGCCAAACAAGCAATGACAAAGCCAATAAATACTGGGGGGAAAAACATGGAACAAAGACACACCCCCAACTCCACCCATATAAAGGACACAAATCCCTACCATGATCCTTTGCAAATTCAACTGACCTGCCAGCACAGAACACCATCAGACAGCAACCACAGACACACTCACAGCTCATCCATCACACAAGCCACACACCATTAGCACCTCACAAATAGCACCCTCACATACACCCAGCAAAACCTACACTCACCCACCCTCACTTGCACACTCACACACACATCAATCCCCACCACCACCCATCACCATGCCCCCAAAGAAGAATCCAAAGTTCCTAGACAGTGAATTGGAAGTCCTGGTAGATGAGATCCTCAGGGTAGAGCCACAGTTGTTTGGTACATTGGTCCAACAGACCCCCATGTCGCAGAAAACCAAGATGTGGGAGAGGATCGTCGACAGGGTGAACGCACAATCACCATGTTTGCGCACAAAGGAAGACATCCAGAACAGGTGGTATGATGTGCACAGGAGGGTCAAGGACCTACTAAAGAAGGATTACGTCTTGAGTCAGCGCACCGGCAGTGGCCCTCCTGCCAAACCACTATACCTCAGGCCCTGGGAGGAGAAGGTGCGGGCCATCCTACCACCAGTGAGCGTATATGGACTATCAAACATTCCAGAGCCTGGTGAGTACACAACAAATATACACAATATTGTGTGACAATACACACATATCACTGTCAAGGGGATGGTCAAACCATGCACCCTTAGCAAATCCACAGCAACCAAAAGATAATCATCCCAAGATGTGTATGTTAGTCAGATAAACACAATACATGCCATCTCATAGTGATATGTAACTGTGTCATGATATGTACAAACCTAACAACAAATAGAGCTAGGCAGTGGCACAAATCTAACCAACAAACACAGTCAGATATTATGCAACCACTAGAACACCACCTCACAGGGAAGCTCACTGAAAGGAAGGAATTCTGTGTATGCTGGTGAAGTCAGTGTAGCCAATAGCATGATGGGAGTTGTAGTCACAGATATTGGTCACCCTCACAATTGGCCCACCAACACCACTCTGAACCATGCTCACATCACAGGGAGTGGAAAAGAACTGACAAGATGGCTGACACTGGGTACTGCTGTGGGGAGCACAAAGCCTTGCTGGGAACTGTGCACCAACCAACAGCAGGACACCACTGACTGACATCCTGAAAGCCAACTTGCACTCCCTGCAATGGAAGCACGTTCCATGGTGGGATATCTGGCTGGGTGGGAAGGAGGACTGACAGCTCTGACCATAGTCACCTGCAGCTTTTCTCACACACCCCCTTAACACAAACTCCACACAACTCACCTGGGAGAATGCAATGCCTCACACTCTAATTAAATATCCCACAAAGAACAACCACACTGGGTTATGCTGTGTGAAGCACAGGGACACTTTTGGGACTTGTAGCCAAACAAACGCCAGGACAACACTGTCAGCCATCCTGTCAGCACAGGCACACTACCCCACAGGAAACAGAGTCAAAAGGAAGGTAGTATGGGCATGCTGGGAGGGGGGTGTAGGCAATAGCATGATGGGAGTGGTAGTCACAGCTCAACATCCCCCACCCACATGGCCCCGCAAGCTCACACTGAAGCGTGCACACCTCACAGGGAGTGAAAAGCCACTTCAAAGATGTCTGACACTGGCCTCAGCTGTGGGGAGCACAAGGCCCTGCTGGGAACTGTGCACCAACAAACAACAGGACCACACTGTCAGCCATCTTGCCATTGCTGTCACACTCAAACACAGTGAAGTCCACTCAAAAGGAAGGAAGTATGGACATGCTGGGAAGGGGGGTGTAGGCAATAGCATGATGGGAGTGGTAGTCACACCTCAACCTCCCCCACCCACATGGCCCAGCAAGCTCACACTGAAGCATGCACACCTCACAGGGAGTGAAAAGCCACTTCAAAGATGTCTGACAATGGTGCTTTGTTGTGGGGAGCACAAGGCCCTGCTGGGAACTGTGCACCAACCAACAGCAGGACACCACTAACTGACATCCTGGGAGTTAACCTGCACCCACTGCAAGGGTGGCATGCTTCATGGTGGGATAACTGGGCTGGGGGGAGAAGGAGGGCCGGATGTCCACCAAATACCACCAATGCTGGCCATGCACACACCTCAACATTCACATTGAAATGCTTCAGGTTGGCAGGACAATGTGCTACACCAATATCAACCTCTGACTGTGACAACTTAGGACAATGCAATGTACAGGCCCGCATCCAGAGGTACAGTCACAACTGTCAGGTGTTTGAACCATTGATGCCTGTAGAAACATAACATACATTGTGTGTCTCTTCCAAAAACAGGTGATGATGGGGACACAGCAGCAGATGATGAGGAGTCCCTGTCCCAGGCTCCGGGGGACACTGAGCTCACTGGTGTGGAACAGCCTCTGCCCTCCTCGGATGGTGAAGACCTACCAGGCACCTCCGGTGTGAGTCATCATGCAGCACCAGCAGGACCAACATCTGCACCCCCTGCACCCACTCCTCCAACAACTGCCAACACACAGACCACCCCCGCCGACACGGACAGACCAAGGACCACCAATGACAACAGCACAGGGACCCCGGCCCACCGTGGAGCAATGGACAACAACCCCAGTACCAACCCCCACGGGGGCCTAGGGTCACCTGTGCGTGCCACCGCAGGTCCCGCACGTGTGGCCAGGGGTGGTGGTAGGGGTGGTAGGCAGAGGTCGCTGTTTGCAGAGGGGTCTGGACTGCATGATGTCCCACAACTGGTACGCATTGCTGATGCGTACCAGAATAGCACCGGAGAGGTCGGCCAGGTAGTGGGGATCCTCAAGGACATTCAACAGCAGCAGGCTGCCCATAATGCCCGCTTGGACTCACACATGTCCCGTGTGGAGACACACATGTCCCGTGTGGAGACACACATGTCTGGCATGGAGTCCAAGTGGGACACATTGCAAGAACTGACAGCGGTGCATAGGGACATATTGACATGCCTCCGCCAGATTAGCACCAACATGGCCACACCTCCCTGTGTGCCCACAACATCTGGTGCTGCAACAACTGCAACTGCCACAGGGAGGGAGGATGACTCTGGCGGAGAGTCCTCTGCACCGCAGCAGCCTGCACGTGAGGGTCCCCCCCGAAAGAAGAGGGGTCGTCCGAGGAAGGAAAACTGAGAGGCCGATTGCCATGTACATCCCCCAGGAACCCAACACCTGTTCTGGAAATTCTCCTTTGTGTGCAAACTGTTCACCCTGTCGAATGCAACCCAACTCCCACATGACATGGGGAGTTTAAGTTGGACCAATGTATCAGATGACTGTGGACTTTACTCAGGACATTTCTGCTACCAACACTTCCAACTCATCTGGGAACTTTGGATCCCAATCCCAATGTACAGCACCCACCATCCTGTGCACTATCCTCACACATGTATGTAAATAAACTCACTAATACACCATACTTGCCTCTGTTGTGATTCCAACGTGGTTTTTGTCATGGAGATGATGATTTGCTAAATGACACTGTGCATGCTAATTGCTACAGCAAGTTCAACACCGTCATGTGAGTCATGGCGACGTGACACATATGAGGGAGACACACCACTAGGGCTAAACAACACATAGACACCAGGGCCATCTGACTCATCGCCTACACTGATGTTGCCAGGAAATATAGTGGAATGCACAGACACCACACCTATTCAGAGTCTGTGTTAACTAGCCCACAGGTGCAGTAAGCAAATGTCAGTCAGATGTGTGACCACAGACAACGCACATCCCAAAGTGAAGCACAGGTTTATTACACATTTGCAACATGTTGTTTCCACTACAAATGCAAGGTAATCCCACGTGGCAGTGGCCACACAGTCAACAAGTGTAGAAGAAATAAAGTCCAGGGGTGTGTGGCACATCACCTGTAGGGAAACAACTGCTTCCACCCTGAAAGCTGAATCATGGTGTCGGGGGATCCGACTAGACCAAACCACTTTGAAAGTACCCTGTGAAGGACAGACATGACACACAGTCAAAAGCACTGAGGGACAGGACAGAACTGCAATACTCATGCCCAATACATGTCACAAGATACCCACACAAAACCAAGTTAGCATGTCAACACTGTTGGGGAGTACAGACCACCTGTAAGGATACATCGCTGCACGCATCCAGTCAAGTAGCACATGGCCACACTCAAACCGCACCAGAGCACCATCAACACATATCATGCAAACTCACATCATTGACATGACGTCTCTGGATACTCACATTCAGCTGAAGAAGTTGGTGATGAGCTGTGTGCGGACATCACCCTCATCATCATCATCATCACTGGCATCGTGGCCCAGGCCAGCATCCTCCACAGGTGGCGGATGTTGGTCATCATCATCCAGGATGAGAGGCAACTCCTTCCTCACTGCCAGGTTGTGTAGCATGCAGCAGACGATGACAATCTTGCACACCTTTGCTGGGGCATATGGGAGGGCCCCTCCTGTCTTGTGTAGGCAGCGAAAGCGGCTCTTCAGGAGACCAAATGTCCGCTCGATCACTCTCCTGGTCCGACCATGTGCCTCATTGTAGCGCATCTGGGCTGGTGTCACAGGGTTCCTGAGGGGTGTCAGCAACCCCGGCATGTTGGGGTATCCGGAGTCACCTACATACAGACAATTGCACATTAGCTGAGTTGGAAAAGAGGGCGGAATACTACATTGCAGAACACACACAATGGTACAAAGTCAGTACACACCGACAAGCCAGGCACGCTGGTTCTGCATCTGTGACATCATCCTCGGGATGCGACTACTCCTCATCACGTAGGCATCGTGTGCAGAACCGGGGAAACAGGCACACACGTGTGAGATGCTCATATCTGCAAGACATACCACCAGAGCATTGATCGAATGGTAATGTTTCCTGTTCCTGTATGCCTGCTCATGTGCCTGTGGTGGTACCAAAGCCACATGTGTCCCATCAATGGAGCCAATGACATGTGGCATCCTCCCCAGGGCATAGAAGTCACTCTTGACGTCAGTGAATTGTTGACGTTTAGGGAAATAGATGTACTGGTTCAGGTATCTCAACATTGCCTCCAAAACATCGCGTAGCACATGGCTGAACATGGTCTGTGACATCCCACCAGCAGACGCCACAGTGTGTTGAAAGGTACCGGTGGCAAAGAAGTGTAGGGCTGCCATCACCTTCACCTTGGGGGTCAGCGCTGTAGGGTATGGCCGGCCAGGTTCCAAATGTGGGGCAAACCGCACCGCCAATTCCTCAATCAGCAGCCTGTTGAAGTGGTACCGTCGGATGCAGTCACGTTCAACCATCGTTGCAAGGTCAGGGAATGGTCTATGGACAGCTGGTGCCCTGCAGTGCATAGGTGAAGAAAGAAAGATTGCCAGTCACCCCACAAATGTGGCATAGACCATACTCAATATCACATGATATATCATTACGAGACACAAGTACCTGATGTGTGTGCCGTTCTGTAAGGACATGTATGGCACCTACATGGCCAACATCTAACATCACAGTTCAACATGTGTTGACAACAAGTTCAAGGTTGTGCTATGGGATATCATTAGGCTGTGTCACAGTACCCATGTACTGCTGTCACGTTCCAAACACACACCACAGTGACATGTGAGGACAGATGTGCCCCAGGCATCACATCTCATTGACAGATTGATTCCCAGGGACCCTGTATTGCCACATGGACACTGGCATGACATGGCGTATCATGTACACGTCAGCAAAACAACCATGACTCCCACAGGGAGTGGCCCCTGTTGCCTCTGCAGGACAGACATGGACGTCTGTGATACACACACCCACAACATCAAAGTCCATGCACAAACAACGTGGATGTGGAGACTGTCTCCCATTGTGCACATGGAATCAGAGACATCGGAAACACAACATGCACACAGACTGTGGAGGGCCATCACTATTGTGGCAATGGGTCACCCTGTGACGTACATACCTTCCCACATGGGACTCAGGGGGTATGTGACATGACATACACATACACAACCTGGAAATGTGACCATGCCACATGCTCTGAAATGAACAGTTGCACACCACAGTGGTCATGTGCACAACACACAAAGGATTCTGTCCCCATGAACACGTGCACAGCCTGGGAGTGGCTGCCCCCAAGTGCCACCCAAAAAACCACATGTTTCCCCCATACACAGAAAAGGTAATGCAGCCTTACATGCCTTAGGATACAGTGTGGACAGGCTGTGGTGTTGTAGGTGTGCCCCTGAGTCCCTGGCAAGTAAATGTGGCTGGCATACGTTCACCAGTGACAACCATGGTGACATATGCGAGTGACTTGTACAGGGACGCGTCGTACAGCAATGGACCGATCCCTGTGCACGCATTGGCCATTGCATATGATGTGGACGGATGCGTGTTCTCATCCGAAATATGCGTTGTACAGCAATGGACCGATCGGTGCGCACGCATTGGACATTGCATATGATGTGAACGGGTACGCGTTGTACAGCAATGGACAGATCGGTGCGCATGCATTGGACATTGCATCTGATGTAATCGGATGCGTGTTGTTTTCGAAATACGCGTTGTACAGCAATGGACCGATCGGTGCGCACACATTGGACATTGCATATGATGTGAACGGGTACGCGTTGTACAGCAATGGACCGATCGGTGCGCACGCATTGGACATTGCATATGATGTGAACGGGTACGCGTTGTACAGCAATGGACCGATCGGTGCGCACGCATTGGACATTGCATATGATGTGAACGGGTACGCGTTGTACAGCAATGGACCGATCGGTGCGCACGCATTGGCTATTGCATTTGATGTGAACGGATGCGTGTTGTTTTTCGAAATACGCGTTGTACAGCAATGGACCGATCGGTGCGCCCGCATTGGCTATGGCCTGGCATGGCAACGTACGCATTTTCGAAGCTTTAACGAGTCTGATGCAGTGAATTCAGTTGGCCACCCACAACAATGTTGCAAATTCATGGGTGTCATGAAGTTGAACTTTTGAAGGATGCTGTGGGCGTGTATGAGTGGTGCAATTCCATGGATTGGCCAGATTCAGAAGATGCAAACGACTTGGACCTATCACTTTGGACACATGGGACAGTATCTGCCTCTGCAGCACACATATAATGCTGGCTGTTCCCCTGAGAGCTCACTTGCCTGCACTACATGCTGCAGGACGACATCTGCCACCAACACTGCTGCTGTCTCTGCATCCTCTGGCTACTGCAATGGCACGTACTGTGGAGAGAGCCCCAGCCTTCAGCACTGAGGAGAACCAGGCCCTGCTGGACAGCCTCCTTCCACAGTACAGCAAGCTGTACGGGAAACCAGGGGAGCAGGTGAGTGTGCTGTCCACTGCCTTACTAAATGTGCATGTTGTCTGACTAGCAAGACTTACAGTGTGCACACCACTGGCTAGCATGCTCACTGAGTAGTTGTCACCCCCAAAGTGTGTAGTTACATGCACTGAACAGGTATAGTGCAGTAACAGTGCATTCCAACAAGGTTTTACTTCCCAGGCAATGATACCATGTAGTAACTGCTGGCAAACTGTTCATAGCCATCATTGCACTGCCTGTGTACATCATATGCCCCTGTGATTGAGACATGTATATCCAACTGTGTGATGCACGGATATGTTGCATGTGTAGTAATGGCCTTTTCACTTTGTCATCCTCACAGGTTGATGCCCACCAGAAGCAGGAAATCTGGCTGACCATCGCCCGGGCAGTAAGATCCGTGGGGGTCTACAAGCACCGGATCCGCAACTGCCAGAAGAGGTGGCAGGACCTTCGGGGCTGGACCCGGAGGATCGCAAGGGTCCAGCTGAAGCTGTCGCCTCCTCGTAGGAGGGGCGGACACCGGACCCTGACCCCCCACATGCTCAGGATCCTGGCGGTGGTCTTCCCTGACCTGGATGGGCAGCTGAAGGCCAGACAGCAGCAAGGAGGGGGTGAGTCCATGACTGCACTGTGAACTTTGTCTGACATACTATGTGCCCTCCTCTGGCCTGGTTAAACTTCCACAGTACATCAGTCTTGTGGTCCAGGACCCATGTCCCTCAATTGTGACATGCCCACTCCTCATCTGATACCCAGGTGTGGCCCTTACAGTCAGGAAATTGTGTCACTTGGGTACTGTGTCCTTGCATTTTGCTTAGCTCAAGGTGGGGGACAGCATTTGTTCCCGTAACTTTGTGGTGGGCTTCATGGGTGGGTCAATTGCTTACACAATGCCTGAGTTCTGACATGTAATCTGCGTGTAACTTTGATATGTGGTCCAATTGCTGATCGGACTCACCACATGTGCCTGGGGAATTTGGCACACCCCCATGCTGCGGGTGGGAACATTGTTTGGGCCTCAGGAGTATGTATATCAAGTGTGTCACACATGCTTAGCCACCTGCCTACTGTCCAGGGCTCATCCCTCTTTCACGTGGAGCAGGACAGTCATGCCTACTCCAGGGCATACAATACACTCTGTACTCCCACTCCCGTGTATCAGCTGACACATTGTGCTCAGTGAAATGTTCCCTCAGGTGTCTGCCTCTGTGTCATTGTGCTGTGGCTTCGTTGTCAGGACTACTGGGGTGTTTATCGGTTAGGGCTCAGCATGCCACCTGAGATGTGACCATAGGAGACGATACTTGTGTGACATATAGGTGTTTGATCACTTGACTGTGCAGATTGGTGTATGCGACTGTGAAGTTCAGGCAGCTGTTTTTCATTCACAGCACACTGTGAGGTGCTCAGGTTCAGAGAGTTGTGTTTCATGTCTCCCATATGTCCAATTGGTATGACGTGGACAAATAAGAGTTCAGATGATGTGGTTTGTGGGGGATGGACATGTGCACTTGTCAGCTACAGAACTTGCATTCCCCATGACCTAGGATTGTGACACAGTGCAGACTGTTGTTGGCTGGCTGCCCTGCCCATGTGACTGGGGACAGTGATGTATGACTTTGCAGGCATGCCTGTGCCATGGCATTAAACTTCCTAAGAGTGATCCTGCAGGGGAGTGACATGTGCTACATGCACCCCATTGTGGGATTGGCTATCAGGACATGGGTGCATCATGGTGTCTGGTGCTGGTATGCATCACATGCATTTCAAATTAGACTCTGGCCATCCCTTTATCCGGACACCTGTACTGACTCAGTGGCAAGAGATGTGATGTGTGCATGTTCACATACTTCACCGTGTTCTCTGCAATGTCCAACAACTGTGTAGGTGGTGCATGTGTCCACACTGGGGTATTACCATCCGAC
Source organism: Calotriton arnoldi (assembly GCA_963921515.1). Taxonomy (NCBI): domain Eukaryota; kingdom Metazoa; phylum Chordata; class Amphibia; order Caudata; family Salamandridae; genus Calotriton; species Calotriton arnoldi. The sequence goes on from CAWUFW010003497.1 coordinate 1,659,073, forward strand.
AGGCACCAGACAGATGGGTGCAAGGCCAGGAGGGATGTGAGTGCCATGGTTGACCATCAGACTGACAATTGGCTTCTCATAATCTGTGTGAGCACTTTTGGCAATGTTCAACTAAGGATGCCAGGGCTTGCTCTGTAATGTGCTGTACTTACTGTGGTGTGTGCGGTCAGTGCAGGTGACTGATGTTTGTCTGTTTCCCTAATTGTTTGCAGATACATCCACGGCCACAGGAGGGGGACAGCTCCACGGACCAGGAGGAGCTGCAGAGACAGACTGGGTCAGCAGCCGATGAGTGGTCGGAGGGACCCAGTGGCATGGAGGGCGAGGGGAGCCACACCGAGTCCTCAGCACCATCCACCTCAGCTGAGGACCACAGCAGCTCGGAGGATGACTCCCTTGTGGAGGCGGGTGTCAGCAGCCACCACACCCCAGCTAGTATGGCTGGCCCCGCCACCACCACCACCACCACCGCCCTCCCATCAGCTCCCATTCCAGAGGTCCGTGGAGGCTCCCGTGTTCGGGAGCGTGTCTCCTTCGTGCCAGGCACCGCACCCCCTGCCCCTGTGTCCCCTGCTGCCCTGAGTGAGGAGTCTGTGTACTTACTTCACCAGCTCCATGTAGGGCAGACATCAATGCTGAGTGTCCTCCATGCACACACCATTCTGTTGACACAGCTGGTGTCGTTCATGGAGGGCATCTCATCGGGCATGTCTGCCCTACAGAGGAGCAATAAGTCCATGGCCTCCTCCCTGACGGCAGCAGTGTCCCTCCTCCAACAGTACCTCAGCCCTCCTACCTCTGCCCCATCCACACTTCCTGGCACCCTACCTGTCCCAAGCACATGCACACCTGCACAATCACCCAAACACACAGACACAAGCAGCACAGAAACACCCAAAACAAAGTCAAAACGTGCACGCAAGCATCCTCAGGGGACTGATACCACACCCACAGGGGATGGGGAACAGACACACAAACAGACATCCACAGTCACTCCGCAGTCCTCCGATACCTCTCCCTCCAAGACCCCTTAACATAACATAACATAACATAACATGTGTATTTGTAAAGCGCACGTTCACCCAGAGGTCTCTTGGCGCTGAATACAGATGTTCATTGTTACCCAACTCAATGGTACTCATTTTATTGACCTCAGATGGATGAAAGGCTGAGTGGACCCCTTCCCTTACCTCACCTGCAACCCCACCTACAAAGCAGCTCTTCCTCTGTGACCTCGGCCTCTTCCCCTCCGATCCAGCTGATCCAGCATACAGGGGGAAGAGGAAGTCCACCCACACAGAGGGGAGTGCCCCTCACCCCCGGACACCCTCCCTCAGGCGCAGACAAACTGAGGCCCCCACCCGCAAGTCCCCCCGGACCCGGAAGAGCAAGACCCCGCCACCGCCCTGCAGCTCAACCACACAGTCTCCTTCCTCCATCCCTCAGGCCACCACAACACAGGTTCCCCACCACACCCTGCCCCAGGTTCCCCCACCCACAGATACACCATCCCCAAAAGGATCCAGCCTTCTCCCCCTACCACTTGCTCTTCCAGCCCCACACCCCCCGCTGCGCATGTTTGTGCCACTGGTGTGGAGACCGTGTCCTCCCCCTCTGTCCTGCCCACCTTACCTGAACCCCATTCTACTCCCCTGGAGATAGGCACTGCAGTGGAGTCCACTACCACCCCGTCTGACTTGGGCACTGCAGTGGGGAACCTGTCCACTCCATCTTGCCAGCCCACTGCAGTCGTGCCGGCACCCACACCATCTGACTCATGCCCCCCAGTTGTGCCGGCACACACCATGTCAGACACCTCCACTGCAGTTGTCAGTGACTCTCCAGCACCCACCACCCCTTCCCTGCCTCCTTCTGGTGAGCCCTGATCCTGTCCCTGCGGTGCCTGGCCTGCCCCCCGTATGCCCCTCCGAGGGGAATGTCCCTGGTCCGTAGCAGTGCAGGCAAGCAAAGGGTGACATCTGCCACTGTCACCCTGTTCGGACTTTACTGATGGACTGGCCATTGGCCTTTGTGTTTTTTCAGGACTTTCAATTTTACACCCACATATGCTGAATAAAGCTACTTTCTGTTCTCTAGTGGTTTTGCTCCAGATGTACATGATGTTGATGATGCTAACCATGCCCTTGCTGCAGTGATGGTGATTTTTGATATCAGGAAAATGAAGTGTTACTGTGCAGGACCCCATGTGGTCCAGGGGGAATGTGTCCTATCCTGGTGTGTATCCATGTCATCCTTTGCAGCAATATGAGGGTGTCATGTTTTCAATATTTGCCAATGGGATTTCCTACTTTTATTTGCAATATCACATCTGTGGCTTACACCCCTGCACATCTGTTGTGCTTGCCATTGTTCAATTTGTCTATTTCCCTGACCGTGTGACCATCTCCACTGGACATGCAAGTTTGGGCATCAATGGGGAAGGACGCATCTGTGTTATCAGTGCAACTTGCTATACATGTGTGTTGGATCTGTGCAGATGATTTCGGTGACACTCCCATGACCAGGCTGATGTGACGAGAGCCTTCATTTTGTGCTAATTGTTGACTGAGTGACCAAGTGTTCTGCTGACATGATAGAGCCCTACAGAGACAACGTATGGCACAGCTTTCCTTACACAGGAGTGGAGTCCCCTCATGGCAGTGTGTAATTCCGTGACATTGCCTGAGCCCAAGGTGTGTGTTGTGTGAGCATGTCTGTGTGTGTTCACTTCCATTTTGCTACGCAGGCTGGGATCCCTAGTGATGTTCCTGTTTGTGATGCTTGCTGAGTTGACCTATGTTCCCCCAAAATCTTCGCCCTGGGTTCTCTCGGATGTGGGTGCATGGCACATTACTGGTCATCAGGGTGTCATCCATAGGTGTGTTTGCTGTCAGGGCTGAGTTTGAGTGGAGAGGTGTGGTGCTGCGGCCAGGGCAGCTGACTTCGGAGCACAGGGCTCACGGTTCTATCCCCGGCTCCGGCAGCAGCTCCGCCCAGCACCATGTGACTCTGGGCAATAGCTCACTTAATTTCCACGACGGCCCCCAGCGCCTTGAGACCCGTAAGGGTGAGTAGTTCGCACTTTACAAATACGGATTTTTAGTTTGTGGGCAAACGCAGATGAGACACAGTCAGGATTCCCCTTGGCACTTGTTGGTTACACAAGTCATGTAATTTACAGTTTGTGCTAGCTTTCAGTGATTGTGTCACGTTGTGTGTGTGACTGCTGCCCCTCCTCAGGGTCAGAGCTGCAATGTTGGAAGTTGTCTATGTGTGTTCTTTGTGGGTGACCTTGGCTTCTTCATTGGTGTGTGACTGTGGCCGGGATCCCATTGGTTGGTGTGGATTTGACGTCATGCCCATGTACAGCGTACTGTGCAGTGTGTCAGACATTCACGAGTCTTGTTGACTGGCCATGTGTGATGGGTTTCTGCACCTTAGTTCCCACCACCACCCCTGGGATTGTCATGGGCGCATGTGCAATGTCACCAGTCCATGTGAGCTTCACTGCTGCACATTGGTGGAGATCAAGGTGTGTGGTGTTAAGTGTGTGCAAATGAGAGTTGTTGCACGGCTAGACCCCTACCTCCATATTGGCCTTGGCTGACAGGCCGTGCTGATTGATTTGTGCTTGTGTAGGTGTGATGGTAGTTTGTTGCTCAGGACACATGACTGTGGTTCACAGTGTGAACGACATCTAGCTTTGTCATCACAGTGGGATTATCATGCAGGCCATTGTCACCACAATGTGGGGTCCCTGGGGGTAGTGCTGTGGTGGGTCTGTCTCTTGCTGTGTTAGTTGCTGTTCCTACAAGCTTGTGTGACATGTGTAATTTGGGCTCCCTCTCATCTAACAATGCCTGATTGCCCACATAGGGGAATCCGATCCATGAGTTACTTTTGTGTGGCACTGTATACACATCTGTGTAATTGGGATTCAGGCCTCCTCATGTGTTGTGTGGTTGCCTGGGGACACTGGCACACCCCCATCACCTGTTGTGTTTGATATTCAGTGTGAGGCTGCCTGTTTGTGTTTGTGCATCTGCACCACTACATTGGCATATCTTTAGTGTGCCATTGGCTGTATGTTGTTTGGTGGGTTTCCCCTGCTGTCCCTGGGACTCCTAGGTCATCAGTCAGCACAATGATCATGGTTTGTATGTCCCATTGCTGCCATGGTATGGTATTTGTTCACCTCACATATACAGTCTCCACAGGATATCTACATTTGTGTGTCCATTGGTGCAGATATGTGGGTCTGCATTATGATGGTCACTTCTGTCATTGTGTTATTGATGAATGTTGACAATGTCAGCCCCCATGGGTGATGTTTGTCTGCACATGGCCAAAGGTATGTCTTATTTGCACTGCACTGTTTGCCTCACCCAATCTATGTTGCTATGGGACACAAGCACTACTATGCCACTGATGTGTTTGTTGTTCTGTGACCAGGAATCATCCATGCTGTTTGGCATTTGCAGCTTTTTCCATGACAACACTTACATTTTGGTCACTGTGATGATGGGGGTTTAGACCCCATTGCCACAATGTTCAAAATGTGCTTCAGCTATGGACCCCACACTTACCTTTTGGTCACTGTGATGATGGGGGTTTAAACCCCATTGCCACAATGTTCAAAATGTGCTTCAGCTATGGACCCCACACTTACATTTTGGTCACTGTGATGATGGGAGTTTAGACCCCATTGCCACAATGTTCAAAATGTGCTTCAGCTATGGACCCCACACTTACCTTTTGGTCACTGTGATGATGGGGGTTAGACCCCATTGCCACAATGTTCAAAATGTGCTTCAGCTATGGACCCCACACTTACCTTTTGGTCACTGTGATGATGGGGGTTTGGACCCCATTGCCACAATGTTCAAAATGTGCTTCAGCTATGGACCCCACACTTACCTTTTGGTCACTGTGATGATGGGGTGTTAGACCCCATTGCCACAGTGGTCATGGTCTGCTTGCATTGTGGAGGCCACACACATTTATGTGTGACACATGTGATAGGGGGTCACATTGTATGTTCAATGTCATGTTCAGTGTTGTAGGCATTTGACACAGACTACACACGCTTGTCATGGTGTTGGGGGGATGTGTTTTTCTGACATTCCTTATGTTGAAGTGTGCTGGTTGTGTCATGCATTACCCATCCTATGAGTAGGGGTGGTGTTGGTGGTAGGCATCCATCCACCTATGAGTGGGGATGGTAGTAGTGACAGGCATCCAGGCCCCCCTGAGTAGGGGTGGTGGTAGTGGTAGGCATCCAGCCCCCCATGAGTAGGGGTGGTGGTAGTGGTAGGCATCCAGCCCCCCCTGAGTAGGGGTGGTGGTAGTGGTAGGCATCCAGCCCCCCCTGAGTAGGGGTGGTGGTAGTGACAGGCATCCAGCCCCCCCTGAGTAGGGATGGTAGTAGTGGTAGGCATCCAGCCCCCCCTGAGTAGGGGAGGTAGTAGTGGTAGGCATCCAGCCCCCCCTGAGTAGGGGTGGTGGTAGTGGTAGGCATCAATTCCCCTATGTGTGGGGATGGTAGTAGTGACAGGCATCCAGCATCCCCTGAGTAGGGGTGCTGGTGGTGATAGGCATCCAGCCCCCCCTGAGTAGGGGTGGTAGTAGTGACAGGCATCCAGCCCCCCCTGAGTAGGGGTGGTGATAGTGGTAGGCATCCATCCCCCTATGAGTAGGGGTGGTGGTAGTGGTAGGCATCCAGCCCCCCTGAGTAGGGGTGGTGGTAGTGACAGGCATCCAGACCCCCCTGAGTAGGGGTGGTGGTAGTGGTAGGCATCCAGCACCGATGAGTAGGGGTGGTGGTAGTGGTAGGCATCCAGCACCCATGAGTAGGGGTGGTGGTAGTGGTAGGCATCCAGCACCCATGAGTAGGGGTGGTGGTAGTGGTAGGCATCCAGCCCCCCTGAGTAGGGGTGGTGGTAGTGGTAGCCATCAATTCCCCTATGTGTGGGGATGGTAGTAGTGACAGGCATCCAGCACCCCATGAGTAGGGGTGCTGGTGGTGATAGGCATCCAGCCCCCCCTGAGTAGGGGTGGTGGTAGTGGCAAGCATCCAGCCCCCCCTGAGTAGGGGTGGTGGTAGTGACAGGCATGCAGTCCCCCCTGAGTAGGGGTGGTGGTAGTGACAGGCATCCAGCCCCCCCTGAGTAGGGATTGTAGCAGTGGTAGGCATCCAGCCCCCCTGAGTAGGGGTGGTAGTAGTGGTAGGCATCCAGCCCCCCCTGAGTAGGGGTGGTGGTAGTGGTAGGCATCAATTCCCCTATGTGTGGGGATGGTAGTAGTGACAGGCATCCAGCATCCCATGAGTAGGGGTGCTGGTGGTGATAGGCATCCAGCCCCCCCTGAGTAGGGGTGGTAGTAGTGACAGGCATCCAGCCCCCCTGAGTAGGGGTGGTGGTAGTGGTAGACATCCATCCCCCTATAAGTAGGGGTGGTGGTAGTGGTAGGCATCCAGCCCCCCTGAGTAGGGGTGGTGGTAGTGACAGGCATCCAGCCCCCCCTGAGTAGGGGTGGTGGTAGTGGTAGGCATCCAGCACCCATGAGTAGGGGTGGTGGTAGTGGTAGGGATCCAGCACCCATGAGTAGGGGTGGTGGCAGTGGTAGGCATCCAGAACCCATGAGTAGGGGTGGTGGTAGTGGTAGGCATCCAGCCCCCCCTGAGTAGGGGTGGTGGTAGTGGTAGGCATCAATTCCCCTATGTGTGGGGATGGTAGTAGTGACAGGCATCCAGCACCCCATGAGTAGGGGTGCTTGTGGTGATAGGCATCCAGCCCCCGCTGAGTAGGGGTGGTGGTAGTGGCAAGCATCCAGCCCCCCCTGAGTAGGGGTGGTGGTAGTGACAGGCATCCAGCCCCCCCTGAGTAGGGGTGGTGGTAGTGGTAGGCATCCAGCCCCCCTGAGTAGGGGTGGTGTTGGTGGTAGGCATCCATCCCCCTATGTGTGGGGGTGGTAGTAGTGACAGGCATCCAGCCCCCCCTGAGTAGGGGTGGTGGTAGTGGTAGGCATCCAGCACCCATGAGTAGGGGTGGTGGTAGTGGTTGGCATCCAGCCCCCCCTGAGTAGGGGTGGTGGTAGTGGTAGGCATCCATCCCCCTATGAGTAGGGGTGGTGGTAGTGGTAGGCATCCAGCCCCCCCTGAGTACGGGTGGTGGTAGTGACAGGCATCCACCCCCCTGAGTAGGGGTGGTGGTAGTGGTAGGCATCCAGCACCCATGAGTAGGGGTGGTGGTAGTGGTAGGCATCCAGCCCCCATGAGTAGGGGTGGTGGTAGTGGTAGGCATCCAACACCCATGAGTAGGGGTGGTGGTAGTGGTAGGCATCCAGCCCCCCCTGAGTAGGGGTGGTGGTAGTGGTAGGCATCAATTCCCCTATATGTGGGGATGGTAGTAGTGACAGGCATCCAGCACCCCATGAGTAGGGGTGCTGTTGGTGATAGGCATCCAGCCCCCCTGAGTAAGGGTGGTGGTAGTGACAGGCATCCAGCCCCCCCTGAGTAGGGGTGGTGGTAGTGGTAGGCATCCAGCCCCCCCTGAGTAGGGGTGGTGGTAGTGGTAGGCATCCAGCCCCCCCTGAGTAGGGGTGGTGGTAGTGGTAGGCATCCAGCCCCCCCTGAGTAGGGGTGGTGGTAGTGACAGGCATCCAGCCCCCTGAGTAGGGGTGGTGGTAGTCGTAGGCATCCAGCCCCCTGAGTAGGGGTGGTGGTAGTGGTAGGCATCCAGCACCCATGAGTAGGGGTGGTGGTAGTGGTAGGCATCCAGCCCCCTGAGTAGGGGTGGTGGTAGTGGTAGGCATCAATTCCCCTATGTGTGGGGATGGTAGTAGTGACAGGCATCCAGCACCCCATGAGTAGGGGTGCTGGTGGTGATAGGCATCCAGCCCCCCCTGAGTGGGGTGGTGGTAGTGGTAGGCATCCAGCCCCCCCTGAGTAGGGGTGGTGGTAGTGGTAGGCATCCAGCCCCCCCTGAGTAGGGGTGGTGGTAGTGACATGCATCCAGCCCCCTGAGTAGGGGTGTTGGTAGTGACAGGCATCCAGCCCCCTGAGTAGGGGTGGTGGTAGTGGTAGGCATCCAGCCCCCTGAGTAGGGGTGGTGTTGGTGGTAGGCATCCATCCCCCTATGAGTGGGGATGGTAGTAGTGACAGGCATCCAGGCCCCCTGAGTAGGGGGTGGTAGTGGTAGGCATCCAGCCCCCCTGAGTAGGGGTGGTGGTAGTGGTAGGCATCCAGCCCCCCTGAGTAGGGGTGGTGGTAGTGGTAGGCATCCAGCCCCCCATGAGTAGGGGTGGTGTTGGTGGTAGGCATCCAACCCCCTATGTGTGGGGATGGTAGTAGTGACAGGCATCCAGCCCCCCCTGAGTAGGGGTGGTGGTAGTGGTAGGCATCCATCCCCCTATGTGTGGGGGTGGTAGTAGTGACAGGCATCCAGCCCCCCCTGAGTAGGGGTGGTGGTAGTGGTAGGCATCCAGCACCCATGAGTAGGGGTGGTGGTAGTGGTTGGCATCCAGCCCCCCCTGAGTAGGGGTGGTGGTAGTGGTAGGCATCCATCCCCCTATGAGTAGGGGTGGTGGTAGTGGTAGGCATCCAGCCCCCCCTGAGTAGGGGTGGTGGTAGTGACAGGCATCCACCCCCCTGAGTAGGGGTGGTGGTAGTGGTAGGCATCCAGCACCCATGAGTAGGGGTGGTGGTAGTGGTAGGCATCCAACACCCATGAGTAGGGGTGGTGGTAGTGGTAGGCATCCAGCCCACCCTGAGTAGGGGTGGTGGTAGTGGTAGGCATCAATTCCCCTATGTGTGGGGATGGTAGTAGTGACAGGCATCCAGCACCCCATGAGTAGGGGTGCTGTTGGTGATAGGCATCCAGCCCCCCCTGAGTAGGGGTGGTGGTAGTGACAGGCATCCAGCCCCCTGAGTAGGGGTGGTGGTAGTGGTAGGCATCCAGCCCCCCTGAGTAGGGGTGGTGGTAGTGGTAGGCATCCAGCCACCCTGAGTAGGGGTGGTGGTAGTGGTAGGCATCCAGCCCCCCTGAGTAGGGGTGGTGGTAGTGGTAGGCATCCAGCCCCCCCAGTATGGGTGGTGGTAGTGACAGGCATCCAGCCCCCCTGAGTAGGGGTGGTGGTAGTGGTAGGCATCCAGCCCCCCCTGAGTAGGGGTGGTGGTAGTGGTAGGCATCCAGCACCCATGAGTAGGGGTGGTGGTAGTGGTAGGCATCCAGCCCCCCCTGAGTAGGGGTGGTAGTAGTGGTAGGCATCAATTCCCCTATGTGTGGGGATGGTAGTAGTGACAGGCATCCAGCACCCCATGAGTAGGGGTGCTGGTGGTGATAGGCATCCAGCCCCACCTGAGTAGGGGTGGTGGTAGTGGTAGGCATCCAGCCCCCCCTGAGTAGGGGTGGTGGTAGTGGTAGGCATCCAGCCCCCCCTGAGTAGGGGTGGTGGTAGTGACAGGCATCCAGCCCCCCTGAGTAGGGGTGTTGGTAGTGACAGGCATCCAGCCCCCCTGAGTAGGGGTGGTGGTAGTGGTAGGCATCCAGCCCCCCCTGAGTAGGGGTGGTGTTGGTGGTAGGCATCCATCCCCCTATGAGTGGGGATGGTAGTAGTGACAGGCATCCAGGCCCCCTGAGTAGGGGTGGTGGTAGTGGTAGGCATCCAGCCCCCCTGAGTAGGGGTGGTGGTAGTGGTAGGCATCCAGCCCCCCCTGAGTAGGGGTGGTGTTGGTGGTAGGCATCCATCCCCCTATGTGTGGGGATGGTAGTAGTGTCAGGCATCCAGCCCCCCCTGAGTAGGGGTGGTGGTAGTGGTAGGCATCCATCCCCCTATGTGTGGGGGTGGTAGTAGTGACAGGCATCCAGCCCCCCCTGAGTAGGGGTGGTGGTAGTGGTAGGCATCCAGCACCCATGAGTAGGGGTGGTGGTAGTGGTTGGCATCCAGCCCCCCCTGAGTAGGGGTGGTGGTAGTGGTAGGCATCCATCCCCCTATGAGTAGGGGTGGTGGTAGTGGTAGGCATCCAGCCCCCCCTGAGTAGGGGTGGTGGTAGTGACAGGCATCCACCCCCCTGAGTAGGGGTGGTGATAGTGGAAGGCATCCAGCACCCATGAGTAGGGGTGGTGGTAGTGGTAGGCATCCAGCACCCATGAGTAGGGGTGGTGGTAGTGGTAGGCATCCAACACCCATGAGTAGGGGTGGTGGTAGTGGTAGGCATCCAGCCCCCTGAGTAGGGGTGGTGGTAGTGGTAGGCATCAATTCCCCTATGTGTGGGGATGGTAGTAGTGACAGGCATCCAGCACCCCATGAGTAGGGGTGCTGGTGGTGATAGGCATCTAGCCCCCCCTGAGTAGGGGTGGTGGTAGTGGTAGGCATCCAGCCCCCCCTGAGTAGGGGTGGTGGTAGTGGTAGGCATCCAGCCCCCCCTGAGTAGGGGTGGTGGTAGTGACAGGCATCCAGCCCCCCCTGAGTAGGGGTGTTGGTAGTGACAGGCATCCAGCCCCCCCTGAGTAGGGGTGGTGGTAGTGGTAGGCATCCAGCCCCCCCTGAGTAGGGGTGGTGTTAGTGGTAGGCATCCATCCCCCTATGAGTGGGGATGGTAGTAGTGACAGGCATCCAGGCCCCCCTGAGTAGGGGTGGTGGTAGTGGTAGGCATCGAGCCCCCCCTGAGTAGGATTGGTGGTAGTGGTAGGCATCCAGCCCCCCTGAGTATGGGTGGTGGTAGTGGTAGGCATCCAGCCCCCCATGATTAGGGGTGGTGTTGGTGGTAGGCATCCATCCCCCTATGTGTGGGGATGGTAGTAGTGACAGGCATCCATCCCCCTATGTGTAGGGGTGGTGGTAGTGGTAGGCATCCAGCACCTATGAGTAGGGGTGGTGGTAGTGGTGTGGCATCCAGCCCCCCTGAGTAGGGGTGGTGTTAGTGGTAGGCTTCAAGGCCCCTATGGGTGTGTATGGCATTGGTGTTAGCCATCCCGCCCCTATGGTTCTGCTGTTGCTAGTGTGCGTCATTTCTGCATCCCTATGTGTGTGTGACATATGTCGGGTACGTGTCGTTTGTTTGTGTAGTGGGTGTTTGACTTACCGTCTGCGCCGTACGGGTCCGTACCTGTTCCGGTAATAGATGTAGAGTATTGGTAGGACCTCCGCGATGGGATTCATGGTTGGTTCGTCTCATTCGTGTTTCTCGTTGCTTCGACTCGTACTCGTCGCTGGCTTGTTCATCTCGTAGCCGTGGATCGTCTTGTGGCGCGAATCGGAGCTTATATGCAGCTCTCCCGGATGCTCTGACGTGCCGGACGTAGCGACGGGTTCGGCGCGTACGGAAGGCGCATCGTACTAGTCCGGCCGAAAGGTGCTATGTATTTGCTTCTGTGCGACTCGATTCGGCATTTACGGATCCGGCTCGGGCGGGGAACTGGAGCTGGAATGGGTAAGTACGGCTCACTCGGAATCTGAGCAGTTATGCGCATCGTACTTGCTCGTTCGGACGACTGTTCGAATCGGTCGGGAAACACGCGTTCGGCTGGTATTTTTTCCGGACGAATAGTGTTAGGTGCGCTTCCGGCCGGGATCGGAATCGACCCCCTAATGTAGGTCTTAATAGTAATAGTACATCATATATGCTTATTAATATAATAATTAAAAACATGTTTTGCATTTTAGTGAATGATTTTTTTGCAATTATGATGCATGTAAATTAAAATAGAAAGTAAATAAAGAAAAATTATTAGATTAAATTTTTCAATTTATCTTTATTGAAAAAATGAAGAAAGGAAATTTAGTACACTTAATTTTATGAACAATATTTTGTATGAATTTTTTATACAGCAGAACATTAATGCATTTTTTATTTTTTGTAATGTAACATACTTTGCATTTATTTTAACTTAAATAATAATATTTTTAAACATAGTTAACATTTAGCATTTTTATGTTATATAATGGAAATGTTTGGAAACATACATTTTTTTCAAATGTCAAAATATAAATTGGGTTTTTTGCATAGATATATTAATTTAATTTTTATTTTGTAACAGTTACACAATTGTTCATATTTTTTTTAATATATCTTAAATAATTATATAAAATTTATATTATTATTTAATATATTTTCTTATCATTTTTGTGTTGTATTTTCTTTTTTTTAATATGTTTGATATTAAATGATATTATAGTTGTTATAATATTATTTAATGTATAAGAAAAATAAACATTATGGGCCCAATTCCGATCTCGCTAGGAAAGCCCTCGATATGACTCGGATCCGGAGGGCTTTCCGAGCGAGACGTGCTCCGGGAGTCCGAATGAGCGAGTATGATGCTGCTGTATGCCTACAGACTCGGTTCACTCAGTCTCCCATTGAACTCTATGGGAGCCTGTGTACAGACGCGTACACAGGCTCCCATAGCAGAAAAGGGGTGGGTGGGGAAAAGCATACAGCCTGAGTGGGCACCCCATGGTGCCCGCCACACTGTGCATGCTTGGATCGGGGGGACCCAGGGGCACCCCCGTGACAGATTCGGAGGGTCCCGGTTGAAAGGGGGCCTGGTACAGCCCCCCGAAGTACGCTTCCGACAACCGTTTAATCTCGCTGAGACCAAGGCGAAGCGGCTGTCCAAATCGTGCATCATACTCGCTTGGTCGGAAATCGGCTCCATTGCGCGGCACGATTCATCTACAAACAAGACGTGCGGAGCGGTTCGGGTCTGGAAACGATTCGGTCGGCTCTTACGCGATCTTCGCATCGTACTTGGTCGTTCGGACTTGTGTATGATTCGGTCGTAAACAAGGGCTACGGATCGGGTCCGGTAAAGCCAAATCCGATTCGGAGGCCTTCTGAACGGCATTGGAATCGGGCCCGATATAGGGGCCTATTACGATGGCGGTCGGAAAACCTCCCCGACCGCCATGGTAGCGGGAAAAAAACGCCTGCATGGACCGTGACATCACCGCCGGTCCAATTACGATGAGCCTTGGTCGTAATACGACCGCGGTGGTCGGTTCGCGGGCCTTAACATTGCGGCGGTCGCTGCTGCCCGTGCACCGCCGCGATGTCAAAAGGTGCATGTCCTGCATTTCCCTGCACTGCGTGGCAGGCACTGCAAAGTGCCTGCCACCTGGTACAGGGGAATGCAGGGGGCCCATGGGTACCCCCCAGTGCACCCACACCCCCCCAAAACATCAGGGGCCTGCAACGGGCCCCCGGAAGACAATCTCCGCATGCCTTTCCATGGTGGTCTGACCGCTGAGGAAAGGCTGGCTTCCGCCAGCATCATAATCCTGCCGGCGGAGCCTGCTCTGCACCGCCACCATTATCCCGGTCCTGCTCCATCCGCCAGGCAGGAGTGCGGAAGGCAACCAGTGGAAATGCGGCGGTCAGAATTTCCCACCGCCGCGGTCACCACCGCCATCCTAATTTGACCGGCGGTTTTCTTGGTTGCGATCGCGGGTGGATGTCCACCACCGGTCCGGCGGGCACCACCGCCGGCCTGGCGGTGGACATCCGACCGCCATTGTAATAGGCCCCCTAGTTAGGAAACATTGTGTAAAAGTAAAAATTTTTCAACATATAGGGCCCTATTCCGATCTCGCTCGGAAGGCCTCCGAATCGGATTTGGCTTTACCGGATCCGATTCGTAGTCCTTGTTCACGACCGAATCGTACACAGGTCCGAACAACCAAGTACGATGCGAAGATCGCGTCTGTACACAGGCTCCCATAGAGTTCAATGGGAATCCGAGCGAACCGAGTACGTCAGCATACGGCTGCATCGTACTCGCTCGTTCGGACTCCCGCAGCACGTCTCGCTCGGAAAGCCCTCCAGATCCGAGACGTGCTGAGGGCTTTCCGAGCGAGATCGGAATCGGGCCCATAAAGTTTTAATATTTTTATAAACACTAAATGAAAATTTGTTATATGAAAAAAACATGAAATATTTTTTAATGCATAGTAAAAAATATTATGTATGTTGTAATATTTATTACTATTTATTGTACAATTTTTAACATATAATAAAAAATATTTTCATAATTTGTTAAATTGATATATATTTTATATACTTTTTTTTAGTTAAGATTTTTATTTTACATTGAGTTCAATGGGGAATAGTTTTTTTTAATTTCAATTAGGCAGCCATTTTTGTTCTCAGTAACTCGTATTTTTTAGTCTATGGGTGTTGTTTTTGGGTCTTTTCTGAAGGGAGAAGCTCACGGTTGGAAGCTGCGTCGCAATCTGTTAAGGTAAGTTTATTTTAATTACTTTTTTAAGGTAATTTAAGAGTAGGGTGAAGGTAGTTAGGTTCTGTTTAGGGTTTGTACATTGTGTTTTCGTTGTTGATGTGTGGTGAACTAGGTAGATTGTTTTATTTGCGGTACGGTTAGTGCGTCTTAAGTTTAGTGTTATCATTTTAGAGTGTTACTTGTATGTAGAGTAGTATGCTTTAAGTGGTTGTAAGTATGTTTGTGTTTGTTTTATACTATTATTATTGTATGTTTGTGTGGGAGGGATTTGTGTTATTTTTTTCAAGTACTGTTCGTTCCAGACTTGGCGTTGGGAGAAGGTTTTTTTTTTTTTTTTTAAGGAAATGTGCATTAGTTTTGAGTAAACTAATAATGATTTTACATTTCCTTTATTTTTCGGGTTTTCATGGAGCATTTATTTTTTTAATCTATTTTTCAGGTTTTTTAATTTTGTAATGGATTTTCAACAACTTTGGATTTTTTCCTTGCTTTGTGGATAACATTCTTCAGCTACGAAATCGTAAATATTTTAAATTATTTATAGTGGGTGGGAAAAGTTAGTTACACATTTTTCATTGTTAATTATTTTAATGATGTGTTTATATTTGTTTTCTATATAGGTAGGATTGTATATTTTGTTGTTTGTTGTGCTTTCAGATATCTATATTTTTAGATATTTTTAAGATATAAAATATTATTGTTATGTCAAATATTTTTTTATATGAAAATATTATTTGACATTATATTCATATTTTATATCTTAAAAATAATTTTAAGGTTTTGTTAGAAATGTAACATAGAAATTGGTGCTTTTTATGTAGGTGTGGAAGTGTTTTAGAATATGGATTTTGCGATGGTTTCTAAGTATTCTACTCCTTTAGTGTTTGGGTAGAGCATTACTTTGAATTGTAAATGCTCATATATTGTTTTAGTTTGTTTTGTTAATTTGGGTCATAGTTGTGTTACAGATTGCTCTAGTCTTAATTGTTGGTAGTTTTGTTCTTTTTGGATCGATTCTAGTAATTTCTGTAGGGTGGGTTGGGTTCTTCCCATTGTGGATTGGAAGGCATAATGCCATCCTTCCACTGCGTTATTAGTTTTTGCTTCCTGGTTTAGTGCACTGCTGCACACATTCCACCATGGAATGTGGAATTTTGCTTTTCTTCTATGTCCAGATCTATGTAGTCTTCCCTCCCAGGTATCCTCGAAATAATCTAGTAGGGGACTTAGTTTTTGTTCATGGGTTTGGTAATAGGGGCTTTCAATTAATAAATTGTAGTGTTCAGCAGCTTCTGTTATCGGGACGTAGGCTAGTGCAATTAGTTTTTTTATTTCATATGCAAAGTTGGCATTAGTTGCATATTCTACACTAAGGGGGCAATTAAGATCTCGTCCGGAAAGCATTCCTACCGAATCAGTCCTGGAATGCTTTCCGGACAACTCGGATCGGGCGAGTCTGACCGAGGGATTTGGATGTATCCGGATGCTTCCGGATACAATTCAGTCTGACTCCCATTGACATCATTGGGAGCCTGTGTTCCAAACGAGAATACAGGCTCCCATTGAAGAAAGGGGTGGCTGGGGAAAACCTTGCACCTTGTGGCGGGCACCCCATGGTGCTTGCCACACTGTGCATGGTTGGAAAGGGGGTTCACTTGGGTATCCCCACGGACCCGATTCAGATGGCCCGGGTGCAGGGGGGCCTGCTACGGGCCCACAAAGACAGATTCTGGTAGCCGATTTGTTCCGGAGAAACCAAATCAGAACGGCTGTCCGAATCGGTCATCGTAATCGCTCGCTCGGAAACCGAGTCCATAGAGCTGTACCATTTTGCCCCGAAAGATGCGACCTGTCCGAATGCCTTTCAGAACCGATTCGGACAGTCCTACCTGGTTTACAGGCATCATAATCTGTCGTTGGGAACTGTGTACGATTTGGTCCGAAACAAGGGTTCTGAATCGGATTCGGCACACCCGAATCCGATTCGGAGCCTTTCCGAAGGGGATTGTAATTGGCCCCTAAGGGTAGATTTTTGTAGGTGTCTTCATATGCTTTGATTAAAATGGTAATAGCAACCTTGTATTGCTGTGTGAGGGTAATTTTTCCGGATGGCTTGTATCATTGACTGTTTGAAGTCTATGATAATTTTTTGTGGGTAGTAGTTATTAGTGTCTTGCTTTTATTTTGTTAGTAGTCCTACATAGGTAGCTGTTTGTTTATTAGGTAATAGTGCATAAATGAAGGGGATGTTGCTATTGTGGTACTGTCCATGGATTGTGTATATTTGGAAAAATGGTTTGGGACATATTTTAAATGTACCATCCATCATCCATGTTTGGTATGTTTTAAGTTTTTGTAGGTTTGTGGGAGGTGCAAATATTAAAAATCTTTTGTCATTTGATTTGTTATCATAAAGAAGGAATATTTCAGGTGGTATTTCAACTTCACTGAATGTTTTGGGGGCAGGTGGGGTGTGAGTAGTAGATTTAGTTCTAGCAAATTTGAGATGGAGGGTAATTGTCAAGTTACATGTTCAGGAACTCGGGGTAGGATGTCCTTTAGTATTTCGGTTGTGGGTTTCTGAGTGCTAGCTTCTTTAAGAGTTTCTAAAACATCTCTTACTTCTATCTCTGCTATGTTAGGGGGTGGCTATGCTCTTTGACATTTATTACAGTAGTGTCCTTTGTTGTTGCCCTCCCATAACATGCATTGGAATAGTATTTGGCGCATTTCCAATTAATCTTGTCGGCAGTTTGTTTCTCTTGGGTGTAGACATATCCCATATAGCATTGTAAAAGTTTTATAATGTTATGAATTTTGCACCTTCAGTCATTTTTTCATCTGAACTGTCATGAGAAATTTATTTAGAAAACGTTAAATATGTTATACATGTTTTTGTTGTATTAAAAACAGTAAAAGTTTAAAATATACTTACATGTTTGCTTTTGTAGAAATTGTTGGTTATTGTGATGTTTTCTGTTGGTCTTTGGATGCACTGCTTGCTTTTTTTCTGTTGAAGAAAACTGTATTTTTTATTTATTTGTTTAACAGTATTGTTTGTATTTTGTGGAGAGGGTAATTAGTGGGTTTTTGGGTTGAGACTTTTAGTTATTGGGTTAGTATTTTTTTAATTTATACTTACTTTGGGGTCCATTACGATAGCGGGCGGACAAAGTCCGCCCGCCATCGCAACGGAGCCAGGGACCGACCGCTGAAGTTGCGGCGGTCCCGCCATGAGAATTAGGATGCGCCCGCCACACTGGCGGGCGCATCCTGGGCCTTTTACATTGCGGGTGGATCTGCTGGCTGCAGACCCACTCGCAATGCAAAAGGTCTGTGCACAGCATTGCCATGTACTACATGGCAGGCACCACGTGGCGCCTGCCACGTAGTGCATTGCAATGAGGGGGGATACCATAGGTACCCCCCATGTGCACCCTCCACCCTCCACCCCCCCAACACCCTGGGGGCCCGCAACGGGCCCCCAAAAGCAAGAACCGCATGCCTTTCCATATTACACAAAAAGCAGCAGAAATGCCTCTAACGACATGCACATCTAACACATTGTGTTTGTCGGAAAATACCATCAAAAGAAGAGAATAATAAGTAACTTGTGGTGCTCTCAAAGCAAACAACCTCTCTCCGCCAGTGAGAGGCTAAATACAAAACTTTAGATCGAGCAAACAGCCCATCCAAAGTTTATACACCATAACACACACAATGCTGAGGCACACCCAGAAGTCCAAATGTTATTCAAATAATTTGTGTTAGCCCAAAGTATTTCAAAGGAAGTCCATAAATAAGCTCTCCTGTATTTCTTGTAAATTCTTTATTCCATTTTCAAAAACACGGTTTCTCAACAAAAAGCAGCCGACACGTGTTTCGTCCAAACGGACTTTCTCAAGGCTAAATTCAATGGTAAGGGATTCCCAGAATTTGATAGAAAATCCTTTCTACAGTAAGGTCTGTTAGCTTCCGTTGTATAGCCGAATTTACCTGTAACGGGAGAAATCAGTAGACCTCCCCACCGGCATTTAACGTGTATTCGAACAGGTCTTGATAAACCGATATAGTAGGCTCAAAGTCTGGATTCCAGGACGTAACCACAGAGGCTGAAAAGCCCCCAAACCCTTCGATCCTCCACCAACTGCACCTTCAAAGTGTCTATTGATGTTTTTTAATGTCGCGTAGTGTTTGGCAGTACGTCCTAAAGCGATCTGCCCACCATCCTAATGGGCCCCTTTGTTTGGAGGCGTTTATTGGATTTTGTTTGTAGTTAGTTGAGTGTAGTTTGAATATTCTGTAGAGAAGAAATAATTTATAATAACATTAGGTTATTTGTTTAGATTGTTTTGGTTTAGTTTAGTTTTTTTTTTTGTTACATTATTAAATAATTTTCATATTTTACTTACTTTGTGAAGTTGAAGTAGAAGTCTTGGATGTGGCAGTGTGATGTTGTAGAAGGAACCCGGCAGAGATTTTGCTTCTTCTGGTATTTTTCTGGTGTAATATAGATTTATGTTGATTTTTCTTTGGTTTATATAGTGTTCATTTAATTGTACTTTCATTTTTATTGGTTGATTTGTTTTGCAGTTGTTTTTCATTTGTTTTTGAAGCATGGGTTTAAATAGTTTTGGCAGTTGTTTCCTTTTTGGGTAAACGCTAATTAATGTTAAATTATGTTTTTTTAATATTATGTGTATATTCAGTTATATGTTAGTATTTATTTTGTAAAGTTATAATGTAGTAAATATATAAATTATTGTTTTTTAGTTAATTTCTTTGTAAAAACTATTTATTTGATGATGTTAGTTTTGTGAAGTATTTTGTAGTGGTGTTTTATTTTAATATTGATATTATTTTTAGTTATTTAGTTATATTGTGTGTGTTTGTACTATTGTTTATATTATTAGGGCCCGATTCCGATGTCGGACGGAACGGAGGCCGTCTGACATCGGTTTGGAACTGGAACCAAATGACCTCCTGCCGTCGTTTGCAGTCCAGGAAGAAGGATGCGACCGAAAAATCCTATTCTTCACAATGGGAGCATGCATTCCGAACGGAATGCTTGCGCTCATTGCAAAGAGCAGAGGTGCAGTTCATCCCTGCACCCCGTGGCAAGCACCTCAAGGTGCCTGCCACCGGGTGCAGGGATCAACAGGGTGGCAGAGTCGCCATTCGGCGGCCTTGTACCCATGGGGGCCCTGCTGGAGGCCCCCAAACACAAATTCCCAATTCCTTTCTTTGTCGGAAAGCCTGGCACAGAAAGGCAGTGGGAAGCTGTCATTGTAATCCCTTGGCCTGAAAGAGACGGCTGAGGGATTACTGCAGGCTTTCCGAATGGCGGACATGCTCTCCAAGCCAGGCAGAGGCCATTCAGAAAATCGATTCGAATTCCCTTCCGACCGACCCCATCAAAATGGGTCGGTCAGAAAGGAATCCGAACAGGCAATTACGATGCGGTCCCAACTGCATCGGAATCGGGCCCTTAATGTTATGTTTCGTGTCATTAAATTTTTTTTGGAGGTGTCGATATATTTGTGTGTTTACGATAATAATGTGGTCTATATTTTTCTTGTGTTGTATGTTTGTTTAATGGTTAGGATATTATTTTTTACGATATTTCTGTTTTCAAAATTAGATTTATCAGTAGTTTTACTGGCGATATTTTTATTTCAATATTTGTGTATTTTATTAAAATAAATATAGGATGTTGATATTTTTGTGGTCGATATTAGTGTGTCGATAATTTTGATGGTCGATATTAGCATTGTCGATTTTATGTCAGTGATCCTTTTTTGGGCAATCCAAAAGGGTATTTCTTCACGATTTGTGTATCCTTTGCCCATAACTGAGTGAACAATTACAGGACTAATATGATGAGCTGCAGGCACTTGAAGTTGTCCTTGCAGGGCAACCCTAGCTGGTCCAGCCATCAAGGCATGTGCAATAAATTGGATCATGCGTCTATATAAGACAACAAGAGCACTATATAAAGCGCAAGTCTGCACTAGATTGATATTACCTAAATGTGGATATGGGGTATAGTGTGCTAGTGACGGACATGTGGCCCCTTCAATACATAAGGGGCCCATTTGAACAGTGCCAAGCACGTGGGGAAGGGCGTCATTAAACCAAGTCTGGTGTTCCCAGATGGTAAGTGAATCTTCAGTAAGTGCATATGGGTGATATGCATTAGGAATCAGTGGTATGGTGTATTCATGAAAAGTATCATCATTAGCCTCGACAGCTGGGAAAGTGACCTAACAATAGAAAACTTCAAAGCAGAACACTGCATACATTTCTATAACACAAATCACAGCAGCTCCTGCATTAGGAACTCCGTGTTGCATTAAATGCTGAGTTACTGCCGGGTGGCAATTAACAGCAATAGCTATGGATTGAGCCATAGCTAACTGAAAAAGGATATAAAGCGTAGCACAATCAGCGTGGAAACTTTTAATTTTCAAGCTTGAAAAGCCAACAGAACTATGTGCTGCCTAATAACTGTGGAGGTCAAATCCCTAACACCATTGACGTCTCCAAGAAAAGGTGTGAGGTTATTGTGGACAAGCAGAAGCACTATTCAGGGGTCCTGTAAGTAAGTACCAGACCTAACGTTGGTGGCACCATGTTGCAGAGATTCTGCTCTGGAAATAAACTATACTTGGAACCATAGAACATCAGTATGTAGGGAGTGAGTCACCATACCACCTCAGTGTCTATGAGTCAGAGTCTGACTAGCTATAGTGCCTCACTTGACCTCCTAACCTTACCAGAGAAACAAGTGAATTGGCCCCCCGGAACACCACACTCTCAACCCTGTCAAGGATCGCATTAACAGGACACACCCTTTCGCTCTCTCACTCGTACTTGTCCACAATAAGATAACCAGGAGACACAAAGAAAGTTTAAAATATTTATTCGAATGCTCTGAAATGTAGTATACGTGCCACAATTAGAAAACAAGTGCATAATAAAAAAACTGTTAGCATGGTTAATTATCCATATACGATGAAAAGCTCTGTCATTTTATAGGACAGAGTGACCTAAACCACACTTCTCTGCTACTAAAGCTAAATGATTATACATGAAAGATCTCTGGGATTACTGGCAGACCCCATACCTTGGCTCATGTATTCATCTATAGGATAGGACATATGTGGAAATAAGCAACAGCTGCATTCTTGTGCTATGTCTAGGTGCTAGTACGTGGCCAGAAATAATAACAAGGGACATTGTTGTTTGTTCTTGTCAGTGGTGTTCAGACTAAATCCCAGGAAAAGAACAGAACAGGAAAACATATGCAGGTTCCATTTGAAAGTACAATGTGGCACTAAAGCAAGTGTGTTTATATGGTAATGTGTGCAAATGAAAAGAAGGCCTACAACGTGCACAGTTAGGCTCACATAGGGAAAACTAGAATGGACCATGCAGGAAACACACAACACTATGGGGCCGATTACGATCTCGCTCGGAAAGCCCTACGGCCGACTCGGTCCTGTAGAGCTTTCCGAGCAACTTGCGCTCTGAGGCTCAGAGTGACCGAGTACGATGCAATTGAGCACTGATGAACTCGGGTTGCTCGGAGTCCCATTGAAGTCTATGGGAGCCTGTTGTACATAGCGTACTTATGCTCCCATAGAGAATAAAGGGGGGTCATTATGATGTCGGGCGGATCGCCACCGCCCAACCGGCGGTGGCGATCCTCCCGACATCTTTCCCCGCCCGCCCTCCATTTACCCCCGCCATATTACAATGGCGGGGGTGACAGCGGCGGACGGAAAGACCGTCCGCCGCATTTCCGCAGGCAGGCAATCGTTCCAATTGCCTGCCAGGCGGAACTCGGGCCTAATATGGAGGCGGTGTCTGGAAGACACCGACATCCATATTAGGATGCCTGGCGGTGAAGGCCTTTCCATGGCGGCGATGCCGCTATGGAAAGGCATGTGGGAATTGCTTTGGGGGCCTGTTGCGGGCCCACGGGGGAGTGGGGGGGTGGGTGGCTGCACTTAGGGGGTACCTATGGTACCCCACTACATTGGCATGCACAAGGTGGCAGGCACCGCGCGGTGCCTGTCACGTTGTGCATGCCAATGCACTGCATGCATTTTTTACATTGCGGCGGGTGCTGCTGACAGCACCGCCCGCCGCAATGTAAACAATGCTGGATGCAACCGCCACGGTGGCGGTCACATCCTCATAGGCACAGCGGGACCGCCGCACCTCTGGCGGTCGGTCCCGTTTACCGTTACGGTGGCGGGCGTACTTTGTCCGCCCGCCATCGTAATGGGCCCCATAGGTAGGTCGCGTAAAAGGGCGCCCCCTGTCGCGGGGACGCCTTGGTGTCGGCCGCCCCATGCATGCATGTGTAGGGGGGACCATTGGGTCCCCCCTAGTGACCGAGTTGTAGGGCTACGGGTGAAGTGGGGCCCGCTACAGCCCCCAAAGTCCGCTTCCCAACACTGTCTCGAGTCGGAGGCTCCGACTTGATCCGGCTGCTCGACACGCGCATCGTACTTGGTCGCTCGGAAATCGGCCCCATTGCGCTGTGTGTGTCTGCCATGTCGGAGTCGTCCGGAGGGCTCGCGGATGAGTACGAGTCGCTCGGAGCGCGAGGCTATATTCGCATCGCACTTGCTCGCTCGTACAGTAGTACGAGTCGTCCGGAAATCACGCTTACGACTCGGACTCGCTCCTGACAGATGCCGTCAGGAGCCCTTCCGAGTCAGATCGTAACCGGCCCCTATATGTTTCTATCATTTAACCACTTTTATTTTCAGCTTCAATAAAAAGGTCACTTCTCTCCAGCTAATGACTTTGTTCTAAAGAAGTTTACTTTTGGAAAAATGATTTGGATTAATTTATTTTGGTGCTCTAAAGGTTTTGTTAATGAAATATGATATTTGTGTGGTGTATAAAGTTTTTACCTTGAGGTGTGAATTTTTGGGTACATATTATAATGATGAGTACAGGAATGTTTTCAGCTAACATGTAATGAAATGTAGCCAGTAACCCAAGTGAAGTGGGAGCTGTCAGTTGACATAATGGGGCCGATTCCGATGTCGGACGGACTCAGGTCCGTCCGACATCGGTCCGGAGCCGTAACCGACCGACCTGCTGTCGTCGGCTACGGCCCAGGCAGTACGATGCGACCGAACCCTGTTCGGTCGCACTCGTATCTCCCACAATGGGAGCATGCATTCCGGACGGAATGCATGCTGGCATTGGAGAAAGCAGGGGTGCAGTTCAACCCTGCACCCTGTGGCCGGCACCCCAAGGTGCCTGCCACCGGGTGCAGGGTTCAACAGAGGGGCACCATAGGAGCCTCCAGGCCGCCATTCGTCGACCTTGCACCCATGGGGGGTCCCACTGGGGGCCCCCAAAGACAGTGACCGACTGCCTTTTTGTGCCGGAAAGACCGGCACGAAAAGGCAGTGAAAACTGCCATCGTACTCCCTCGGTCGCAAAGAGGCAGCCGGGGGAGTACAGAGGATTTCCGGATGGCTGACGGGCTCTCCGAACCCTTCGTGAGCCATCCGGAAATCCGAGTCGGATTCTTTTCCGACCGAGCCCATCGGAATGGCTCGGTCGGAAAGGAATCCGAGCGGCACGTTCCGATTCGGTCGGAAGGGCTCCGACCATCGTTCGGTGCCCTTCCGGCCGAAATCGGAATCGGCCCCAAAGTGTTTAAACATAGGAAAACTTTACATTTTAAAGAAAATCCTAAACAAATCAGTATGAAGGATACAGATGTGCGGTTGCACACCGCATACTATATTTATGTTTAGCAGGTACAAGAAATGATCCTTGAAAGAAAAAACATGTACATTTTTTTATTCAACTTTAAAATTTAGGGCTTGTTGTAAACATTCCCAAACATGTTTTCCTTCACAAATATAACTGGTATCCCATCCACCTTATTACAACAACTTTATGTTTTAAGGAAGTTTTAAGAAGGTGGACGAGATATCTGTTAAGTTGTTGATAGATTATCTCTTTAAATTTTTTTTAACATTGACACTATGGTTGTGATGTATGTTTTGGAAGAGGAGTTACTGCGTCACAAACTTGACAGAGATCAGGTCTGCATTTTACCAACACCATTGGATATAATTCACTTGTAATGATGTAAATGGGACCTCCTTGATGTTTGTGATAAAGTAATAAAGTAACTCCTTGAACGAACATTAAATCATGGCCCTTGGGGAATTTATATTTATACTGTGCAGAAAATATGTCACACACAAAACTTTGCAAAGTCATGTTGACAGTCTGCTCTATTTGTAGCAACAAAATGTAAATGTATAAATGTTGTTGGTCTTAAACACATCCTTTAGCTTTGCAAGTAAAAAGTCAATGGCTGGAATGTATTTATTTACTTAGGTGCATACCTAGCAAAAACTCTTAATATATTTGGTAAATTTTCGAACGTTAACGTCTTGTTACATTCTTATATGGCTTAACAATCTCACAAATCACATGGATAATATATGTGATTAATGTTTAGGTATCATGATGGCATAATCCTCTGCAAAGGTACAGATATAACATCAATGATCTTAATAATGCAATAGTTTATCATGTACTTCAAATGTTATGTAGGTGAGTTCCATAACATTTGGAACAGAGAAGAACATACAATAAGAACAGAAATACAAGACAATTAATGCATAAATCAGCTTATAAAAATGTGGGAAGGAATTAAGGAACTCATTCAAATTTAGGCATACTCTCTTACCAACATGCTAAATATGTGAACAGCATATTGCCAGTGCATTAGATCATATGCAATTTTTAATATGCCAGATGAGATAAATTCCAGGGAGTGATAAAGTATAATATTTTTGAAAGTTACCATAAGGCCCTAAGAGTCATAATAAAATATAGTTACATATAAAGATAAGTGAAGTTGCCTCTGTTGTTCCTGATGATCAAAAGCTTGTGCTTGACTTAAAGATTTTCGGATGGTTTACTCCATCACAAATGTGATGGATATCCTGTTTTCCTCATTACAACTGAAATAGAATATAATTGACTTTAAATTAAAACAGATGGGATATTGGTCACATTTGTGACACAGTAGACCTTGTGCAAAACTCTAGCTTGGGCACTAAGTGGACATATTAAAATACTTATATCACAGTGCATGGTGCAATTAATTAGTAGTTATTTTTATTTCAGCTACCTCCAGAGCAAGAGAAGGAAACATTGGCCAAGAATCTGGGGTTCAAGACAGTCATTGGGAATCTGAAGGTAGAAATACATACACAGAGGGACCTAGCAGTATGGAGGGTAAAGGTGCTGGGGAAAAGGCCAGTACATCAGTTAACTCAGAGGACTTCAAATCATGCCAGCCCCATGTGGTGGTGAAGAAGACTCTGTACTAACATCAAGTTTGACCTCAACCCACAACATCAACACCCTCCCGCCTGATACCTAGGCAGACCACACTGTTGTGTGCTTTCCAGGGAGTCAGTTAGCAGCTGACTCAGGTTATTGCCTTCCTGAATTGCATACAGTCTGCTGTGTTTGCCATACAGAGAGGCTTAGTTAGCAGCTGACTCAGGTTATTGCCTTCCTGAATTGCATACAGTCTGCTGTGTTTGCCATACAGAGAGGCTTTGACCAATCCAGAGCCCCCACAAACACCACTGCCTCTCACACACCAGCACCTGCACCTCCATATGTTCACAACCATCCCACTAGTGACCCTTCACCTTCCCACACACATCCTCCCACCACCATTCCACCCCCACTTTCCACAGGCCAAACAACCACCACCCCTGAACACAGCACCAAAACCAAACCCACACCCTCACTCAAATCCAAACACCCACCCAAAACCTACTATCACCACTGCACTCAGCATCCCACCCAAACCTACACCCTGAAGCAAATCCAAACACCAACCCAAAACCACCACCACAGAACCCAGAACCACCCCCAAACCCACACCTTCACCCAAATCCAAACATCCACCCAAACCCACCACCACTGAATCCAGCATCCCACCCAAACCCACACTCTCACACAAATCCAAACACCCACCCAAAACCACCACCATTGAATGCAGCACCACACCAAACCCACACCCTTATCCAAACAACAACACCGACCCCAAAGTATAAAAACCAGCCCTGAATCCCCCACCACTCTCCAACCCATAACTTCCACCTACCCAAGCTGAATCCTTTGATATCACCAAACCCTTTAAAAAATGTCAACAGTTTCCCCTCTTCAATCACTGAGGTGTCTGGCTTCTATCTGCTCATGGAATGTCAACAGTCACTCGATGAGTCACAGAGGAATATGAAGAGATTTGGGAGGCATGTTAAACAACAAGTATTTTTACAATCCCTGAATAGACAAAGTTTTATTTTTGCCCCTTTGCTTGATTAAAATACCCTTAATACATTTTGTTTTAAATTTATTTCAACATTGGTTGTTTATACACCTTGACAATGAGGATAATGTGTTTCATAATTAAAGGTTTGATTAATTGATAAAATAAAAAATATATGAAGAGGCATATTTACAATAGAAGTGACGGAGCGCCGCATTAGCATTCTTGGCTTAAAGCTGTACTCTGCCACTTCTGAAATGCAGGGCTGCACCATTTTTACAACAATATGGTGCAGCCCTGCGTTTCCCCCTGCGCTGGCGCTAAATTTAGCTGCCTAGCGCCTACACAGGCACCCTTGCACCATAGTGCAAGGGTGTCTGCATTGCAGGGGAAGATTGCTTATGTGCAGGACGGTGTCCCTTCCTGCACATAAACAATATTTATATGGCATTTTGTAACTTCTATGTGTGCTGCTTAATGCAGCACACATAGAAGTTGCAAAACGTATTTTTTTTTTAAATGATTGTGTGTTTATGTGCAGGAAGGACACCTTCCTGCACATAAACAATAAACAATGCAGCACACATGGAAACAGCAAAAACGAGGAGATATTAAACATTTCTCCCCGTTTCGCCAGGGTAAGATCAGGTTTTCCCTGGTCTTAATTTTGGCACTGCCCCATAGTTACGCCACCCTTGTAAATATGGGGCAGCGTAAAAATCAATGGGTGTTGCGGTGGAACGCCCACTGCAACATCCATTGCCCTCCTCTTTCATGCTAAGTATAGTGTGAAAGGGTGCCTTATTTACAAGGTAGAGTTAAGCCACGTAAATTGGCTTAACACTGACTTGTAAATAAGGTGACGCCCCTATCGCCACCACAACGTCCAAAAAAGTGATGTTGTGGTGGCGATAGGGGATTGTAAATATGCCCCAAAGTCTTTAAAAACATTGAATGTGTATGTGGTAAAACCTATTTAAGTTCATATAGGTTGACAACAAACAAAGCTAAATATACAGTTGTGAATGTATGCTTTGAAGGTAAATGGAAGTGACTATATGCAAGGTGTAACTTCTTTGCATTAATGTAGAAGAGTGACAACAGTGACAAACAGATGTGTAGTACACATATTATATGTAATACAAAACTCAACCTGGTAGATAGAGAGTATACATGAGTATGTTAAAAAATGTTTTAACTAAAGTTATGGCAAAGGTACTTGACGGAGATGTGTCCGTCATACTGCTGGAATCTAAATCAGGTGGTCCGACAGTCATGGCAGAGCAGGGGTACACCGATGATTTTTGGCACTCCGCACACATCAGCCAAACTCTACATCAGGTCCTAAGCCTGCGGGAAGAAAAGTAGGGGAAGTATGACAGTGAGGTTGAATGCAACGTTGCAGTTTTAGAAACAACACTGCCTGGGTAGAGGAGAAGAAGCAATCAGTATTATGGGAATGACATTGTGTTAACTAATGAGTACTGTTGGTGTGACAATGATACTCTATATACCAAGCTTCAGTGGAAGCCAGGCTTATCCATTGGACAAACACAAGGCAAATGCAATGTAAGCCCCCCCTATCAATTATGCAGAGATAAAACTGAAATTGTCATACCAGTCTCAATACATTAACCCCTTCGCTGCTAGGCCTTTTCCCCCCCTGTGCTAAGCCCTTTTTTGGCTATTTGGGGTAGTGCGCGCTTAGGCCCCTGTAACTTTTTGACCACATAAGGTATCCACGCCAAATTTGCGTCCTTTTTTTCCAACATCATGGGGATTGTAAAGGTACCCAGGGTTTGTGGATTCCCCTGGAGGGGTCCCAGAAATTAGCCAAAATACAGCTATATTTTGGGGGTTTTGGGAAAAATGCGAAAAAGGGCTGCAAATAAAAGCGTCTGGGTTTTCCCTGCAAATGGTATCAAAAAAGGGTTTGTGGGGCTGAAATCACCATTTTCCCAGATTTTAGGGAATGACAGACTTTTGTCAGAAAACCAAAATTTTTCACACAGTTTTGGCATTTTTCTGGGACATAGCCTATTTTTGCTATTTTTTGTGCTTTCAACCTCCTTCCAGTTAATGGTAGAAATGGGTATGAAAGCAATAATGGATCCTAGACAGCTATACATTTTAGAAAAGTAGACAAAATTCTGAATTCAGCAAGGGGTCATTTGTGTAGATCCATCAAGGTTTCTTTATAGAAACTAACAGTTAAATATAGGAAAAATTGAAAATTAGTTGAAAAAAACAGCCTTTTGTGTCAACGTTTTCACCTGTAACTTCTTCTAATTATGACAGCTCTTTGAAAGCAATATACCGTTACATCCGCTGGACCTTACTGGTTGTGGGGATATATAGGACTTGTAGGTTCATCAAGAACCCGACGAACCCAGAGCCAATAACTGAGCAGCGTCTTGCAATGGTTTTTTTTTATGTACCGGGTATATAGCAATTATTGTGGGAAAATGTATACATGGAAAAATCGGTATGAAAGACACCTATAGATTTCTGAAATGGGAACAAAATATAGAGTTTAGAAACAGTAGATATTTGCACATTTCCGAAATTGGGAATACTCATACTAGCATGAGAATTATCGGTCATTTTTTAAAATTACTTCTTTTTTACACAATGTCTTTCATTTGGAAGGCAGAATGCATCAAAAGTCAATAGGTAATAACAGTTGCTTTACAAATCTGAATTACCCTAAGTCTCCCGATAAAAATGGTACCTCACTTGTGTGGGTAGGCATAGTGCCCACGACAGGAAATGGCTCAAAACCCAACGTGAACACACCACATTTTCACAATGAAAAATTACCCTTTTTTTGCAAAGGGCCTAGCTGTAGTTTTTGAACCCTAGCTCTGCCGGCACCTAGGGAAACCTAGCAAACCTATACATTTTTGAAAACTAGACACCCAGGGGAATCCAGGATGGGGTGACTTGACTGTCTCCCACCAGGTTCTGTTACCCAGAATCCCGTGCAAACCTAAAAATTTCAAAAAAACCACATTTTCCTCACATTTCTGTGGTGGAAAGTTCTGGAATCTGCGTGGATCCACAAATTTCCACCCACCCCACGTTCCCCAAAGTCTTCCGAGAAAAATGGTATCTCACTTGTGTGGGTAGGCCTAGTGCCCGTGATAGGAAACGGCGCAAAACGCAACGTGGACACACCCCAATTTCACAGTGAAAAATGACCCTTTTTTGACAAAGTGCCTAGCTGTAGTTTTTGAACCCTAGCTCTGCCGGCACCTAGGGAAACCTAGCAAACCTATACATTTTTGAAAACTAGACACCCAGGGGAATCCAGGATGGGGTGACTTGACTGGCTCCCACCAGGTTCTGTTACCCAGAATCCCTTGCAAACCTAACAAATTGTAAAAAAAAACACATTTTCCTCACATTTCTGTGGTGGAAAGTTCTCGAATCTGTGTGGATCCACAAATTTCCACCCACCCCGCGTTCCCCAAAGTCTTCCGAGAAAAATGGTACCTCACTTGTGTGGGTCGGCCTAGTGCCCGCGACAGGAAACGGCGCAAAACGCAACGTGGACACATCAATTTCACAGTGAAAAATGACCCTTTTTTGGCAAAGTGCCTAGCTGTAGTTTTTGAACCATAGCTCTGCCAGCACCTAGGGAAACCTAGCAAACCTATACATTTTTAAAACTAGACACTCAGGGAATCTAGGATGGGGTGACTTGATTGCCTCCCACCAGGTTCTGTTACCCAGAATCCCTTGCAAACCTAAACAATTGTAAAAAAACACATTTTCCCCACATTTCTGTGGTGGAAAGTTCTGGAATCTGCGTGGATCCACAAATTTCTACCCACCCCGCGTCCCCCAAAGTCTTCCGAGAAAAATGATACCTCATTTGTGTGGGTCGGCCTAGTGCCCGCGACAGGAAACGGCGCAAAATGCAACGTGGACACACCTCAATTTTGCAGTGAAAAATGACCCTTTTTTGGCAAAGTGCCTAGCTGTAGTTTTTGAACCATAGCTCTGCCAGCACCTAGGGAAACCTAGCAAACCTATACATTTTTGAAAACTAGACACCCAGGGGAACCCAGGATGGGGTGACCTGACTGCCTCCCACCAGGTTCTGTTACCCAGAATCCCTTGCAAACCTAAATAATTGTCCAAAAAAACACATTTTCCCCACATTTCTGTGGTGGAAAGTTCTGGAATCTGCGTGGATCCAGAAATTTCCACCCACCCCACGTTCCCCAAAGTCTTCCGAGAAAAATGGCACCTCACTTGTGTGGGTCGGCCTAGTGCCCGCAACAGGAAACGGCGCAAAACGCAACGTGGGCACACCTCAATTTCGCAGTGAAAAATGACCCTTTTTTGACAAAGTGCCTAGCTGTAGTTTTTGAACCATAGCTCTGCCGGCACCTAGGGAAACCTAGCAAACCTATACATTTTTGAAAACTAGACACCCAGGGGAATCCAGGATGGGGTGACTTGACTGCCTCCCACCAGGTTCTGTTACCCAGAATCCCTTGCAAACCTAAACAATTGTCAAAAAAACCACATTTTCCCCACATTTCTGTGGTGGAAAGTTCTGGAATCTGCGTGGATCCACAAATTTCCACCCACCCCGTGTTCCCCAAAGTCTTCCGAGAAAAATAGTACCTCACTTGTGTGGGTCGGCCTAGTGCCCGCGACAGGAAACGGCGCAAAACGCAACGTGGGCACACCTCAATTTCGCAGTGAAAAATGACCCTTTTTTGGCAAAGTGCCTAGCTGTAGTTTTTGAACCATAGCTCTGCCGGCACCTAGGGAAACCTAGCAAACCTATACATTTTTGAAAACTAGACACCCAGGGGAATCCAGGAAGGGGTGACTTGACTGTCTCCCATCAGGTTCTGTTACCCAGAATCCTTTGCAAACCTAAAAAATTGTCAAGAAAAACACATTTTCCCCACATTTCTGTGGTGGACAGTTCTGCAATCTGCGTGGATCCACAAATTTCCTCCCACCCAGTATTCAACCAGGTCTCCCGATAAAAATGGTACCTCACTTGCATGGGTGGGTCAAGGATCCCGCGACAGGCAAGGGCCCAAAAGCTATTGAGGCAACATCAAAATTACCTATCACAAACCAACCTGGTTTTGCATGGGGGTCCCATGAGTTTTGGCCCGGGGCTCGGCAGCCATCTACGGAAACCCACCTAACCCACATATTTCTGGAAACTAGACACCCGGGGAGTCCAGCGAGGTATGGCTTGACGTGGGTCCCCCATCATTCTCCTACCCAGAATCCCCTGCAAACCTCAAATTTTGCTGAAAAATTCACTTTTTCTCACATTTCTGTGGTGGAAAGTTCTGGAATCTGCGTGGATCCACAAATTTCCTCCCACCCAGCGTTCCCCCAGGTCTCCCGATAAAAATGGTACCTCACTTGCGTGGGTGGGTCAAGGACCCGCGACAGGCAAGGGCACAAAAGCTATTGAGGCGACATCAAAATTACCTATCACAAACCAACCTGGTTTTGCATGGGGGGTCCCATGAGTTTTTGGCCCATGGCTCGGCAGCCATCTAGGAAACCTACCTAACCCACACATTTCTGGAAACTAGACACCCGGGGGAGTCCAGCGAGGTATGGCTTGCGTGGGTCTTCCATCATTCTCCTACCCAGAATCCCTGCAAACCTCAAATTTTGCTGAAAAATTCACTTTTTCTCACATTTCTGTGGTGGAAAGTTCTGGAATCTGCGTGGATCCACAAATTTCCTCCCACCCAGCGTTCCCCCAGGTCTCCCGATAAAATGGTACCTCACTTGCGTGGGTGGGTCAAGGACCCGCGACAGGCAAGGGCCCAAAAGCTATTGAGGCGACATCAAGATTACCTATCACAAACCAACCTGGTTTTGCATGGGGAGTCCCATGAGTTTTTGGCCCGTGGCTCGGCTAGCCATCTAGGAAACCTACCTAACCCACACATTTCTGGAAACTAGACACCCGGGGAGTCCAGCGAGGTATGGCTTGCGTGGGTCTTCCATCATTCTCCTACCCAGAATCCCCTGCAAACCTCAAATTTTGCCGAACAATTCACTTTTTTCTCACATTTCTGTGGTGGAAAGTTCTGGAATCTGCGTGGATCCACAAATTTCCTCCCACCCAGCGTTCCCCCAGGTCTCCCGATAAAAATGGTACTCACTTGCGTGGGTGGGTCAAGGACCCGCGACAGGCAAGGGCCCAAAAGCTATTGAGGCGACATCAAAATTACCTATCACAAACCAACCTGGTATTGCATGGGGGTCCCATGAGTTTTTGGCCTGGGGCTCGGCAGCCATCTAGGGAAACCTACCTAACCCACACATTTCTGGAAACTAGACACCCAGGGGAGTCCAGCAAGGTATGGCTTGCGTGGGTCCCCCATCATTCTCCTACCCAGAATGCAATGCAAACCTTAAATTTAGCTGAAAAAACCACATTTTCCACATATATTTGTGTGGAATCACCATGCCGGCACAAATGTCCTACCACCCAGCGTTTCCCTTGTTCTCCCGAGTAAAATGATACCTCACTTGTGTGGGTGTCCAAAGCAGAATTGGCTAAAAACGTATTTTTTTAAAAATGTAGCGCTTAGAATTCTCGGTGCTATACCATAAATCCCTATGTTTTGGGCTCTTCCTAGCCACAGGCCTTTGGCCCACCCACACAAGTGAGGTATCATTTTACTCGGGAGAACAAGGGGAATGCTGGGTGGTAGGACATTTGTGCCGGCATGGTGATTCCACACAAAGATATGTGGAAAATGTGGTTTTTTCAGCTAAATTTAAGGTTTGCATTGCATTCTGGGTAGGAAAACGTTGGGGGATCCAGGCAAGCCATACCTCATTCGACTCCCCGGGTGTCTAGTTTTCCAGAAATGTTTCGGTTTGGTACTTTCCCAAGATGGCCGCCGAGCCCGGGCCAAAATCTCAGGTACCCCCAAAACCAGGTAGTTTTGCTATAGGTAATTTTGAAGTGTCCAGAGTACGATTTGGGCTATTTCCTGTTGTAGCCACTGTGCCTACCCACACAAGTGAGGTACCATTTTTATCGGGAGACCTGGGGGAACGCTGAGTGGGAGGAAATTTGTGGATCCACGCAGATTTCAGAACTTTCCATCACAGTAATGTGAGAAAAAAGTGAATTTTTCGGTGAAATTTGAGGTTTGCAGGGGATTCTGGGTAGGAGAATGATGGGGGACCCATACCTTGCTGGACTCCCCCGGGTGTCTAGTTTCCAGAAATGTGTGGGTTAGGTAGGTTTCCCTAGATGGCTTCCGAGCCCCGGGCCAAAAACTCATGGGACCCCCCATGCAAAACCAGGTTGGTTTGTGATAGGTAATTTTGATGTCGCCTCAGTAGCTTTTGGGCCCTTGCCTGTCGCGGGTCCTTGACCCACCCACGCAAGTGAGGTACCATTTTTATCGGGAGATCTGGAGGAACGCTGAGTGGGAGGAAATTTGTGGATCCACGCAGATTCCAGAACTTTCCACCACAGAAATGTGAGAAAAAAGTGCATTTTTCGGCAAAATTTGAGGTTTGCAGGGGATTCTGGGTAGGAGAATGATGGGGGACCCACCCAAGCCATACCTTGCTGGACTCCCCGGGTGTCTAGTTTCCAGAAATGTGTGGGTTAGGTAGGTTTCCCTAGATGGCTTCCGAGCCCCGGGCCGAAAACTCATGGGACCCCCATGCAAAACCAAGTTGGTTTGTGATAGGTAATTTTGATGTCGCCTCAGTAGCTTTTGGGCCCTTGCCTGTCGCGGGTCCTTGACCCACCCACGCAAGTGAGGTACCATTTTGCTCGGGAGATCTGGGGGAACGCTGGGTGGGAGGAAATTTGTGGATCCACGCAGATTCCAGAACTTTCCACCACAGAAATGTGAGAAAAAGTGAATTTTTCGGCAAAATTTGAGGTTTGCAGGGGATTCTGGGTAAGAAAACGTTGGGGGATCCACACAAGCCATACCTCCCTGGAATCCCCGGGTGTCTAGTTTTTAGAAATGTGTGGGTTTTGTAGGTTTCCCTAGATGGCCGACGACCCCGGGGCCAAAACCCAGGTAACCCCCGTGCAAAACCAGGTTGGTTTGTGATAGGTAATTTTGATGTCGCCTCACTAGGTTTTGGGCCCTTGCCTGTCGCGGGTACTTGACCCACCCACACAAGTGAGGTACCATTTTTCTCGGAAGACTTTGGGGAATGCGGGGTGCATGGAATTTTGTGGATCCACACAGATTCCAGAACTTTCCACCACAGAAATGTGAGGAAAATGTGTTTTTATACACATTTTGAGGTTTGCAAGGGAGTCTGGGTAACAGAACCTGGTGAGAGCCAGTCAAGTCACCCCATCCTGGATTCCCCTGGGTGTCTAGTTTTCAAAAATGTACAGGTTTGCTAGGTTTCCCTATGTGCCGGCTGCGCTAGGGCCCAACATCCACAGGTAGGCATACTGCTAAAAACAAATCCGTTCCTAGTCAGCTTTCTGCCGCCCTGGGGGAGGGATATCGGGGGTGGGGTTGCCCCGATATGCCCCCAGGGGAGCAGAAACACTGTGGCTATTTTTTTGGGGGGTAGGGGCATTGGTATGCCCATTCTGAGCAGCCCCCACCCCCACACATAAAAAAGCCAGCGTAATCGTTGGCGTCTAGTGGGCAGAAAGGCTGTAATTGTTGCGGGTGGGGGCATTGACATGCCCGTTTTGGGCAGCCCCCACCCTAATAAAAATTTGCCCCAAAAATCCATGGCGTCTAGTGGGCTTTTTGCCCCCGGGGGGCAGATTGGGGGCTACTGCCTCATCTGCTCCCCAGGGGGGCAGGAAGGCTGTAATTTTTGCGGGGGAGGGATGGGGGCATGGGCATGCTCGTTTTGGGCAGCCCCACCCTAATTCAAATTTGCCCCAAAAAAATCCCTGGCGTCTAGTGGGCTTTTTGCCCCCCCGGCGGGGCAGTTTGGGGGCTAATGCCCCCATCTGCCCCCCAGGAGTCCACTAGATGCCAGGGAGTTTTTTGGGCAAATTTTAATTAGGGTGGGGGCTGCCAAAAACGGGCATGCCAATGCCCCCACCCTAATTAAAATTTGCCAAAAAAATCCCTGGCTTCTAGTGGGCTTTTTGGCCCCCCGCGGGGGCAGATAGGGGGCCACTGCCCCATCTGCCCCCAGGGGGGCAGGAAGGCTGTTATTTTTGTGAGGGAGGGGTGGGGGCATGGGCATGCCCGTTTTGGGAGCGCCCACCCTAATTCAAATTTGCCCCCAAAACTCCCTGGCGTCTAGTGGGCTTTTGCCACCCCGGCGGGGCAGATTAGGGGCTAATGCCCCCATCTGCCCCCAGGAGGCCAAAAATCCCACTAGACGCCAGGGAGTTTTTTGGGCAAATTTTAATTAGGGTGGGGGCTGCCCAAAACGGGCATGCCAATGCCCCCACCCTAAATAAAATTTGCCCAAAAAAATCCCTGGCATCTAGTGGGCTTTATGCCCCCCCGGGGGGGCAGATTGGGGGCTACTGCCCCATCTGCCCCCCAGGGGGGGCAGGAAGGCTGTAATTTTTGCGGGGATGGGGTGGGGGCATGGGCATGCCCACTTTGGGCAGCCCCCACCCTAATTCAAATTTGCCCAAAAACAATCCCTGGCGACTAGGGGGCTTTTTGCCCCCCGGCGGGGCAGATTGGGGGCTAATGCCCCAATCTGCCCCCAGGGTGGGCAAAGCCCACTAGACGCCAGGGAGTTTGGGCAAATTCTAATTAGGGTGGGGGCTGCCCAAAATGGGCATGCCAATGCCCCCACCCTAATTAAAATTTGCCCCAAAAATCCCTTGCGCCTAGTGGGCTTTTTCCCCCCCGGGGGGGCAGATTGGGGGCTACTGCCCCATATGCCCCCCAGGGGGGGCAGGAAGGCTGTTATTTTTGCGGGGGAGAGGGTGGGGGCATGGGCATGCTTGTTTTGGGAGCCCCCACCCTAATTCAAATTTGCCCCCAAAAATCCCTGGCGTCTAGTGGGCTTTTTGCCCCCGGCG
Organism: Calotriton arnoldi; assembly: GCA_963921515.1. Classification (NCBI taxonomy): domain Eukaryota; kingdom Metazoa; phylum Chordata; class Amphibia; order Caudata; family Salamandridae; genus Calotriton; species Calotriton arnoldi. The sequence goes on from CAWUFW010003497.1 coordinate 1,695,668, forward strand.
GGGCAGATTGAGGGCTAATGCCCCCATCTGCCACCCAGGGGGCAGAAAGTCCACTAGATGCCAGGGAGTTTTGGGCAAATTTTAATTAGGGTGGGGCTGCCCAAAATGGGCATGCCAATGCCCCAACCTAATTAAAATTTGCCCATAAAATCCCTGGCGTCTACTGGGCTTTTGCCCCCGGGGGCAGATTTGGGGCTAATGACTCTAGCTGCCCCCAGGGGGGCAGAAAGGCTGTCATTTTTGCGGGGGTGGGTGGGGGCATGGGCATGCCCATATTGGGCAGCCCCCACCACAAATTATAATTTAAAAAAATCCCTGGCGTATAGTGGGCTTTTGCCCCCGGGGGGCAGATTGGGGATACTGCCCCAACTGCCCCCAGAGGGGGCAGAAAGGCTGTAAATTTTGCGGGGTGGGGGCATGGACATGCCCTTTATGGGCAGCCCCCACCCTAATAAATTATGGGGAAACAAAAATATCCCTGGGGTCTAGTGGGCTTTTTGCCCCCCCGGGGGGGCAGATTGGGGGCTACTGCCCCCATCTGACCCCCAGGGGGGGCAAAAAGTCTAAATAGCACCAAAACAAAATTGGGGGGAGCAAATGCCCTTGCCCAAGGGGCCGCTCCCCCCTCCCTGGTGTCTAGTGGGTGGATCCCTGCTTGGGGATCGCCCTACTGGGGCGATCCCCAAGCAGGGATCCACTGGGGAGGGGTACCATTGGAAAGGGGAGATTCTCCCCTTTCCAATGATACCTCTCCTGTCTTTCTACGTGCCCGGGGGCTGAGATAGCCCCTGAGCACATAGAAAGTGAAACTGAAATGAGCCTAAAGGCTTATTTCAGTTTCGTTTTCTGTGCAATGAGGACAGCGCGACGTGCGCGCTGATCCTCATGGCACAGAAACCAGGAGAGGGCCTCGGGAGCTGGGGAAGCAATTCCCCAGCTGCCGAGGTCAAAGGTGAAAGAGAAATCCCTCTGCTGTCTGCAGCAGAGGGATTTCGTGCCCCTGGCCTCATGACGGAATGGTTCCGTCATGAGCACAGGGACACCGATGCTCATGACGGAACCATTCCGTCATGAGCATCGAAGGGGTTAAATATTGGGGTAGTAAAACCTGATGTGTGAAGCCAACCTGCCTGGCAGGAGTGTCCAAAACACTATCCTCTGGAACTCCCACTGTTACCTTGCTCCTTGCCCCACTCATGTACAAGGAGGCTGGCAGTTGAAGGATCTTTTAAGAAAATCTGTATTCATAGATTGCATATAGTTGGTTTATGTGTCCATTCAAGTTCCAACATGTCTAGACAGGAGAAATCTCTCATTTATCTTCTTTTCTCACTGCTCTTGCTCACTCATCTTAATTATATCACATTTATTTTATACCACATATTCTTACTCACACTCCTCTTGCTTACTCAACTTACCTTCTTCCTCTTTTTGATACTCCCTCCTATTTTAATACACCTATATCTCAAATATAATGCATTCACTCACCCACACCCCTCTCAGTGGCAATGCTCACATGCACAAATTCCAAATTTTCACTTTAACGAGCACTCCTCCTACAATCCCTCCCTCTACTCACTCACCCTCATCTCCTGGAAACTTACAGATGCTCTCTCTCTTAGGACATTAAAGGGCATAATTACAATAAACTGGGGGAGCACGGTGCTACTCCTAAATTGGTAATACCGCGATCCGACAGTTTTAATATGCAGGGATGTGCCTTATTTACACAAATACGCTGCACCCCTGCAATTTCCCTAGCACTGGCACTAAAAAAGCTGCCTAACACCAGCACAGGCACCCTAGCACCATTTTGCTAGGGTGCCTGTGCTGCAAGGGCGATTGGTTAAGTGCAGTGTAGGAAAGTAGGATCTACTTCTATGGTTACCCCCACTTTTTGCCTGGTGCTAAGCTGTATTATGACTAGTCTGACTGGGATCCTGCTAATCAGGACTCCAGTCTGTCTGCTTTCTCCCTAAATTGTTGAGTTGAGTACTTAGGTACACTCCAGATTGGATACTGGGGTACCCTTATCAGTCCCTAGTATATGGTACTAAGGTACCCAGGGCATAGGTACCCCAGAGGTCTCCCATGGGCTGAAGCATGCATTATGCCACCCATTAGAGACCATGCAAAATGGAACTACAGGCCTGCCATTGCAGTCTGTGCAAGTTGGTGCATGCACCACTTACTAAAGATATAGGTTTACTATATTTAAGGGTCACTGCACTTAAAACCTATAAGTCACCCCTATAGCAGGCCTTTGCAATACTGAAGGCAGGGTGCTTGGTTCTAAGTGAGAGGGTGCCCCTGCATGAGCAGGACACCCCTGCAGCCTACGGAGTCCCTGCTCCCGGGTTGTCAGTGAAGTAGCCATACACTAGAGGGGGACCGTGTAATTACGCAATGACCATCTTGAAAACGGCTGTAACGAATCCTATCCTGTTTGGTATCAAACATGTTGGAATTATACCCCCACACCATAAACGGTGTGGGAGGTATGATTCCAAGAACTGGAAGAGCCCTCCGTTAGGCTCTCAGTGTTCCCGGTACAAGCCTTCTAGTCCCGAACAGCACAAAATGGTTGCTGCCGACCAGAGACACATTTCTGCCCTCCTGCTGCTGAGCCAACCTCGAGCAGAGAAAGGTAGAACAACAGGCATCCTGTCACAGGGAGGTGTGATCACCTCCCACACAGGATTTAATGTATTAGGGCTGGGCGGGTACGCTTCCCAGTGCCAGAAAGTCTGCATGAGGGGCACATTGAGTGTCCCTGTGCATAGTCCAGTTCAAACCAGTCCTGGGAGCCGTTGGCTCCCGCTCTGGCACAAAACTGGACAAAGGACATGGGAGTAACATCCCCGCTGTCCAGACCCTACCCGGGGAGGGTCCCCTGAGTCTTCCCAACGCTTTCCCTAGGGTACTTAAGGGCTTACCTGGGTGTAGGTCTTTATATTCGCCGTGGAATAAGATTCAGATCAGACACCATTACACTTCTACCGTCTGGGCACTCTGGACTTCGCTGGACTTTGTTTGGGCCTGACTTCATCTCCCTTCCAGTCTGCTGTCTCGTCTGTGCCTGTACATCATACAGGAACCTTCAAAGGCCTGTGAAGCATCAAGGACAACCGAAGTAATCTCCCTTGGAGTGAAGGAGTCACTCCCCTGCATTCGCAGGCATCGCAACTAAGTTGACCGGTATGCAGATCCTGAGCTCCTCCGGGCTCCGTAGGCTCTGCAACACAGGTGGTGCTTTTCCACAGCTCCCAAGGCCTGCTCTAATCTCTCACCAAGTTTGAGGCCAGTAGTCCTCGTGGGTGTTGCAATCATCGAACCCCTGAGTACCCGTCCCCTTTGCAGTTGCAAAGGCTTGTTGTTGTCTTTGCAAGAAGATATTTGGGCTCTAAGTAGCCCCAACCTCGAGCACCCCCAGTGACCAAAACTTTGGCCACACCACATCTTGTGCATCGTGGCTTGCATCTTTTGGTGAGCTGCTTGAGGTCCTCTCGCGACTCCAGTGCCTCCGGCCTGTGGGTCTACTTGATGGTCATATTTGTTTCTTTTGGGCTCTCCTGATTGCTTGGGGCCTGCCCTGACTCCCCTACTTGTGGTGAGTACCCTGGACCTTGCTGGTCCCAGCTTTGCTCCTTCTCAACTTCCCACATGGGTTGCACTCGCCAAGGCTTGTTGGTGCTCCCGCCGGACACCGACCCCTCAGCACTCAACATCCTTCGTGGGACAGCTTGTATCCAGGTCCAGGTCTTCCTCAGCTTCGCCTGATCTTCACAGCTGCAGAGTCAAGGTCATTGACATCATCCCTGAAGCACCCGACATTGAAGGGCATTCGTCTTCCAAGTCTCCTGGTCACCCCTGAGTGACATAGACTCTGTCCCCTCTGCTTTCAGGTACTCCTCTTCAAGAATCCACATTTGGATTCCTCCGGAAATTTGCTCCTCTTCCAGCAGTGGCACTTTTCGTGAAGTCATCCATTGTGTTCGACAGCGGTTTCCGATGCCACTTCACACCTATGCACCTGGCTTCCCTGGGATAGGTAACTTGGGTACCATGGTATCCACGGGTGGGATGGCTCTCCAACCTTCTGTCTTCCACAGGGTTTCTTCAGGGTCTACTGGGAAGGGTCCCTAATCTTTAAAAATCCAACTGCGACTTGCACATAGAATTGTACGGAGCACGCAGTCATGTTTTCACACTGCACACACTCTCCGTGGGGTCCCTATCTTCTCACCTTGGGTGGTTCCTTGGGGTCCCAGCACTTCTACGTCCTCTCGACATTGTCCTGACTCGAGTCGTGGTTCTTAGACCACTTTCTTAGTATATGGTTTGCCCCCCCCCAGGCCCACTGTGTATTAGTGCTATTTACTGTAATTTCTTTGCTAAAGTATTGTGTGCTTTGTGTCTATCTCCGTGTGGGAGATACTGTAGCATACTAGATAGTTTTATATAATAAATACATATTTTTATAAATACTTTGTGTGGTTCTTTTTCATTTGATCTCTACTATAAGATTGCATTATGGTAAAACAAGCTGCTTTACACTCCTTGAAGACTAAGCCTGAAGGCTGCTCTCCACAGCTACCCCTTGGATAGCTTTCTGAAGGTTGTCTGAGACCTCCGAAATCACCATAAGGGTTGTCTGCACTGGTGCAAGGTGCCCATTTACATTAGTGGACATCATATAACAGGCCAGCCTCTCACATTGGTGTGCAGTGGTTGCGATTCAAGCCTGCATTGTTTTACCAGATAAATCTTTGTATTGATTAACTGAAAAACCATCACTAGTACTAGGCACATATAAATACAAGCTTAGAATAAGTAAGTTCTACTGAACTTAGGGTTGGGTAAGTCAAGGGTCTAGTACACCCTTTCTCCAACCTAAGAGAGTTTAGTTCCCACTATGTTAGGTAGGTGCAACACCACACTGTAGGAAGGTGGAATCTGACTATATGGTTGCCCCCACTTTTTTTATGGTGTTTTGCTGGTTTATGACTTAGTTGGACTGGGATCCTGCTATTCAGGGCCCCAGTCTATCTGCTTTCTCTGTAAAAGGTTTCCATGTGCCTTAGGCACATCTCTGATTGGAATCTGGAGTGCCCTTATAAGTCCCTAGTATATGGTAGACTATGTACCAAGGGCCTAGGTACCTCAGAGGCCTACCAGGGGCTGCAGCATGTATTATGCCACCCCTGGAAGGCCATCCAAACTGACACCACAGGTCTGCTACTGCAGCCTGGGTAAGGTGGTGCATGCACCCCTTACTGTGATATAGGTTACCTATATCACTAAATACATACACACATATAAACCTATAAGTCACTCCTATGGCAGGCCTTATCAATCCTAAAGGCAGAGTGCGTGGTTCCTATGTGAGAGGGTGCCCCTGCATGAGCAGGGCTCCTCTGCAGCGTTCGGAGACCCTTCTCTGATGCTGTTTGTAGTGCAGCCTGACCATATACTCTTAAGCGCATTATAACCTCGCGTTAAATGCTAACTTTGGAATGGCTGCACCTAAACATGTCGTGTTTGGTGTCAAACATCTTGGAATACTACCCCCCCGCCAATTCTGGCGGCGGGGGTAGCATTCCACCCTTCTAGAGGGAAAGACATGTTAACTTTGGCTTGCCCGGTAACTTCTTTCCAGAGCCCTGGCATCACAAAATGAATGCTGCTGCCACAGACACAAGTCTGGCCTCCTGCTGCTGGATGAAACTCCGGCAGGGGAGGCCTGGACAATAGGTTTCCTGTTGCAGGGAGGTGTGACCACCTCCCCAGACAGGATAATGTGTATTGGGGCTGGGCGGGAGCACCCTCTGGGTGCTTTGAAGTCCTGCACTGGGGGCACACTTGGTGTCCCTGTGCATACCCCAGTTCAAACCGGATCAGGGGCTTGCAGGCCCTGCTTTGGCGTGAACTGGACAAAGGGAAAGGGGTGTAGCCACCCCTCTGCCCTGACCCACCCATAGGTGGGGCCACAGAGTAGTCCAACCCCTAAACTTGGTATAAGTATAGGAACCCAGTCCTTAGGACTTTGGATTATCCCTGGACGAAACTCTGAAACAGAATCCTGGACCTTCGACGCTCTACTCAAGATTAGAGGACAGAAGAATCTCCCTTGGGGTCAAGGAGTGACTCCCCTGCTTGGCAGGCACCAAAGACGCATCTGTCCGGTCTGCATTTCTGAAGCTCCCGGCGGACGCTGAAGTCTTCGCATCACCAGAGGTGGATTCTCAGACTTCCCCGAGGCTACCCTGAGTCCCCAGCAAAGATGAGGCCCATAGCTATCGTGGGTAACGTGAAACCGTGACCCCTGGACACCGAGCACATTTGCAAGTGCATCCTCTTCTGGGTCTCCCACGAAGTCATGCTTTGGGCTCCGAGTAGCCCTAGCCTCCAGCACCAACTGCACCGAAGATCACTGGCCTCCACTCCACGAGTGTCCGGTGAGCCAGATCCACGTGCGACGTCTCGAGGCTCCTTCGCGGTCGCTAGCCCATTGGCTAGTAGCCCTTAATGAAGGCCAATCTTTTTCTTCTTGGGCATCCTGGTTGCTCCAGGCCTGTCCGCACTTACCTTTGCTGGGTGAGTTCTCCAGACCTTGCTGGTCTGCACCATTGACGATCTTCATCTTCATCGAGACTTGCCGTTGCCAAGGCTTGTTGGGTCCAATCCGGTCGCCGAAACCTCAGCACTCGACAGACATCGTGTACCAGCCCGAATCCTGCTCCTGGTCACCGGCAACGCCTCCTGGACCTCGTGGCTGAAGAGTCAAGACGACCGTCAACGCACCTGAAGCACTCGACATCGGTGGGTATCTGTCCATCGCCTTCCTGGTCACTGGCTAGTGACCCAGACTCTGTCCCCTCTGCTTTCAGGTTCTTCAGGTCTCCGATCCACTCTTGGATCCACCCGGACACTTTCCACTTGGTCGCCAGCAGCACTTTGCAGCAGATCGCCATTCAAATCGACGACGAAACCTGACCCCGAAAGGCACCTATGCACCCGGCTTCCCTGGGTGAGGTAACACGAGTACTCCGGTGCTCCCATGGGTAGAGACTCTTCAAAGTACTAGTTCTCAAAGGGTTTGCTCCAAGTCCTCATTTAAGTGTCCCTTTTCTTTAATTTCCTGATCGCGACTTTCTCCATAGAAGTTAACGGCGTATCGCGGTTGTGTATTTACACTGCACGCGTCCCCCGTGGGTCCCCTGTGTCACTACCTTGGGTGGTTCCTTGTGGTCCAAGCACTTCTAGAGGCTCTAGGCCTAGTGTCTAGTTCAGTCGTGGTTCTTATACCACTTTATTGGTATATGGTTTGGTACGCCCCTAGGGCCCAAACGTGTATTTGTGCTATTACTGTGTTTAAATAACTTCTAACTTATGTACTTCGAACTCTAGCCTCATAAAGAGACTAGAGGGGTGTGTTTAGCAATAAATACATATATTTTGAATATATACCTGGTGTGGTGCTCTTTCATTTGGTCACTCAAGAGATTATAGACTGGTAAAACAAGCTGCTTTACATTCCTTCAAGACTTAGCCTGAAGGCTGCTCTCCATAGCTACCACTAGGATAGCTTTCAATAAGGTTGTCTTTAACCTATCTCCAATAAGGGGTTGTTTGGACTGGTGCAAGGTGCCCACTATAATTAGTGGACAGCATATGCCAGGCCAACTTCTCACATTGGTGTGCAGCGTGTGGGATTCCAGCTTGCTATTGTTTTACCAGATAATCTCAATTGAATTGATCAACTGAAAACCACTAAAGGTACCTAAGGTACATATAATTTAAGCTTAGAATACAGTAAGTTCTACTGAACTTAGAGTTGTGTGTTAAGGGATAGCACACCCTTTCTACAACTCAAGAGAGTTTAGTAGGCCACACTAGAGTAGGTAGTGCATACACCACACCACACTAGTAATGTCTTTAAAGGTAGGATCTAGAGAATCCTTACCAGAAGCCACTGGGCTTCTTCCCTCCAAGTATGATACCCTCCCATTCTTGGAATTGAGAGCATTATGTAACTTGAGGAAATTAAGGACAGGCCAAAGTCCCACCACCCAACACCTTAAAGAGTTGTTGGTGGCTTATGACCTTAGTAAGCCCTTGGGGACTGAAGGGGTAGGAGCTGAGGGTGGGGCAGAAGAAGAGGAAGGGACCAGGGGTACCAATACCCCCAGCCCCCCTCTGAAACTGGCCAGGAGGGTGACAATGACCCTGACCTGGATAACCCAATCCCTCCTGTGGAAGATGAAGAGGATGATCAGGATGATGCCCTCTTTGTCCCCCCAGGAAGGATTATGAGTGTGCCCAGAAAGTCTAGATCTCCTTCTCAGGAGTCTAACCACTCTGGCACCTCAATAGGGAGCTCTGTCTCATCTCATAGGAGGGAATCCTCTCATGAGAGGAGAAAGAGGCTGATTCAGTATGAGGAAGCTCAGCTTGAACTCAGAAGGAAGCAAGTAGCCTTAGACAGGGAGTCCCTAGATCTCTTTAGAGAGAAAAGAAAGTTGGGACTAGAGTCCCATGGTGGCAGCAATATCCCTAGAGATAGGGAAAGGTCTTATGACCATAGAAACCTAAACAAGATTGTCCCTCCCTACCAGAGTGGGGATGACATCCACAAATGGATAACTGCACTGGAGAGGGCCTGTAAAGTTCAGAAGGTCCCCCAGAAGCAGTGGGCAGCAATCTTGTGGCTCTCCTTTGCAGACAAAGGTAGAGACAAGCTCCTCACTGTAAGAGAAGAGGATGCTGACAATTACACAGTCTTGAAGAGTGCTCTGATAGATGGGTTTGGCCTAACCACTGAACAGTATAGGTTGAAGTTCAGAGACACCCAAAAAGCTCAGACTCAAGACTGGGTTGATTTTGTAGATTGTGCTACAAAGGCTCTGGAAGGTTGGATACATGGCAACAAAGTGCATGACTTTTTAGGATTGTACAATTTGATTATGAGGGAGCAGATCCTTAATAATTGTCAAAACCAGCTTTTGCACCAGTATCTGGTGGACTCTGATCTGACCTCTCCCCAAGAATTGGGAAAGAAGGCAGACAAATGGGTCAGAACCAGAGTAAAGACTAGAAATCAGGGTGGTGACCAGAAGAAAGATTCTACTAAGTCCCAAGAGAAAGGTGGGGATAAATCTAAGGATAAGTCCACTACAGGGCCCCAAAATTCCTCTTCTGGGGGTGGGTCCCAAACTCCTTCCTCTCCTGAAAAGAAACCCTATTGCCATGTCTGTAAAAAGCCTGGGCACTGGAAATCTGATCCCAGTTGCCCCAGGATTGGCAATAAAGAAAATGTTCCCCCAGCAACTACTACCCCCCTCCTGGTACTACCAGTAGTAATCCTCCAGTTGGGAGTAGTGCACCCAAAAAGTTAGGTGCTTTTGCAACAGGAACAGAGGTGGGCCCTGGTTCAGACAGGGACCCCTCAACAGACTCCTCTGACTCTGATGGTGGTGTAGGATTTGCCACCTTTACCATGGGTCCCACAGCAATGGGCAGGTACAGACTGGAGCCAATGATTAATGGTCAGAAAGCTGTGGCATTTAGGGACACAGGGGCTAGTGTCACCATGGTGGCAGGGAAACTAGTCCCCCTCACCAGCTTTTACCTGAGTTTAAATACCAGGTGACCAACATTGATGGTGTCAGAACAGATCACCCCATGGCCATAGTCAATCTCAGCTGGGAGGGGGTCACAGGCCCAAAGAGAGTGGCAGTGTCCCCCACCTTACCTGTAGATTGCCTGATGGGCAATGATCTGGAGATTTCAGCCTGGGCTGAAGTTGAACACCAAACCCACCTTAGGATGTTGGGCGTCCCTGTAAAGGTTAGTGGGGCTGTGATGGCCACAGCCCCAGCCCAAGAATTTGGAGAGATGGAGCCTGAAAGAATGGCCCACTCTCCCCCAAAAGAGAGCACAAGGGTTGAAGAAAAGTCTTCTTCCCTCCAGACAGTAGGTAAGGGTCAGCCTCCTCAGGGACCTGACCCTACCCCTAGTGAAGGAACTGCCCCAGAGGTAGTCAGGCCTGGCCTGGCCACACCCCTGATGGCAGAGGACCCTTCCAAGGTGGTACCCAGTCTGGAGCAGGTAACCTGCCCCTCTCTACCCTGCCTCAGTCAGCCCAGGGCTGCAGAGGTCAGGGAGGTCAGTGGACCCCCAGGGCCCCCTGTCCAGAGGAACCCCCATCAGCAGATTAGGGGCACCCAGGCTAGTAGCCCTAGCCAGGTGAAAATTCCTCTACACACTGAGGGATCCCCCATACCTTTATGTAGGGACCTCCCCAGAAGGACTCTGGTAGGCAAGGGCAAACCTGGGACCAGAAGGTTCCAAACCTGCCATGTCCCCCCAGTAGTCCATCCAAAGGGACCCAACCCCCAGCTGTAGGCAGCCAAAGGTTGACCCTTAGAGCAAAGTGCAACTCAGTCATGGAAAGACAGGCATACATGGTGACTAGTGATCTGAGGAAGCTGAGGCCAACATTCCTAGGGCCTCACTTCCCTACTCAGACACCTCACCAGCCTTGTACTTTACCTAAGCACACCACAGGTAGTGATTCCCCATGGTGGAGACCCTCTCATACCCTTAAGGTGAGGGATTGCTTAGTGGACCATAAGACAGGGGGCAACCATGCTAGTGCAGGTGCTTCCTTATATGGCCACTTAGTCAATGAAGGCTCAACTGGCCAAGGTTAGCCTTATCTCCTTTCGTTTGGGGGGGTTATGTAGGAAGGTGGAATCTGACTATATGGTTGCCCCCACTTTTTTTATGGTGTTTTGCTGGTTTATGACTTAGTTGGACTGGGATCCTGCTATTCAGGGCCCCAGTCTATCTGCTTTCTCTGTAAAAAGGTTTCCATGTGCCTTAGGCACATCTCTGATTGGAATCTGGAGTGCCCTTATAAGTCCCTAGTATATGGTATACTATGTACCAAGGGCCTAGGTACCTCAGAGGCCTACCAGGGGCTGCAGCATGTATTATGCCACCCCTGGAAGGCCATCCAAACTGACACCACAGGTCTGCTACTGCAGCCTGGGTAAGGTGGTGCATGCACCCCTTACTGTGATATAGGTTACCTATATCACTAAATACATACACACATATAAACCTATAAGTCACTCCTATGGCAGGCCTTATCAATCCTGAAGGCAGAGTGCGTGGTTCCTATGTGAGAGGGTGCCCCTGCATGAGCAGGGCCCCTCTGCAGCGTTCGGAGACCCTTCTCTGATGCTGTTTGTAGTGCAGCCTGACCATATACTCTTAAGCGCATTATAACCTCGCGTTAAATGCTAACTTTGGAATGGCTGCACCTAAACATGTCGTGTTTGGTGTCAAACATCTTGGAATACTACCCCCCGCCAATTCTGGCAGCGGGGGTAGCATTCCACCCTTCTAGAGGGAAAGACATGTTAACTCTGGCTTGCCCGGTAACTTCTTTCCAGAGCCCTGGCATCACAAAATGGATGCTGCTGCCACAGACACAAGTCTGGCCTCCTGCTGCTGGATGAAACTCCGGCAGGGGAGGCCTGGACAATAGGTTTCCTGTTGCAGGGAGGTGTGACCACCTCCCCAGACAGGATAATGTGTATTGGGGCTGGGCGGGAGCACCCTCTGGGTGCTTTGAAGTCCTGCACTGGGGGCACACTTGGTGTCCCTGTGCATACCCCAGTTCAAACCGGATCAGGGGCTTGCAGCCCCTGCTTTGGCACGAACTGGACAAAGGGAAAGGGGTGTAGCCACCCCTCTGCCCTGACCCACCCATAGGTGGGGCCACAGAGTAGTCCAACCCCTAAACTTGGTATAAGTATAGGAACCCAGTCCTTAGGACTTTGGATTATCCTTGGACGAAACTCTGAAACAGAATCCTGGACCTTCGACGCTCTACTCAAGATTAGAGGACAGAAGAATCTCCCTTGGGGTCAAGGAGTGACTCCCCTGCTTGGCAGGCACCAAAGATGCATCTGTCCGGTCTGCATTTCTGAAGCTCCCGTCGGACGCCGAAGTCTTCGCATCACCAGAGGTGGATTCTCAGACTTCCCCAAGGCTACCCTGAGTCCCCAGCAAAGCTGAGGCCCGTAGCTATCGTGGGTAACGTGAGACCATGACCCCTGGACACCGAGCACATTTGCAAGTGCATCCTCTTCTGGGTCTCCCACGAAGTCGTGCTTTGGGCTCCGAGTAGCCCTAGCCTCCAGCACCAACTGCACCGAAGATCACTGGCCTCCACTCCACGAGTGTCCGGTGAGACAGATCCACGTGCGACGTCTTGAGGCTCCTTCGCGGTTGCTAGCCTGTTAGCTAGTAGCCCTTAACGAAAGCCAATCTTTTTTTTCTTGGGCATCTTGGTTGCTCCAGGCCTGCCCTCACTTAACCTCGCTGGGTGAGTTCCCCAGATCTTGCTGGTCTGCACCATCGATGATCTTCATCTTCATTGAGACTTGCCGTTGCCAAGGCTTGTTGGGTCCAATCCGGTCGCCGACACCTCAGCACTCGACATACATTGTGTACCAGCCCGAATCCTGCTCCTGGTTGCCGACAACGCCTCCTGGACCTCGTGGCTGAAGAGTCAAGACGACCGTCAATGCACCTGAAGCACTCAACATCGGTGGGCATCTGTCCATCACCTTCCTGGTCACTGGCTAGTGACCCAGACTCTGTCCCCTCTGCTTTCAGGTTCTTCAGATCTCCGATCCACTCTTGGATCCACCCGGTCACTTTCCACTTGGTCGCCAGCAGCACTTTGCAGCAGAACGCCATTCAAATCGACGACGAAACCCGACCCCGAAAGGCACCTATGCACCCGGCTTCCCTGGGTGAGGTAACACGAGTACTCCGGTGCTCCCGTGGGTAGAGACTCTTCAAAGTACTAGTTCTCAAAGGGTTTGCTCCAAGTCCTCCTTTAAGTGTCCCTTTTCTTTAATTTCCTGATCGCGACTTTCTCCATAGAAGTTAACGGCGTATCGCGGTTGTGTATTTACACTGCACGCGTCCCCCGTGGGTCCCCTGTGTCACTACCTTGGGTGGTTCCTTGTGGTCCAAGCACTTCTAGAGGCTCTAGGCCTAGTGTCTAGTTCAGTCGTGGTTCTTATACCACTTTATTGGTATATGGTTTGGTACGCCCCTAGGGCCCAAACGTGTATTTGTGCTATTACTGTGTTTAAATAACTTCTAACTTATGTACTTCGAACTCTAGCCTCATAAAGAGACTAGAGGGGTGTGTTTAGCAATAAATACATATATTTTGAATATATACCTGGTGTGGTGCTCTTTCATTTGATCACTCAAGAGATTATAGACTGGTAAAACAAGCTGCTTTACATTCCTTCAAGACTTAGCCTGAAGGCTGCTCTCCATAGCTACCACTAGGATAGCTTTCAATAAGGTTGTCTTTAACCTATCTCCAATAAGGGGTTGTTTGGACTGGTGCATGGTGCCCACTATAATTAGTGGACAGCATATGCCAGGCCAACTTCTCACACACACCTCACTTAGTATGTCTTCTAAAGGAGATGCCAGTGGCAATCTGCCTGCTAGATACAGTGAGCTTTCGTTCCAAGAACTGAAAGCACTGTGTGCCTCTAGGAAGCTGAAGACAGGAAGAAGTGCCAACACTTAATGACTTGTAGAGGTGTAACTGTTGGATGACCTGAGGAAAGCCTCTGGGTCAGATGAACAGGATAGAGTGAGTGGACAGGGGACTGAAGATAGGTCAGGAGGGGACCCCCTCTTTGACCTAGAATCTAACCCTGACCAGGTGGGGCCTGATGACTTCCACCTGGACAATTCATACCTCCCAGAGGAGAACACAGAGGGCCAAGAGGATGCCCCCTTTGATCCTCCTGGGAAGGTGCAGAGTAGACCAAGGAGGAATAGATCCTCCTCTGCAGAATCCAATACTTCTAGAAACTCAGCAGGGACCTCCATTTATAGTAAAGGGGGGAACTCTTTGAATAGGGAGTACCAAATGCTTGAACTTGAGAAAGCTAGGCTTAGGCTGAGGAAAGAGCAGTTGGCCCTTGACAGAGAGTCCCTAGAAGTTCAGAAGGCAAGGAAGAAACTGGTACTAGAGTCCCATGGTGGCAGCAACAGTGTCCCTAGAATTAAGGAACATTCCTTTGATCATAAGAACCTGAGCAATATTGTCCCTCCCTACCATGTTGGGGATGACATTCACAAATGGATAACTGCTTTAGAGACGCCAGTAAAGTTCAGAAGGTCCCTCAAGAGCAGTGGGCAGCTATCTTGTGGCTCTCCTTTGCTGACAAAGGTAGAGATAGGCTCCTCACTGTTCGAGAAGAGGATGCTGACAATTACTCAGTTTTGAAGAGTGCTCTCATTGATGGGTTTGGCTTAACCACTGAACAGTACAGGGTTAGGTTCAGAGACACCCATAAAGTACAGTCCCAGGACTGGGTAGATTTTGTGGATAGTGCTATTAAGGCTCTGGAAGGTTGGTTGCTAGGCAGCAAAGTGCATGACTACCAAGGATTGTATGATTTGACTATGAGGGAGCAGATCCTTAATAATTGTCAGAACCAGCTTTTGCATCAGTACCTGGTGGACTCAGATCTGACTTCTCCCCAAGAATTGGGAAAAAAGGCAGATAAGTGGGTCAGAACCAGGGTGGAGCAGAAAAACCAGAACAATAGTGGTGAACAGAAGAAGCAAGATTCTTCAAAAACTCAAGATAAGGGTAGGGACAAAGGTACAGACAAAAAGGAGTCTTCATCAGGGCCCCAAAAACCTACATCTGGGGGGGGTCACAATCCAACAAGGGTAAAGGCAAAACGAAACCTTGTGTTACTTTTGTAAAGTGAAAACCCATTGGACAAAGGATGCTGATTGTCCAAAAGCCAAGGAGACTACTCCTACTACCACTGCCCCTAAGGCAACTGCACTCCCTTGCACAGGTATAAGTGGTAGTACAGGGAACAAGGGATTAGTAGGGTTAACCTTGGGTTCTGAGATGGGTTCTGGCTTAGTCAGAACTCCAGCTCAGGCTGTTCTAGTTTGTGATGGTGGCATGGATCTTACCACCTTACTTGTCAGTCCCAGTAACCTGGGCAAGTACAGACTATAACCTTTGATCAATGGAACAGAGGCAATAGCCTACAGGGACTCAGGGGCCAGTGTCACAATTCTGTCAGAGAAACTTATGTCTCCTGGACAAATCGTACTTGGAGAAATGTACCAAGTGACCAATGCAAACAATGTCAGGACTGACCATTCCTTGGCAGTTGTTAATTTCAGCTGGGGAGGGGTAACTGGCGGTAGAAAGGTTGTGGTAAGTTCAGACCTACCGGTAGATTGTTTGTTGGGCAATGATTTGGAGACTTCAGCCTGGGCTGAAGCGGAATTTAGGACTCATGCAGCCATGTTGGGCATCTCTGTAGATGTGTTTGCTGTGACCAGGTCAGAAGCCAAACTGACATCCACTGAACAGGCCCTGAATCCTGGAACAATGGACCAGGTGCCTTCCAAGGGAAGGAGCAGGAGGGGTAAGGCTGTGTCTTCCCTCTAGACTCAAAGTGAGGATCAGTCTCTTGAGCGAGATGATCTTAGCCCCTGTTAAGGAACTGCCCCAGATGAACTTGAGCCTGATCAGGTTGAGTTCTTGGGGACAGGGGGCCCTTCCAGGGTAGACTTGAGTTTGGAGCAGCAAACCTGCCCCTCTCTTGAACCCCTCGGACAGCAAGCTGCTGCTGAGGCTGCTGGGAATGTCAGTTGGTCCCACAGGATCTACTGGGATGAGGCACTCCTTTACTCAGAGGGTAGGGACCCCAAGCCTGGCACCACCAGGAGGTTGGTTATACCTCTGAAGTTTAGGGGCTTCCTACTCAAGCTAGCACATGACATTCCCCTGGCAGGACACGGGACAAAGTAAAACTTGGGACAGGCTTGTTCCTCACTTTCACCGGCCTCACATGTCTGAGGACACAAAGGATTTTTGTCGCTCCTGTGCCACTTGCCAAGCAAGTGGTAAGGCAGGTGGCACTACAAAGGCCCCTCTGGTACCACTTCCAGTGGTGAGGGTTCCCTTTGAGAGGGTTGGGATTGATATAATTGGTCCCATGAACCCTCCTACAGCATCTGGGCACAGTTACATACTAGTGGTGGTGGACCATGCCACTAGGTACCCAGAGGCCATCCCCCATAGGACCACTACAGCCCCTGTGGTAGCATGGGCCCTCTTAGGAATCTTTTCCAGAGTGGGCTTCCCTAAGGAGGTTTTAACTGACAGAGGTACCAACTTCATGTCAAGTTACATTACTGCAATGTGGAAGGAGTGTGGTGTGAATTACAAATTTACCACACCCTTTCATCCTCAATGCAATGGAATAGTTGAGAGATTCAACAAAACCCTGAACGGTATGATCATGGGCCTCCCAGAAAAGCTAAGGCGAAAATGGGATGTCCTTCTGCCGTCCCTTCTCTTTACCCACAGAGAGGTCCCTCAGAAGGAGGTTGGCTATAGCCCTTTTGAACTTCTGTTTGGGCATCCAGTTATGGGTCCCTTGTGTTTGGTGATGGAGGGATGGGAGTTACCTCTCAAACCTCCCAAACAGGACATAGTGGACTATGAACTTGGTCTCCGCTCCAGGATGGCTGAGTACATGAAGAAGGCAAGCAAAAACCTGGAGGCCAGCCAAGAATTGCAAACAGTTTGGCATGACCAAAAGGCTGTTCTGACTGTTTACCAGCCAGGTCAGAAAGTATGGGTGTTGGAACCCTTGTCTCCAGCAGCTCTCCAAGACAAATGGAGTGGACCCCACACTATCATTGAGCAAAAGGGTGAGGTCACCTACCTGGTGGACCTTGGCACTTCCAGGAGCCCCCACAGGGTGCTCCATGTGAACAGGCTGAAACCTTTTGTGGACAGGGCTGACATGGGCTTGCTCATGACAGGAGGAAGAGAGTGACCAATGTATCAATCAATCAATCAGGGGGATTGTAAGCGCACTACTCACCCGTGAGGGTCTCAAGGCACTGGGGGGGTTCAGCAGCTCCGTTTCAGTCGAAGAGCCAGGTCTTCAGAGCCTTCCTGAAGGTGTTCAGGGAGGGGGCATGTCTGATGTCGGTGGGGAGCTCGTTCCAGGTCTTGGCTGTGATGTAGGAGAAGGATCTTCCCCTGCTCTGGCTCTGCAGATGCGCGGGGTTTTGGCGAGGAGGAGGTTGGTGGAGTGGAGGTTTTGTTTGGGTACGTGGAGGGTGATTCTGTCGTTGAGGTATTGGGTCCGGTGTTGTGTAGGCATTTGTAGGTGTAGGTGAGAATCTTGAAGGTGACTCTTTCCCCGACGGGGAGCCAGTGGAGCTTGCGCAGGTGTTAGCTGTTGTGTTCAAGTCGAGGGACCCCGAGGACGAGTTTGGCGGCGGTGTTCTGTATTCTCTGGAGCTTGCGGAGTAGAGATTTGTTGATGCCGGCGTAGAGGGTGTTTCCGTAGTCCAGCCTGCTGGTAATGAGTGCGTGGGTGACTGTCTTCCTTACCTTGGGGGGGATCCATTTGAAGGTCTTACGGAGGATGCAGAGGGTGTTAATGCAGCTGGAGGTGACGTCGTTGACCTGTTGATTCATGCAGAGGGAGGAGTCGAGTATGATGCAGAGGTTTTTGGCATGGTCTGTAGGGGTCGGGGGGCTGCCGAGGGCGGTGGGCCACCAGGTGTTGTTCCATGCCGATGGGGTGGTTCCGAGGACGAGGACTTCTGTCTTCTCTGAGTTGAGTTTCAGGCAGCTGTTGCTCATCTAGGCTGCGACATCCTGCATTCCTTCCTGGAAGTTGAGTCTGGTGGTGGTGGGGTCCTTGGTGAGGGAGAGGATGAGCTGGGTGTCGTCGGTGTAGGAGACTATGCTGAGGCCGTGCTGTCGGACGATGGCGGCGAGGGGAGTCATGTAGATGTTGAAGAGGGTTTGGCTGAGTGATGATCCATGTGGGACTCCGCAGTTGATTTCCGTGGGTTCGGAGCAAAGGGTGGCAGTCTGATTCTTTGGCTCCTGCAGGAGAGGAATTATCTGATCCAGTCGAGGGCGGTGTCTTGTATGCCGGCATCGTGTAGTCTGGCTGTGAGTGTGCGGTAGGAGACGGTGTTGAAAGCTGCTGACAGGTCGAGTAGAATCAGGGCTGGAGTGTGGCCTTGGTCGAGGAGGGTGCGGATGTCGTCAGTGGCTGCGAGTAGAGCGGTCTCGGTACTGTGGGTGCTTCGGAATCTGGATTGAGAGGGGTCGAGGATGGCATTATCTTCGATGAACCTCGTCAGTTCTGCGTTGACTGTCTTCTTGGCGACTTTTGCTGCAAAAGGGAGGAGCGAGATGGGGCGGTAGTTCTTGAGGTCCGTCGGGTCTGCTGAGGGATTCTTGAGCAGGGGCCTGACTTCTGCGCATTTCCAGTCATCGGGGAAGGAGCCGGTCTCCCTGATCTCCTCTCACAGAGCCCTGATGATGGGTCAGTGGATGGTGTAGCCTTGGCAGGCAGCCTCATTGACCAGCAGCAGATTGATTCCAGGAAGGTCCTCAATCAATATAGGCATATGTTGTCTTTGATACCCAGTCAAACCACCTGGTGTACCCATGAAGTGGACACAGGTGATAGTCTGCCTGTTAAAAATAAGATTTACAGACAGCCTGACCATGTCAGAGATTGCATCAGGACAGAGGTCCAAAAGATGCTTGAATTGGGAGTACTTGAACCCTCAGATAGCCCTTAGGCTAGTCCAGTAGTCCTGGTACCAAAACCTCACACCAAGGGTGCGAAAAGAGAAATTAGGTTTTGTGTTGACTACAGGGGTCTTAATGCAGTCACTAGGACTGATGCTCATCCAATTCCAAGGGCAGAAGAACTTATTGACACTTTGGCCTCAGCCACGTTCTTAAGCACATTTGACCTAACTGCTGGCTATTGGCAAATCAGATTAGCTGAGGATGCCAAACCAAAAACAGCATTTTCAACCCCTAGTGGGCATTATCAATTTATTGTGATGCCCTTTGGCTTGAAGAATGCACCTGCCACCACATTCTTCACTCCTCTCAGAGTGCGCACTGTCAAAAATGGGGGACGGGCTTTTTCCTTTCTCGTGCCCACCCTCTGGAATAAACTGCCTTTATACCTACGCATCACCTCTGACCATAACCACTTTCGCCGGGAATTAAAAACATGGCTGTTCAATCATTAGTCCCGCTTCCTCCCTGTACATGCTGACAATTCCGAGTCGTCCGCCAGCGCCATGAGACTTTCGAGTGATTTGTGCGCTCAATAAATGTTCCTGATTTGATTTGATTTGATTCCAGAGGTTGGTGAATACATTTCTCACAGGCATTGAAGCCTACAGTGCAGCCTATCTTGATGATATAGCTGTCTTTAGCTTTCACCTGGGAGGATCAACAGGTCCACCTGAAGAATGTTTTGGAGGATCTGCATAAAGCAGGCCTCATTATCAAGGCTACTAAGTGCCAGATAGGGCAGAGCAAGGTTGTGTACTTGGACCACCTGGTAGGTGGAGGCCAAGGTCAACCACTACAGAGCAAAATCTAGACCATCATGGACTGGGTTGCTCCAACTACCCAGACTCAGATCAGAGCTTTCTTGGGCCTGACAGGGTACTACAGAAGATTTGTCAAAAGGTATGGGTCCATAGTGACTCCTTTGAATGATCTGACATCCAAGAAAATGCCCAAGAAAGTTCAGTGGACAGTTAACTGTCAGAAGGCATTTGATGACCTCAAGCAGGCCATGTGCACTGCTCCCATTCTGCAGTCCTGACTACTCTAAGCAATTCATTGTCCAAACAGATGCATCTGAGTTGGGGGTAGGGGCTGTGTTGTCACAACCTAAGCAGAGGGCCAGGATCAACCAGTAGCTTTTATCAGCAGAAGGTTGAGCCCCAGAGAGAAACGTTGGTCAGCCATAGAGAGGGAGGCCTTTGCTGTGGTCTGGGCCTGAAGAAGTTGAGGCCATACCTGTTTGGCACTCACTTCATTATTCAGACAGACCATAAGCCCCTCTTATGGCTTAAACAGATGAAGGGTGAAAACCCCAAACTTTTGAGATGGTCCATTTCCCTACAGGGGATGGACTTACAGTGGAACATGGACCTGGGAGTAACCATGCCAATGCAGATGGACTTTCCAGATATTTCTACTTGGAAAATGAAGACTCAACTGGGCAAGGTTAGTCTCATCTCCTTATGTTTGAGGGGGTTGTGTAGGAAAGTAGGGTCTACCTCTATGGTTTCCCCCACTTTTTGCCTGGTGCTAAGCTGTATTATGACTAGTCTGACTGGGATCCTGCTAATCAGGACCCCAGTCTGTCTGCTTTCTCCCTATATTGTTGTGTTGAGTACTTAGGTACACTCCAGATTGGATAGTGGGATATCCTTATCAGTCCCTAGTATATGGTACTAAGATACCCAGGGCATAGGTACCCCAGAGGTCTCCCATGGGCTGAAGCATGAATTATGCCACCAATGAGAGACCATGCAAAATGGAACTACAGGCCTGCCATTGCAGCCTGTGCAAGTAGGTGCATGCACCACTTACTAAAGATATAGGTTTACTATATCTAAGGGTCACTGCACTTAAACCGTATAAGTCACCCCTATAGCAGGCCTTTGCAATCCTGAATGCAGGGGTGTTTGGTTCTAAGTGAGAGGGTGCCCCTGCATGAGCAGGACACCCCTGCAGCCTGCGGAGTCCATTCTCCCGGGTTGTCAGTGAAGCAGCCATTTACTATATAGAGGGGCACCGCGTAATTACGCGATGACTATCTCGAAAACGGCTGCAACGAATCATATCATGTTTGGTATCAAACATGTTGGAATCATACCACCACACCGTAAATGGTGTGGGAGGTATGATTCCAAGCACTAGAAGAGCCCTCCGTTAGGCTCTTAGTGTTCCCGGTACCAGCCTTCTAGTCCCGGACAGCACAAAATGGTTGCTGCCGACCAGAGACACATTTCTGTCCTCCTGCTGCTGAGCCAAGCTCGAGCAGAAGAAGGTAGAACAATAGGCTTCCTGTCACAGGGAGGTGTGACCACCTCCCAGACAGGATTTAGTGTATTAGGGCTGGGTGGGTGCGCTTGCCAGTGCCAGAAAGTATGCATGAGGGGCACATTTGGTGTCCCTGTGCATAGTCCAGTTCCAAACAGTCCTCAGAGCCATTGGCTCCCGCTCTGGTGCAAAACTGGACAAAGGACATGGGAGTAACCTCCCCCCTGTCCAGACCCTCCCCTGGGAATCTTCCCAACCCTTTCCCTAGGGTACTTAAGGGCTTACCTGGGTGTAGGTCTTTAGATTTGCCGTGGGATAAGATTCAGATCAGACACCATTGTACTTCTACCGTCTGGGCACTCTGGACTTCGCTGGACTTCGTTTGGGCCTGACTTCGTCTCCCTTCCAGTCTGCGGCCTCATCTGTGCCTGTGCATCATACAGTATCCTTCCAAGGCCTGTGAAGCATCAAGGACAACCAAAGCAATCTCCCTTGGAGTGAAGGAGTCACTCCTGCATTCGCAGGCAGCGCAACTAAGTTGACATGTCTGCAGATCCTGAGCTCCTCCGGACTCTGTGGGCTCTGCAACACATGTGGTGGTTTTCCACAGCTCCCGAAGCCTGCTCTACCCTCTTACTATGTTTAAGGCCAGTAGTCCTCGTGGGGGTTGCAATAACCAAACCCTGAGTACTGCATCCCCTTTGCAGTTGCAAAGGCTTGTTGTCATCTTTGCAAGAAGATCTTTGGGCTCCAAGTAGCCCCAACCTCAAGCACCACCAGTGACCAGAATCTTTGGCCATACCACATTGTGTGCAGCGTGGCCTGCATCTCTTGATGAGCTGCTAGAGGGCTTCTCGCGACTCCAGTGCCTCCGGCCTCTGGGTCGACTTGAGGGTCACACTTGTTTCTTTTGGGCTCCCCTGATTGCTTGGGACCTGTCCTGATTCCCCTACTTGTGGTGAGTCCCCTGGACCTTGCTGGTCCCAGCTTTGCTCCTTCTCAACTTCCTGCGTGGGTTGCACTTGCCAAAGCTTTTTGGTGCTCCCGCCTGACACCGGCCCTTCAGCACTGAACATCCTTCATGGGACAGTTCGTATCCGGGTCCTGGTCTTCCTCAGCGTCGCCTGGTCCTCACTGCTGCAGAATCAAGGTCATCGACAGCTTCCCTGAAGCACACAACATCGGAGGGCATTCGTCTTCCAAGTCTCCTGGTCACCCCTGAGTGACATATCCTCTGTCCCCTCTGCTTTCAGGTACTCCTCCTCAAGAATCCACATTTGGATTTCTCCAGACACTTTCTCCTCTTCAAGCAGCGGCACTTTACTGTAGTCCTCCATTGGGTTCGACAGTGGTTTCCGTCGCCACTTCAAACCTATGCACCCAGCTTCCCTGGGACAGGTAACTTGGGTACCACAGTATCCATGGGTGGGGTGGCTCTCCAACCTTTTGTCTTCCACAGGGTTTCTTCAGGGTCCACTGGGAAGGGTCCCTAATCTTTAAAAATCCAACCGCAACTTGCACACATTGAATTGTACGGAGCACGCAGTCGTGTTTCCACACTGCACACGCTCTCCGTGGGGTCCCTATCTACTCACCTTGGGTGGTTCCTTGGGGTCCCAGCAGTTCTACGTCCTCTCGACATTGTCCT
This sequence comes from Calotriton arnoldi, assembly GCA_963921515.1. Classification (NCBI taxonomy): domain Eukaryota; kingdom Metazoa; phylum Chordata; class Amphibia; order Caudata; family Salamandridae; genus Calotriton; species Calotriton arnoldi. Next base: position 1,718,317 of record CAWUFW010003497.1, read on the forward strand.
GACTCAAGTCGTGGTTCTTATACCACTTTCTTAGTATATGGTTTGGTCCCTCACTTGGGCCCACTGTGTATTAGTGCTATTTACTGTAATTTCTTTTCTAACGTATTGTGTGCTTTGTGTCTATCTCCGTGTGGGAGATACTGTAACGTACTAGATAGTGATATATAATAAATACATATTTTTATAAATACTTTGTGTGGTTCTTTTTCATTTAATCTCTACTATAAGATTGCATTCTGGTAAAACAAGCTGCTTTACACTCCTTCAATACTAAGCCTAAAGGCTGCTCTTCACACCTTCCCCTTGGATAGCTTTCTAAAGGTTGTCTGAGACCTCCTGAATCACCATAAGGGCTGTCTGGACTGCTGCAAGGTGCCCACTTACATTAGTGGACATCACATACCAGGCCAGCCTCTCACATGCAGGAAGAGACACTTTCCTGCACATAAACAATCTTAATAGATGATTTGCTCTATCAATGTGTGCTGAAGAATGCAATATACGAGGAAAAATAAAACATTTCTCCTCGTATCGCCTGTTTCAGGCCAGGTATGCCCTGGTCTCATTTTTGGCGCTGCCCCATGCCTTGTAAATATCGGGCAGTGTCAAAAAGCAATGAATTTTGCAGTGGAGCACCCACTGTAACACCGAATGCACACCACTTTCACACTAAGGGCCCATTTCCGATCCCGTTAGGAAGGCCTCCAGACGGGTGCCGGAATGAGCAAATCCGATTCGGAGCCTATGTTTCGAACTGAATCGTCCCCTGTTTTGAACGACCAAGTACGATGCAAAGATCTCGTCCGCGCCGACCGAATAGTTTCCAAACCCGATCCTGTCAGTCCGAGTCCTTTGGGGCTGAATCGTGCCATGCAATGGGGCTGGCTTCCAAACTAGCGAGTACGATGCCCAATTCTGACAGCCATAGCGACTCGGTTTTGGTGAGATGAAAAGGATTTGGGAATCAGACTTCGGGGGGCCATATCAGGCCCCCCTTCACCTTGGGCCCTCTGAATCGGTCGTGGGGGTTGCCCATGGTCCCGCCGATACAAGCATGCACAGTGTGTCGGGCACCATGGGGTGCCCGCCACAGGGTTGCATGCTTTTCCCCACCCACACTTTTTTGCAATGGGAGCCTGTGTACGCATTCGATACCTAGGCTCCCATTGAGTTCAATGGGAGTCCGAGCGAAATGAGTCCGTCGCTATACGGATGCATCAGAATCGATCGCACGGACTCCCGGAGCACGATTTGCTTGGAAAGCTCTCCGGAACCGAATCGTTCGGAGGGCTTTCCTAATGGGATCAGAACCGGGCCTTAAGTACTCCGTTAATAGGGGAATTATTTACAAGGCGGCATTAAGCCACAAAAAGTGGCTTAACGCCGCCTTGTAAATAAGGCAAAGGAGTTAGCACCATCAGAACGTCAAAATCAGTGACATTCCGGTGGTGTTAACTCCTCGTAAATATGCCCCCAAGTCTGCTCATCAACCTCTGCCCTGGTTGCTTACCCTGGGATAAAACCTGCCCCCCCCCCAATAATTGCACAGAAGCTGTGCACACCCACTCAAGCCTTAAAGTGAATACACATCAAATCAGACAATTAGTAATTTTATCACCCTTCCAAGTCCAGGCTATCATGATGTGCTGCACCCTGTTTGTACCACTACATATAGCCAACAACCCAAGTGCATTGTAGGCTCAATCAAAGATAGAGGTTTCCAAGAGACCTATGAGAGAGACACAAGAAAAGGATAATGGCAATAGGACACAAGCAGTGGGAAATCAAATATGGGCTGAATGTTTTGGGAGAGAGCAAAAAGAAGAGAGAAAAGGGTGTTTATAGAGATGCAGAGGGCATTCGGTGAGTGAGAGGGTTGTGCAGGTAGCAGGAAGGGAGGTTAAATAGGGACAATTAAATAGGGACAGGGTTAAATAGGCACAAAATAAGTGATTGTTTTCAGATACAGAGATGCACTCTGGTACATAGTGTCTCATAACTGCAGCTAAGTTCCAGAGTCCTAAAGATTTGATCCAGCGTAAGCAGGATAAATATTTCAAGTTTGCCTACCGCTTCACTACTCATTCATCTAGCCTTCTAACTGCACTGGGCCGCCTACAGTTATATGTTTTTCAGCATTACCCTCACCACAGAGGCGAATGGTCATCTGAGCTGGGAATTAGGGTGTCTAAAACATCATTGTTAGCCACCCAGTGAGGACCATTAATTGGCAACCAACTTACAAGTTTGAAATTAGATTCAAATACACTACTCTCAGGACCATACCTGTAAAGATAAAGTATTGCAATGGGGTGAGCCAATCTCCTAAAGAAAGTAAGTCTAAACAAAATAATACAAACTAGAAGCTCTGCTTCTGCGACACAAAATAAAAAATTAAAAACTTGATATTCTGGAAAGATTCACTGATTTCCCGACAGCACATTTAGAATATAGGAGTTTCAGTAAAAGAACATTAGGACACAGTGATAGACTCAAGCAATTTAGATAGTTAGTTATTGTATTAATGTTCCAAATATTTTTTACCGATAAGCAGCTTCTTAAGCATCTCAGTCAAGAATATTAAAACATGTAGTGCAAGACTACAAATTTCATCAGAGGTTCACACCCAAAGAGGATGGGTTTTAAACTAACATCATATACGAGATTACAGGCTTCTACCACCATTAGTAGCGGAAAATTAGTTCTGCACTATCTAAGATTCAAAGCAAAGGGATAGAAGAATCAAATTTAAAGTCCTCTAAGGGCGAGTCCATGAGCATTGGCAAAAAGAAAATATGAAGCAAAAATCAATTCATTTGGCAAAGAAGGGTTCCATGTCAACTGCATGAATGCAGCAGCATTAGCAAAGAGCAGTTCAAGATAGGAAAAATTCAGCGTTGCGATAAAAGGATAAAGACCAAAATGTAATGACTGGTGTCCCATAGGAAAAAATATTTATGCCTTCTCAGAAGGGATGAAGTTATGGCGTTGAGTTGCACCAGAAGAAAAACAGTATGGTGTATGGCGTTGCACCTCCTTTGAGGTTTCTTCTTTTATAGTCCTTATGACACCTTAATGACGTGGTATCCCTCCACTAATCAGCCCATGATACAATTAGTTTACGTATGTTGTCACAAAATACTATTGGTTACTCCTGCATTCTTTCCCAAGCATTTCATGAGAACAACTTACATTTCTGGGCCTCACAGTTAAGCCAATGGTAGAAAATATACAAAGTTACAGTCTGTGGCATCGGGCGAGAGTTGAATGTCCTTTGTATGTATACTGAAACATGCACAGAACAAATAAAGGAACATTTGCAAAAAAACAATGTATTATTACATGAAATTGATTAGCGGTAGCTGTGGTCTACTGCCACAAACCTTTCAACATCCATACATGTAAATTATTCTTAATACCCATGATACCAAAATCCTGTCTACATTTTTAAATCATTAAGGTCTCTACTATCATTTCTGTGAATTTTCAACTTCCTAAATAATTATATCACAAAGTTGCACCACAATCGATTTATAAGGAAATGAAAGGCAATAGAAATGTTAGGCCTCATCATTAAAATCATTAGTTTTCATTAGTATGTAAATAATAAAACATCATTTTATGAGTAATCTTGTCATGAAAATTTATTAATAAGCATTATAACTATTTAGCCATGTATTTTCTCCTTTTCTAACTCTTTCAAGCACGCTTTTACTGTGCTGTTTCTTCACTTGTCTTTATGGTTGTGTCACTTCATCTATTTTGTGCCATGTGCACAGTTGCTAACAGTTGACAATCCCTTACCTATTGTTTCCCATACACCATCTACTTTTAAATCTTTTAAATCCTCATTCAAGTCAGTAATGTTTTTGATGTAACTCTCTAAGTCTCTGCTCTTATCAGGTATGTAGGTGCAACAGTGTAGCACCTTTAATAATCCACAGACTCCGCCCTTCTTCATAAGAAGGATATCAAGGGCAAGTCGATTTTGAATCACCATTGATCTTATTGAAATCATTCAGAGATCCACAACAGAAAATCCCCCAGCTGTACTGGTGGATAATTTATCAACTATAGTAGAAAGTTATCTAATTTGATGTGAGTTTAATGCTACTCCTAATGAAGGTATTAAAATTCAAAAAGTATCACCTACTTTTCCACTTGCACTCGCACTTCTTCTCATTCTCCCGTTCTCGAATTTATTTTCTCATTCAAAATCTTGAACTATTTCTATATCAAAGCTCTCGTACCATCCTCTACTTAATCTATAAAAAGCATTCTTTCCATAAATATAATCCAGCAAAGATGGGATCAACACCCTCTAAGTATCTTTCCCAATCTTCAATCATCTCAAAAGTATGCTCACATTCACTAGAACCTACAAAATTTGTGTTAATAGTTGAACTTTTTCTATATTACAAAGTTTACCTTTATGTTGCCAATCTAAAGCTAATGAAGCTATTCCTTCTAGTATTTTATTTCCTTCTTGCAGTAGTTTCCAAGGAGTTAGTTTAGGCAATCTATCAGTATTTCAGGTTATGTTATCTTTTCTACCTTCTACTAAATTTATAAAATTCTTCTAAGCTCTTACTAATTTACATGTTAGGTTATTTCTAAGCCATGTCCAAAGTTTGAGCCACTCTAAGTATGTTGCCCATAGTCTCAGCATTAGAAACCTCATAATGTGGATTAAGTGTTTTGACACCAAAATTTCAGAGAAGATCCAATCTTAATTAGAATGCTTATCTTTTCTACCTTCTACTAAATTTATAACATTCTTCTAAGCTCTTACTAATTTACATGTTAGGTTATTTCTAAGCCATGTCCAAAGTTTGAGTCACTCTAAGTATGTAGCCCATAGTCTCAGCATTAGAAACCTCATAATGTGGATGAAGTGTTTTGACACCAGAATTTCAGAAAAGATCCAATCTTAATTAGAATAACAATACTGCAATTGACCTGTACCGTAAAATAAGCTGGTTAATACATTGCCTGAAATTCCATACGACAGAGATAAGCTATGAGAGGTTACCCACTCAGCCACTGATGAAGGTATTTGCATACATACGTAGCAATTACCAACATTCATGGTATTTACATATTCAGTTAGCAATCTATTATATATATTTGTTGACAAACCAGTTATTGTACCATTATTATTTAAAGCTTTAGTATTGAAAATAATAGAATCAGTGTTATTAATCTTTGCAGTTTCAGAAGAAATTGAAAGTTTTGAATCTTTTGCAGGAACATAATGTGGTAAATTTAAAACAATAAGCAAAGCAAGAAATATCAAAGAAATAATAGAAAAGATTACAGTATATACATATTTGCATCTAGGAGATATTCCAGTGTTGAATCCCATTGCATCTAAAAACTCATATCATTTAACTAGGAAAAATCAGCAGCAGTGGTATGAGCAATTTAGAAATTTGGCACAAAATGGTAAGGCACAGTTCAGCAGCTTCTTTCAAAGGAGAAAGCTTCTCATGTCGGGTTCATTGATGAGAAATTTCAGGAAATATTGTGTCAGTCCTTCAATTGGTACACCAACGTTGAAATTAGGATCTACAACAAAGTTTGTTTTAAGGAGGTTCAGGTGGATTCATATTGTTAATACAATGGGTAATAAACTAGTGTTCCCATTCATTTGCTGACAGATAAGTCCATTCAAGACTTAGCAAGACCTCTGACCTCCTGGTCTGAGATCTGCTCTCTCCCCAGCAGCTCTGCTGTCTGCGCCGCTGACCCCGTTCACCTCCACCTGGTAGGTGTTCAAGGCCATTGTCCGTTCTGTTTTTTGCCCAGTTCTCCTGCTGTCTTGTCTGTGCTCGTTTTTCTTCTGCTGTCTTGTCAGTGCCCTTTTTGTTTTTATTATTATCTTATTGCACCTTGTTTCTGTTTTCGGCTTTTTGTGTCCCCGAGCCCGTTCCTTTCCTGCCACTGCTGCCCCTGTGGCCCCTCCCCCCTGCCGGTGCCCGCTCCCACCTCCCAGCTGCGCCTCCCTCCCCCTTCCCTATTTAATGGTGGCCGCTGCATAAGGAACGCAAGCAAGACCTCTGACCGCCTGGTCTGAGACCTCCTCTCTCCCCAGCAGCTCCGTTGTCTGTGCCGCTGGCCCCGCTCACCTCCACCTGGTTGGTGTTCAAGGCCGCTGTCAGTTCTGTTTTTTGCCCGGTTCTCCTGCTGTCTTGTCTGTGCCCGTTTTTCTTCTGCTGTCTTGTCAGTGTCCTTTTTGTTTTTATTATTGTCTTATTGCACCTTGTTTCTGTTTTTGGCTTTTTGTGTCCCCAAGCCCATTCCTTCCCACCGCTGCTGCCCCCGCTGCCCCTCCCCCACTGCCGGTGCCCGCTCCCGCCTCTTAGCTGCGCCTCCCTCCCCCTTCCCTATTTAATGGCGGCCGCTGTGTAGGGAGTGCAAGCAAGACCTCTGACCTCCTGATCTGAGACCTGCTCTCTCCCCAGCAGCTCCGCTGTCTGCGCCGCTGGCCCCGCTTACCTCCACCTGGTAGGTGTTGAAGGCTGCTGTCCATTCTGTTTTGTGCCCGGTTCTCCTGCTGTCTTGTCTGTGCCCGTTTTTCTTCTGCTGTCTTGTCAGTGCCCGTTTTGTTTTTATTATTGTCTTATTGCGCCTTGTTTCTGTTTTTGGCTTTTTATGTCCCCGAACCCGTTCCTTTTCTGCTGCTGCTGCCCCTGCAGCCCCTCCCCCCTCCCAGCTGTGCCGCCCTCCCCCTTCTCTATTTAATTGTCTATTTAATTGTGGCTGCTGCATAGGGAGCGCGAGCAAGATGGGCACGCCAAAGGCAAGCCCGTCTGCCCCTGTCCGCGACCGGTGCCTGGGACCCTGGATCTCCGACCACCCTCCGCTACGACTCAGCTGCCCTCCTCACTCTCAACCCCAGAAGGAACAACAACTGCCAGCTGTCCACACCGAACACCACCCAGGGCCAGTACTCCTGCCACCACTGCCGCCGAACCTTCACCACCCTCTGCACCCCCACAGCCACTGCCCTCACACCGTATGCCAACACCAGCGAAGCCCTGAAGTGCATCCTCCTCAATGTGTGCTCCCTGCACAGACATGCTGTAGAGATCTGGGAACTCCTCGACACCCTCTCGCCAGACGTCGCTTTCTTTGCAGAAACCTGGACCAACGCCTCCTCCGCCCCCGACATCACCACCACCATTCCCGACGGCTACAAGATCCAGAGGAAAGACCGCCCAGGAGGAGGACTCGCCATCGCACACAAGAGCTCCCGCCAACTCTCCACCTCCACTACGAGCCACTCCACCACCACCAGCGAACATCTTCACTTCCAGACCAAGACCTGCCCCAGAACTACCCTACGCAGCACCCTCGCCTACAGGCCCCCCAGACCTCAAACAGCGTTCACCACTACCATCGTCGACCTCATCACACCCCACATCATTGCCTCCATGAACTACATACTCATCAGAGACCTCAACTTCCACCTCGACAACCTCAACGACCCCAACTCCTCCACCCTTCTGTACATCCTCACCAACCTCGGACTGCAACAGCTTGTCACCACCCCCGCCCACAAGGCAGGCCACACCCTAGAACCCATCTTCACAAGAGGGAACAACATCCACTTCAACCACACCATGGAACCCCTCTGGACGGACCACCACTGCGTTCACTTCCACGTCGACATACCCACTGCCCCCAAACCTACGCCCCACCCACCGTGAAGGAACTGGAGCAAGGTCACCGAGGAGCACCTCAACTCCACCCTCAACCGCGAAGCCCCCTCCACCTCACTGACGCCAACCTGGCCGCCAAAGAACTACACAGATGGATCACCAACTGCGCAGACGAACTTGCACCCTTCCACAACCCCGACAGACACCACCCCAGAAAGGCCACCTGGTTCACCACTGACCTCCAAGAATCCAGACTCACATGCAGACGTCTCCAGAAGAAGTTGCGATACAGCAAAACTTCGGAAGACCGCACCACATACAAGAACGCCATAACAGAACACCACAATCTCATCAGATCAACCAAAAGGACCTTCATCCTGAACAAGATCACCACCAACTCCAGTAACTCGAAGGAGCTCTTCAACATCATCCAAGAATTCACTAAACCCCCCAGTGAAGCCATGGACATCACCCCCTCCCAGGACCTCTGCAACAAGCTCAGCATCTACTTCCACCTGAAAATCAAATCCCTCTACGACAATTTCAACGAACTGACACCGTACGACAAACCACCCACTCCTCCGGCAACGCCAGCCAACCCACCATCTCCACCTGAACCCCAGCCACCACCAAAGGCACCGAAGCAACTATGAAAGGCATCCACTCAGGAGCGCCCACTGACCCCTGCCCTCTGCACATCTTCCACAGAGCTGCTGCCGCCATCGCACCAGAACTACGACGCACCATCAACACCTCCTTCGAATCCGGCATTTTTCCAGACGACTGGAAATGCGCAGAAGTCAAAACCCTTCTCAAGAAGCCCTCAGCAGATCCTTCAGACCACAAGAACTACCAACCCATCTCCCTCCTCCCCTTTGCGGCCAAAGTCACAGAGAAGACCATCAACAACCAACTAACAAAATTCATCGAAGACAACTCCATCCTCGACCCCTCCCAATCCGGATTCTGCAGCAACCACAGCACCGAGACTACCCTACTTGCCGCCACAGACGACATCCGCACCCTCCTCGACCAAGGCCACACCAACTCCCTGATCCTACTCGATCTCTCCGTAGCCTTCAACACCGTCTCCCACCGCACACTCGCTGCCAGACTCCACGATGCCAGCATACAGGGCACCACTCTCCAATGGCTCCGCTCCTTCCTCACCGGCAGAACCAAAAGGATCAGACTGCCACCCTTCCTCTCTGAACACACAGAGACCAACTGTGGAGTACCTCAAGGGTCATCACTCAGCCCGGTGCTCTTCAACATCTACATGGCCCCCCTCGCCAGACAACACGGACTCAACATAGTTTCCTACGCCAATGACACCCAGCTCATCCTGTCCCTCACAAAGGACCCGGTTACCACCAGACTCAGCTTCCAGGAAGGAATGAAGGACGTTGCATCCTGGATGAGCAGCAGCTGCATAAAGTTCAACTCGGAAAAGACAGAGGTCCTCGTCCTCTGACCCTCTCCCACCGCATGGGACAACACCTGGTGGCCCACTGCCCTCGGCAACCCTCCCACCCCCACGGACCACGCCTGGAACCTTGGCATCGTACTCAACTCCTCCCTCTCCATGACCCGACATGTCAACGCCGTCGTGTCCACCTGCCTCAACACCCTCCACATCCTTCACAAGACCTTCAAATGGATCTCCCCCGAATCAAGAAAAACCGTCACCCACGCACTCACAACCAGCAGACTGGACTATGGAAACGCCCTTTACGCCACAATCAACAAGTCTGTACTCTGCAAACTCCGGACCATAGAGAACACCGCAGCCAGACTCGTCCTCGGCATCCCTCGACAAGAACACATCTCCCAACACCTGCGAGACCTCTACTGGCTCCCCGTCTAAAAAGAGAATACCCTTCAAGGTACTCACCCACGCCTACAAATGCCTCCACAGCGCCGGACCCCAATACCTCAACAAAAGAATCTCCTTCTACGTCCCCAAGAGGAACCTCCGATCCGCCGACCTCGCCCTTCCCAAAACCCCACCCATCCGCAGAGCCAGAACGGGTAGAAGAGCCTTCTCCCACATCGCTGCCAAGACCTGGAACGAGCTCCCAGTCGACATCAGACGCACCCCCTCTCTGCACATCTTCAGGAAGATCCTCAAAACCTGGCTCTTTGACTGGAGCTGCCTACCCCCTCTCCTACCGCCTTGAGACCCTCACAGGTGAGTAGCGTGCTTAAAATTCCCTGATTGATTGATTGACTGATTCAAGAGATGAGTACTTTTGACTGGGTACTCTTGCTCTTTTTGATCTCCTCACAGTGATTTGCTCATCATCAGTATCACTTTGTTCAGACTGCTCAGAACGTTCGGGAACAGTTGGTGGTACTCATCCTGTTGTCAGGCAACTTCTCAGAATCTCACCTCTTCTGGGACAACATTCTCCAAGTACTACTTGCTTTCTTACTGCACTAGGCCCTTCAGTAGGGTCTATATATCTTGCAGTCAACTTTGTCTAGACCCTTCAGTACCTACGGTTGACTCTCTTGGACCCCCCTTGGGCCAAATGAGTGGTGTCCCAGCAGCCTGCTGGTCCCCAACAGCTTGACTAACCTGATCCCTCTGTCTCATTGTGACCACTGGTACATCAGGTACAGGTGCTGTAGTATCATCAAGGGGTCACAGGACTCTGGAAGTGTGGCTTGTAGGTATCCAGTTCGGAAGACCATGGCACTTCACAGCAGTGTTGGTGACTAAGATCACCTGGAAAGGCTCTCTCCAGCATGGTTCCAGACAAGCTTTGTGCACATGTTTCTTCACCATTATTTAGTCACCAGGACTGAGGTCATGGCACTGCTTCTGTTGAACCCAAAGCAGCTTCACCAACTTGGTGAGACACACAAATTACCACATCAGCAAGTCCTTTTCAGTAGTCCAAAATAAAATTGTCATGTTTAGGGATGGATTAGCAGTCTTATCGCTCGGCACATAATTATTTTGTGCGTCGACAATCCTGTCCTCCTCTCTGGTGTACTTCTCAAACTCATCAACACAAGAGGCAATGCATCAGGCCACTTCAAAGACATTGAAGCACACACATTCGCCAATCTGGATTTCAATGTGTCATTAACTTGCTCCACGAAACCAGAAGTTTCTGGACGATAACTGCAATGGAGCTTCTATTCAACCTGTAGTGCTGCACATAGCATTCTCAGGACCTCATTATTAAAATGAGTTCCTAGATCTGACTCAAGATAGATGGGAAACCAAAACATGGAATCATCTCTCTTATTAATTTTGCCACAGTCAAACTGTTACTTCTGCGTGTTAGATAGGCTTAAACCCATTTTGAAAAAGTGCATACAATGACTAAAATGTACTTCAAACCATTGCAAAGGGGCATTTCAATTAAGTCCATTTGGATTCAATTGAAGGGACCTGCTGATTTACCGATGTGACTCATGACATCCTGTGTTTTACTTCCAGGGTTCTGTTGTTGGCGCACTACACACCTGTGACACAATGTCTCTGCAGTCATTCTGAATCTAGGATTAAACCACACCTGTTGGAAAAGGCACATCATTGGATCTCATCCCACAGGTGTAGGTCCATGGTAATGTCTCGCCGCCATATGTGGTAATAGACTGTCAGGCAAAACAGGTCTGCCATCAGTGTAAACTTAAACATCATCTTTTCTTTTGTTACATCCTGCTCGCACCCAACCTTGCTTTTCAAATTCCAAATCAGAATCAAGGTGACCAGATGAGTATAATGTTTCAGAATTGTCTGCTTTCTTTTTGCCACAGACCATGTGGAACTCCTGAGATGACTTATCATGCTGCTTACATGACTATGACAATGAGAAGTACAGTTCCAGATATGCAATACAAGTCCCGGGCACACATGAACCAGGTGTTGAACCACTGATGGTTCGAAAGTTTAGAAAAAAGTCTCAATGTTCAATCTCCAGTGTAATCATCCTTGTTTTATTATTCAATGGAACACACGAAAACCAGCCAACACGTGTTTCGTCGCCAATGGGAGTTATCCCGCGACTTCCTCAGGGCTTAGAAAAACAGGTGGTAAAAGTCTGGTACGAATGCTCTGCCGGTGAAAATCCAACCCGGCTGCAAGGAGTAATGCAATCTTCGTATTAGCCAGTTGCCGGTGATAATTCCAACCCGGCTTCTGACGAAAAGTTCCACGGTATGAGAATCCAAGTATAGGATGCCAAAGTAAGGCCTGGCGTCTGACGTAATAATAAAAGGTGTAACAGTCCAAGAAAAATAAAAGGTGCGGTGTTGCTTCAGCAAAATGCTAAGGTCATGACAAGTCTTATCATGTGGAAAGCTCGTGTTCCTAAAAACGTACTGCAAGCATTCTGATGCCACGGAGAGTATTCCGTATCCCTCAAAGCGTGTGCGCTATAGAGTTCCAATGCCGGTAGTGTAAGGTGATAAACCGGGTTTAGGAACACGAGTTTTCCACATGATAAGACTTGTCACGACCTTAGCATTTTGCTGAAGCAACACCGCACCTTTTATTTTTCTTGGACTGTTTTTCTAAGTCCTGAGGAAGTCGCGGGATAACTCCCATTGGCGACGAAACACGTGTTGGCTGGTTTTCGTGTGTTCCATTGAATAATAAAACAAGGATGATTACACTGGAGATTGAACATTGAGACTTTTTTCTAAACTTTCGAACCATCAGTGGTTCAACACCTGGTTCATGTGTGCCCGGGACTTGTATTGCATTGACATTGTGTAGGGCTTGACCTTACACACATTGAGGGGTTTTAGGAATTATCCCTTACCCGGTAGCACCGTACACTTTAGATTGAGTTTACACTTAGCCGTTTATTGAGCTGGGCGCCTTTTTCCTGAGTTACTAAAAACCCTTCGAACATAACTACAGTTCCAGATATATCTGCATTAAACATGCAACCTGGAACGAGTGCAAATTTGCGCAATGGGGTTTTAACTTAAATATTCCAAGAGAGCAATCAGGATTTATGCCTCAAGAATTTGAGAAATGGCTTAAAGGCTATAGTACTCTGATTAAAAATCAAAATGTTAAAAATGCTTCAGTTTCAGCTCCAGCCCCGAGTTTAGATCCAGTTCCAGTATCAGCTCCAGTTTCTTTTTCAGCTCCAGCTTCGATTTCAGTTCAAAGTTCAAGTTCAATTCTAAATTTAGCTCAGGGAAAGAAAGCCAAGGACACCATGTTAGAAATGGGATTTCTGGTTGGCTAGGGCATGCACCTAAGTCAGGCAGAAACCACCACTTTAGTCAGGGCAAGGGAGTTACACAATGAAGATAACCCCTGCTCACCCCCTTGGTAGCTTGGCACGAGCAGTCAGGCTTATCCCAAAGGCAATGTGTAAAGCGTTTGCGCAACACACACACACAGCAGCAACACACTAGGCACACCACAAAAGGAACTCCACACAAGGTTATATAAAAAATAGCCTTTGTATTATCATAAACACATTAGAAACATAATCACACATTTACACTGTGCCAACTGGCACTAGGCAATATTTACACATGACAGGGCCAATTGGGCCACTGTCAGAACCATCACAAGGCACAAATAGTAAATGTAGAACGCAACCAGTAAATACTGGCAAAACACTGTACTCAGCATTACATTAGGTGTAACCAGCATACAGGCAGTATGCAATAACCTCATAAGCATAAACACATTACGCATTAGGCCTCACCAGCATACACGCAGTATGCAATAACCTCATAAGCATAAACACATTACGCATTAGGCCTCACCAGCTTACACGCAGTATGCAATAACCTCATAAGCATAAACACATTACGCATTAGGACTCACCAGCATACACGCAGTATGTAATAACCTCATAAGCATAAACACATTACGCATTAGGCATCACCAGCATACACGCAGTATGCAATAACCTCATACAGTCTCCCTGGCCAACTGGCCTTCTCAGAGGGCTCAAATGCCCTATGTCCAAAATGTCAGGGCGCGCTGCCAATGCAGCAGAATCCACAAGTGTGCAATTGCGCAGACCTAAACGTTGCAGCTGTCACTAATTGCTGTACAGCTGGGAAACAAAATGTGGGCATGGGCACTCACTGTGCCCTCTGGGTGGGTCCCCACTGGGACTCTGTAAACAATTATGCCCAATCGTTGCAGCTGCCCACTGTCAAGCGGGGCAACTGTGAATAACCAACAAGGCCTGGCACCACTGTGCCTCTCCTGTCCCACTCAGGGACTTCTATCAAAATGCCCCTAACGTTGCAGCTACCCACTGTCAGGTTGGGCAGCTGTGGCAGAAATGTAGGCGAGACTGGCACCACTGTGCCTCAGGAGCGACCACAGGGGGAGGGCACCGACAATGTGCCCCGACACTCACCCCCACCGGGCTCCCAACTCGGCCCCTCTGGAGTCCCACACTGGGACCCTCCTTAAAATAAAACGTGCTCCAACGTTGGAGCGGCCCGCTCTCTGGCGGGTCCGCTCAGGCACCGACAATGTGCCTCAAACCTGGCCCCTCTGGTCCCACTCCGGGGAACAGAACTCAGATATGCGACCAAATTGCCCCCATGATGGAGCGGACCGCTCTCTAGCGGGTCCGCTCGGAAAATAGACGCTGGAAATGTACCCAGCCAAGCCCTCACTCACCGGGCTGCTGGCAGACTCCTCCGGGTTTTCTCCGGTCTCCGGCGATCTCCGCCTCCCCTTCTGGCAGGTGGGGGGCGGCTGGAATGGAGCACGCACTGCTCCAACCTCTTGGGTAGCCGCGGGGCTCTCTCCGACTCACGAGAGCCCCGCTCAGGCATGCGCCACTTCCGGGACTTTCTCCTTCGGCTGCGCTGCGATTGGCGGCCTCAGCCGCCTCCTGTTACTGGCTCCGCCCCGAGTCAGGCAAGGCCGCCTGACTTCCTAGTTGGGCCGGCGGCTCCGTTCTCGGCCGCAATGCCGGGTGGGCTCCCCCGTTCAAATTAAAGATAATGGTGGGGTGGGCACCCGCCACAACACGCACATAAGCGGGGTGGGCTTGAAAAATGATCACAGAAGCGGGGTAGGCTCCCGCTCGGTCGTGCACAATGCGGGGTGGGCACCCGCTCTTCTCGTGCACACCATCATGCTTCGGCAATGCGGGGTGGGCTCCCGCGGTATAGTCGCATCAAAGCGGGGTGGGCACCCGCTCTACTTGGCAAAATGTGGCATATACGCGGGGTAGGCTCCTGCTGTTAGATGAGGAGCGCAGGGGGGAATCCCACACGCAGGGATTCCCTCGCAGCCTTGCGCTGCAGACGCCAGCTCCACTCTCCTGGCAGTTGAAATATAGCGCTCACGAGGCGCTAGGGGTCCTTTAAGGTCCAAGGGCATAGCTGGGCCCAGGGTGGCCAGCACACAGGACCCTCCAGCAGGGAGGCAAGCCCCGTGGTGGCTCCTCCTGGGCCCCCAGCAGCAGCAAGCCCCCAGCAGTCCAGAAACAGCACACCCACACATGGGGTCACAGCCCCTACATTTATACACAGAATCTATTTGTCTGCAGGAAAGGGCTTTTGGGGGCACCAGATGCAACTGGTTCAGGGGGGATTTGGAGCACTCTGTTGACAGGGCTCCTCTTCTCTAGTGTTAGGTGGGGGCTCGTCATCAGACACACCACAGGGGGGCAGAGCCTGTATTCACTAGGGCAGGCACAGATCTATTCAGGGTCAGGGGATTACTCCTCCCACTACTCCCAATGCAGATGTCCCATTCAGCCTAGCGCTGACTCACCCTGCCCCTCCTGGAGCCACACACCCCTCCCAGCCCCTGTCACTCGAAAGCCAGACATGCAATTCACATCAGGCAGGCAGACACATAGCACACAGAAATGCCAACTTCTAAAAGTGGCATTTCTAAAATAGTTATAATAAATCTGCGCACACCATTGAGTAGCATATATTATTAATATTTCAAACATACCAAACTCGACCACGCTGCTCCTCTCATCTCAGGGATTACCACTGAAACACTTATCAGGGAATCCCCAATGCATCCCTATGGGAGGGCAGTCCAATCTCACCATATATAACACAGAGAGCGCACGCATTTTACACTGGACAGCAGTGCTAAAGTGCCCAGAGGCCTAAAACCACCAACACCATGTCAGAGAAAAGGCTAGGGGAAAGGCAAAAAGTTCAGGGATGACCCTGCAAAAAGGGCCAAGTCCAATACACCACATTGAGAAAGGAGCAAGAAAAGTGTCCCAAGAAAGGTTTGCAGTGATTCTTAATATGAATCCACCAACTACCCAAAAGGAAGTCTGCATGTTCTTAGGAATGGTGGGCTGCTGTCGACCGTGGTTCCGAATTTTTCATTGACAGCAAAGCCTCTATGGAGGTTGACACACAAATGCAAAAACAACAGTTGATGGACAGAATGCAGAACAATGTCATACATTCACCCCAGTACAGAGATCTGGGCCTAAATCCATCGTTTTTTTGCTCACCATGCCATTCCAGTTTGAACCCAGCCATATGCAAATCAGTCTTGACCCTGTGCCTCATGGGAACAGTCCAGCCCGAACTGCCAAGCCAAGTCCTCCCTGGACTGGAAACAAGCATCCTAGGACCGGTTTCTGGGTTTCACCCCTCTTCAGCCAGGATAGCTTGATTCCAGTGGCATGGAGAGCACGGGACCCACGTCTGGGCATACCCGTCCCACTCGGGGTGACAAATGCAAAAACAACAGTTGATGGACAGAATGCAGAACAATGTCATACATTCACCCCAGTACAGAGATCTGGGCCTAAATCCATCGCTTTTTTGCTCACCATGCCATTCCAGTTTGAACCCAGCCATATGCAAATCAGTCTTGACCCTGTGCCTCATGGGAACAGTCCAGCCCGAACTGCCAAGCCAAGTCCTCCCTGGACTGGAAACAAGCATCCTAGGACCGGTTTCGGGTTTCACCCTCTTCAGCCAGGATAGCTTGATTCCAGTGGCATGGAGAGCACGGGACCCACGTCTGGGCATACCCGTCCCACTCGGGGTGACAAATGCAAAACAACAGTTGATGGACAGAATGCAGAACAATGTCATACATTCACCCCAGTACAGAGATCTGGGCCTAAATCCATCGTTTTTGCTCACCATGCCATTCCAGTTTGAACCCAGCCATATGCAAATCAGTCTTGACCCTGTGCCTCATGGGAACAGTCCAGCCCGAACTGCCAAGCCAAGTCCTCCTGGACTGGAAACAAGCATCCTAGGACCGGTTTCGGGGTTTCACCCCTCTTCAGCCAGGATAGCTTGATTCCAGTGGCATGGAGAGCAATGGATTTAACCCAGATCTTTTGACTGGGGGAGAATGTTTGCATTGTCAGCATTCCGTCCATCATTTGTTTGCTGTAACACTTTTCGCCCTAAGTGGGATGGGAATGCCCAGACGTGGGTCCCTTGCTCACTGTGCCACTGGATTCAAGCTAGCCTGGCTGAAGAAGGGTGACATACCCTGAAACCGGTCCCAGGATGCTTGTTTCCGGTCCAGGGAGGACCTGGCCTGGCAGTTCGGTCTGGACTGTTCCCATGGGGCACAGGGTCAAGACTGATTTGCATATGGCTGGGTCCAAACTGGGGTGGCGTAGTGGGCAAAAGAACAATGGATTTAACCCAGATCTTTTGACTGGGGGAGAATGTTTGCATTGTCAGCATTCCGTCCATCATTTGTTTGCGGTTGACACACAAAGACATGTCTGATCCGGTACCTTGGGATGGCAGTTGTATGACAACTTTCACCATGCTGCGAGAGTGCCTTTGTAGGGCACCAGCACTGGGAATGCCAGATTACAAAAAATGTTTTGTGTTGATTTGCACTGAAAGAGAAGGCTGAACTCTTTCAATGTTGACACATATACATGGAAGCAATCACAGACCAAACCCCTATTTTTCAGCAGCTCTTGACCCTGTTGCGGCTGCATTGCCTGGATGCTTGAAAGCGGTTACATCTGCATGTGCGAGTCATGAGCAGTGCAAAAGTATAGTCATGGGACATCCACTGACTGTAATTGTACCCCATTCAGTGGAGATACTGTTAACACGTACATGTACACAGCATCTGACTAAATGGATTATCTCTCAATTTCGGGAAATCATTGGTAAATGACAAAATATCAGGTCTTGTCTATGATACATGAACATAACCTCCACCAGGTACTTCTCTCGCTCGAAGCACCCGTATTTCTCCTTCATTTCCATTTAGGCATCAGATAATGACTGCACCCTAATTTTTTTCTTTTTTGACCAGCTGCCTTGCCATTTTTCTCTCACTCCATTTCTTAATCAATGTCATCTGCAATGTAATCTGCATCTTCATTCCAGGAGCTCTCAAATTCATAATGCTTTTGTCACTAAAGTCTAACCTATAAGATTTCTTCTGTAAAACCTTTCACTTTAAAATATCTACATGCTATGCCTTAATCAAGCTCATTGGGTAATGTCTTTACAGAGAAACAATATTTCCTCCTCCTGATATGTATCTAATCCTGAAGGAATAATTGTTCCCAAAATCTTTTCTTCCAATTGACTTTTAGCTTACTCACATCAATTGGCTTTCTTTTTTTCCTGAGCTAAATTTTGAATCAAACTTGAACTTTGAAGTGAAATGGAACCTGGAGCTGAAAAAGAAACTAGAGCTGGTACTGGAACTGGATCTAAACTCGAGACTGGAGCTGAAACTGACTCAATGCAATTTCTTTGTGGTGGAAACCACCCAGACATGATTGTGATTAAACCAAACTCACAATCATGTCTGGGTGGTTTCCGCCACAAAAAATAAAAAAATAAGCATATAACAAGAGCAGGGGGCCCTACAGAGCTTCAGTCTTCTGTATTGAGCTTTTATAGTTTGCCGGTTGAGTGAGAAGGACTGCATTTTGTCATGCACATGAGCCACTGGGCTGAATATCAGCCTTTGTCAAGTTCTCTTCCTTTTTGCTGTATACAATTAAAAAACGAACAGGAGTGACACATAGCCTAAGATCTAGTTGAGATCATTGAGGGGGACGTGAGTGTCTTAAGAAGCCCCACACTGGGCGAGGAACTAACTGAAGCTTATCAGTGTGTAAAAAAAACTGCACCAACTCGATTCACTTGTTAATAATTCAAAATAATCTTTTATTTTTAAACCAGAATGTATTTCGCTCAAAGCAGAAAGCATTGCACAGCATTTCTGTTCTGCCAAATCTAATTTTTAAATCACATCACTTTTATATTAATCGTGGTCTTTACAAATTAGAAACACCAAACGTGCTGGTAGAATGAAGATGTAATGCATCTCAGGGGTAGTATCCTTTTTTGTCTAACGGATAGCTTTATTTTATTAAATGCATTAATGTTTGACCCCTTTTGTACTAATAGTGACACACATGATTGATTGTGTTTGTCCAACCTTGTACCATGCTGATCAGAAAAAATACTCTTGCTGTCTCAATTGTTCTGGAAAGAAGAGGGAGGTGTGAGAGGGGTTGAGAGAAGGAGAGGAGCATAAGGGAAGAACAGGGACAACAGGAAGGGTATGAGGGAGGCACATGAGCAGGGGGAGATATTGGAAAAGAGAAGGAGAGACACATGAAATATGGAGAGGAATGAGATATGCAGAGATAGGCATAGCGAGAATGGTGTGATTGGAGAAGAGAGGGAGGGACAATGAGTACGGGGACAAGAGCGGAGGGCAAAATAGGAAAAGAGACAGTGGAAGAAAAGTGAGAAAAAGGAAAAAAAGATGAAAAGGCAAAAACAGGAAGGAGTGCAATAGAAGAGAGACAAAAGTAGAAGTAAGCCACATGAAAAGGGAGAAGAGAGAAAAGGGGAGATTAGAAAGAAGGAGAGATAAAAGATGGGAGAGAAAGATAAAGGAGGATGAAGAATAGCCTTTAAAGAGAACCAGCCCGGTTCTAGGTTCAAGTGGGGGGAATTTATTTTTTCTGGCTACTCCCCTGGTTGCGATGAATGTAAGGGAAAAACAAAACAGAAATTCTGCATGGGCAATATAAAGAGTTAGGGTCTCTTACCATTATTGTTCAATATTCTTTCCTTTTCAGAACATTTGAGCTAGCAAATATTTCCTTCATTGGTATACATACTTAGGGTCCGATTCCGATGTGAGCAGGAAGGGCTCCGACCCTCAGTCAGGGCCCTCCTGCCCACATCGTGCACTGCTGTTCAGATTCCTTTCTGACCGAGCCATTCCGATGGGCTCGGTCAGAAAGGAATCCGACTCGGTTTTCCGGATGGCTTCCGGCGGGCTCGGAGAGCCCGTCCGCCATCCGGGAGCCCTTCAGTACTCCCCCGGCCTGCTCTTTCCGACTGAGGGAGTACGGTGGCAGTTTCCCACTGCCTTTCTGTGCCGGCCTTTCCGACACAGAAAGTCAGTGGGAAACTGTCTTTGAGGGTCCCCAGCAGGGCCCCCATGGGTGCGAGACCACCGAATGGCATCCTAGGGGGCACCGATGGTGCCCTCCTGTTGATCCCAGCACCCAGTGGCAGGCACCTTGGGGTGCCTGCCATGGGGTGCAGGGATGAACAGCATCTCTGCACTTAACGATGCGAGCATGCATTCCGTTTGGAATGCATGCTCGTATTGTTAAGTACAGGATTGCGACCGAACAGAGTTTGGTCGCATCCTACTTGCAGGTTTGGATCTGACGACAAGAGGTCATTCGGTTACAGTTCCTGACCGTTGTCGGACGGACTCCGGTCGTCCGACATCGGAATCGGCCCCTTAACTGGGTGTTTCCAGAAAATATTCGGAGCCGAATTGCTCTTGTGTAAAACAGTGCACAGATCTGTACTATGTATTTTGTGTTTCATGTGTTCTAGGTACAATTTCCAGTATGGTATGTCATATATGGTTGGCGCTCCCATAAGCTGAATTAAAGCATAAACCATAACGTACAGGGAAAATTTATTTTGATTATAATCTATAATAATTATTCCCTAATGTAAGGAGACATTTCTACAAATTTGTTGGTAATGAAATAAATACTTTCAGGTTCATAACCGATCTAAAATAATATATACCCATTCTCTCTATTGGTTCCACTTTTATTTCAATCAAAGTAGGACATTAGTAAAATATTCACTTTATTGCAGTTCTACTGTGACCTTATTTAAACCTTTCCATGCTATGTATTCTCTCTAAAACTTTGTTGAATTGAAATTGAAAAATCTACTCTGGGGTGCATTTTGTTGGTACAGTACATACAGCAATCTCTTGCATTTCCTTTCTGTTATTTATGGAATACTATAGCAGGGCAGAAATACTGTCTTGTAGAAAATATCCCTAAAAAGACACAACTACCTCCAGTCTTCATCTTAAATCAGGTATCTCATTGAAAGATTCTGATTGTGCTGTCTTCTTCAGAGCTCCAAATCGGAAATAGCTTAAAATAAGTGCAGTTTTCTTGTATCTCAGAAAATCTGGCGTGGTTTGCAGTGCTCTGAATCTTTGCTTGTATCTCTGGATTTCTGTTGAATAATGCACATAAAAAGTTGAAGTGAACTCGGGAAAGGAAAGTATGTTTCCATTTGAGGTATTGATTTCTCTCTGAGTATTTCTCCGTTTCTATGTAACTCTTCTGTGAAAATAGAACTGCTGGCAAACGACACAGGAGATGTCACCTTTCCAAAATTATAACTTTAGGAAAAAGTCGAGTATTTGCCGACCAAGTTCCAAAATAAATCCGATCAGAATCATGATTTATGATTGAAGAGAAAGGTATAAAGAAATATGTCACATTTGCTTATGTCTCTACCGCATTAAACGTTGTATCTTCGGTCCTGTCATTGAAGTTGATGTTTTCACGTACTGTAAAACGTTATGCTTTCACAATTATCATAATCAAACCGCATAATCGAGTTTTTAGTGTTAAATCAATCAATCAATCAATCAATCAATCATGTCACTTATAAAGCGCACTACATACCCGCGAGGGTCTCAAGGCGCTGGGGGAAGAGGGGGGTGGTGCTGCTACTGATCGAAGAGCCAGGTCTTGAGGAGTCTTCTGAAGGCCAGTAGGTCTTGGGTCTGTCGGAGGTTGGTGGGGAGGGTGTTCCAGGTCTTGGCGGCGAGGTGGGAGAAGGATCTGCCGCCGGCGGTCGTTTTTCCGGATGCGGGGGACTGTGGCGAGGGCGAGGCTGGTCGAGCGGAGCTGGCGGGTGGGGGTGTAGAAGCTGAGTCGTCTGTTGAGGTAGGCTGGTCCGGAGTTGTGGAGTGCTTTGTGTGCGTGGGTGAGGAGCTTGAAGGTTATCCTCTTGTTGACAGGGAGCCAGTGCAGGTCTCTCAGGTGGGGTGTGATGGATGTCGAGGATAAGACGTGCAGAGGCGTTCTGGATGCGTTGCAGCCGTCTCAGGAGCTTAGCCGTCGTTCCTGCGTAGAGGGCGTTTCCGTAGTCCAGCCTGCTGGTGACGAGGGCCTGGGTGACTGTTTTTCTTGTTTCGGTGGGGATCCACTTGAAGATCCTGCAGAGCATTCGGAGGATGTTGAAGCAGGATGAGGAAACGGCGTTGACCTGCTTAGTCATGGAGAGGGTGGGGTCGAGGATGACCCCTAGGTTGCGTACGTGGTCGGTGGGTGGCCGGGCTGTTCCCAGTGATGTTGGCCACCAGGAGTCGTCCCAGGCTGAAGGGTTGGAACCAAGGATGAGGACCTCCGTCTTGTCCGAGTTCAGCTTAAGGCGAGTAGTTCATTTGGAATAGTTATGGTTCAAAGAATGTGCACTTCCCAGTTTTATTATTTTCGGATATCTCACCAAACACTCTTTCTCGATGCATAATGATTACTGGTATGTCTTTTTAGGTCTGGCTTGACAGCTTTCTGTCTGCTAGATCTCATGCCGACACAGATTACAGCATATACATGAATAGATTAAGGGGTCCTGGGTCAGCTATGCTCAGCCAGTCACTTGTTTTGATGAGGCCTCCTTTAGGCACGATCTGCCCATGGCATTGTAATATTTTGTTTGTATGACATAGTGGTTGTGTCCAGGATGAGTTGCCCTCCCTTGTGTGATAGTCTCATTTGTTTGCGTTCTAATGACTTGGATGTTTGAATAAAAGAGGTTTGCCCTTGCTAACTAGGCAAGTTCCTGAGGCAGCCACAAACTGCAATACCATGTGTGCTGAGAAGTCCTTGGGAGCCCTGATCGGCTCTCAGCCAACACCACAATGGTGAAGAGCATGGTTGTCTCATGTGACCGCTTCTGAGGTCTGCATACTATGATCCTGACCTCCCCTCATCCTAGAGCCTCAGAGGCGCCATGGGAGAAACCTTTCAGCTGGCGATGAGAACTGTGGTAAGGTCTGCTACTGGCAACTTAATCCAAGACCCTAATACATGCAGTGAAGCAGCATGATATTTTTCCCCCAATGGCGATGAAGGATGAGCGATGCAGATGTCTCCCTGCTATGCACGAGTATCACCACTTAGAGGCCACAATCTAACGACAGCCAAAGCATTGAGGGGCATATTATCAAGAACGGTGTTAAAATTATCGCCGCTTTAGCGGCAGAAAACTGCCGCTAAAGCGGCGATAATGGGCTTGATATTATGCCCTGGAGAATTCCAATAGAAGCCCATGTTGACACCAGAACATGGGCTTCTATTGGTATTCTCAAGGGCATATTATCAAGCCCATTATCGCCGCTTTAGCAGCAGTTTTCTGCCGCTAAAGCGGCGATAATTTTAACGCCGTTTCTTGATAATATGCCCCTGAGTGCTTATAATAATGTTGAAGTGCCAACTTCTGCAGATATTTATATCGCACTGCTTTCAGGCTTCCGTACACTCATCCTACTGCAGTGTGGTGAAGTATGCCTTCAATACAGAAATGTCAATCCTGCAATTAATTCAAACCATTTGTCTGTTTGAGTTTTCTGGCTCACCCTCGTCCAAGCTCGAATGTGGAAATTGTGAGTGAAATGACTAAAAACATATTTTGATGTGGCAGACTGTTAGAGCTGGCTTCCTTGGTATGTGTTGTGATCATTTGGATTGGCATCTGCATCTGCCGTATTTCAAAGGGTGATGCATCAATTGCTAAAGGACACTGCTAATGTACTGTACTATCAAGGTGACTTGTTGAATCTATACAGGATCACGATAACACACTGAGGAATGTTTTAAACACGCTTAAGAATGCAGGACTGACAGCCTCACAAGTGTTAGTTTGGTGTGGAATCTGTGAATTACTCGGGCCATCTCATTTCTAAAGGCAGAATCAAGCCGAAACTTGGCCTGGTTGTGACTGTTAAGGAGGCTCCCGCTCCTACGTCCAAGGATGAACTAAAATCCTTCATGGGCTTGGTGGAGTATATGGCTAAATTTGTTAGGAATTTTGCTGACCACACAGAACCGTTGAGACACCTTTCAAAAAAAGGGGTCCACTTTGAATGGAATAGTGAGTGTGATGTGGCATTTGAGGGTATTAAACAAGCCATTATTGTAGCACCTACGTTTGGGAATTTTGACACCTCTCGCAAAACCCTACTACATACTGATGCCAGTGCCAAAGGGTTAAGGGCAGCTTTTGTACAAATGGTTGATGGCAAGGAGAAAATTGTTGCATTTGCTTCTAGGGTGCTTAAAGACCCTGAAGCGAATTATTCCACCATCGAGAGGGAGGCATTAGCTTGTTTTTGGGCCATCCAACAATTAAAGTTTTTTTGTGGGTCTACCCTTTACTAAGCCTGGGCAAAGCACTACGCTACGCTCGCGTAGTTTGCGAAGTTTGCGCTACTTTGCACTACGCGAATTGCACGTAGCACAGTGCAAACACGCGTAGCATAGCGTAGCGGATCATTTTTGCTTGCTCGCGGTCCTCAACGTCAGGTTGGCGACCGCGAGCAAGCAAAATGACATCCTGGCGAGACTTTTTTCGTTCGCGATCAGCAACATCAAGTTGCCGATCGCGAGCGTGGAAAAACCTCCCGGCGAGATTCTCAACGCGGGAGGTCAGGTTTCTCATTGCGAGTGGTTGCGCATGCTCGCGACCGCTCGCGATGAGAAACTACCAGTCCGGGTTGAGAAAGCTGCAGCTCGAGTAAAAATCTACTCGAGCGGCAGTAAAAGACAGCTCGCACTGTGCAAGATGCCATTTTCAATGATTGCACAGTGCGGACAAGCATCCGGCACTGTGCAATCAGTGCGAACAGCATTTTGCACAGTGCACTACGCAGTTCGCGTAGCTACGCGTAGCTCGCGTAGTGCGAGGTGCACTTCACGTAGCTTCGCGTAGCGCTACTTCGCGAACTACGCCCAGGGTTACCCTTTACCTTGAAAACAGATCACAAACCCTTGACGTATATTTTTGCCACCAAGGGGGAGAGCACTCTACTCCCCGCATAGCCAAATGGCTTTTGGGATTGGAGGGCTACAATTTTAAAATTGACTTTGTTCAAGGAAATAAAAATATGTTAGCAGACTGTTCATCCTGGTTGCCGCACAAAGGAAAGGGAGTGGAGGAGGTGGTATGTGCTGATGATCCTGTGTTAAATGTGACCCGCCCTGGCATTTCAAAAGAGGAGTGGCATGCGTGTGCTAGTAAGGATGCAATTCTTTCAGCACTGAGAGACATGATAATTCAAGGGTGGCCAACTAAACCTAATGGGTTACAGGAGGGTATTCGTTGTTACTAGAAATTTGACACAAATTGCATATTTACGAGGAGATGGTTATGAGAAGCGAGAAAATTGTTCCTCCAAAAGACTTGTGGGGGGAAAATTGCAGATTTGGCTCATGAAGGTCATTTGGGGCACAGCATCACCAAATCCAAAGTCCGGGCTACTTACTGGTTTCCTGGCATGGACAGTATGTTGGAAGAAAAAGTGAAAGAGTGTCTCACCTGTTCTTTGAGTGACAAAGCAAACATGTAAGGAAGGCTCCCATGTCCATTGTGAATGTGCCTTCCAAGCCATGGGACAAATTGGGATTAGACATTATGGGTCCTATCAATGGTATCATGTGGTCAGGCAAGTTCCTGATTGTCCTTGTGGACTACTTCTCCCACTGGATTGTGGTTAAAGCAGTCACTCACATTACCACACAGGAGATGATTGATTTTTTGTCAGAGATCTTCATGTTGGAGGGGATACCAGGGTCTATCAGAATGTATGATGTTACTACGCATACTAATACCACGCGTGCCATTACAACGTGGGTATTACTACGCTAGTGTGCTTGCAATGACCTACCATTACAACGCATTCTTTTACCATGCATATACCTTTATCATGCATGCCCTAACAATGCAAAGGCATGTGTGGTAAAGGTGTACACATGGTAAAAGTGTGAAAGGTAAGTAACACTACCTTGCCCTTCCCTAAACCCTAAATCACTACCCCTGCACAACCACCAACCCCCAGCCCTAGCCCTTTCCTAAACCCCTAATCCTGCATGACCCCCCAACCCCCAGTCCCCTCCCTACCCTAAACCCTAAAACACTACCCCTGCACAACCCTCCCACCGACACCCAGTCCTCTTCCTACCCTAATACACTACCCTGCATGACCACCCCAACCCCCAGTCCTCTCCCTACCCTAAACCCTAAAACACTACCCCTGCACAACCCCCCTGACCCCTAGTCCTCTCCCTACCCTAAACCCTAAAGCACAACCCCTGCACGACCATCCCTCTGACCCCCAGTCCTCTCCCTACCCTAAAACTCTACCCTGCATGACCCCCTGACCCCCAGTGCTCTCCCTACCCTAAACCACTACCCCTACATGACCCCCCACCCCTTTTTACCCTAAAATAGTAACCCCCACCCCAAGCCCAAACCCCTTTGCCTCTCTCTCCTCGTGGTTCCTCTCTCTCCTCGTGGTTCCTGCGGTCGTCTGAGGGGCAGTGCATGTCATTGTGAGGAAGAGGAAGAGCCTCTGTTTCCTCACAACGACATGGATCGCCTATTTTTTCTATACAACATATGTGTTTTTACCATACATACCTTTACAACCAAATTCGTTGTAAAGGCATGCGTAGTAAAGACTACGCGTTGTTGCAACGCATGCGTGGTAACGCTTGCATTGTAATGGCATGCGGGGTAACAGACGCGATGTAATGGCTGTTCCTCGGTCTATCATAACGGATAATGGGGTTCAATTCACTTCTGATAAAATGAAGGATTTTCTCAGGAAGCTTGTCCATTGTACATCTCAAAACCGCTCTGTACTCCCCTAAAGCCAACGCTATGGTGGAGAGGGGAAACCCCATGCTGAAAGAATGCGTACTATCTGTTCAAACTTCTGGGGTACCTGTTGAGATTGCCGTCAATAAGCTGTTGTGGTCTTACCACACCACCCCTAATTCTGTTACTGGAGTCTCGCCGTTCTTACTGCTTAAAGGAAGATTTTCTGGTACCAAGATTTTTCCGAGTTGGATGGTGTCAGGTTTCGGCCTCCCCTGCCAACATTGAATCCCATCGGCACCAGTCCCCCGTAAAACCCCCTTTGTTTTCCCCACAGCTCCCTGATACAGACACCACCCCGAGTGACTACGAGCTGCAGTACACCCCGGGCTTCTGGCCCTTTAATTCTGAGACTAGTGCGGAGCTCGACTCCGCCCCCGGGGCTGGGCCCTCACTGACTGCAGCGGAGTTTAAAGCCCCGGCGGCCAATGAGGAGGGCGTCTTTGACCAACAGGAAGGAGAAGCCGATGAGGAGCCATTGACCAGGAGAACAAGGACGGAGTCGGAGTTGCGGAGCGAGGACCCGAAGTGTCGGCCCGCCACTGGGACAAACCAGGACGAGAAGCCAGGAGGCCTACTTCGCTCAGCGCCCTGCCACGTTCCCGGAGGAACGTGGCTGCAACAGGTGCGTGCACAGCTCCGGGGGTCCGGGAAGAGGGCAGAGTTCCTTAGTCCGGGAGGGGATAGCGGGGGCGGTACGGGATAGATTCCTTCCCTGCCTCCGTCCGGTGGTGGCGCTCCTCTCCTCTGTCTGCACACCCCTGATAAAAACCCGGTGATCCCACACACCCGTCCCTCAAACCCCTCAAGAGCCTGATACTGAAGGCTGTTTATTTTCTTTCCTCCCTTCCCATTTCCTGCGTTTCCTGACCGGAGCGGAGCGAGGAAGACACGGCAACGACCGACGAGAGGCCAGCCCGTTCCTACCGAAGCAGACGCGGACCGGCATTTGTTGAATCCCACCCAGTGCTGTAATCCCCAATAAAGTACCTGCATACTGCACAGCTATCGTCTCCTGTGGCCTCCTTATCCCGCGACACATGGTGGAGAATGCAGGCAACTGACTCCATCGCCAGGCAAAATGGAGACATTGATACAACATGTCGTGGAGAGCCAAAGGAAGCTGGAGTGGGCCGTGGAATGGCAAATGACCTCCGCACAGGCGGACAGGGACACCTTTAGAGACATGATGAAGGCACAGATGGACACTCTCCTGCGGGTCGCCGAGGAAACACCGCAGGCCGGCGTCAGCCAGAAGCTGTCCAAGACCTCTGTCCCTGCCCCGGGGGTCTCCCTACAGAGGTACATTCCCGGCGACGACCCAGACGCCTTCCTCCTAAACTTTGAACGAGCTGCCAGGGCTTCCGTATGGCCGGTATCCAAGTGGCCTTTCTTTCTGGCACCACTCCTAATGGGGGAAGCGCAGGCAGCCTATCAGGTGGCGAACTCCGGGGGTGTTACGCCATACGAGGAGGTAAAGGCCACCATTCTGGACCACCTGGGCATGGACAGTGAAGCGTACCGTGTGTGATTCCGGAAGGAAAAGGGGCTCCCCGGAGATACACCCAAGACCCTCTTCTATAAACTGAAGTTGGCAGCAGATAAGTGGCTGAAGCCTAGCGACAGAACCAAGGAGGAAATCATGAACGCAATATATCTTGAGCAGTTTCTGGAGTCTCTCCCGTTTCCCACGCAAAGATGGTTAAGGCAGCACGCCAATCTCACGGCCGAACAAGCCGTGGAAATGGCCACATCCTTTTCCCGGGCTCAACCTCGTATAAGTTCTTGGGATCAAGAAAAAGGTAACCGTGCGATACCCATGCCCCGAAAGCCATTGAGGCCCATTAAAGAGCCAGAAAGAATCTGTCCCCACAAGACAGAGGCCCTCCTTCATCGGGGCCCCCAATGCTTTGACTGTGGCGAGTGGGGCCACATCGCACGGGCCTGTCTGCGAAAAAGATATGATGAGCCAATGGACGTTAGCTACGTGCCAAGTGATCTCCTCTACACCGCTGAGATGGGGGCTTGCTATTACGTAAGTGTTTCTGTTAATGGCTCCTGGATTACCGCCCTTCTGGACTCAGGGTGTAGACAATCCATGATAAAAGGGAGCTTAGTAAAGCCCGAGCAGTTGCTCCCTGGTCGACAGGTAGCGATCCGATGTGTTCATGGGGACGTCCGTGCTTATCCAACGGCTCGGCTGTCCTTGCGCTGTCCAAGGGGAACCCAGTCCTCCGTTACTGTAGGCGTCCTGAATGCCTTGCCCGAGGAACTAATATTGGGTGCTGATAACCCAGGCTTTCTTTCTCTTTTTCTAGGTTCCATACAGAACCAGGTGCCGAGCCCCGCCAACCCCTTACAGGGTGCTACCAAGGCTCTGCTGTCCCCAGAGCCCTGGCAAATGGACAAAGGTTTTCGCTGGGCTCAGTCTAACGCCGCCACCTTATCCCATGCCTGGCAGGAAGCCCGTATTCCCTCTGCCGTCACCGGGGTCTCGTACCCCACTTTTCAGATATGCAATGATCTTTTATACCGGGTTGCAGGACCTAATGAGCCATCTCAACTACTAGTCCCTAGGGAATTCAGAGAACAGGTTTTGTTCTTTGCCCATTCGCATCTTCTAGCGGGTCATTCCGGGGCGGAAAAAACAACCCAAAACATTCTTCGACACTTTTACTGGCCGGGGATATATGCCCAAACCAAACGATACTGTCAGGAGTGCCAAGTCTGCCAACTGAAAAACCCATATCGACCTCCTTCTGTTCCCCTACAAACACTACCCGTTATTGGGAAACCCTTTGAGAGAGTGGGCATGGACCTCATTGGGCCCCTGCCGCATTCTACTAGAGGATTCCAGTATGCCCTAGTACTAGTTGATTACTGTACCCGTTTTCCAGAGGCTTTCCCTCTTAGAGCACCCACAACACAGAACATAGCCGATAAGTTGCTGGAATACTTCTCACGAGTGGGCTTTCTGTATCAGATTTTAACCGATCAGGGCACACCGTTTGTATCGAAACTGATGGCACAGGTCTGTAGGTTGTTGGATGTGAAACACATTAAGACCTCCGTGTACCATCCACAGACCGATGGCTTAGTGGAACGGTATAACGGATCCCTGAAGTTAACTCTGAAGAAGATGCTGTCGAGCGAAGGGAGGGACTGGGACCGTCTCTTACCCCTGGCCCTCTTTGTCATAAGAGGACAAGTCCAGAGCAGCCTAGGATGTTCTTCCTTTGAGCTCCTTTACGGCCGGCAGCCGCGGACTCTGTTAGATATGACAAGAGAAACCTGGGAGAAAGAGGAGAATACCACCCAAGAACTCCTAGAATACTCACAACATCTGAAGTCCAGGATAGGTAAGCTCCGTGACCTAGCTCACGCCAATCTGGAAAAAGCCCAGGAACGTCAGAAGTACTTCTATGACAAAGGAAAAAAATGGCGAAGGCTACAGATTAATGACTGGGCCCTAGTACTTCTGCCGTCCTCCCTGTCCAAAGTAAAGAGTGAGTGGAAAGGACCCTTTAAAGTGGTAGGCACCATTGGAGAAACCACCTACCGTCTCCAATTGGGAACCCACCAGTTCCAAACCTATCACATTAATCTCCTAAAGAAGTGGTTAGGACCTCCTCCACTGGACGTCCAGCTGACCCGCTCTAAAGAAACGGACCTATGCACCCTGGAGGACTTGGTTGTCAATGACGCCCTCTCCAAAACAAAACAAACCGAACTGCTATCCCTCCTTCTCTCATACAAAACCCTGTTTTCCAATGAGCCAGGTAAAACGTCCTTGGTTGAACACCAAATAGACACTGCCCCTGGTGAAGTAGTCAAGCAGAAACCCTATCGGATCCCCGCTGCCCGTCGCGCAGCCGTCTCAGAGGAGATATCCAAGATGCTACAAATGGGTGTGATTAGACCATCATAAAGCGAATGGACCTCCCCCATTGTCTTGGTTCCTAAACCCGACGGATCCATCCGTTTCTGTATTGACTTCCGCAGGGTTAATGCCATATCGAAACTGGATGCTTATCCGTTACCATGGGTAGACGAGTTGATCGAGAAGTTAGGGAACGCCCAGTACATCTCCACTATAGATTTAACTAAGGGATACTGGCAGGTTCCCCTAAAGCGCAGTGACCAAGAGAAGACCGCTTTCTCGACCCCAGACGGCCTCTTTGAGTTTACGGTCCTGCCTTTTGGTCTACACGGGGCCCCTGCAACCTTTCAGAGGTTGATGAACAGGATCCTGCGGTTTCACCAGGCATTTTCCTCAGCTTATCTTGACGACATAGTGATCTTTAGCCCTACGTAGGAAGGGCATCTTGAGCATTCTCATCTGATACTGCAGGAGCTGCAGGCCGCCGGCCTCCACATCAACGCGAAGAAGTCTTGCATGGGGTTCCACTGGGTGAAGTACCTGGGCTATCTACTCGGGAATGGTTGTATCGAACCTCAGGAAGAGAAGATTAAGGCGATAACAAATGCCCCCATTCCCACCACAAAAAGAGATGTCCGGGCGTTCTTGGGACTCCTGGGATATTATAGGTGTTTCATTCCCCAGTATTCAGCGATTGCTGCCCCCCTAACGGACTTGTTAAAAGGGGACACCCACAAGAACGCGTCTATACATCTCTCAGCTAAGGGACTTGACGCTATTAAGGAATTGAAACGGGTTATCACCAGTGGGCCTGTGCTGGTGTCCCCCGATTTTGACCTTCCTTTTGTTCTTCAAACTGATGCCTCGGACGTGGGGATCGGGGCGGTCCTGTCTCAAGTCACGAGGGAGGGGTTGGAAAAACCTGTCCTTTTCATCAGCCGGAAACTCTTCCCTCGGGAGAGAAACTATCCAGTCATCGAAAAAGAATGTCTGGCGGTGAAATGGGCAATTGAGAAACTGCGGTATTACCTGGAGGGCGCGCAGTTTTTGCTGTACACGGACCATGCACCGTTGGTTTGGATGTGCCGGAACAAGGGGAACAATCCCCGTGTTATGCGATGGTTCCTCTCCCTTCAGCCATTCTCCTTCACTGTCCACCATCGGAAGGGGTCAACTAACACGAATGCTGACTTTCTCTCCCGGATCCCTTGTGTCCCCGAACGGGACAAGTCTGGGGGAGGGGTGTGTCAGGTTTCGGCCTCCCCTGCCAACATTGAATCCCATCGGCACCAGTCCCCCGTAAAACCCCCTTTGTTTTCCCCACAGCTGCCTGATACAGACACCACCCCGAGTGACTACGAGCTGCAGTACACCCCGGGCTTCTGGCCCTTTAATTCTGAGACTAGTGCGGAGCTCGACTACGCCCCCGGGGCTGGGCCCTCACTGACTGCAGCGGAGTTTAAAGCCCCGGCGGCCAATGAGGAGGGCGTCTTTGACCAGCAGGAAGGAGAAGCCGACGAGGAGCCATTGACCAGGAGAACAAGGACGGAGTCGGAGTTGCGGAGCGAGGACCCGAAGTGTCGGCCCGCCACTGGGACAAACCAGGACGAGAAGCCAGGAGGCCTACTTCGCTCAGCGCCCTGCCACGTTCCCGGAGGAACGTGGCTGCAACAGGTGCGTGCACGGCTCCGGGGGTCCGGGAAGAGGGCAGAGTTCCTTAGTCCGGGAGGGGATAGCGGGGGCGGTACGGGATAGATTCCTTCCCTGCCTCCATCCGGTGGTGGCGCTCCTCTCCTCTGTCTGCACACCCCCTGATAAAAACCCGGTGATCCCACACACCCGTCCCTCAAACCCCTCAAGAGCCTGATACTGAAGGCTGTTTATTTTCTTTCCTCCCTTCCCATTTCCTGCGTTTCCTGACCGGAGCGGAGCGAGGAAGACACGGCAACGACCGACGAGAGGCCAGCCCGTTCCTACCGAAGCAGACGCGGACCGGCATTTGTTGAATCCCACCCAGTGCTGTAATCCCCAATAAAGTACCTGCATACTGCACAGTTATCGTCTCCTGTGGCCTCCTTATCCCGCGACAGATGGGTGGTGGGGAGACTAGATGGGTGCAGTTTCAAAGTGTGAACGAGTGTATTAAAAGTCACCAGACTGACTACAAAAACAGGTATGACAACAAACACGGGGTGGTAGGAGGCACGTTCAAGGTGGATGAGTTGGTTGTGGTCCAAGTCCCTGATGCCAAGAGAAACGGAATCAGTATGTTTTCGAAACCTTCTAGGATAGCGAAAGATAGTACCAATATGGTGACTCTTCTGGCTGGATGAATGTGGAGCATGGACAAAACTATGGTGGTTCGGCCTACAGGGGCTATGCCTCCTTTGCCAGATTCAAAGGTACTTCCTGTGTCTGACCCTATGGAGGGTCGACATTTTCCCCTTTGTGGCACAAGGACTGTGTCTTCCATTAAATCTATTATAGGAAGGAGATGTGTTGTGATCTCCTTGTATTAAATTGTACACTATGTTACCAGCTATCCATAAAGAGGTAATTGTACCTGCAGTTCTATAGGTTTTCCATATGTTATGTTATAGGTATTGGTCCGTTCCATTTCCCCAGCGTCTTTGAGTCTGTGGAGCATTCCATGATGATTGCCGTGGCTGTTTGACAGTTGTGACAGTTGGATTGGATTGAGGTTGTGGAGAGGCGAATAAACGTCCTTCTCTGATGATTTACTGCTCTTTTTTTTCCACAGTATGGTTCCCCCATAATGTTTTGCCTTCAACCCTTCTTCACACACATATATATTCAACCATAAATGATACATACATTTGTTAAGCAGACCTGAAGAATATCTATATATTTTAAAAAACATAGGTATTATACATATTTGTATAAAGAAATACACATTTCTAGATATACATATAATCAAATTAATCATATTTATATACACAGGGATATGCTTACATTAGTGTTTGCAGGATGGTGGTTAGAGTAGCTCTTCTGAAGATAAGATAGTTATCCATGGATCTTATGTTTTGGGGTAATGAATTCCATAGTTTGGCTGGTTGAACAGAGAAAGATGTACTGCCTATGGTTTTTTTCCTTGTATGATGGGGATTTGAGGCAAGGTGCCAATCTGGAGTGGAGGTTCCTTTGTTGAATGTATTTGGTGATTTTATTCCAGATGAAAAGCAGTCCTGTTCCATGTATTGCTTTGTGGGTGATACAAGGCAGCTTGAAGGTGGATCTTCTGGCAAGCGGTAACCAATATAGGGCTCTCAAGGCATGGGAGATGTGGATTTGTGAATTTACATATAGGTAGTAGTCTAGTATCAGAGTTCTAATTAATGCATGTACGTCACCCCCAGGGTAGATCCTGGACAGCCCAGAAGTCAGGGTGCAGTGTATTTAAAAAGTGGGATATGTATTTTTAGTTTTACATATCTTGGTAGTGAAAAACTCTTAAACTAATGTTTCAATACTCTAAAACCTATCTCTTCCGTAGGTTAACATTGGAGTCACCTTATTATATCTAATAAGTGATAGTTTCCAAATGGGAGCAGGGAAGAAATTTGTGTTTGGTGCCAATTGTAATGAACAATCCTCTCTCATGGTGCAGTCAGATTTTAAATTGCAATTTTATAAATGCCACTTATAGAAAGTTACATAATACACAAGATTATCTAGCTGACAATTTTCATGTTGCTTCCCATTAGCAACCTGAGACCAAACTTCTGAATGTGTTGATCTACAAAATTTATTATGTTTTTCTTTACACAATTTTTTGTAAATTGTTCAAGTAGTTAATTATAGGACATATCAAGATTACACCTCTTGCTTACATCAAAACATAAAACAAAATAACACAAACCTTGAACATGAAACTTGAAACACGTCGGCACGCATTACCCAAGGGGAAAACAAGTCTTTTATAAATAGAGAGAGTCTCACAGGGAAATCATCTCTAAATACGTGACCCTGTGTGCAAGAACACTATTCCCTTTGGTTGGCAACCTCCAAATATTGTTAAATTCTGGCAATGAATTCAAGAGTAGGGTTGCTTTGCAAAAGTTGACTGATCTAATATTTGAAAACTGTCTTGTTATTTGTGTATTTTTTGTCATATGAAATTATTCTGTTAATTATGTTCAAGGTTTGTGTTATTTTGTTTTATGTTTTGATGTAAGCAAGAGGTGTGATCTTGATCTGTCCTATAATTAACTACTTGAACAATTTACAAAAAATTGTGTAAAGAAAAAGCATAATACATTTTGTAGATCAACACATTCAGAAGTTTGGTCTCAGGTTGCTAATGGGAAGCAGCATGAAAATTGTCATCTAGTTAATCTTGTGTATTATGTATGTACACGCCAGACGGGCAAGCTTTTCCTCATTCCGGAATGAGGAAAAGCTTGCCCGTCTGGCCTGTGTGATTTTCGGCAACAAATGTGCCGTTAACAGGGTGTTACAGTCGAATGAATTTTCCTGTGGCAAGGTGATTAGCTGGTACGAGAGGCCTCGGCTACCACCTGTCACTTCGAATACAAAATTGAAGCCTAGTAAGGTGATTGACGACCTCGAGCCCTGACGAAATTGCCGCTAAATCAACAGGCAATGAAACATGTTGGCCCATCCTGATTTGGTCTGCAACATGCAGTTGTTTTTTAATCTTGAGTAAACTCACGAGATTTGAATAAAAGCATCTTGTGGTATACGTGAGCTATAACTCAATTTTAATTATAGAAATATTTTCTATTTCATGGGGTTTGTTCTTTTTGTGATATATATACACAAAACACTCTTTTCACCTTTGCTGCTCGTATTAGACACTTTTTTGTTTTCACAGTCGAGATGGCCACCAATGATGAGAAACGTGGGCATAGCTGGTGAGAACCAACCAGTAAGCTCCTTTGGTGTTGCGCACGTGAGGTGGCATCTCTTCTTCACACAATTTTTTAACACACCTGATTATTTGGGGGTATATTTCGGGTGAAGTGATGGATAAACCCAAGAGTGAATTTGTTTTTAAAGATTGAGAATAGGGCAATGCGGATTGATAAAATTTAAACTTTTTGAAAGGGGGACAACAAGTTGTAGACCCATGTTCAATCTTTTACATTTAAAGTGAGTTTAGCCCTGATCGGTCAGGTCTTGTTTTTGATTGTGATGTTCGAGTGGAGGGCGACCTGATTGATTTTCCCTCTATAGCTCCTTATTGT
Source organism: Calotriton arnoldi (assembly GCA_963921515.1). NCBI lineage: Eukaryota > Metazoa > Chordata > Amphibia > Caudata > Salamandridae > Calotriton > Calotriton arnoldi. The sequence continues at coordinate 1,754,271 of CAWUFW010003497.1, forward strand.
GGGTATTCCTACAACCTTGCACCTGCACCTGGATTCTGCCATCTGTAAGTCCACTCAGCCAAGTCATGCCACCCCAGTCCTGGACCCTGAGAAGTGAGCCTAAGACTGGACCTGCATCCGTTGAGCCCAGGACACCCTAATGCTAGGTGACTGGCTTCCTGACTAGAGCTTCAGGGTCAGATAGCTCCAATCACCTTGAACCCAGCGATTGGAATCTGCCATCTGTGAGTCCTACCCTGCTAAAAGGTGCCACCACAATCTTGGACCCTAGGAAGTAGGCCTTAAAGTGCTCTTCCAGCCCATCTGTGGATCCAATAGAACCAAGACATCTCCTCTGCTGCATGTAGCAAACCTGAGCAGAACCAATGCATCATCTCTGTTATGAGGATTATCTCTACATCAACCTCTCAGCCCGCATTGGAAAGCTACGCCAACACAGGCCCTCTCATCAGAAATCTCTCATCGATGTCAGCTTTGACAATGATGCAGGTTCTCGCATCGCAGTCTCACAGCTCTTTGGAATCAATGCATTGCCTCGATTGTACATGACATCCTAGACGCCAGACTTGTCATCACAAGCCCTTGTTGATAGGATCCTCAACAACGACACAGAACCTCGCATCGCAACTTCGGAGCTCCTCAGAAACGACCCATCGCTAAACTACTAAAGAGTAGAGCACAGGTTAATTTGGAGATTTGCTTGTGCCTCACCCTGACAAGGACTGTGGATGCTGTTTGAGGTGGGTGTCATCCCCCTCAACGCGTAGCCTAATTTCTTATATTGGTGATCAGTGGTGAGGATTAGGACTTGTGTTTGTACAGTGCCATAAAGTAATTTTGTGTTACACTAAAAATCCCTGCTACATAATCTGAGACCAAATTAAGTTTTAAATAATCTGTGATTGGCCTTTTTGCTTTTTCCAGGTTCACCCTTACTTTACCTGTATGTTTGTGCCTGGGACTTTACCTGCAAAGATGGAATTTGAGCTCTTCAATCTGGAGAGCTACACAGTAGCTGAGCTCAAGGCATTTTGTAAGGAGAGGGGGCTGCCCACCAAAAGGCACACCAAGAAGGCGGAACTCTAAGGGGGATATTCTCAAGAACGTGCGATAAACATCGCCAAAATAGGTTAACGCAAGTTTACATATCGCCGTCTATCGCGGGAAAATAACTTCGTGTTAACGTCATATTTTCAACACGGCGGTGCCATGCGATAGTCTCCCGATAACGCGTCAAATGTCAAAGATAACATTACCGGGACGGCGATGAAAATCCAAACCCGAACGCGAAAAAAGTTGCGATGGGCCCAACCGCGATAAGACAATCAGCGAAAAGCAGCGCCAGGCCTGCAAATCACACACACAACAGGCGGGAAAAATCACTACAAAAGCAGAAAAAAAAATTAAACAAACAAAAAACGAACTACAGCGAAGCACAATGGAGGCAGCCGGAGCAGGTACAGAGGACAGCCAGAACCCCACAAGCCCCACGGAGGAGCAGCCTGGGACCTCGGGGACAGGGAAGGGCAAGGACAAGAAGAAGAGAAAGACGCGGTTCAGTCCGCAGGAAAACAGGATCCTGATCACGGAGGTGGTAGAACACCATCAACAACTGTTCGTCACCTCCACTGTGTCATTGGCAACCAAAAATGCAACATGGCAGTCCATCTTGGACAAGGTGAATGCAGTCGGAGTGCTGAGGAGGACAATGGAAGAGCTCAAGAGGCGCTGGAATGATGTGAAGCGCAAGACCAAGCAGAAACTCGCCAACAACCAGAAGGCAGCAATGCAGACTGGAGGTGGGAGTCCAGCGCCACAGGAGGAGCTGGATGAGATGGAGGAAATGGTGTCCACAGTCATCAGTGTGGTGACGGTGGCAGGAGTTGGGGCACCGGACACTGCTCTACATGACCTGACACTACAGCAACAGGGTGAGTAACCACCAGGGACTGGGGGGACGGGGGGAGATGGGCACAATGGCACACATGCACAATTAAGTATAGCACAGTGCACACCCACAATGACTCTGGATCATGTCCCTGATCCCCTTGGCACACTGCAGCACACATAGAAAAAGCAAGTAGGCCCCCGTCGACTATGTGCCCAGAGGGGACCCGTCCCACACATCACCAATCCCACAACCAACCAATGCACATGTGCCAAACCCAGCAAAGTGGCATGTCTGTGAGCCACACTGACAATGCAAGTGACACTGCATGACGAATAGCATGACTGCAGTCAATATATCATGACATGTTGTTGTGGACCACATCCGTAAAGGAGCAGGTCACACTCTGACACATCCACGTGCACAAACAACCCCTGACCTCAACAACACATCTGCGGACAAAACATGCCCCAGAGTCCCAAGTCCCACCAAGAGCCCAATTTATCTAAGAATGCAACATCTCAGCACTGTATAAGCACAGAAGTCAAAGGCACACCGCCTGAAATGGATAAGGGGCAGCCAAATCAGAGCTGCAGGGAAGACTCTCCCAAAATGCAGCACACACATAACATTCAGAGCACATCAACTTTGACAACAATGTGGTATAAACTGCAACACGTTCACAACAGAACAGAAGACACAACTGGTGCCGCTTGTGTGTAGAAACTAGACAAACACATTTGGCATAGCAGGGAAGTGTGAGATGATAATGTACAAGTACAAACACACATCCGTGATGTTGTCGAAATGTCCACTGTCCTGCATCAAATAGGCAGCTCCTCCCAAACAGTCACAATGTACATTGTCATGTAGTTTGTATGTAAACCTGTACAATGCATCAACATACATGTGAACACAATGTTAAACTGCATCTCCCCATCACATTGCAGAGGGAGAACCAACACCTCCTGCAGAGCAGACCCAACAGCTCTTCACTGAAGACGAAGAGGACCTCCACACCTTCGACACCGACGCCCTCCAAGAGTTCATGGACAGCTACGGCACCTCACCTCCAGGAGCAGGGCAGCCCAGCTGCATTGAGGAGATGCCACCCCCTGCACAGACCACACAGCAGGAAGCACCCACCACCACGGCTGACTCCCAGGACCCCCACAAACAACACATGGCCTTCCAACGCCGTGTGTCAGAGGTCCAGGAGAAGATGGCTGATCAGGTGCGGGTGGGGTTCTACCTCATGGCAGCCAAACTTGATGCCATACATGGGTGTCTGAGTACCATCAGGGACCACTTACAGTCCCTAACGGACACCCACAGTCCGCTCCATGCTCTCCAACGATCCATGGCTGACATCGCTGGAGTCATGATACTGAGACAAAAATAACTGTCCAGTCAGAGTGGCTCCAGCGATGTCAGCCGGGAGTTGGGACAGATGCGGGGGCTCATGGAGAACATGGAGCGGATAACGGCGGAAAGAATGACTGCCACGGCTGCACACCAGCGAGATGTGGCTGGGACCTTCCATGCCCTGCAGCACATCGTCATAGAATTGCTGCCTCAAGGCCTTGCGCAGATGAATGCTGCTGCTGCTTCTACATCCACATCTCCGCCCCCTGATGTGTCACTGCCTCACAGTGTCGCAGGCAATCCACCACCACCAACGTGTGAGGCACATGTGACATCAGAGTACGAAGATGCAGGTGAATCAACCTTACTGGTAAGGAGGAGGCAGTAGCATTCATGTCCGCCATATGTCCTGTTTCTGCTTGGTTCTGTCCTTTGCATCATCACCTTCCACTGTCCCCCGATACACTCTACGACACTCACCTTGGACGTCGACATGGACTGCCATTTTCTGTTTGGTTACCAATGACACAGCGATCAGACTGCAGACTGAACTCTTCCTCTTCCGATTTACTTGTCATTCCCTGAAGGACTCTGGCTGGCCCTCCACGGGCAAATAATGTGAAGTGGGGTTTGCATGGCCCTGTACTGCTCCAGCTGCAACACTCCACTGGATGTGAATTAAACATTCAGAAACGCACAGATGTGTCATGCCTTTGATCATTCAAGTATGAGAGTATGGATGAATGTAGGGTCAGTGATTCCCCCTTACATTCATGCTGCTCATGTCGTGGGACTTGAGTCACAGGGTGCAACAGTGCCGATTCCGGGCCGGGTGGCGTAGACACTACAGCAGAGACACAAGCATCAGTTACTTCCATGTCCAGCCCAGAACTGAAGCACGCCCAGAGCCCCGGGCTCATTGTTCCCACCCCTACGCTGGCCTGCCATACACCAGGCCAGTCCACTCCGCTTACGCTCAGAGGGGGGGACAACAAAGCTACATGTCACAGGTCTTCCCTGGAGTGATCTGCTGATCATTGGTCTAGTCGTCAGCATGCCACAGCCACTCCCTGAGGGCTGGTTCACACCCACACCACACCCATCCAGCACAGGCGTCACAGGACATGTGACCCTGCCAATAAAAGGGGCCTAGCACGTCACATACCCCACTGTCGGAGATGACATGATGGCGTCCGCACCACGCTACCCAATCATGAAGGGTCCATGACTTGTGGCGCACTGAGTTGGTGGCACCCGCTGCACTGCAGCCCGCACGGGCCTACCGCCACGGGACGATGACTTGCGGTGCACTGAGTTGGTGGCACCCGCTGCACTGCGACCCGCACAGGCCTACCGCCACGGGACGATGACTTGCGGTGCACTGAGTTGGTGGCACCCGCTGCACTGCGACCCGCACGGGCCTACCGCCACGTGACGATGACTTGCGTTGCACAGGGTCAGTGGCACCCGTCGCACTGCGGCTGGCATGGGCCTACCGCCACGTGACGATGACTTGCATTGCACAGGGTCAGTGGCACCCGCTGCACTGCGGCTGGCAGGGGCCTACCGCCACGTGACGATGACTTGCGTTGCACAGGGTCAGTGGCACCCGCTGCACTGCAGCCGGCAGGGGCCTACCGCCACGTGACGAGGACTTGCGTTGCACAGGGTTAGTGCCACCTGAAGAGCTGAGCGGGTGTGCAGCCTGCGATGATGCGTTGGCCTCGATACGGCGTCCAGCGAATCAAGACTCAAATTGAACAGTGTGCCCTGCTGGACCGCAGTGTTCATGCAGGCAGCAGTCAGCACACACATGACTCTGCGGTGCGGTGCCGCGGGGTGCGCTGGGGGCCTGTGGCGCGGAATCCAGCGATCAGCTGAGGAGGATGCACCGGCATGTGGTGGGCCCTCTTGGAGACACGCCGGTGGCGGCAGGTGAGCATTGAGGCCTGGGTGCGCAGGGGCGGCCAGTCATCGCTGGGCGGAGGACTGGTCTGGGGACCAGGGCTGGGGTGCAGCAGGCGCACAGGATCGCGCAGGCGCCACCGGTCACGGCAGCGGACTCGTGGCTGGGTGGGGGGCACCGCCCTTGTTGACACGACCCTGCATGCGATGATCGTGATGTGCGCGGGTTGGTTTGGGACGTAGCCACCTCATCTCCAGTGTGAATGTGCCCGTTGAAGGTGGTCGGCCACGTGTGTGTAGGCCTATGGACAGGTTGTGGCGGAGACTGAGACACACGCAGTAGTCACTTTGGTGGTGGATTTGTGACGTGTGCATTCCCACAGTTGTGAGTTGGGGGATTGTGGAGTTGAGGTGTGTGGTGTGTTCAGTTGCTACTTGCCGATGGGCAGTGCATTTCCATGGGGGCCATCCTCAAAGCGCTGGTTGGTGGCGGACTTGCGGCATGTGGGAATCATGCACACTGCCTGGGGCGTTTGCGACGACATTGGTGGACAGGCCACGGTGGTCCACTTTTGTATGCACAGTGATGGCATGCATGTGGTTGCTGTTGCGGTGATTGTGTGCAGTGTCGGCAGGGGGCATAAGTCATACACGTGTGCTGTGAATTGCCCCCAACACGTGCGTGACGCCAGCTATGGCGTAGTTCCCTTGCGTGGTCTCAAGATGTTCCTGTGAAGTGTGGGGGGAGTGAGGGGCAGGGGTATCAAGCTGACACACACCGTGATCCTTTCAGGTGCGATGAGTCCTGCATGATGTGACCGTAACAGCAGTTTGTGTGGTTCTTTACCTTCCTCTTCATTCCTACGACGGTTACGGCCACACGTAGTTCTGTTACAGTCTTCTCATGCATGGTTTATCAGGCCTGTGAGCATTCCAGTTTGTCCAAGTGCAGTACACTGTACCAGATTAGGCATGTGACTATACTGAAGTTTGACCATTGCCACCATTTCTCCCACAGGTTTCTGAAGACACGTTGCCCTGTTGAAGTTCCACGTTGGGAATGGAACGCGATGGCTGAGCTTTTTGTTTTGTTGATTTATGTGTTTGTAATAAAGTTCTGTTTTTACACTACTGTTGACTACTGGACTTCATGCAAAAACAACAATTGATGGACAGAATACAGAACAATGTCATACATTCACCCCAGTACAGAGATCTGGGCCTAAATCCATCGTTTTTTTGCTCACCATGCCATTCCAGTTTGGACCCAGCCATATGCAACTCAGTCTTGACCCTGCGGCCAATGGGAACAGTCCAGCCCGAACTGCCAGGCCAGGTCCTCCTTGGACTGGAAACAAGCATCCTAGGACCGGTTTCGGGCTTTCAGCCCTCATCAGCCAGGAAGCTTGATTCCAGTGGCATGGAAAGCACGGGACCCACGACTGGACTTCATGACCTGGCGCACCCACATTTTGGTTACTACGATCTTGGGTCTGGGGCACAGAGACGTCTAGCACGGCTGGCGTTGGAGTTGGTTGCGCAGGTACACTACGAATTGGAACTATCGTGTGGTGCGGATACAGGGGCCCGCCGTTGCTTTTGTGGACATGCATCCATGACATGTGTGAGGGAGTTTGATGGGGCTGGCTGTGTGACTCCTACGACTCAGGCAGATGTTGGTTGGAAGGTACCAGGGGCCAACAGGTGCAGCACAGCCAGCAGCTTTGTCTGCGGGGGATGTAGGTTGTCCGCTGTGTTGGTACCGTCAGCCTGTGGGCAATGTGGGTCAGGATGCGGATGATGGTTGTCCTTTCGAGCCTGTGTTGGCCAATGGCTTCCTCTGGCGTTGAGTCTCTGGGGCTGGTGCGTTTTAGGGTCGTCCGCTGTCCTGCACTGCCTAGGTGGTAGTCCGGGGGGAGGGTGGTCCGGGGGGGCCTGCGGGTGGTGGCGGTGGGTGTTGTGGCCCTCTTGGGTCTCCGAGCTGCATGATCATTGGCTCCATGGCATCTGTTGGTCTTCAGATGTGGCTCTGGGCTGGGCTCCCTTTCTACTGCAGTTGGTCATCCTGCTTAACACCAGTAAAAGGCAGGTGTTAAATCCCTGCTGCTAACGCGCCTTATCCCCTGTTCTTGGTTCGCATCGCAGATCTGACTGGTCATTGAGAATCTCGCGAAGTGGTGTTTTTGTGTGTTTATGCACGGGAACGCCTACTCTGCATATCATTAGCGTTAGTTGTCGCACTCATCCGTGGCGATGTTTTTTGCGGCAGCTATTGCTGGTAAACTGGCGATATTGGCAGTTTGCACCAGCTTGGGAATAGGGCGATAAATCTATTGCCACTTTTACGGCGCTAAAGTGCTGATAAATCGGCGATGTGTCCTTGAGAATATGCCCCTAAAAGTCTCTGAGGGCATGGGTGGAGGCCCACCAGTTGCCAGTCACAACAGATGACGAGAATGGGGAGGGTGATGTGGAGGAACCAGAGCAGGGCCCTTTTTATTCTGGTCCTGAGATGCAGCAGTCAGCTGAGGGGAATGAATTATGTTGGACCTACAGAGAGCAGTGTGTCTTCTCAAGGCTTTTCCCCAGCGGAGGTGGCAGACAGGAAGGCAGAGAGAAAGTTTAGGCTGCAGATGACCAAGTTAAAAATGGAGGAGAGAAAAATGTCCATGCTGGAAAAAGAAATTGGCCATGGAGGTATGAATTGCTTTGGAGCGGTTTGCTCATGAGAGGAGCCTTAAGGAGTTGGACATCAAGGCCAGGTGAGCAGGGTCCAGCAGTAATGGTAGCAGTGTACCTACAGTGCCCTCTGGAGACAAGAAGGTCTATATTCCTAAATTCTGGTGCCTGACTTCATTGTGGGGGATGACATTGACAAGTGGTTTGAAGATTTTGAGGTGGCTTTATAGATGCATAGGATCCCTGTGGGGGATTGAGGGGTTAGCCTCTGGAAGCATATCTCTAGCGAGGTGAGGGATCCTCTACTAGCCCTAGAGAAAGGGGAAGGATTAGGTATCCACCTATTAAGGAAACTCTTGTAAGGAAATATGGCCTCACCCCTGATAAGTACAGGTAGAAGTTTAGGGACAATAAGAATCTGTCCCAGCAGTCCTGGGTGAATTGTGTGGATTCCTTTGGAAGACACTGGATGGTGGGTGAAAGGCAGTAAAGTAAAGGATTACCAGGGGCTATACAATCAAGAGAGTACATGTTCAGTGTTTGTTTTGCAGAGCCTTGCCAACATCTTATTGATAGTAAGCTCACTGACCCGAGGGAGCTTTTTAAGGAGATGGACTGCTGGCTCAGCACCAGGGTACACAAAAAGGCATCTACTGACGATTACCACAAGGGTAGGCAGGGTCTCCATTAGGATAAGGAGGGGGGTACAAACATAAAACAGTTCTCTAAATGCCCCCAAACTAGTCATAAGGGTCAGGACTACAAATCCCAGCTTGATCAGAAAAATAAGTGGTTCCCTGACATTTAGTCTTCAGGGAAGGCATCCCTTAGGTGTTGAGTGCCAACAGGTTGGGCACTACAAAGGGAATGCCAAAATGGTTGGTTAGTGTAGAGCTTGGGGAGTAGATTGCCCCAGATAGTATGAGGGTAGTGTAAAGGTTACCCTAGTGTCCCTGGGTGATGGAGAGATGGTGCAAAGAACTCACATGCCTAGTAACACTAGGAAATATAGTCAGAGGGTCACCATCAATGGGCAGAGGGTAGAGGCTCTGAGAGACACTGCAGCCAACATGACAACTGTCAGAAGTCATCTGGTGAACTCAGAGCAGGTAGTCTCTAATGCATTCCACCAAATTATTACAACTGACTACCATGAGAGTCACTAGCCAGTCGCTCTGGTTCCCTTTGAGTGGGAGGGTCTCAGGTTCCTTGAGGGTAGCTGCGAGTCAGTCCATACCTGTGGATTGTTTGCTTGGCAATGACCTAGAGTACACCATGTGGAATGAGGTGGAGCTCATGTCAAATCTGGAGTTGTTTGTGTTGCCTGAGTGGGTGTGCTTGACCACACAGTCCATGGCTGCCTGGGAGGGTAGTCAGGAGGACCTGGAGCCAGATGGGATGGCCCAGGTACCTGCCATGAAGAAGAAGGGCAGAGGGCAGAGGGAAACCTGCTCCTGAAACTCCCACGGTCCTGTAGAAGGCTGAGGCTGAGGGAGAAGGCCTGGAGTCCAAAGTGGGGGACAATCCTGCCCTGGGGAAGCTTGCTGAACTGACCAACTGGCAGAAGGAAAGTGGCCACACCAGTGAAGAGTTCTGCAATGTGCACGTGGAGTGATCTACTCTTGAGGGCCTACGGTAGCCGGCAGGGGCCCAGGCAGCTGGTGATACCTCTGGTGATCACCTGTTGGAGTGGGAGAACGGTCTTCTGTATAGCGAGCCTAAGGTTCCTGAGCCTGGTGCAACACATTTGTTGGTGGTCCCCCTTTACTACAAGGCCTTCCTACTGGAGCTGGATCATTATGTTCCCCTGGCAGGTCATCTAGTGTAGGACAAGACCTTTGAAAGGCTTGTCACCCACTTTTATTGTACCTGGATGAGGATAGCCTCAGATGCATTCTGCAGGTCATGCCCTTCCTGCCAAGCCAGTGGCAAGTCAGGAGGGTAGCTCAAGGCTCCCCTATAGCCATTCCCTGTCATTAGCAATCTATTTGAATGGGTGGGCATCAACATTGTTGGAACTCTGGACCCAAAGACAGCCCTTGGCAACAGGTGCTTCCTGGTCTTGGAGGACCATGCCACCTAGTACCCGGATGTTATACCTACAAGGTCAGTGACTATGCCTGCAGTGGCCAAGGTACTGCTGGGGATTTTTTCCCATGTGGGGGTTCCCCAAAGGGGTAGTATCTGACGGTTCACTGACAAAATATCGATGTTAAAAATATAGCAGTAATAAAATATCGATGCAAGAATATAGAATGCAACAAAATCGACTCCCAAAAATATTGATGTAAAAAATATAGTTGTACAAAATATCGAATTTTATGTATATATAAAATAAAATAATAAATATTAAATATGTTGAATAATACACTTAATATAAAAAAATAAAGTAGATTTAATATAAATTTAAAAAATAATAAATAAACTTAATTAGAAAAAGTTAAAACACAAATACATAATAATTCATATATATTTACTTTAAAACAATTAATAAACTATTAATTTCAATTTATTTTATAATTTTAAAACTATATAAAAATTTACAAATATATATATATATATTCACTGAAAAAACCATAGGTTTTAGGGACAGTTATAGTTAGTTGGACATTGCACTCGTACAAAACCCGTGAAATTCCCCGTTATAGTTAGTCCAGCTAACTATAACTCACGCCCGCAATGCACTGCTGATGACGTCACATATTACATCACTCATGACATGGTCAGTGACATCACTGATGACATCACTGATGACATCTCAAATGACATCACTGATGACATCACTGATGACATCATCTAGTGACTGTGTGTTTCTGTAAAGTTTAAATATTTTTAATATATATAGGAAAAGACGTATTGAAGAATGAGTGGGTGTGTAAGTGTCTGTATGGATGATTTAGTAGGTGCGTGACTGACTGTATAAGTGAGTGATTTAACGTATCTTACTGAATGCATGGGTTAGTGACTAAACTGGGTGAATGTCTGTATCCGTCTGTCTGTTGCTTTGTAAGTGGCTGCATGTGTTTGAGAATAGCTACATGAGTGTCTATATGAGTTATTGAATGCTTGTGTGAGTATCTGTGTGGGTGCCTGAGTGTTTGTGTGGGAGGGGTGTGTGCGACTCTGTGCATAGATGTGTGAGTGGGTGATTCACTGGGTGGATGGTTTCAAGAGTGCATCTGTGATAGACTGTATGGGTGGGTAAGTGTGTGTAAGAGTGTGTTAGTGAGTGAATGTATGTCCCAGTGGTACATGTGTGAGTAACTACATATGTGAAAGGCAGTATATATGTGTGTTGGAGTATATAAATAGCTATAAGCAAGAGTGACTGATTGTGATAGTGGCTGTATGGATGAGTGTGTGCTTGTATCAGTGATTGTATAAGAGCGTAAGAATGTGCTAGTATTTGTATGAGTAAGTGAGCTGGTGTGTGTATAACTGTATAGGTGAGTAAATGGTAGTGTGTTTAATTATTTGCATGACTGACTAGGTGTGTGAGTACCTCTATGGATGAGTGGCGGTGTTTGAGTGTCTATATAGGAGTATGAGTGCATATGATAGTCCTGTACTGAGTGACCGTAAATATGAGTGACTGTTCGGGTGAGTGAGTGGATGTGTGTGTGTAGACCTAAGAATCAGTGAGTGGGTATGTAGTTATTGGTGTTGGAGTGTCTATGGTTTTGCGAATGGCAGTCTGTACTTTAGAGTGGGTGTATCAAAGGTTATATTAGGGTGTGAGAAGATGCATGAAATTATCACATGGATGATGTCATCAGTGATGTCATCAGTGAAGTCATTTGAGATGTCATCAGTGATGTCATCAGTGATGTCACTGACCATGTCATGAGTGATGTAATATGTGACGTCATCAGCAGTGCATTGCGGGCGTGAGTTATAGTTAGCTGGACTAACTATAACGGGGAATTTCACGGGTTTTGTACGAGTGCAATGTCCAACTAACTATAACTGTCCCTAAAACCTATGGTTTTTTCAGTGAATTTCAAAGGTTTTTTAAATGTTAATTTGTAACTATAACGTCCCTGAAACCTATGGTTTTTTCAGTGAATTTCAAAGGTTTTTTAAATGCTAATTTGTAACTATAACATGTCTGAAACCTACGGTTTTTTCAGTGAATTTCAAAGGTTTTGTAAATGACAATTTTTAAATGTATTAATTGTTATATAAATTTTTAAAATACTGATTTACTACATTTTTAGAAACAATTTTTTTTACATATTTTATTATTTAAATTACATTGTAATTACATTATACATTACATTACAAAAAATACTTTCTCAGAATGAATTACTTTAGTTTAAATACTTTGCACATAGGCAATAGACTTTTAAGTACAGTAGTTACAGTTGTTGCAATGTGCAACACATTTTCAAACACAATGCAACATTCAGCTCAATGTGAATTTCTAGTTAAATGCAATTAGTTACTTTATGGATTACTTTTCTAACCACAGGACTGGATCCTAGATTCAGTCCTGGCACATCTCCTGTAAACAGTTGAGTAAAAGCGTTTTGGTTACAGTCGTGATTTTTAAGGAATATTATTGTACTTTAAAAGTTGACACTTAGAAACTTTTTCTCATAGAATCACCAATGTTATCCTATGGAAGGAAATTCACTTAGCAGGTAAAAACTGTTATCGTTACTTTTTCTTACTCAGTGTTGGATCCTGGATCCAGCACTGGTGCATCTCCTGTAAACAGTTGAATGAATGCGTTTAAGTCATACAGGCGATTTTTAAGGAATATTTGTAGTTTGTGAAAATCGACACTTTGAAAGTTTTCTGCTGAAAACCAGACAATGGATTCCTATGTTAGAAAATATAAGTTACTGGTAAGTACGGTTAAAATTACTTTTCAGGGTCAGTGCTGGGCTAAAAGATGCAGCACTGGGTTCTCTCCTGATAACAGGTGAGTAAATTGGAATTCGTACTTTGGTTGATTTTAGAGGAATATTATAAAGTTCCAAAACTCCACACTTAGAAGAATTTCCAAGTGAAACCAGTCAATGTTAGCCTATGAAGGAAATTCAAGTTACCGGTAAGTACGGTTAAAATTAATTTTGAGGATCAGTACTTGGCTGAAAGATGCAGCACTGAGGTCTCTCCTGATAACAGGTGAGTAAATCAGAATTCGGATTTCGGCTGATTTTAGAGGAATATTTTAAAGTTCCAAAATCAACACTTAGAAACTTTTTCAGCAAAAAGCAGGCAATGATATCCTATGCAAGGAAATTCAAGTTACTGGTAAGTACGGCTAAAATTACTTTTGAGGATTAGTACTGGGCTGAAAGATGCAGCACTGAGGTCTCTCCTGATAACAGGTGAGTAAATCGGAATTCGTATTTCGGCTGATTTTAGAGGAATATTTTAAAGTTCCAAAACTCCACACTTAGAAGAATTTCCAAGTGAAACCAGTCAATGTTAGCCTATGAAGGAAATTCAAGTTACCGGTAAGTACGGTTAAAATTACTTTTCAGGACCAGTACTGGGCTGAAAGATGCAGCACTGAGGTCTCTCCTGATAACAGGTGAGTAAATCGGAATTCGTATTTTGGCTGATTTTAGAGGAATATTTTAAAGTTCCAAAACTCCACACTTAGAAGAATTTCAAAGTGAAACCAGTCAATGTTAGCCTATGGAAGGAAATTCAAGTTACTGGTAAGTACGGTTAAAATTACTTTTCAGGACCAGTACTGGGCTGAAAGATGCAGCACTGAGGTCTCTCCTGATAACAGGTGAGTAAATCGGAATTCGTATTTCGGCTGATTTTAGAGGAATATTTTAAAGTTCCAAAACTCCACACTTAGAAGAATTTCCAAGTGAAACCAGTCAATGTTAGCCTATGAAGGAAATTCAAGTTACCGGTAAGTACGGTTAAAATTACTTTTCAGGACCAGTACTGGGCTGAAAGATGCAGCACTGAGGTCTCTCCTGATAACAGGTGAGTAAATCGGAATTCGTATTTCGGCTGATTTTAGAGGAATATTTGCACAATGGTGAAGGGAGGGGCGGGGCCTCAGGTGACATCTGTGCAAACGCGCCCCGTTGCGCGTTTTAAGTTGGGGGATTAAGTCCCCTTGAATCCTGAGGGTCCCTAGGGGCCAACTAGCCCACCAGGAACCTCCAATATGCGCCAGGGGGCTGCGTTGCAGAGACGTGTAGAGAGGCCACACCCCTTTACACCTCTCTGCAACGCAGCTCTGTGGCGCTTTCTGGATGTACCTGTTGGGCTAGTTGGCCCCCAGGGACCCTCAGGATTGAAGGGGATTTAATTCCCATCTTAAAACGCGCCACGGGGCCTGTTTGCACACATGTCACCTGAAGCCCCGCCCCTCCCTTCACCACTGTGCAAACGCGCCCCGTGGCGCGTTTTAAGTTGGCGGATTAAGTCCCTTGAATCCTGAGGGGACCCGGAGACCAACTAGCCCACCATATACCTCCAAAAGCGCCACAGAGCTGCGTTGCAGAGAGGTGTAAAAGGGCGTGGCCTCTGTACACCTCTCTGCAAGGCAGCCCCTGGCGCATACTGGAGGTACCTGGTGGGCTAGTTGGCCCCCAGGGACCCCCAGTATTCAAGGGAAATTGCTCCCTCTGCAAACGCGCCAGGGGCGCGTTTGCAGAGTGGTGAAGGAAGGGGCGGGGCCTGCGGGCCCGATCGTTTTAAAATTATTTTTTTTTCTCCCTGAAGGGGGGCTGTGTGGCCCCCTTCCTTTTTCTTTTTTGGGCCCTGGGGACCCCATCCCCCAGGGCCTTATCCCTTTTTAAAATTACCTTTAAAAAAAACGGGAAGGGGGCCGCGTGGCCCCCTTCCCTTGGCCTGTATTGGCCCCGGGGACCCCATCCCCCGGGCATGGCCTCTATATTTTTTTTTGAGGGGGCAGCGTGGCCCCCTCCTCTGGCCATTTTAAGGCCCCGGGACCCCATCCCCCGGGGCCGGCCTTTCCTTTTTAAAAAAAAATGTTTGCTCTTTTTTGGGGAGGGGGCCGCGTGGCCCCCTCCCGGGCCACTACTTGCCCCGGGGACCCCATCCCCCGGGGCTGGCTCCTCCGTTGGGGACTGTGGGGGTCCCCAATCCCCCACAGTCCCGCCGGCTCCCCACGTCCCTTGGGAGCCGGCATTGCTGTTCCACATGGGGAGCAGCTGACATGCTGCTCCCCATGTGGAAAGCAATCGGCTTTGGATATTGGAAGAGAGCAGGTTTCCTGCTCTCTCTTCCAATATCCAAAGCAGTTTGCTATGGCAGGACGGGAGCCGCGAGGCTCCCGTCCTGCCATAGCAAACTACAGTGTCCCGGGGTAGGCACCCCGGGACACTGCAGGAGCCGGCCCTGGGGGTGGTGGTCCCCAGGGCCATCAAGGGCTCCAGGAGGGGGCCGCGCGGCCCCCTCCCTACATCAGCACAGCCCCGGGAGGTGGTGGTCCCCGGGCTTCGGGGTCCAAAACGGACCCCCATTTTAATTTGTTAGTGCCCCGGGAGGTGGCGGTCCCGGGCGTGTGGGGGCTGGAGCCCCCACACAGGTTGTTTAATTTTTTTAAAAAGCCCCGGGGAGGTGGTGGTCCTCGGGCTGCGGGAGGGCTCAGAGCCCTCCCGCACCATTTTTAAAAGAAAGCCCCGGGGTGGCGGTCCCCGGGCTTGGGGGCCCTTGAGGCCCCCACACATAAAATTAACCCCCTCAGCATGCCCCCGGGACTTGGGCCACCCGGGGCAAAATACAATCGAAGCGCGGAGACCGCGCTTCGATTTTTTTCGGCAGGATTCGCGCACCCTGAGCGCATCCTGCCGATTTAAAAAAAAAAAATGCTTTTTGCCCAGGGGGTCCTTGTGGGACCCCTGAGCAGGCCTAGGGGGTTAGGGTGTTTCTACCCTGCCCCCTTTGTGCGTTTTGCACACTTGTTTCTTTTTTTTTCTCGGCGGGATACGCGCACCCTAAGCGCATCCCGCCGATTTAAAAAAAATATATCTTTTTTCTGCCCAGGGGGTCCTTGTGGGACCCCTGAGCAGACCTAGGGGTCAGGGTGTTTCTACCCTGCCCCCTTTGCGCTTTGCGCACTTGTTTCTGTCCCTCGGTTCTACCGAGGGACAAAATGGCTGCCAACACTTCCTGAATCGGAATGTTGACAGCCAGCTGACAGCCAATTAGCATGCAGCTCGTGGATCGGGACGGTGCGCGCAGGGTGCGCTGAGGGTACGCGTATCCGACGCGCCCATAGATATATATGTACTTTTACTTTTGATTTTCTCAGGAACTACTGAACGGATTTACACCATTTAAGCAAAAGGCACCAGTCTGAACCAAGGACTACCTCTTTGCCAAATTTGGTGTAATTCCGTTCAGCAGTTCGGGCTGTAGCTGCGACTAAAGGTTCCTATGGAAAAATGAATGGGGAAAACGCGTTTGGGACCCCCTTTTTCTCGGCCCCCGCTTCACGTATCACCCCGAGACTTTCAGGGTAGGAGCGGAGCGGAGCGCCCAACAAGTTGGAAACTTTCACGAAGATTCGTCAACCGGCGCCAACCTTATTTCAAATAGAATGTCGCGGATTTCCTATGGATAATAGGTTGTAACTATAACTATCTAATGGCGACCGCCAGTAGATAATATATATATATATTCACTGAAAAACCATAGGTTTCAGGCACGTTATAGTTAGAAATTAGCATTTAAAAAACCTTAGAAATTCACTGAAAAAACCATAGGTTTTAGGGAAAGTTATAGTTAGTTGGACATTTCACTCGTACAAAACCATAGAAATTCCCCCGTTATAGTTAGTTCAGCTAACTATAACTCGCGCCCCCGCAATGCACTGCTGATGATGTCACATATTACATCACTCATGACATGGTCAGTGACATCACTGATGACATCACTAAGCAAAAGGCACGACACTGAACCAAGGGCTACCTCTTTGCCTAATTTGGTGTAATTCCGTTCAGCAGTTCGGGCTGTAGCTGCGACTAAAGGTTCCTATGGAAAAATGAATGGGGAAAACACGTTTTGGGACCCCCCTTTTTTCTCGTCCCCCGCTTGATGAATCACCCCGAGACTTTCAGGATAGGAGCGGACCGGAGCGCCCCAACAAGTTGGAAATTTTCGCGAAGATTCGTCAACCGGCGCCAACGTTATTTCAAATAGAATGTTGCGGATTTCCTATGGAAAATAGGTCCTAACTATAACTATCTACTGGCGACCGCCAGTAGATAATATCCAAAATATTTCTCCTCGCTTGAAGGCGCACTCAAACTGCAGGCATAATTTCAACAAAACCGGCAATTGGTATTCAGAATTAATTTATTCCGCCTAACGCGTTTCAGAGCCACAAGCTCCTTGTTCACAGGCTTTTCCCCAGTCTTGGCAGAAACGCTAGTTCCAAACAAATTTATAGCCCCCTGGTGGGCATTCCCAGTGAATGTTGTTTGAACGCTTTCTGGGACACGTAGTTTCCTTGAGCCAATTCTTCCCCTCTTGTGGGGTCTGCAAGAACTTAGTTTATTTAGAATGTCATTTTAGCCCCCCAGTGGGCCTCCGGATAGCAAACTGCACAGTTACCTTTTATTTTCCTCTGCAGTCCCGCATTCGGTTACTGGAAGGATTCCAAACCTGCGGCCTCTCCCATGTCCGTGTGAGTGGTGCAGCCTTCTCCGGCGGAAGAAGCCGGAATTACATATCACCAAAACATTTCTCCTTGCTTCAAGGCGCCCTCAAACTGCAGGCATAATTTCAACAAAACCCGCAATTGGTATCCAGAATTAATTTATTCCACCTAACGCGTTTCAGAGCCACAAGCTCCTTGTTCACAGGCTTTTCCCCAGTCTTGGCTGAAACGCTGAAAGAACCACCTGTCCTCATTAGTTCCAAACAAATTTATAGCCCGCTGGTGGGCATTCCTAGTGAATGTTGTTTTAACGCTTTCTGGGACACGTAGTTTCCTTGAGCCAATTCTTCCCCTCTTGTGGGGTCTGCAAGAACGTAGGGGCATATTAGCAAGACCCACGTTAAAATTATCGCCGTTTTAGCGGCAGGAAACTGCCGCTAAAACGGCGATAATGGGCTTGCTAATATGTGTTATAGAATTCCAATAGAAGCCCAGGTTAGATGTGCAGGACATCTAACCTGGGCTTCTATTGGAATTCCATAACGCATATTAGCAAGCCCATTATCGCCGTTTTAGCGGCAGGAAACTGCCGCTAAAACGGCGATAATTTTAACGTGGGTCTTGCTAATATGCCCCTTAGTTTATTTAGAATGTCATTTCAGCCCTCCAGTGGGCCTCCGGATAGCAAACTGCACAGTTACCTTTTATTTTCCTCTGCAGTCCTGCATTCGGTTATTGGAAGGATTCCAAACCTGCTGCCTCTCCCATGTTCGTGTGAGTGGTGCAGCCTTCTCCGGCCGAAGAAGCCGGAATTACATATCACCAAAACATTTCTTCTTGCTTGAAGGCGCACTCAAACTGCAGGCATAATTTCAACAAAACCGGCAATTGGTATCCAGAATTAATTTATTCCGCCTAACACGTTCCAGAGCCACAAACTCCTTGTTCACAGGCTTTTCCCCAGTCTTGGCAGAAACGCTGAAAGAACCACCTGTCCTCAATAGTTCCAAACAAATTTATAGCCCCCTGGTGGGCATTCCCAGTGAATGTTGTTTTAACGCTTTCTGGGACACGTAGTTTCATTGAGCCAATTCTTCCCCTCTTGTGGGGTCTGCAAGAACTTAGTTTATTTAGAATGTCATTTTAGCCCTCCAGTGGGCCTCCGGATAGCAAACTGCACAGTTACCTTTTATTTTCCTCTGCAGTCCTGCATTCGGTTATTGGAAGGATTCCAAACCTGCGGCCTCTCCCATGTTCATGTGAGTGGTGCAGCCTTCTCCGGTGGAAGAAGCTGGATTTACATATCACCAAAACATTTCCTCTTGCTTCAAGGCGCACTCAAACTGCAGGCATAATTTCAACAAAACCGGCAATTGGTATCCAGAATTAGTTTATTCCGCCTAACGCGTTTCAGAGCCACAAGCTCCTTGTTCACAGGCTTTTCCCCAGTCTTGGTGATGCAGCGTGCTCAAGGTAAATAGTTGTATTTATTTAATTACTTACCTTACTCCTGTCCGTTGTATGTCGGACTCCACTACCACTCCACCCTGCCCCTCCCCCACCCCACGCCCCTGCCCAGCAGCACTCCCTCGGTGAGCCGCCACTGGTGCAACAGTAGGGAAAGTGTTGGATAGCGGAGGGGTAGAAGTTACTATTCCGACTCCAGTGAGTGTAACAGTAGGGAAAGTTTTGGATAGCGGAGGGGTAAAAATTACTATTCCCACTTCAGTGAATGCAACAGTAGGGAAAGTGTTGGATAGCGGAGGGGTAAAAATTACTATTCCCACTCCAGTGAGTGCAACAGTAAAGAAAGTGTTGGCTAGTGGCGGGATAAAATTTACTATTCCCACTCCAATAATTGTAAAAGTAGGGAAAGTGTTGGATAGCAGAGGGGTAAAAATTAGTATTCCCACTCCAGTGAGTGCAACAGTTTCGAAAGTGTTGGATTGCAGAGGAGTAACAATTAATATTCTCACTCCAGTCAGTTCAAAATTAAAAACAAACAACATTTTAACAACCAAAATAAATTAAAAAATATATAAATATGTTAAAAATGTAAATACAAATATATTTAATATTAAAAATCTAAATAAAACATATTATATTGTTAAATACATATAACAAATACCTACAAATTTTATAATAAATAAAATAAAAAATAATTTCCAAACAAATAAATATTTGTAATTTAAAAATATTTAGAAACAAAGGGTCACATGCATCATTGTAAATTGTGGTCGCAAAGGGCAGATTCGCAGAATCTGCCTCTTCGTTACCGCAATTTTTGCATTTGGGATGCATCATCCCAAATGCAAAAATTGCCTTACTAATTGCATAGCTAAAATTGCGATTACTTAAATTGCGGTTGCATTTAGGGAATCGCAAATTGCGATTCCCTAAATGCAATGCAACAACCAAAACAAATTGCGATTTCGGAATTAAAAAACACAAATTACCATCAATTCAAAGTTGATGGTAATTTGCGAGAACTTTGAAAAATGCACAAAAGTGTATTTTTCAAAGTTCTATGTTGCACACATACATGTCCTTGGGGCATGTGTGTGTGCAACATGTGTTGAAATTGCAATTTCAGGGGTGCATCAGGGGGTCCTTTTGGCACCCTTGCCCCCTTGAAATTGCATGCGCAATTTGCGAGTACCTATTTGGTACTCGCAAATTGCGCATGCAATTCCCATTGATTCCAACGGGCCTCTAGGCCCATAGGAATGAATGGGAAGCAATTCTTTATTTGTGAATTGCAATTTGCGAGTGTAGGAATTGCAATTTTTTTTGCGATTCCTACATGCATAAGCATTTGCGATTCCTAAATTGCGATTTCTTAAAAATCGCAATTGAGGAATCGCAAATGCACAGTTTGATGCATGTGGCCCAAAATCATTAATTATTACATAAATTTACTCTTTTTTATTTCCTACCCTATAACACCACACAATTCACAACACACATCTAAATTAAAATAAAATGTACTTCCTCAGCTAACATAATTAATTTCCAATTAAAGAAATATTATGAATTAAAAAACAAATTAAAACTCATAAACATTATTTAACTTCCCACACTTTACCCCTATAATCCCCACACAGAACCCACAGCTAAAATTAAACTGTAAAAAAATCAATTACACAATTAAAATGTATTTTCAATTAAAAAACTAATAGTATTCAACAACTAATTATAAAGTAAGTAAAATTAATTGACTCCCCACACTGTACCCCTATAACAATAAAACCCACACACAAAAAAATATAAACAAATACACTAATTACATTTAAATTAATTATTTAATATTAATGATCAACTAATTTTTAATTAATTAAACAAAAATTACTTCTCACCCTTTACCCCATAAACCCCACAACCCATACCTAAAATTAATTACACAAATCCCATTGTTTCATTTTTAATTAATTAATTAATAATAATTAACAGCTAA
This sequence comes from Calotriton arnoldi, assembly GCA_963921515.1. Classification (NCBI taxonomy): domain Eukaryota; kingdom Metazoa; phylum Chordata; class Amphibia; order Caudata; family Salamandridae; genus Calotriton; species Calotriton arnoldi. The sequence goes on from CAWUFW010003497.1 coordinate 1,775,172, forward strand.
TTATTAATTAATTAAACATAATTTAATTCCCACCCTTTACCCCATAAACCCCACAACCCACACCTAAAACAATCACACAATTACCATAATTAATTATCAATTAATTAGTTAATATATATTAACAACTAATTATTAACTAATTAAACATAAATTACTTCCCACCCTTTACCCCTATAAACCCCACAACCAGCACCTAAAATTAATCACACAATTTCAGTAATTAATTTTCTATTAATTAATTAATAGTAATTAAGAACTAATTATTAATTATTTTTAAAAAAATTACTCCCACCCTTTACCCCATAAACCCCACAACGGGGGGGCGTGGTCTGGCCACGGAGGAAAATGGCCGCCTGAAGACAGAGCTCCGCCACGGGACGGACTTCAAACGGAGGAGGCGCTCTTCTCAGTGCGACCAGGAATGCGGCATTGAAGCTTTTAAGACACTATACGCTATGGATACAGCTGGCTCGAATTCCGATTCAAAATGAGCTCTTTTGAGCTAATTCTGAGGCGGCGAAGTTGTGAGGTGATCAACATTCCACAGGCCCTGAGAAATACCGCAAGCCTCGGACCTCGTGCACGACTGCCGCCCAGTGAAGATTCTTCAACGTCCACGCACGGCGGGTTCTGTGTACATTCGCCGCAACAGTGAGTAATCCATAACACCAAAATAAAGAAAGGCAAGCTTTATTTACTTTTACATACCTCTGGTATACTTTAAACTTGATGACATTTTGTATTGAGGTAACTGATATATGCCGGATTTGTGACACTTCGGAGGCCACGTTCTTTCTGTACCACGCTGACTGAACTGCTCGCCTCGGTGCCTCTGTAGCGTTCCTGTGTACTGCGGCTCCAAAATAAAAAACGTTCCTTATAACCAGCGCTTAGTTGAGACATGAATTTGTGCGCGCAGTGTAATGGAGATGCACTTTCATATGTCTTATTTCTTTATGGGGAGTCGAGGCTAACGGATATTTTGCGCCTTTCTTCAGCCGCATTTCTCCAACCTTTTATGGAGCAGTGAATCCTTGCGGTGTTACTGTACCAGCAGCACACATATTGCCATTGTGCGGTTCACTCTTCATGAGCTACTTTGACAACACACCGGCTATCTTCCTTTAAAGGTTGAGTTTCGCAAACTTCTTTCAACCGCCTCAGCACACAATTTACAATCAGAGCAGCTGTCAACACACCTCTCCGAGCGGAATGAAGCATTTAAAACAGCGGATGTACAAAGTGGCTGAAACTATTACTTTGCGCAAGTATAACAAAATGGGTCTCTGTTATTTGCCTTGTTTACCTTTTTAATAATTTTGCTGAGTTTAATACAACTGAGGAATGTGAAAAATCTGGAAACAAAACTTCTGCATACTCATATTTGAATTTGGTCTGGGCAGAACTTAACATTGACTTTTGCTGTAAAGGAAGACTTGTGGCTATTAAAGTACTGTTGGATCCAGGAGCACCTGGAAGATTCAGTCCTTCACATGAATTGTCGCTTTCAAAATTCATAAAGAATTCCTGTCATTAGGTTCTGTTTTCTCATATGTAATTGGTGGCATCTACTAGAAAAACTTATCATACTGATACCTACTGCCTTAAAGTATTGCATTTGTTTCATCATTAATGTGATGGTCAACATAGAAATCTATTTTACATTACGATGTAACCAAGGAACAGCAGACTTATAATAGAATTTTAACCTAAGACTTACTTTACAACTGTTAATACAATATCAAAGCAACTTAAATACTAACTGACTGTCTAACAATAAACACGAAAGTAAGTCTGCCATACCAGTCTGTGGATTTCTTCTTGTAGTTTACTTCACTCAGAGTCAATAGGAAGGTGCATCCTTAACATTCAGTTGCAACTATAGCCAAACACAAAACTGCTCTATTTCAGCTAATAGAATTAAATCACTGTTACTCACACTATATTTAAATACATTATCCGTTGTACGAATGCCTAACAATAAGCACGAGAACAAATCCCCTCAGCAACTACTTTTTGCAGATGTACTTAAACAACCACGCAGTATGTCTACCAAGGGTTCAACCTTACCATCATCTAATCCGCCTCAGACTGCGTCAAGTACAATATCAGGAGAAACCATGGATCGTATTCTGCAAGAAATATCGACAATTAGCTGTCGTTTGACAGATATGGACACTAACATCTCTTCTCTTGCGGCAGAGGCCAAGTCAATTTGAGCAGACATTATACAATTTCACAATAAAACTGAAGGGCTGGATCATCGACTGACAATAGTAGAAACCAGACTTGATTCAGTACAAAACAGAGATCAAGAACTCTTACTCCTTCGCAGCAAGTTGGTTGACCTGGAAGATCGTAGCAAAAGAGATAATATTTGTTTCTTCGGTTTCCAGAGAAAATTGAAGGTCATAATATCAGAGCATTCTTGTGTGATATTCTTCCCAAATTGGTTGGTATTCACTTCGATCCCTTGCTTGAAATTCAACGGGCACACCGTATCGGCCCTCCACGCAAAGAATTGGATGCTCGTCCAAAACTCCTCATTGCTTGCTTCTTGAGACATGAGCAAGTGAAGCAATTATTAATGGCAGCGCGCACACAAGGTTCATACATCTATGATGGTCATGAAATCCGTATGGCAGCTGACTTCTCAAGAGAAACTAACGAAAGAAGAAAAGTATTCTTATCCATGAGGCCTCAACTGCATAAAATGGATATCAAGTATGGATTGTTTGACCCAGCTCGTTTTCGCATTACCAAAAATGGAGACTCAAAAGACTTTTACAACCCTGAGGACTTACAGCATTTTTGGACGACATGATAATGCAAGATATGGACATACAACATACTTCTCCACGCCAGACTTCTCCTTAATTTTCTCAACAGTCGACAGATAATAGAGTCAGCAAGGCTCGCCATCGTGGCAGAGATATTGAACGATCCATTCGTACACATGAAGATAAAAACTCTGCTTTGCAAACAATCTCTACTTTTACTCAAGATCAGCATAGAGACAAATCTCGTTCCCCCTTAAAATCCACCTCAGATGGAGAATAGGCCCTAGTAATATATTCCTTTTATTGTTGATATAGCTTTAGTTTATGTCTTCCATATAGTTATTTTGAGAGTTTCTCATATCGGAAATTTACTAGTCTACGATCTTCATGCTTTAAAGGAATCTAGCATCTGCATAAAAGATAGATGAGTATTATTCACATTATTTATTTATCTATTTATTATTACTGTTACTTCGTAAATATCATACTTATAAATTTATTTACTCCTTTATTATTGGAACATACCTTATGATATGAAATATGTTTATGATGCCTATGAGATTTACATAATTATTGTATGTTATTTGCAGCCTTGATTTATAGGACCTCAAAATTGCATTGTATCGATTATATTCGAAACAGAGTGTCTCAATTCATTGAAGTTATTGAATTATTTATAATCTCCTATAGCTGGATAGTAGGTTTTGCAGAAATATACATTTTTTCAATACAAATATGGTTATAGTTAATACCTTCTACATAATTATTTTCTAATTTATTACATCAGAGTCTGCATATTATATAGCTCTTATGTTCCAAAGGAAATAGCATATACACATAGGTCAGATGATTATTGCTTCAGTTACTTATTTATTCATTATTACTGTTATTTATTAAATAGTACTTATATTTATATCTGTATTTATTATATTTTAAGTATCTATAGGGACATATTTATTTACTATATATTACCTATAACTATGGATTTTGAGTTTTTATGAATCTAACTTTTTCTACTATATCTGAAATGAAATGTTGTAACTTATTGCACTTATAGAACTGCTTAAATTCTTAATATGCTATACAGTTGATTTTCTCCGCGCTTTTCAAATTACTGATGTTTAGTATATATTTGTATGCCATTAGTCAGTATTGTAAGTACTTGAATATTCAGATCTTACATTTTCTCCTAAATAGTCCTGGTTAAGGCTATACCCTCCTGACGGGGTTCCTAACCGTGGCGGTGCTCTAGTGAGCCCAGACCCGCGGCTAAAGTTAAAAGTAGAATAGAATAACTTTGCAGATATATTGAATTTAGTATTTTCTTATTTATTTGCTTCTCTTTTCACTGATATCCTTTTCTCTAGGAATTTTCTTTTATTGAGTCCTATTGTTCTTCACGTAACTTTAACTGTGCTCTTTTGTTTAGTTACTCCTTTTCCCTCTCATATGTTTGATTAATCAGGCAATAAATTCAGCATTAAATATTAAACTCACTAACGCATTCATCCTCATATATTGGTCTACTACACATCAAAACCTCACAAAACCACTGATATACATATAGGAATGTCTAACACTCGTCCTTTGTGTGTCGTAACATGGAATGTCAAAATAAAAAAGGTACTTTCTTATTTGCAATCAAAAAAAGTAGATGTGGCTTTACTCTAAGAAACACATCTTGAGGCGCTGGAATCTGAAAAGTTACGTAGAGAATGGGTAGGAAAGGTCATTCACAGTAGTATACAAGAAAGAAGGTCCTCAGACGCAGGTCCCATTCGTAAATGTGGTGTGGCAATCCTTGTACGTAAATATAAGCTACTATATCAAAAACATGGGAAGACCCAGATAGAAGATATGTGTTTGTCAAACTATGCGTAGGAGAAACTCATATCTGTGTGGGATCGGTTTATGCCCCGACAGGTAAGAAAAAATAATTTCTTTTTCATTTGAATCGTTTACTATCAGAGATAGGTGCTTCACAATATGTCATAGGAGGTGACTGGAATCTGGTGAGAAATCCAATTTTGGATAAAACTGGTCCTTTAGATAAGAATAATGCAGCGGATTGAGCTCTTGTGGGTGACATAATTGAGGTTAATGGCCTAATAGATCATTGGCGTCTTTCTCATCCAGTAGATACTGAATACACATTTACATCCCCTACCCATGGAACCCTTTCTTGACTAGATTACTTTTTAATTTCCCAAAACGTAGTTCAACTAGTTCAGGAGTCTTATATATTAGAAGCGTCAATATCTGATCACTCCCTGATTCTTTTATCTTTACAAACAGGATTGTCCAAGCCTGGACGTAAACCTTGGCGGATGAATATTCAACGTCATAAAACCCCTAAGGGCAAGTTACAGTTACGTAATCACCTCCAAAATTATCTTTCCCTTAATCAAGGTTCTGTGGACTCAGGTAGAATTTTATGGGCTGCAGCTAAAGCTACCATCCGGGGTCAACTTATGAAGGATGCTGCACAAGCCAAAAGGCAAAATGCTACTCGTCAGAAAGAACTAGAACAAGATATTGAGACATTTTCCCGATTATATACTAAAAAACCTACTTTGCTGCATCGTAAATCATTAGAACAAGCCCGTATGGCGCTGAACAGTCTTTTCACATCCAAAGCTGAATATGCTTTACAAAAAATGAAGGGGAGGCATTATGAGCAGGGAGAAAAGGCAGGGAGGCTTCTGGCGGGGCAGTTGCTACAAAGGGAGGCTTTCATGGCTATACCAGGCTATTCTTACCGTTAACACCAGCTACCATTCTTCTGCATGATCTAAGAAATTTCCAAAATCTTTCAAAGCCACAATGTCATCTTATGAATACTGCTTTGGCCACAGCTAAAATATGTATATTAAGACAGTGGAAGTCTCCGATTCCACCATCTCAAGAGTCTTGGATGGTGGCTATGATTCAGACTGCCTCATATGAAAGAGTCATTTATAATTTACATGATCAGACAGATCTGTTTAAACAAGTTTGGGTTCCTTTTTGCAAACAAATGATGAGTCTATAATAAACAGCGTTGTTCGCCCTGTATTGGATATTCCCAAAAATTAGTCTATTTACAATATCTAATTTTCTATCCTTTTTTTTGCCATCTTTACTTTTCATACAGTTTTATACTTCATTTCCCTTTTCAGCTATGTGGTTGGAGACAAAAATAGTATAGCTAGGAGATTTTTGGGGATATAAATAATATATTATAACAGCACATTCATTATATAAAGGACAATATATATATATTATATCATATTATTACTCTCTTGTTATATTTAATAATTTTTCTTACCTTCTTAATATGTGATAATATGTGGTTTAATAATTTAGTAATTTAATACTTTTATGATTCATCAACTCAACTCAACAATATATCAACTTTTCTTGGATGTATTATTTAGTCATTTAATACTTTGATCTTCTCCTTTGAATAATGAATATTTAAGATTTAGGATTTATTTATTATATTAGCTAGTGTTTTATCACATTTAGATTTTTATCTTTCACATAAATTTCCTCTTAATGTGTTACTTAATATTTATTACAAATGAATTTGTTTGTTCATTTATCAAATGTATATCAGATATAATGATATGTATGTTTTAATGAGTCAGTCTACTTACTTAACTATATATCTATTAATATTTAGCTTCGGCAATTGTTTTAAAATATTGTACTGTATATTGTATTTTGTAAAATGCTAAACAAAATGTCCCCAAAAAAACCGCAACCCACACCTAAAAAATCACACAATTACCATAATTAATTTTCAATTAATTAGTTAATATAAATTAACAACTAATTATTAATTAATTAAACATAATTTACTTCCCACCCTTTACCCCTATAAACCCCACAACCCGCACCTAAAATGAATAACACAATTTCCATAATTAATTTTCAATAAAATAATTAATATAAATTAACAAGTAATTATTAATTAATCAAAAATAAATTACTTCCCACCCTTTACCCCACAACCCGCACCTATAAAAAATAACACAATTACCATAATGAATTATCAATTAATTCATTTATATTAACAACCAATTATTAATTAATTACAAATACATTATTTCCCGCATTAACGCTATAAAATCTAAATTAAATACATAAAAAATAATCATTAATTTATTATATATAAATTACTTTCCACCCTATTCCCCTATAAACCCACAACCAGCTACAGAACTAAAAAATGCAAAATTTAATTAAAATAAAATTCATAACTACTAAAAATTTAACACATATATTAAAAAACATAAACAATACTTATACAAAAAAATACATCACATACATTTAAAATATAAACTAAAAGACATAACACTAATTAAAAAATCAATATTTTAAACATCTATATCTTTGCAAACAATATTTATGACTTCTATATTTACAAAAACATTATTTCTTACCTTAAATTCAATATTCTTCACCACGATATTCTTGCTGTCGATATTTCTGAATCACGATATTTTCAACTCGATATTTGTGTAAGTTGACATTTCCAAATCGATATTCTGTCTCAGCACCGTATCTGACAGTGGTGCCAACTTCATGTCTGCATACATAAGATCCGTGTGTAAGAAGTTTGAGGTAACCTTTAAGTTCTCCACAACCAACCCTCCCCAAACTAATGGGTTTGTTGAATGCTTCAACAAGACCTTAAATGGCATAATCATTCGCCTATCAGTTCCCTTGAGGTGGAAGTGGGATGTCCTCCTGCCATGCGTGTTGTTTGCATACAGGGAGGTTACGAAGAAGGGAGCTGGATTCAGCCCCTTTGAACTTCTGTACGGGCACTCTGTGAGAGGGCCTCTCAGCCTGGCGAAGGAGGGGTGGGAGCAACCAGGATGTGGTCAGCTACATGGTGGCACTCCTTACCCAGATGAAGCACATCTAGAAGAAAGCCACAGAGAATCAAGAATCCAGTCAGGAGGTCATGAAATGGTGGCATGACCAGAAGGCCACTCTGGTTGAGTTTCCACCTGGCCAAAAAGTTGGGTGATGAAGTCTGTGGTGCCCAGGGCCCTATAAGAGCACTGGTCTGGGCCCTATGAGGTGAAATAGGGCAAGAGTGATCTCATCTACCTGATGAACCTCAAGACTTCCAGGAACTGTTTAAGGGTTTTGCATTTCAATCCCCACAAACCCTAATTTAAGAGGTCTGAAGTAACTGATGTGTAAGTGGAGAGTGTCAGCCTCTTCCCTACCCTCACCCAAGAAAAACTGAGGGACTACCACCAGCTTCTGGGGTAGTCTGCCTCTCTTTTCTCCCTTACCCTAGGACTCAATACATGTTGCACTCATGATATTGATACTGGGGACAGCACTTCACTTTAAACACACCACGCTCACGTAGGGTTTTAGGACCATCCTCTCTTACGAAAACATCCCTGAGCTCCTCCCTCTCAGCAAAGGGGTTGTAGCCCACGTCACGACTAGGTTCTTGACGTGAGGAGGCACCCCTATGATGAAGCATGACACCTCTGGTGTGTGAGGGGAACTGTCCTTTAAAAGGGATCCCCCGGAAGCATTGGAAGTTGTCTCTACACGCACAGTACACTTAGAAATAGGACCCGTGGGCTTTGTTGTGAGTTCTGATTGTGATGTAGTGGGGAGACGGCCCATGCAGGTCCGTAAATCTCCTTGCAGCCCTCGTTGTGTATTTTCTAGCAAGAGCAGCGGCTCAGCTGCGGGCTTTCAATTCTATCCAATTCTCTTCAACTTTTAATTCTTGTCCCCAGCACCTGCGAGCTATCCCTCTGACAATACATTGGTTTCCTGACACTTTTGCATTATGGCCGAACGCACAGGGTTGTCCTTTGACGATGCGATGGTATTGAACATCTTGACCACACCAAGTATACTGGACACACCCCTAACTCAGACGATCATGACTTCAGATGACTGGAGTAAATTGCTCAATCTCAAACGCCTCTATATTAGGACCACTACACACGGGTCTATCATGACTGAATACCTGACAGGCAATTGAGCCCCCATGGGCCTCATTGTTACTAATGCCCCCAAACTTTTTCTAGACAACAAGACCTTCCTTAATGATTGGTCCATCATCGCGTGGTGCTGCACCAGGGACTGGCTCATCTTGATAATAAGTACAGCTAAGAAGGTGGCCGATACAATTCTTATTGAAATTCAAACTCTGGAGTCCCAAATCAAGACCATTGTGGGTGCCACTCTCTTCAAGAAGAATCTGGATGAAACCAACAAGACAACTAAGGACTATAAGGAATCACTGCTAACCAGCAAATCAACAAGTTCAAAAAAGACCTGGCCAAATTTGCGCTCGAAAAAGTATACCCGTATACCGATGAGACATATAAACCACCTGAATTTAATAGAGGAGGCAGAAGGTATGGTTCTAACTATTCCTCCTCGGGCAGAGAGGAATGGTCTAGCGATTCCGATACCAACTCAGACACTACACATCAAGGTACACAAAGACGTGGACAAAGAAAATGGCGAGGAGCCCGCGGTGGGCCCCAACCGAATAATTGGTGGCCACCCACACCATGGGGTTATCCCCCGTTCCCAGGGTTTGGACCACAAAGATCCATGATGAGTTTTCAACCACCAACCCCACATGGTTACAACCAGCCTTTTTTAGGGCAGGGCCATGGCCGGTCCAGAGGAAGAAAACGGTCTCTCCACAGAACTCCAGGAGTATGACGAAAACAGGACCACAACCAGGAACGAGCAGGGATCCAGCCTTGTAGTTAACTTAAGCAGACGTCAACTGACCATCGATGAGACCCAAGTTCTCAACCGCGGCCTAGGCTTTGTACCTACCAACGAAGGAGATCCCTTCCAACTTCAACAAGAAATCCATCAGTTTTTCCGGAAAGTCAGATTACACTTTTTCTTCTCGGACAAGATTCAAGACGAGAATGACACGAATATCACCAATACCGACCTACGCCTCGAATCTACATTCAATCCCACTCTTGGTTTGGTACCAGTAGAAGTGGCCACTTTTGAAAAAGCGGTCCTCAAAGATTTGGACTCACAACTGTCCCTTCTACCCAAGACTTACAACAATTTCTCCAAACGTGAACAAGAAGCATTACGCTCCTTGAGAGAGGACAAAACTATCACAATCAAGCCAGCGGATAAAGGTGGAGCAACCGTCATCTTGGACACTGACACTTATAGATTAGAATGCCTACGCCAATTGAGCTCAACTACATCATATCGTCCACTACAAAGAGAACCTACTGAGAGGATCAGCAACGCCATCGCCAAAATGACCACTGAAGCTTTGGATAATGGGTGGTTTACATCGAAGGAAGCGGAGTTCCTATACACCAAGGAACCTGTGAGCCTGTACTTCTATATCTTACCAAAGTTTCACAAACCACAGAGACCTCTACCTGGTAGGGCTATCATCTCTGGCAAAGGCTCCGCTCTGGAACCGTTGTCCCAGTTTGTGGACTTCATTTTGCGACCCTTGATACGCCTCATGCCCACATATCTACAAGACACCAAAGATGTCCTCCGCCTGTTGAGGGGCATGGAGTTTAATCCGGACACTGACTTCTTGGTTTCTTTTGATGTAGAGTCATTGTATACCTGCATCCTCCAGGATCAAACCTTGGCGACCATTGAACACCTCTTGAGGATTCACCCACCTGATACCATCACACCATTGCCATTCATCATGAGATGCGCCACCATGGCAATGAAGGAGAACTTTTTCCTCTTCGAAAACCAGCTCTATCTCCAGATATCAGGTACTTCCATGGGGAGTACATTCGCCCCCAGTCTGGCAAATCTTTTCATGCATGCCTTTGAGGAAGAAGTCGTACTTTCTGACAACAACCCATACTTTGCCAATATCCATATTTGGTGAAGATATATCGACGACATCTTTGTGATATGGAGAGGGGACTCTTCTACCATAAATTATTTTCATGAATGGCTGAACACTCGCAATGATTACCTCCGCTTCACATGCGAGTATAGCAAAGAAAAACTCGCTTTCCTGGACCTCCTGATTTTCCCTGCTGAAGGCGTCCTTGAAACCAAACTGTATCAAAAGCCTATGGCACGCAACGCCCTGCTCCAATTTGACAGTCACCACCCTCGGTCACTGCGAGAGAACCTGCCCTTCGGCCAATTTTTAAGCCTTAGGTGGAACTGCTCAAGGATCGACAAATACAATGAGCATGCATCCACCTTACGAGCCAATCTCCTAGACAGACATTATCCAGCTGCACTTGTCAAGAAATCGGCGAAACGGGCACTAAACAACAACAGGGACGCCCTACTGGATCATCTCCCTTTGAAAAAAGCACAGACGAAACTGGTTTGCGTCAACACCTTCAGTTCCCTGTCCAGCGCAGTCAAAAAATCGATCATGCACAATTGGAACATTCTTAACAAGGGTCAACTGACATTACAGAAACCCCTATTTGCCTTTAAGAGGGGGCGCAACTTGAGAGACAGCTTGATTCACACTAGACTCCCCCCGATACCACCCCAGCGGGCCAACACCCTATGGCAACTCCCACCCGTACAAGGACATTTCCCGTGTGGATCCTGCATTGCCTGTGCTCAAACAACCATCACCAAGACTATTGACATCGGCACATAGAGACCGTGGGAGCTAAGACACCATACGAACTGTAATAGTGAGAGAGTCATTTACCTCATTACATGTCCATGCGGGTTAAGATATGTAGGGATGACGACACGCAAGGTGCGCACACGCATACTAGAACATAAAAGCACGATTAGATGCACCAAACAAACCACCAAGTTGACCAAACACTTTTTAGAAATGCATCACTTGGCAGACTCCCTTACCTGGATGGTGCTTGACAAACCGAGCCTCAGCGCTTCGACACCCAATCTCACAAAAAAACTTTTGCGAATTGAGCAAAGATGGGTGTTCCGTTTAAACACATCTAACCTTGGGCTTAATGATGACATCCCCTGGTTGGCCCTAGTATAATCACACAAGCAGATGCTTCTGCGCCATATGTTAGGTACTCACCTGTATCCCACGCTGTGATCAACACTTTTCTGATCCATCCAGATATCATATATTCTGACGCTGTCTTCCTGCTCAGCAGTGTTGTCTACTTACATACTGTTTTCTTACTCTAACAACAGTATTTTTTCTGTTCCCAGCATGATCGGCTTCTCACTTGGTCCTCCTTATCCCCCTTGAGCCCCAATAATGAGAGCGCCCCTGTCGTGTCTTGTAAACCCCCCCCGTCTCTTGCCTGCCTTAATGCCACGGCATGGTAACTGTGTCCATGGACATTTTCGCCTACTTTCAACTTTATTAGGTCAACATTGCTTTTTGACCACGTTTTTTGTCCCTCAGTGGAGATCGAGTCCCGCTAGACTACACCTTCCACCACCCTCGGGCATATTTTAAGCATTCAGTCCCACCGGACTACATTACCCAGCCTGCCCTGCTTCTAATCCGGATATTGATTCACGCGCACTTCCTTTAAAACAGTCCATGCTCCACACAGCTCTCCCCCTGCCTGCTGGACGTACGTACTGGAGCACTCTGCACACCCATAGCAGTAAGTTACTGTATGTTTCCTTATATTCTCCGGAGGTTTGCCCATCAGAGCAGACAGCTCTATAGCGGTCCCGAAGCACTTCTCTAGGCTCCTTCCATCTCCACGGTCGGCCGAGTGACCTTTTTAACATTAAGCGCCTGGCCACCTCTGTAGGACGACCTGCGTAGCCCTGCCCATCCACACAGGCTTACTGGCTGCTAGGTTAGCTCACACCAGTGCTATCTATGCCAGACATTTTCATGCGATGCTAATTACATACCGCATCGCCCCTATCCGCCGTTTGTGATTCATTATGTGAATCCCTTTCACTTGCACTCCAGGGCCAACTGCCCTGTCTGGCAAATTATACTTAGGGTAGAGCGCCGGCAGACACGCGCCACCTAAAAACCGCAGTCTTGCACTCCACCGTCTGTGACCCATTATGCGTATCACTTTCACTTACACTCGAGCAGCCTGGTTTGGCAAATTATGCATACGGTAGAGCGGTGGCAGACACGCACCCCTTAAATGCGCAGTCCTTGCCCATCGCTCCAGCCACGACCCTCGTGGGGGTCGCCCTTCTGGCTCAACTCTGTAAACCAAGGTCGGGCACTCCTACACTTCCTGTTAGAACATCTACCAAGTTTGGCCCTTGACAGAAGCTCTCACAGTGCTCATTATGTAACTCAATATTGAACCCCAACTAGGTTTACCCATTCTAATTTCCAGTTCTATTTTACCACTTAAGTGCAATAAGGTTAACTTTCATGTTTCCTATGTTTCAATTTCTCCACATTATTGCTCCCTTCCTCGGGGGGCAATTAATCAATTTTGCTGGCATTGACCCCGTTTTCAGAGCAATTGCTGCCCCCCCCTCTTCTCTCTTCCCCCCCTTGTTTCCTTAGCCATTGGCAGGACAGCTCGCATTATGCTTTACTAGCTCCAACTTACGTATATTCTCTGCTACTCTCTATTCTGTATTTTCCTGTTTCTTGACTTTAAACGCGACCACTTTTTCTACTAGGATGGTCTGCGTACGTACCTTTGGCTCATAGCCCAGAACAGATTGCTCTTAATCAAATTAATTAAGGCATGTCTATTGTGGCGGTGTATTTCCATGCGATATATGCGTTTTTACACATTGTGACAGGTATGGAACATTATTTGTTTGTCTCACTACAGGTTCCATCGACGAATCTTCCGAACAACAGGACAACTGGTGTAGTATCCCAAACCGGTGTCCATTGCTTTTTATTCACTTTGTCGCTCCACATTTTCCCCTTTTTGCAGTAGCTTTTGACTCATCCTGACGAAGGCTGCAACATTTTTAGAGGTCTAGAGGCCGAAACATGTCGATCCTTTTTAGATGCAGCTGTCTCTAATGTCGGCAGCTCCATCACAAGCTATTTGTTTTCAATCCTGCCACAAGGTAGTAGAATAAAGTTTGACTTAGCTAACCCTGTAGGCAGTTTTACTCACTATTCACCACAGCACTGCACTTCACTTTAAACACACCACTCTCACGTAGGGTTTTAGGACCATCTTCTCTTACGAAAACATCCCTGAGCTCTTACCTCGCAGCGAGGGGGTTGTAGCCCACGTCACGACTAGGTTCTTGATGTGAGGAGGCACCCCTATGATGAAGCATGACACCTCTGGTGTGTGAGGGGAACCGTCCTTTAAAAGGGATCCCCCGGAAGCATGGGAAGTAGTCTCTACACGCACAGTAAACTTAGAAATAGGACCCGTGGGCTTTGTTGTGAGTCCTGACTGGGGACAGTATGCCTGTGAAGACTACTCTACAGGCTATCTACTAGGGTGAGAGCTAGCATAAAGGATAAAGTCTCCAAAATGCTGGAGCTAGGGGTCATTGAAGACTCGAACAGTCCTTTGTCCAGCCCAGTGATGTTGGTCCCCAAGGCTGCTTCTCCAGGTACCACAGCAGAACTTTGGTTCTGCACGGATTACCGGGGGCTCAATGCCATCACCAAGACTGACTCACACGCCATCTCCTGATCTGATGAGCTCATAGATCAGTTGGGAGCTGCTAAGGGCCTGATTCAAAAAGGCAATCTGAGACAAAATTCTAACTTTACGACTTTTGGTATTCACAGAGGTCATTTACGAGTAGTATCTTTACGTCCGCAGTCGGGCCAGAATCTCCGGCTCAAGCCGTTCTCTCCGGCTCAAGCTGTTCTCTCCAGCTCAGGCCGGATGAAGTGTAATCAATGAACTGGAACACAATTTTTGCAATAAGGAACATTAGGAATGTGAGATAAATGGTAGAGGAGGTCATGAAAATCAGTTTGGGCAGGGAAAATGGTGTGGCCAGACACTACATCACATTCCAGAAACATTTTCTCCTTTGCATCGTGGTACATGCAGTCCACAACTTGCTCTCCCCTCAGTGTTTACTGTAGTGTTACACCACACTCAGTGTTGACTGTAGTGTTACACCAAAGGAGATCTCCCTATACATAAAACACAAAGATCTAACACTACAGTCAACACTGAGTGTGTCGTATCACTACTGTCAACAATGAGGGGAGCGCAAATTGTGGACTGCATGTACCATGATGCAAATGAGCAAACTTTCCCGGGATGTGATGCAGTGTCTGGCTACACCCTTTTCCCTGCCCTACCATACTTGCCAACATTTTGAACTTGGTAAGATGGAGATTTTGAAAAAAAAACCTGGAGAATTGATTTTCCCCATTTAACTTACATTGAAAAAGAGGAGGTTTTAGGGTAGAGACAGATCAAAAAACTCCCTTTGGACTTAAAAACATTGGGAGTCTCCTGCCTGAGTCAGGTCTTTTGGCATGTATGGTTGTATTGTCACTGTCTTTTCTTTCTGCCCTCAATGGTCTGTATATTCCCGCAGCCTCTCTTGCCTATCCTACATGGTTGGATTGTTACCCCTGACCCCCTTTCACCTGCTCTCCATGGTCCCTTGTGCTGCCACTGCCCCTCCTGCCTGCTCAGTGTGGTTAACTTGTTGCCTCTGCACCCTCCTCCCTGCCCTCAAATATCCGAGCCCATGCCCCTGACATCTGACTCCCAACAGTATTCTAATGAACAACTAGATTGCTAACATTCTATATTCCTTACAAAAGTGTGGCATGTCAGACGTCATCTTAATGTATTCAAAACTGTAATACCTAAAGTATTTCCTTAAGAACTTATATAAATTAGAGTATCTTATTCACACAGAAATTAATACTATAAAAACTAAAATGAGGACATATTGTCTGAGTTCTCAAATAGCAACAAAGCCCTTGTAAATTATTTGCTATCTTGATGTTTTTTTTTCCAGTTGATCACTTGATTATATGTTGTACCTAGGGGAGAGAACAAGGCGTTATGGCCAGAGCTGCAGACTTTACAACTGGGGAACCAGGTTCGAGTATCAGCGTCAGCTTGACATCCCGTGATTCTAGGCAAATCACTTAATCTCCCCATGCCTAAAGCCCAAAAGCAATGTGTCCTTGTGTAATGCAACTGATGCTCAAGTAAAGCACTCCAATACCTTCTGGTTAAGTCAGTGCTATATAAAACTGCAACTAAAAAAAAAGTTTTGCACACTTCTGTCATTGGGCTATACTTGGGCTACATTTGGGTGATATTTGTGCTACATTTGGGCTCTTTTCTCTCGGGTGGCCATGTTGGGACACTTATTTGCAATGAAGCTCCCTAACTTCCTCATTTGCTGCAGTATGCTTAGTAGAAAATGCTTTCAGTTTTCCACTTCGATTCCATCAAGATGGCAGTCAGATGTGCCACACTTTTGGCAAAAATTCAGAATGTTAGCACTCTAGTTGCTCATCAGAACACTGTAGTAGACTGTTGATCACCAGGTTGATTGTGCTGAGAGTGCATGTTTTAGTCTACTTGTTAGAATGTTTTAATGAAATAGAAGAGAAAGACATTTGAGAACTCACCTAAAACGTGTCCTAATTCTTTTTCTACAAGACTAACCATAATTTCTATGACAAAAGTAAACCCCTCATTATTTTCCTTTGTAAATTAAATGTTTTAAGTTTTACCAGTTTGATTCAATCAGGATTGCTTCAGGTGTGCCAAGCTGTTGTCATAAGTAGGACTGTTAGCGATCTAGTTGTTCATTAGCACAACGTGAAGATTTTTGGGATCTCACTTAAAAAGCGTCTTTTCTAAATTAAATGTTTGTAGTTTTACCAGTTTGATTCAGTCAAGAAGGTCTCAGGTGTGCCAAACTGTTGTCATAAGTAAGACTGTTAGTGCTCTAGTTGTTCTGTAGAACACTCTGGGAGGCTGTAGCAGAACACAAGGGAATGCAATTTATTCTAGCTAACGCATCTAGAATGTTCAATTCTGTTTAGCACTTGGAGGCAAGGCTTATGCTTTCTCTGTCCACTCTGTTTATTAACATATTTTCACAGCAGCCAATTAAAATTCAGCATTAAAAAAAAAATCCCAATAACCCACATCTTGTCATGCCTTTGCCAATATAATGTCAGGACACCATATCTATTCCTCTTTCTTTGTTTGCCAGCGATGGCGAACAGTCTTATAAACTTGAGTATTCTGAGAACTGGTTGAACTGGACGAACCCAACTGACCACTCTACTGTCGAACTGGAGCAGAATCTCTTGTCACAACATTCGAACTAGAACTGGATCCCCGGATTATCCCGCTGGAACTCGCCTATTCTGTTTTCTGCCCAGAACCTGGAAAAAAGGAAGAACATGTAATTTCCAAATTGTGACAAAATCTCCACAATTCACAAAAGGTCAATATCCTTAATTCATCAATGGAAGAATACAACCATCAGATTAATCCAACATAAGGGTGGGCAATAATACAGCATGCAAAACCAGCAGACATAACTTGTAAGATAAATGAGGTGGAATAATCCTCACCTCTGCATCCTTAATACAAAGGAAAATTCTAGAAGCATTAAATAGAATTTTTTTTTATTCTATGTCAGGACCGGAGGCTTCGGATTATGCTTGTTCAAAGCTGATTCAATACCACCCAGGCTACATCTAAAATAGGTGTGCAATTGAATGTTTTAAAAGTAGAATATGAGAACCAATCAGTGTCCCTCATAATGTCCTGTAGTTGAGAACCCAGGAAAAAGGTTTTGGAGGCTATTGCTCCTCTGACCGAGTGGGCCCCACATTTACTAGTATCGACAACCGCTTCTCCTAAAAGCCATTTCACCCATCTATCAAAGGTGATGGAAGAGACAGCATTTAAAGGCTTTTGAAGGGAAATCCATAACTGTCCGCCACTAGAGTGGCAAAATTCTCAAGTCCAATCCTCAAATTCTGTAAAGCATTGTACAATACATAATTTTTGATTGTTCGGGAAGTACAACTTTTGTAGTTTGTCTGGAATCAGGCTTTGTTCTTCAGGATAAAGTAAAAGAAACCCCATTGGGAGTAAGGAGTAAAGACTCTACCTGTTAAATCCAGTGCTTTAACATTTGACACTCTCCTGGAAGACACCGAGCAAAGCAGCATAGTCAGCTTTGCCAACAACTGTAGAATTGGCCAGCAACCTCCGTAGGAATGAAAGGACAATATGTACATCCCACAGATAATCATACTTGGGTCTCGGAGGATTGCTTAAGTGAATACCATGCATGACCTGATACACCACCCATTATACTAAATTAAGTAATGTAGTAGATTACCATATATACTTAACACACATAGGGGCATATTCTCAAGGACTTATCGCCGATTTATCGGCACTTTAGCGCCGCAAAAGTGGCAATAGATTTATCGCCCTATTCTCAAGCTGGTGCAAACTGCCGATATCGCCAGTTATCCAGCGATAGCTGGCGCAAAAAACATCGCCACGGATGAGAGCGACAACTAACAACTAACACTAATGATATGCAGAGTAGGCGTTCCCGTGCAAAAACACACGAAAACACCACTTCGCGATATTCTCAACGACCAGCCACATCTGCGATGTGACCCAAAAACAGGCGATAAGGCGTGTTAGCAGCAGGGATTTAACACCTGCCTTTTACTGGTGGACGACAACCTGCAGCATGAAAGGGAGCCCAGCCCAGAGCCACATCTGAAGACCAACACATGTCATGGAGCTACTAATCATGCAGCTTGGAGTCCCAAGAGGGCCACAACACCCACCGCCACCACCCCCAGGACCACCCCCACCCCCAGGACCACCCCCCCGGACCACCACCGAGGCAGCGCAGAACAAGACAGCAGACCTTCCGAAAACGCATCAGCCTCAGAGACTTAACGCCAGAGGATTTCATTGCCCACTACAGGCTCAAAAGGACAACCATCCTCCGCATCATGACCCACTTTGCCCACAGGCTGACGGTACAAACACAGCGGACAACCAACATCCCTCCGCAGACAAAGCTGCTGGCTGTGCTGCACCTGTTGGCCTCTGGTACCTTCCAACCAACAACTGCCAGAGTCGGAGGAGTCTCACAGCCAGCCCTATCAAAGTTCCTCACACCTGTCTTGGATGCCATCATCAGCTTCATACCCCAGCACCTTCACTTCCCCCACACTGCGCAGGAGCAGCTGGAGACCAAGCAAGGCTTCTACGCCATAGCTGGATTCCCACATGTGTTGGGGCAATCAACTGCACACATGTCCTACTTGTGCCCCCTGCTGACACTGCACACAATTACCGCAACAGGAAGCACACGCATTCCATCAATGTGCAGGCAATAGTGGACCACCGGGGACTGTTCACCAATGTCGTCGCCAACTACCCAGGCAGTGTGCATGATTCATACATCTTCCGACAGTCCATCATCAACCAGCGCTTTCAGGATGGCACCTATGGAAATGGACTGCTCGTTGGTATGTACCAACGGAACACACCAAACACCTCAATTCCACAATCACACAACGCACAACTGTGGGAATGGACACGTAACAAAATCACATACAACATGCCAACCAACATGCACACCTGCCAGACACGACAACACAAGTAACCATGGTAAGAGGGGCCAGAAATGTGGACAAACCATACACTAAGGCATAGCCCCTCTGCCACACATTTGCAGAATGTGGGGAGAGGTGGGAACCACGATTGTGCGAAGGAGGCAATGGACCTATGAATAACAATGTACACGATGCCAAGTGTGGCGGTGATGTGCTGGACAGTCTTGAGAATGCAGAGCACAGACATGTCCATGTGGACACATACTGCTGGAGTCTGTACTGTCGTGGACAGTGGACGCAACCATGCCATCACAGGCAGTGGGGAACACCTTGAACAAGTAGCCATGTTTGCCCCCTGTAAGCGTAAGCGCAGTGGGCAGGGCCAGCGCACGCCAGTCCAGCGTAGGGGAGTGACTAAATAGGCCGGGGCTCAGGGAGTGGTTCACTTCCGCGACGGCCACCGAAGTAACTACTGTGTGTGGCTCTGTGTCCGCCATATCCTGACCATAGGCCTACACACACGTGGCCGACCACCTACAATGGGCAAAGTCACACCGGCGACGAGGTGGCTACATCCCACACCACCCGGCGCACATCTCGTTATCGCCTGCAGTGGCGAGTCTGCCAGGGCGGCGTACCTCACCCTGCCACGAGGCCGCCGTCATGACCGGTGGTGCCTGCATGATCCTGTGCGCCTGCCACACCCCAGCCCCGCTGATCCCCAGACCCGACCTGCGTCCAGCAGTGAATGCCCGCCCCTGCGCACCCAAGCCTCACTGCTCACCTGCCACCACCGGCGTCTCTCCAAGAGGGCCCACCACGTGCCGGTGCAATCTCCACGGCCGGGCTCCACGAGCTTGGCAGCCTCCACAGTCGATCGCTGGATTCTGCGCAACAGGCCCCCAGCGCACCCAGCGGCACCACACCGCGGAGTTGCAAGTTGGCTACTGCTGCCTTCTGACCACACTGCGGTACAGCAAGTAATAGACACATCCTTTCCAGACCGCCCCTCCAGGCCTGCTGCATCATCGCAGGCTGCACACCCGCTCAGCTCTTCCGGTGGGCCGAACTCAGTGCACCACAAGTCACCGTCCAGCCTCCAGCATTATAGCATGATGCACACCCGCTCAGCTCTTCCGGTGGGCCTACCTCAGTGCACCGCAAGTCATCGCCACGTGGTGGTTGGCCCGTGCCGGACGCAGGGCCTCAGGTGCCACTAACTCAGTGCACCACAAGTCACCGTCCAGCCACCAGGCCTGCTGCATCATCGCAGGCTGCACACCCGCTCAGCTTTTCCGGTGGGCCAAACTCAGTGCACCGCAAGTCATTGTCCCGAGGGGCTACCCCACAAGTCCACCTCCAGTAGCCAACAGCATGTCCTCGGTAACGCCACTGGAGCCCTTCACAGTCACGGGGCCACCCCCATTCCAGGCAGGCCACCGGGAAGCCTGGGTAGATCGTCTGGAGACGTACTCCGAAGCACACGACATGCCAGCGCCGCGGCGGTGGCACACGCGTGTGAGGAGTGCGGAGAAATGGCCCGGGGCTCTGGGCGTGGTTCAGTTCTGGGCTCTGGGCGTGGTCCAGTTCCGGCATGGCCACAAAAGTGACTATGGCGTGTGTCTCCGTAGTAGTGTCTGCACCACCCGGCCTGTAATCAACAATGTTGCAATGTAGCATGCACCAGGAGGGCGGCCTCACCCGAATGGATTAATAAAGGAGCGCGAGACCACTCGGGGTCTCGGCTCATACATGCCAACTGTTGTGTGTGTATCTACATTGCCGCAGCCTGAACCGAAGGCCTAGCCTCAATATCAGCGCGAGTTCAGCCAGTCCAGAACTCCACATCTGTGTCCGCCCTATCCTTACCATAGGCCTACACACACGTGGCCGCCCACCTTCATCGGCCAACATCACAGTCTTGCTGTCAGTCCTGCGCACATGCACAGACAGGCATGACAATGGTGTGCCGTAGGAGTGCAAGTGATGCAACCGCGCAGCACACACAATTAAATAGGCTCGGTGGGAGGGAGGAGCAGCTGTGAGGCTACGTAATACACATTGTCCTACCACATTTGCCAGCAGCAATACATGGCTAACATGAATCCTGAGGTCGCACAAATCACACACCACAAAACCTGTATGTCTGCCAACACAGCATGCAGAACCACCAGTTAACACTAATCTCACTTACCTCTCACAGGTGATCAAGGATATGCACTCTGCCCGTGGATGATGACACCCCTCCGAGACCTGAACACCCCGGCCCAGAGGCAGTACAATGTGGCCCACAAACGCACCAGGGGCATTGTTGAACGCACATTTGGCGTGTTGAAATCATGTTTCAGGTGCCTGGACATCACCGGTGGAAGACTCTTGTACAGCCCAGAAATAGTGTGCAAGATGATCACTGCATGTTTTGTATTGCACAACATATGTGTACGCACCAATGCCCCATGGATCCAAGTCCCAGAAGCACCGGACGATGATGAGGAAGATGATGCTGGTGGACCACACCCCACTGCAGCCGCAGCAGGAATAGCCCGAAGGAACACAATCATCAACAATTTCTTCGCATGAGCACGTCACATTGTGACTGTCCACAGCAATCATGGCACAGTACAAGATGACCACATGACCAGCATGTGCAAATAAAATCTTAGCAACACACATTCCCGGTGTGCATGTCAGTCCTCTGCATTAGCACATTACTCTGACGGGTGTAAGTGCAACACTGAGTGCTAACATTCGCATATGTTGCAAGAAGAGATGGTGTGTATGTCACCTTTGTACCGAGAGGCTGTTTAGGGCATCACGTATTCGATATGCCATATCAGGGTGTCACATGTATTACGTCATGCCACTCATCAGCGTCCCACGTGTACATGAACATGACATGGAGGCCGTCATTGGTGTTCAGGAAAAGACAACAGGGTGCCATTTGTGGTCAGAGATGTACCTGCCTGATGCAAATATACACCCTGTGTGTCGAGTCCCACAACATGAACAACATGGCCGTAAGGGGGATGTGGGCACAGTGGACACCTCAGCAACATTGGGAGATGCACACCAGCCTAGAAGCCAGCAGGTCCATCTTGCGTGGAACACACCAAGGTGTCCCCTGCTCAAATGTGCCATGTACAGGTCACATGTGTACACGGACGTCATCCATCAAGAGTATTGATCAGTGCCAGCGAATAGGTGCAAGGTGAGTGGTCAACCGCCTCCTCACAGCTACCTGCACCCATCACTGTCAGACTGCAGCAAAACAACACTGCTACTTCAGTGCATGCAATACTGACCGTGAGGGCACGTACATGGCTGGTAAGGGTTCATCCATGCTGGAAGGCGAAGCAGTGACATCCCCCCCCAATCCCCATCACATTTCCAGAATGCAAGCAGATGACAAACTAACATTGTGGATGACAGCCCCTCTGTCTGCACTAGAAGGCGGTAGCACATCTGCACCTCTGACCTTGGGAATGCATGCGCCCGGCACCCCCTGAGCGATACCATAGCAGCTGCTGATGGCTCCCACACTACGCACAGCCCTAACCAGAGACCAACGCATACACACCCCACACACAGGAGTCCTTCCTCGTAGTTCACTTGCATGGTATGACCTTCACACTTACGCACCGACCATCCCAGGAGTCCAAGCGCTACACACTCAAACCAATCATTGCTCCGAGCTGTGGCTTCCACATAACTTTGACTTTGCTTTTGTGACACACAGCCCAATTTCATACATTGACGTGGGGCTAAGTTTGGAAATAGCGAGATTGTTGTTTTGGAGCAATGAGGCCACAGCTAGTTCACACATTCCCAGTCATCTCACTGCCTATCTGGGTCACAGACATACATGCGCATTGAAATCAGTTCCCAGGGAGCACCGTTGTTTGGAATCACTGCCCCCACATACATCCATACTTTCATATTTGCTTGATCATGGACATGACTCATCTGTGTGAATTTGAATGTCTTAATCACATTCGGTGGAGTGGTTAAGGTGGACCAGTACCTGGCCATGCACACGCTACTTTACAATGTTGCCCCGTGGAGGGCCAGCCATGGTCCTTTGGGGAGGGAAAAGTACATCGTAGGAGAGGGAGTTCAGTCCGCAGTCTGATTTCTGTGTCATTGGTTGCCTAAACAAATGTAGCAGTCCATGTCGGGGGCCAAGGTGAGTGTCGCAGAGTGTTAAGGGGGACAGTGGAGGTTGTTATTCCAGGGCATGATGCAGAGGGCAGAACCAAGCAGAAAGAGGCCATATGGCGGAGATGAATGCTACTGCTTCCTACTTAGCCCAACGGCAGATTCATCCTCATCATCGTCCTCCTATGTGTGATGTGCCTCACATGTGGGTGGTGGTGTTTTGTCTGCGGCACTGTGTGGCAGTGACACATCAGGGGCCGGAGATGGATTGTCAGCTGCACTGTGAGGCACTGACACATCAGAGGGCAGTGATGTGGAGGGAGTAGTGGCAGCAGCATTCGTCTGCGCCAGGCCTTGTGACCGCACTGCCATGATGAGGATCTGCAGGACATGGTAGATCCCTGCTACATCTTGCTGGTGTGCAGCCGTGGCAGCCATTCTTCCCACCTGCATCCGCTCCATGTTCTCCATGTTCCTCCCCATGTTGGCCAACTCATGGCTGAGATCGCTGAAGCCACTCTGACTAGACAGTTGTTCTTGTCTACGAGTCATGACTCCGGCGATGTCAGCCATGGATTGTTGGAGACCAAGGAGCGGACTGTGGGTGTCCATTGGGGCCTGTAGGTGGTCCCTGATGGGACTTGGACACACACGTATGGCATCTAGTTTGGCTGCCATGAGGTCGAACCCCACCCGCACCTGCTCTGCCATCCCCTTCTGGCCCTGTGACACACGGCGTTGGAATGCCATGTGTTGCTCGTGGGGATCCTGGAAGACGGCCGTGGTGGTGGGTGCTTCCTGCTGTGTGGTCTGTGCAGGGGGTGGGTTCTCCTCGGTGCAGCTGGGCTGCCCTGCTCCTCGGGGTGCGGTACTGAGGGTGTCCATGAGCTATTGGAGGGCGTCGGGGTCGATGGTGTGTAAATCCTCTTCATCATCAGTGATGAGAAGTACGGTCTGCTCTGCAGGAGGTGATGATTCTCCCTCTGCAATGTGAAGGGGAGATGCAGTTTGACATTGTGTTCACATGTATGTTGACTCATTGGCCAAGTTTACAAACAGACTGCATGTCAATGTACATTGTGACTGTGTGGAGATGCCTATTTAATGCTGGACAGTTGACATTTCGCCACCATCACGGATGTGAGGTTGTATTTGTCCAGTATCATCTCACAGTTTCCTGCTATGCCAAATGCGAATGGCCATTTTCTACACACAAGCGGCAGCAGTTGTGTCCTCTGTTCTGTTGTGTAAGTGTTGCAGTTTGGTCCACTTTGTTGTAAATGTTGAGGTGCTCTGAGTGTTATGTGTGTGTGCTGCATTGTGGGTGATTTGCCCCTTCAGCTCTGATTTGGCTGGCCCTTATCCCTTTCAGGCGGTGTGCCTTTCACTTCTGTGCTTATACAGTGCGGAGCTCTTGCAGACTTGGGTAAATTGGGCTCTTGGTCGGAGTTGTGACTCTTGGGCATGGTTTGTCCGCAGATGTGCTGTACTTACTTGTGCATGTGTGCCATTGTGCCCATCTCCCCCCGTCCCCCCAGTCCCTGATGGTTACTCACCCTGTTGCTGTTGTGTCAGGTCATGTTGAGCAGTGTCCGGTCCTCCGACTCCTGCCACCGTCTCCACACTGATGACTGTGGACACCATTTCATCCAGCTCCTCCTGTGGCGCAGGACTCCCACCCCCAGTCTGCATTGCTGCCTTCTGGTTGTTGCCGAGTTTCTGCTTGGTTTTGCGCTTCACATCATTCCAGCGTCTCTTGAGCTCTTCCATTGTCCTCCTAAGCACTCCAACTACATTCACCATGTCCACGATGGACTGCCATATTCCATTTTTTGTTGCCAATGACACAGTGGAAGTGACGAACAGCTGTTGATGGTGTTCTGTCACCTCCGTAATCAGGATCCTGTTTTCCTGCGGACTGAACCGCGTCTTCCTCTTCTTCTTCTCCTTGCCCTTCCCTGACCCCGAGGTCCCAGACTGGTCCTCCGTGGGGCTTGTGGGGTTCGGGTTGTCCTCTGTGCTTGCTCCGGCTACCTCCATGGTGCTTTGCAGTTGTTTGTGTTTAATTTGTATATCATTTTTGTCGCTTTTATAGTGATTTTTCCCGCCTTACTTGTGGGACTTGCGGGCCTGGCGCTGCTCTTCGCTGGGTTTTTATCGCAGTTGGGTCCATCGCAACTTTTTTCACGTTCGGGTTTCCTTTTTTATCGCCGTCGCGGTAGTTGTATCGCGGACATTTGACGCATTATCGGGACAATATCGCATGTTACCGCCGTGTTGAGAATGAGACGTTGACACAGAGTTATTTTCCCGCGATGGATGGCGATATGAGAAGTTGCGTTAACCTATTTTGGCGATGATTATCGCACGTTCTTGAGAATATCCCCCATAAACTTTTAGAATATACTTACACTTAATGGATGATGTCATCAGTGATGTCATTTCAGATGTCATCAGAGATATCACTGAACATCTTATGAGTGATGTAATATGTGATGTTATAAGCAGTGCATTGCGCGGGTGTAAGTTATAATTATCTCAGGTAACTATAACTGCTGAATTTCACTGGTTTTGTACAAGTGAAATCTGAGACTTACTATAATGTCCTTCTAACTTTTGTTTTTTTCAGTGAATTTCTAAGGTTTTTTTTAATTCTATTTCCTCAGTATAATGTCCCTGTAACTTTTGTTTTTTTGTGTGAATTTCTACAGTTTTTTAAGATTTATTTCCTATCTGTAAACTGTTGAGGTTTAATTTTTGTGAAATGAGTATCGTGCCAGAACACCTCTACCCAACTGGAGTACTTTCTACTCGCCAATTAGTAAGTGCTAACCAGTTGGGTAAATGTATAGTGCATCTCCTACACTACAGCTGCGTAAAGAATGCAGAGGAAATGTCTCCAGGGGCCTTGTGAGTCTGTAACTTTGAAATGTGATTGTTGTTTGAGGGTCTTCAACAGATAACTTTACATGGTGGAACTGCAGAGACAACACACTTAGATGATTTAAACTTTGCAGAAGTAAGTGCTTCTTTGTTTGGTGGAGATGCGATTGTATTCCTAGACATCAATACCCCTTCTCCAAAATAGGTGAGAAACACACTCAGGGGGCCTTTTAGTAAGCTGTCCATCATCTTGGGAAAAGGGCAGGAAGATGTTGCATACCGCTAATGTATATGGCGGGACTACATGCTCGGGCTTCTAGGCATGTTTGCATACTTCTAGTTTTTAAAAGATTAGAACACGATCTCTGGGAGTGTGGCTGTGACATTGCTCTGGACACACTGTGAGATTGCTCCAGAGGTGTGCTGTGCAGAGCTGCTATCACGCGCTGTGCCAAAGTAGGAGTGAGGAGCTTAGCTGAGCGCCGGGTGTCGGATACCCGCGATTTGACCCTCCATCACCCAACCGTCACCTGAACCTGGCCGGGTCCCTGGTTTTGAACTGTGGTAGAGTAAAGTACACTGGCCCGGATGTGACAGGTGCAACGGCAGTGTGACGGCGGTGTTGAGTCGGCGTTTGACCTATGGTCAAGCGGCCTCAGGAGTTGGTTGCGGTGAGAGGCAGTGAGAGGCAGGTGAGAGGCAGGCCTAGGGCCAATGTCCTCTCTGTAGGCCCGGAGGCAGCCTACATTAACTCCCTTCAACAAATCGCTCTCTTTTCTAGGAGATAAAAAGTCTCTACCCTTTCCTGAGCAACTTGAAGACTCTTGCTGTGCCAAGTCCAGATAGACAATAAATATCTTGAAATTGAAAAGACCATCAGTCTGCTTGAGTCAGTAGAGAGGGTTATATATGCCTCTATCTGCCTCTATATAGTGGCCTGTGCCCCAAATTCCCATTTTCTCCTTTGGAGCCAATACACAGGAAAAAAGAACAGTTTGTGCGGTAATGATACTGAAGCCTCTCCACAGACTGGACATATATCATCCCCTGGTACATCTCTAGACCATTTGCTGCAAAATTGTTTGGTCAGGAGCGTCCTAAACCTAAACTTAATGTACAGTTTGTGAGTCAGTGTGGGAGTAATTTTGTTTATGGTTGGCCCATAGCATGGCAATGTTTTTACATCTACAAAATCCCTTACAAGGGATCCATTACTGTTTACAATTGTTTGAGTAAATGCAAATTCCCATTAGATCTCTTTTAGTCTAGCTTTCGCAATTACACACAACTCATCAGGAGAAACCCAAAATCTTCTGTTCCCAATTCTCCCAAGAACAATCTAAGGAAATTCAGCCATGGGATCTTACGTACAAAAGTTGCAAACAAGGTTTTTCAGATCCATTCAATAGGAGCTTAATGCTACTGTTGACCACAATTGATGCCAGTAGACAAGCATTCTATACTCTGCATTGTGAATAATTCGTCTATGAGCCAAATCAAAACATAGTGGCGTCAGTGGGGTACTTTCTGGTAATTCAAAAAGTCATCCTATGAACCTATTTTCAGCTGTAATAAGAATTTGTATATTGACAAATCCCCATAGTTGGCAACCATACAGTGCTGCTCCTAGAGCCTTCATGTTATACATTTCTAGGGCTGGTGCAGCAAACCTGGAAATGGTTTTCCTATGGACTTTAACTATAAAAGCTGTGTGGTGAGCTAAGATTGTTTGCGATTTCTGGATCTGCATGCCCCAGTTAAGATATGGCATGAGCCTCACACCTAGATAATTGAAGTGAGGAACCTGGTCAATTGTGTTGCTGCCTACTCTCATTTTCCTCTTTGAGCCTCTAAGCCCAACTGGGTTGAAGACAATGGGGCAGATTTACGAGGAAGTGCCGCAGGGCGGCACCGCAAGCCCCTTGACTGCGCCACGCTGCAGCACTTCCAAAGCACAGGAATGCAACATATTTACAATAAAAAGTCACATTCCTGTGCTCTCCCCTGCGCTGGCGCACAAACAGCTGCCATGCGCCGACGCAGGCACCCTTGCACCATGGTGCAAGGATACCTGCATCATGGGGAGATTGTTTTTGTGCAGGACGGGGCTGTGAGAAGTTGGCCTGGTATATGCTGTTCACTAATTAAAGTGGACACCTTGCACCAGTACAATTCGACTCTTATGGTAGATAGGTTTAAGACAACCTTTAAAGAAAGCTATCCTAGTGGTAGCTGTGGAGAGCAGCCTTCAGGCTAAGTCTTGAAGGAATGTAAAGCAGCTTGTTTTACCACACAATCTCTTGAATCACCAAATGAAAAGACACCACACAGGTATATATATCAAATATATATGTATTTATTACTAACAACTCTCTACTAATCTCTTTATGAGATTAGAAGTCAAGGACATATGCACAAATCAACGTTTCACAATAAATTAAGCACAAATATGGCTGGGGCCCTAGGGGCGTACCAGACCATATACTAAAAAGAGACTTAGAAACAACGACTTGCAAAGAGACAAGGCCTAGGGCCTTCAGAAGTGTTGGGGCCTCATGAAACCACCCAAGGCAGGTAAGTAAAGGACCCACGGGGAGCGCGTGCAGTGTGGCTACACAGGCGCGAATCGCCGTTGACTTCAATGGGGCAAGTCGCGGTTGGAAATTAAGAGTTTTAGGATACTTCGGGAGAACCTACAAGCAAGTCACTTACAGGGTAAGTAGTTCTAGGGCCAACACCCACAGGAGCACCGTAGTGCTGGAGTTACCTCACCCAGGGAAGCCGGGTGCATAGGTGTCCTTTGGTGTCGGGTCGTTGCGTCGTTTTCAATGGAGGACAATGAATATTTGCTGCTTGTGAAGTCCGAAGAAGTGTCCGGTGGAATCCAAGCCTGGATTCAGAAGATGGAAGACCTGAAAGCAGAGGGGACAGTGTTCAAAGTCACTTGGCAGTGACTCGGGGCAAGGAAGATGGATGCCCACCGTCGTCGCAAGATTCAGGTCGTTCACGGGTGCCTTGACTCTTCAGCCACGAGGTCCAGGAGGCGTCGACGATAACCAGGAGCTGGATTCGGCATGTACCACGATGTCTGCAGCTTACTGCGGTGTCAGCGACTCGATTGGAGCCAACAAGACTTGGTAACAGCAAGTCTTGGGGAAAGTGTAAAAAGGCA